>CM070511.1:48304813-49532062 GCA_036346375.1 Guadua angustifolia
CTAAAGTACTACCCATACCCACTCTTATCGGATCGGGTACCCACGGGTACCCAAACCCATGGGTAAAATTGCCATCCCTAGCCGCCTTGTAGGAGTGTCAACAAGCCCAAGCTCGAGTAGAGTCTAGGTACCTAGGCTCGAGCTTGATACAAACTAGGGCAAGCTTGAGTGAGTTCAGATTAGGATTTGGGGTTGAAGTTCAGCTCGAGTTCGGCTTGATCAAACTCGATTGAGCTCGATGTCAGCTTGAATAGGCTCTGTAAAAGCATGAGGGGTCGGGATCTTGGAGGAAGAGGGGCAATGGTAGTAACACAAGCTTCAGCAGCACATAAGCCGAAACAAAGCATCCCATTTCCAGAGAGAGAATAATCAAGGCTACTGAAGATCAGCATGTACGGATGAATCAAAAAGAAAAGGACGGGACAAGGGAAGAAAGAGATTACCAGGTGGGACTAGCCGAGTACTTGATGGCGAGGCCGGCGGCCTTGCTGACGAACACGAAGGTGGAGTTGGCCTCCTCGTTATTGACCTGGGTGCTGAAGAGTGTGGTGCTCGTGGCAGCAGCGCAATAGAAGTGGACGACGGAGGAGATGGTGGGTGCGAGCGGTGGTGGTCAGCGGCCGGCAAGGCGCCTTGGTCTGGTATCCAAATGTGGGAATAGAGATGGGATCATAGGATTGGAGCGGCCAGGGGCTATCAAGTCGTCCGTACCCTGTTTTTTTTCTTCAAATATAGCCTTTTTCATATGTAATTGTAAATTTGGCCTTCTCGTTCACCATGAAAAATACAGCAGACGCTACGTATTCACTGCCACATCTGAAGAGCATGGAAGCTGACAACGCCGCGGCAGGATAGGTGAACATGGACAAGAGGGCACGCAGGTGGGTAGAGCACAAGGCATCCTTCCGTGTTCCCCAATGGGGTAGCTCATCCTTCCGCACTCGCTCGAGCTATCACGACGCCGACCACCTCCCTCACCTTGGAGGAGGCCAATTTTGCAAATGCATGTGTAGGATAGGGTTTAGGGAGGCTAAATTTTGAAGAAGAAAAAAAGGGTACATAGGGCTAGATAAATGATGATTTCAGGCTAAGGTTATTAGCTTGTGCCTTAGGTTGCTGCAGGTAAATTGAAATTTGAGTGGAGGTAAGTGGTGTCTAGGCCGAGGAGCCCTACATGTACATAAGGAGTTATCAGCGCTTGTTTAGCCCTCCTCGTACTTTTTTTGCGAATCTAGTCTTTGTATGAATATAATTATAAAATAGTCATATTCTAACCATAGAATTATCGACAGGTGACACGTATTATCTACTGCACCGTCTACTGTAGTAAGAGATCGATACCGTGATAGGCTATTGATCACGACAGGACAGTGCTACCAACCTAGACAACGCGGTAGGCCTGTGGCCAAGTACCACACCAGGTCCTATTGCCCTGCCTATGCTACCGCCCTATCTGTGCTACACTTGCTTTCAAGCCACTGCAACACCCGTGGTGCTTAGCAATTGGTTGTCCAGAGTCTAAACTCCTGCCGTAGTACACAGGTATGAGAGATGACACATGTCATCTGTCGATACTTTTGCGGTCGGAGATAAATTTTTTTTTATAATTATATTTTTACTAGGAGTGTGAGATGCCTAAAAGCTTAGGCTTTCTACACGAGCTTAATCCAACTAGACAGGTCATTAAAAGGTTACGAGCCTTGCTGCAAGCATGAGCTCGACTCGATTTCCGCTCAATCCTGTATGGAGCCTAGTTTGAGCAGTTGATGAGGCTCGAGCTTTTCCCCTGGCTAAAGGTGGGCACTGGACCGGGTCATTTTAGGTCGGCATGAGGCACGTCCGACCCATGATCCGGCACAAAACTGTTTCAAACGGGCCGAGCCGGTATAGCACGGTTGTTCGGATCGTGCCGGACTTGCCAATCGGGCACGATGGGCGGCCCGGCCCGGCACGACAATCCGTGCCGTGCTTGGGCCGACATGGCCTAAAACAGGCACACAGCTGTGTTATATGTGTGGGTGAGCAAATCAATAAATAAAGGAAGAAAACTCTGGATGGACCGGAGAAAAGGAAGGGAGCGTTGTATGTGTGGATGAGCAATCAAGAAGTAAATGCATAACTGCATGCATGTGACTGGAAAGAGAAACCGAATCAAGAAAATAAAAAAGAATAAACACAATAGGATTTTGTTTCGACCGGAGAAAAAGAAAATCCTAGACAGATAAAGAAAAAAATCAATCCGTGATTATTCTCTTGTAGTAATAGTATAAATAGGTCGGACCTGAGCCGACACGACATGAAGTAGACACGAAGCGTAAATAGGCCGTGCCTGGACTCGCCGAAGGCGAGCCGGGCCAGCTCGGCCCCACACGACGAGCACGATGAGCCGTCACGGTCCGACACGATTTAGACCTGAAACACGATAAACTCGGACCGTGGACCCAGCACGATGCCCACCTCTAACCTGGCCTGCGGCCCAATACGACGACATGATCCCCCACCCAAAAAAAAAAAAAACAAAAACAAAAAGGAAAAAGATACGACCCAAGTACCCAACCGCGCGCCGCCCACCGCCACCACGACCACCATACTCCCCTCCCTCCTCGCCACCGTCGGCTCCCTCGCCACAGGCACCGCCGCCGCCACGCGGGCTCCCTCCCTCGCGCCCGCTCGATGGCGTCCGCGACGGCGGCGGCGGCGGCGGCCATGTCGACAGCCCGCGTCTACGCCGACGTGAACGTGCACCGCCCAAGGGATTACTGGGACTACGAGGCCCTCACCGTCCAATGGGGGTAAAACTAACGCCCGCGCCCTACGCCTTGTTGTGCTCCCGTTTTTTTGCGAGAAGATTGCATCTAAAATTCTCCAAACAACAAGTTGTTATTGCTGGAGCGTTGGGGATATATTATAGATGCTGTGTTCGTAGGGGTATATATGATTTATGTGGAATTGTGGAGATTGAAGCGAACTTTATGTAGTCTTATATGGCTTGATCATTTTTCAATGGTGGTATGCAGTGTCGCCATTGGGTCTGGTTTCTGCATGTGGCCAAGACAGGAGTGGACCTTTTGGTTGGTTTGTAGTAGGACTATGATCGTACTATTTCCTTGTTTTCGGTGATTGTTCGAGGTTTGACATGATTAGCTGCAAAGTTTTGGCTAATTGCATTTTTTGTGAGGTATGTATTAATTGAATAAATGACACTGTTCTTGAGTAGTATTGATGGGTGTCCCATTTGTTGTGGGTCGTCTGGCTAGATTTATTGTGTGAGCCGTGGTGCTTGCGAGAGGATTAATATATAGTACAATTTTGTTTTGATTGAGGGTGCGTTCAGAGAACAGTATATTAAATGACTGGAGCCACTCACAAATCTCATTGAGTGAGGCCATTTAATATCATTGTTTTGCTGAAGGTAGGTTTTAGTAAAGCAGAGTTGCACCATCCAAAATGACTTATTGGAGGTTTTCATCGAAATGTATAAACAACCAAAATGACTAATTGTTATCATGGTCAGTGAATGTTCTTCTGTGTATCTGTTTCACAATTTTGATGAGAAAGTCATTGTTTGGTGAATTTTGGAGTAAAAATCAATTACTATTTAGGGTGTGTTTGGCAGGGATTCAGCTTCTTCAGATTCGTGAATCTCTAGCTTCACCAGATTCGTGAAGCTGGAGCTACGAGTACATTAAGAGTATTTAGATAGATCATCTTGTTTACATTTTAGACCAAAAATATAAACTTAATTCACTTTATTTTAGCCTACAAGTTTCAGATCTCAGGTGAAGTTGGAATCTGAAGCTCTACCAAACAGGCCCTTAGTTTCTCTTACCCATGTACTATTACCAACTGACTATTCTTCCCCATTCAGTGAGCAGGATGATTACAAGGTTGTTCGGAAAGTAGGCAGAGGGAAATACAGTGAAGTTTTTGAAGGGATTAATGTAACAAACGATGAGCGCTGCATCATTAAAATCCTCAAGCCTGTTAAGAAAAAGAAGGTATCCTTGTATTCTTTGAAGATTAGCACCTTTTGTGGGTCTGCTAATTATATTTCAGCTGTGACTTTAATACTTGGTGTAGATTGGTAATTCATGGATACAAACTCAGCATTGCCTACTTATCTAAACTCTGGTTTAGTCCTTAGTTTAATCAACGGAAAATTAACATCCTGATTCTGTTGATTCCATTTATACCATTTTCATCTGGGCAAGGGATCTTATGGCTGTTCATGTTTTTAAACCCAGCAACTTATTGTGGATCATGTGACATTGTGACGAACCAGTCTGAAACTTTCTAATTTTACTACTTTTAGAGATCAATTTAGCAGCAGGTTCTGTTATTTAGTCTTTGTGCCCTTTTCTTTTGACAAGTTCTCTATTTCTGATAGTGCATGACGCAACTTTTGCTCATTTATTTGCTATTCACCTTCTGTTGTATTCAACTCAGACTATTGTCAACTATATTTACTCATGTGCTTCTTAGAGTTCTTTGTGCGATCCAGATATGTGATTAGTTTGTTTCTTTGTGCAGATAAAGAGGGAAATAAAAATTCTTCAAAACCTCTGTGGCGGTCCAAATATTGTGAAGCTTCTCAATGTTATCAGAGACCAACAATCAAAAACTCCGAGCTTGATATTTGAATATGTAAACAGCACAGATTTCAAAGTTCTTCATCCAACATTGACAGACTATGACATCCGGTTCTACATCTATGAACTTCTTAAGGTAGCTACCTCCGTTTTTTCTTTTTCTTTTCTCTTTGTGTGTGTGTGTGGGGTGTTCATTGGTTGAAAAGTTGAACTTTTACCTCTTTTAGTGAATAGAGCTGTGACTTGTCAGTGCTTGGTTGTGGTTGTACCCATCTAACACTGCTTTGAGGAAAGCATTCCCCGTAATGCATTTTACTGCAATGACTTTGTAGTCACCAATCACCAAGCAATGCTTGTGCTTTTACTTGGTAGTTTCAGGTGTTTGGTATGTACATGCTCAGTCAGAGGCTGACCAATGGACTAAATACGGACTTTGTGGCAAGCCCATGAGTTGTCCTTATCAGTTGTTACAAATGGTTTTAACTCAACATCATTGCATGATGGCAGACTATGTGGATAGATGTGCATATGATTCTGGTTGAACCGTTGCTGGTAGGGTCGAGGGTACTTTTACATAAATGTATGCAGTAAACTGTAAAAGGGTAAACTAGAGTCTCTAGCATGCATATAGGGACACAGGGGTTTGAATGTGAGGCCGAAGTCAACGTAACTTTTTTCTGTATGGCTAGTCTAGTATGTGTATAATCAATCTCTCAACTTGTTGACCACTAAGTTCTGTTTGATGCACTCAGCCCAAGTATGTTCAGGACTGAAGCATATTGGGGTATTGTACTTCTTTTCTGTATGGCTAGTCTAGTATGTGTATAATCAATCTCTCAACTTGTTGACCACTAAGTTCTGTTCGATGCACTCAGCCCAAGTATGTTAAGGACTGAAGCATATTGGGGTATTGCAGTTTGTACAGCTTTAATTAAAACAAGTGGTGTAAAATCTGTCTTCATTTAATTCTGACAAAAATAAACAAACCCTGTGAATTGAATTTAGCCATAAATTCTTTTTCATACGGTTGATATGATATTGACCAAATCAATGTAGTTTTCATTTGAATAAGTAATCAAAAGTTGCTTATTTCTTGTTGGCACATACTCCCTCCGTTCCAAAATATAGGGCGTATTAGAATTCAAAAAAGTCTTTTGAAGTAAACTTTGACCATTAATTTCTGTTATAATATATTATGAATTGTTATGAAACCAACAATAATTGAAAGATAAGTGAAATATGAATCAATTGATACATCTTTTGTAAATTAAACATGCACATAATTTGACTAATTCTTAGTCAAAATTTATGTAATTTGACTTTTCTGAATTCTAATATGCCCTATATTTTGGAACGGAGGGAGTAGTAAGATAAGTGGCTTATTTGTACTAATAGTCTCTGCGAATAAAATTGAGAAAACAAGTGTACTACGTTGTAATTACGGCATCTCCTATTTTGTTCTTTTATTTAGTTAGTTATTTGCTAAATGTTCTGTACTTTTTTCCTCATATGATTTCCAATCTTTTGCTTGAGCTTGTTTGGTGCTCACGAGTTTCTTAAACTAAAAATTACATATGTGATCTCTTATTTTCTTGTTATCTTACTGATTACCAACCTGCTTACATTTCAGGCATTAGATTACTGTCATTCTCAAGGAATTATGCATCGTGATGTCAAGCCTCACAATGTTATGATTGACCATGAGCTCCGCAAGCTTCGCTTGATTGATTGGGGACTTGCTGAGTTTTACTTTCCTGACAAGGAATACAATGTTCGTGTTGCTTCAAGGCAAGTTGATACTTACTAAAATATAATTTTCATGATTCTGTAGCTCTGGTTATCGATGGTATTTTCATTCTGTTATCCTCAAGAAGAGAGCCATGGTTACTTTGTAACTTTATCTATACAGTGTTTGCAATTAGCATTAGTTCCTCATATCAGTTTCAAATTTCTATTCAAGGATGTCCATGTTTTATTTGGATAAAAATATCTTAAGCAACAAATCCTTCTGCCATCCAGGTTCCCCTGTTTTTGAAAAGTTTTGTTGTTCTACTGAAAACTGCACGATAGTTGTTTATTTTCAAATTTCTAATCACTTTCTGATTTTGCAAAATCATCATATCAAATATGATGTTTTTTTGGATAAGAGTAATACATCTTTCCATACTGAGGTGAGAGCAACTTTATGAATCTAAGCAGACTACACGAACCCTTATATTTGCACATTTGGATATTTTATCTGTGAAAAATTTTCTTCATTCAGGTATTTTAAAGGGCCTGAATTGCTGGTTGACTTCCAAGGTTACGACTATTCTTTGGACATGTGGAGCCTTGGCTGTATGTTTGCTGGAATGGTGTGTTTTCCTCCTACGATTTTAAAACAATCTGATGAAATGCGCAATAGCCTTGCTTTTGTAAATTACTAAATTATTATAGGATTGTAGCATCAGTTGGGATTTATATACTGTTCTGGACACAGATATTCCGCAAGGAACCATTCTTCTATGGCCATGACAACCATGACCAGCTTGTCAAAATAACCAAGGTTTGAAATTCTAGGTCACAATTGTCTTTGTTTTTGCTCATATAGGTGTTCTTGAACATTATCAGACATGTATGCTGGGCATTTGTGTGTGTGTGCATGTATTTATATATCTTTTCTCTTTTTTTTTGGTTGATGATATTACAGTCATTAACAATTGTTGAACCTTTCATATTTCTTTTTTTTTGGGGAAAAAACCTTTTATATTTCTGAGCAGGTGCTAGGTACAGATCAGCTCAATGCTTATTTGAATAAATACAGAATTGTGCTTGATCCACAGCTTGAGGCTCCGATTGGAAGGTATCTCACAGTACTCTGAATATGTTATTCTTATGGTTTCACTTTAGATCATACTAGCTATGTGCCCGTACGTTGCAACGGAAACTCAATTTGCGATAAAAAGTTTATTTGCAAAGAGCATTAACAATGGCAAAGGTGGGTAATTAAAGAGCAGTGGCAAAGGTAGGTAATTAAAGGCAGTGGCAAAGGTGGGTAATTAAAGAGCAGTAGTAAAAGTGGGTAATTTTGATGAAGTGACGCGGGAAAAAACTCTTGCTTTATATAGTAGAAAAATTTGTACCAGGACATAAGCAAAGTTTTGCTTCTCACGTATGTTTTTGCCTACACGCAGGCATAGCAGGAAACCCTGGTCCAAGTTTGTCAATGCAGAAAATAGGCATCTCGCCTCTGGGGAGGTTACATTTTCTCTCGTCTTCCTGCAATTTTTTTCCCGTCTGTCCTTTTTCTCTACTGGAACTAATTGCTGCAATAACCTTATGCAGGCAACTGATTTTCTTGATAGACTTCTTTGCTATGACCATCAAGACAGGCTTACAGCCCGTGAAGCTATGGTAGGTTCCTGCCAGCGCCAGCCATTCATTTGCAAGATAACTTGCTATTGATCGAACATGTATTGCAAATAGTGCACTGCCAACTTGATGGCCTGGAATCAACTTCCGGAATGGTGTGTACATAATTATTATCCTTGAAAAATGTATAACATGTTGCCTTTGGTTCCCCGCAGGCGCATCCCTACTTCCAACAAGTGAGGGCAGCAGAAAACAGCAGGACGCGAACGTAGCCAAGAGAACAGAAACGCAAATTGCTGCTGTTGAACTGACCTATGGTCGGTGCGGTGCGGATTTGGATCCATCTGTCGTCGAGGCCATGCAAAAGTTGTAATACTGGACCGGATGGTTGTAACGCTGTCAGGCATCTTCAATATGCTGACGGCTGGATGGCGCTTTGTCTGTTGATTTTTTGTCAACGTTAAGGTCTAAACTGCAATAGTCTACAAATCAGATAGGCTATGCGTTGTCATGGCTGATGAGTTTTGATACAGTTAAATTGTTCGTCAGGGAAAAGGTTTTTGTTGGGATTCTGGTCGTGGTTCTCTTCTATCTGTAGCTTTTTTTTTTTGGGTAAGAACCAAAGTAGTTCTTTCTCTCTTTTTTGGACGTTATATGTGTCGTTCTGCACAGTGCAGACAATAGGTTCTGTTCTTCTAGGGAAAACACACACGCCGCCACCCCATGATGACCGACATTGCAACAGCATAGAATCGTTACGAAACAGCACGGCCCACAGCTCGAAACCGGAAGTGATGCTTTTCTAACTCTCTTTGTCTGATTTTTATTTACAACTTAAGTTTATCTTAAAGTAGAATCGTAAATCTAGCTCTGGTTCTACAAAATGTGTCTCTCATGCTCTCATACCGTGGGAGACTACCACCTGTGTTTGCCACTGCTCTTGTGCTCCTAGATGCGGCCTTTTGCGGTGGAGAAAGGGAGCTAGATTTGCAATTATATTCGGAAGATGCTAGATTTATAAAAAGAAAAAAATAAACTAGACTAGAAAAATGTAAAACCGTTGGTTAATAGGGAGTGATTATTTTTCTGGTATCCGTTTTTTTTTTAATCTAGCTCCGTCCTAGATTTGTATTCCTTTGGGCTAAACCCTAACAAGCATCTCCTCCCACCCGACGCCGGACTCCGCCTCGTCGCCTCACCTCTCCTCGCTCGCGTCTGCGTCTTTCCTAATCGTTTTGGTCTCCGATTTACGGTGTTGTTTACTTGTTCTGCGTAGTGGAGGCAGGTCTTGCTTTCTGTAGTTTCTATCGTGCTGGTTTGGATTGATCCTGGGGGCGGCGGGATGGCGCTGAGGGGCGTTTGGCAGCTGCAGAAGCTCGTGGTGAACTACTGCGATTGGGGAGGGAGCAGCAGGGGGATCAGGTGTAGTTCATCATGCCGATGAATACTACTAGCAACTAGTGATTTGATTTGCTCTGATTTGATGCGGGGATTGGTTTAGATCCGGAAGCTGTTACTTCTTCGTTTATTTCAATTGGTCCGAGTAGTCTGTTGGTTGTGCGCAACCAAATGATGCATGACGAAATGTGGATATGCTTCTCCTCAGATGAGTGCTGCGCGTAATTGTGTATAGTTTTAACCAAAAGGAAGAATTATTTTTCGTATGCCCCTGTTGAGAAAAATCTTCATTTGTCGGAAGCTAAATGCTGTGGGTTTAGCATTACTGAAATCCTGTAAAAATTTAGGAACCATCAATTAGACAGTTCAGTCACAATTCGAGCGTATTATAAGTTGCTCATTGCCGCATTGGGATCATGCGCTTCATTCGTGGTCCTTGGACAGAAGTCCATTCACATCATATCTAATTTTTGTGTAGATCAGCTAGCTATAATTTCAGTAGCAATTGTATGATCTTCCAGCTTAAACATGGTTTTGTCTCAATACTTCTGTTGTTTGAATTCAGTTTCTGAACAATTAGATGTTTCAATTTTTTTTGCTCCTTCAAAACTAGTGACCCTTGGAATTGCAGGGCCTTTATGGAGTCACATCTTCCAACTTTTAAGGAAAAGAATCCCCATTTAGAGGTGGTCACAGGGCTAGTCCGTGGTCAGCATCCTAACCTGAAGGGCATTTACAGTAAGATCTTCTTCCTTGCTTTTTAACCACTGTAAATGATCATGAGCTCTGTAGGAACTGTATTACTACTGATAAGATGTCACTTGTGGGGCTTAGATCTTGGGAGATTTGATCATTTGCCCCATTTTTCTGGGTTTGTTACTGAGCAAATGCCATAGACATAGTTATCTTCCTGTAGTTTCTCTCACCTGTTTGCAGAAAGCCTTCTGGAGTTTAAGCGCCGTATCTTACACTTACCAAGGTGCCATATTCACTCGAAAATTACAGCACCATGTCATTTGTCAGTCTTGCTGTCTTCTATGTGCTTAAGTGCTTGTGATGAATTTGACATGCCCAAAGGTGAACTGACATGGTTTAAGCATAAAGTGGTTAAAGTATGTGATCTTCGTATGAAGAAATCTTCTTAAGGGAACTGTTGGCTTATTTGGTTCGAAGAATGCACCTATGGTAGGATAGTTACATCCACCTTGGATGTCAGAGACGTGCAACAATTTTTGCGGGGGTAGAACAGGGTCATCCAAAAAATTAACAAATTTTATTAATTTCTTCTACTTGTGTAATGTGTTAGCCCTAGGATGGTTCCATTCCATTACACTAACCAAATTAATCTTATAGGATTAGATGGTTTCATTCCACTAACCAAACAAATCCTGTAGGATCGGATTATTCTAGGAGGTTATTTTGCATAACAAACATATATGTAGATTATCTTTTCTTTATGCTTTATGTTATTAAGGATTTTTGGTAAAATGCCACTCCAGATTGGCGTGTCAGGAAATACCCGTATCCTAAAACGCCATCCTTGTTAATTTTCACAGGCTCATGACTGCAGTGCTTTTTTTAGTATTTTTTAAGCAACACTATTCTTGTGCAGAAAATCATAATGAGAGAGTGGTTTGTGTCAGAAATTTAGTACCTGAGGACATACTGTTGCAAGCTACTAGGCTAAGGAATTCTCTGGGCAGGAAAGTCCTGAAGCTGAGAACAAGGCACGTTACAAAACTGCCAAGTGTGCAGGGAACATGGACGACAGAACTGAAGATGTGAGTCAAGTTCTCAGAGAAGCTGTTATAGTGTTTCTGATGGTGCGGTCTCAAGAAACTGACTCGATCTATATCAAGAACTTTGTGCTGCTTTTCGACACAAGACTTTATATATATATATATATAGTTAAAGTTTAATTCTGCTCCCCTTTTGTTTGATCCATAATCTGATATTAACACGTAAACTTGAGAGCTTCTTGTTAACGTCAGGCTGTCAGATCCCAACAGCAGCCCAGGAAATTTGTCCTGCAGACAAGGCCCTACATGCCACGACCAGATTTTTCAACCCACCGGTGTTTGACAGGGAAAGGTACAATTCTTAAACTGTCATGAGCTATACGATGTGCAGGAGTCTTGCTGTCGATCGAGTGCATTATGTGAGTATGCTGATGCTGTAAATATATAAGACGTCCACTGATCCACCCTTGGTTTTTGAAGCAAGAATATCTTGGGAATATAACTGCTAAGCTACAGCAAGAGATAAGATGGCACGGTGAGCACTAAGCAATAGCCAAGAGGCAGGCAGCCGACCAGCCTTGAAGTCGTCAATGCGGCGAGGAGACGACGAGCCACGCAGGCCCAGCCAATCATGGCATCTCTCCCTAACTCCCTATGCAACAGCAGGGTCCAACCGGCACTGCTAACCTTATGGAGTACATACCATGATACCAACACACGCTCTTCTAGCCCCTCCACTCTCTTATCTTTAATTAAAACCTTGCACCGTGGCCATGACCTCCAGCTCCAGCTATGCTGATGGCTCGTGGCCGGTGCTACGCCACCTCCACCTCCTCTTCTGCCCTCAGCGCTGGCCCTCGCAGCGTGCGCTGGGAGGCTCACGACGACCGGACACAGGGTGGGTGCGGCGGCATGTTACGAGCGGCTTCCACTATGCCTTGCTGCGAATAGCCACGGTCGGGTGTAGGGATGCAGACACAGCTCGGTAGCAGCGGCAAGCGCAACCACGTACGTCCGCAAGGCGAGTGCGCGACATACGGCATCCTTGTTTTCATCCTTGGGCTCTAGTTCTGGCATAGGCGGTGACGTGGCGCTTCACCTTCGGTTCTAAATCTGGCGACGGGAGGTGATGACACGGCTTGAGACACATAGATCTGGTGGTGGCATGGTGTGGAGCTCAGGCTTCAGCCGAGGAAGAGAGAGATGGAGGCTCGGCATGGAACTCAAGCACGGATTTGGCCGCAGACAATGTCGGTCGGCTCCAATGCCGACAACAGTTGTCGTGTCGGAGTTGTAGAAGAGGGTGTGCCGGCAGCAAACGGCGTCGGACAGCCCTTGGCGGCTTGGCAATACTATCGTAGCCAGGTAAGCTCATCGAAACTTCTTGAAAACTTGTTCGAAATCTATTACAACTTTTGGTTGGAACTTAGGATGAAACTTTTGTTTAAAGTTTGGTGAAATTTGCCGAAACATATTGAAAGTTCTTAAAACTTTTGGTTGAAACTTGAGTTCCAAAATCTAAAACTCATTGAAACTTTAGCTTGGAATCTTCTAAAAATTATATAAACATGCAAAGCTCATTGAAATATGAAACTTTTCGAGCATTCTCTTGAAACTTGCTGAAATTATATGAAACTTGTTGCTATACCATTACAACGGTACACCGTTCTCTAGTTGCTCTCTAAAATGAAAGCTACCAATAAAATTAATTAAACAATACAGAAAAACTATCGAAACATATTCCGTTCATTGTCTTTCCAATGAAACAGTTCATTGACGTTCGATTCAATTCCTTGATAGCATCTTGGCTGTCGAGATCTTATCCAAATTAGAGTTCACATGAGCTACTCAAAACAAAAATAATCCATTGCTCCCTTGTTCTCTCTCTCTCTTCCACGATATTCTTGACTAGCGCGCTACCACGGGCCTCATCGTTGAGCCCACCCTACCAAGGATAAGAAGGGGCAGATGTCCATGCACCCCCCCATCTAATAAATTTCATGTCCATCTCTTTGGCCAATTCACCATCATCACACGTAGACGTGACAATATGAGCTGTGGAGGTGCACAGAGAAAGGCTCATGGACCAAGTGAGTAAGATCAGAGGGCACATCACTATGGGCAAGTGAGCATGGCGGTGTGCCAAAAGCCAATATGTAGGCAGTCAAGGCAATAGATGGCGACCGAGCAGCTAATGCAATAGGGGCAGGTATAGTGGCGACCGATGGCCATGGGCTGAGAGTGGCCGTTGCGGTCAACCTAGTGAGGCCATCGGGTAAGACATTTTTTAAAAAAACTTGGTTGGATTTTTTGTAACCTTTGTGACGCTTTGGTAGACGTGTTCTGAAACTTCGCAAAAAAATAGTCTAGACTTTGAAAACTCCTATGTAAATTAGCTGAAATTTTATTTTGAAACTGTCTAAAAACAAACTTCTAAAACTTTCATTTCAAAACTTTTCTTGAAATATGACAAAGTTTCAGTTTTTGAAACTCGATTCAATGAAATGTTTGAAACTCGAGGACTTAGTTTCTAAATCCTAAACTCATGTGGAAATCGAGGTTTCAATTTTTGAAACATGGTGAAACGCTTAAAACTTTCTTTCCATCTGTGTTTCATCTGGATTTTCCACAAAACATACCAAAACAATGATGAAACCTTCTGAAACTTCTTGAAACCCATTGAAACTTGCTAAAATATATATGGATTTTGCTTGACTTTTTCCTTAAAAAGGATGAATTTCATGATGTTTCAGCTTTGAGACTTGAGTTTTCAATTTTGATGTTTTAATTCTAGTTCTAAAACATTCTATCATGTTCAAAGACTTCCTAATATGGTACCATTATGTGGCATCTTCCACCGTAATTTTAAAACTTTCATGTTTGATTTTTTTTTCTTGAATCTATGTGAAACTTGCTTAAATTTCTCTAAAACACGCTTGAAACCCTCTAAAAACGTGCTTAAACTTGCTTGAAATTCTTTTTAAACATTGCTGAAACCTTTAAAACTTTGTTGACACATCAACTTGAAATTTTGATGAAAAATAAGATGACTGAAACTTTGACAAAACATTAAACTTATGAAACTTTGTTATACCGTAGAGAGCACTTCCAACAGTATAGTGTTAGGTAATAGCCCTCTAAACAACATTATATGTTCCGGAAATTCCAACTCTGGTTTTTTTCCCACTCCTTCTATAGAAGAATTAAATTGTTTCACATGAAATCCACGCATTCTAAACATGACCTACAATTATAAAGCATGGTACTGTTTCTGGCATCCTACTATTATAAAGCTTGGTGTGGTTTCCTGGTAAAACATAAATAGGAACAATATTGTCAGTAGCCACGTCCCCAACAAAGCACAACACGGTGCGGCATGACCATTTCCAAGTGCGTTGAGCAGGGTTGCAAAAACCGTTTTTTTTTCAAAAATCGATAAAAACTATTTTTTTTCAAAAATTGGTAAAAAAGATCAAGCGAAAATTGGTAGAAACCAAAGAAGTTTGAATTTAAATTTTTTTGAACTTGGTGGTCAAACAATAGTGAAAAAAACGAAAATCGAACAATTTTACCGATTTTCGATCAATTTTCTTTAATTTTTGACCATTTTTTATTTTTGAGTAGGTTTTTTCGATTTTTGAGCAATTTTCACCGATTTTTCGAGAGATTTTCGATTTCTTAGCACACCGAAGGAAAATTGAAAAAAAAGCAAAAAAATTGAAATTTTTTAAAAATCCCAATTAATCTATTAAACACCTTAGATAAATTTAAATAATTTTTGAAATCATTTATTGCTTTGAAAAAATCCAAAACAACAATGAATGAAAGGAACAAAGACACTCTCAGATTTTTATAAATATTTAAATTATTAATTTAATAGTACCAAAGGATCATGAAATAAATTTTTTAAAAATATCAGACTTCATTTAGTACCCATATAAAATCAAAAACAGAAGAGCATATACAATGATAGTAGCACTTTCATAATTTTTTTTAAAAAATATACATATCTGGTTAATGGTTATCATCTAAAAATTTTATAACACCATTATGATTACGTTAGAACATTACACAAAAGTTTAAAAAAATATTAGACTTCATTTTTTGCCCCTAGAAAATAAAAAACTAAAGAGTATATATTCTGACAGCATCACTATCAAAATTTTTAAAAAATATACATTATCTGACAATCATCTAAAAATTTTATAGTATTATTAGCATTGCCTCATGACCCCACACAAAAATTTTAAAACCTTTTGATAATTTTTTCAATTTTTTTAAATTTACATGTGAACTCCATGTTTTACTGAGTGGTTTTAAACTGCGAACTGGCTTAAAACAGTTGGTTTTTGATGGTTTTGCAAACCCTAGCGTCGAGTCAATAATAGCTGCTAACATAATAAAGAAAAAATTAATGATTTGCCCTCATTTATTTGTGTCATTGATGATTTGCCCTATAATATCTCAGTCACATGCAAAAAAAAACAACCAAACACACACACACACACACACAGTAAAATAGCGGAAAGTAAAAAGGCAAACAAAGGAAAAGGAGGCTCGCCATTTCCCACCTCCCTCTCTCCCTCCCTCTCTCTCGTGGTCTCGCCCCAGCGAGGGGCTAACTTTTATCTCGTTAATCCAATCCTAGGTTTTTGTTTTTGATCCGAGGTGAGCTCACCATGGCAACGTTGTTCAACCACTGGGAGAAGGGGCCCTTCTTCCCCACTGCCGAGGAAGTCTAGGAATCCACTGACCGGTGCGTTACCATTTCCCGTTTTGTTTGCCTTTTTCCGCCTTGATTTTTGGGGTTGGTTCCGTTCTCGTGGATCTGGTCCTTATTTTGTGTGCTTTTTTTCGTTTGCTTTTATGTAGAATGGAATCAGTGTATAGGATATGGGTGTAGGAGAGGACCAGAGGCGATCCGAAGGCAGCGGCCATTGATCTCTCATTTTCTTGAGTTCAATCTCTATTCTACTTTCAACATGTTATCAACACTGCTCTAATCCACTAGCATGACGGATATTGAGCACGGGCAAACAAAGACCGACTGTAGACGGGAAGATCACGGTCACATCCCGAACACGGTAAGTCCAATGGCGCAGAACAACGACGATGTCTCAAACGTAATTACCTCCATCATGATCTTGGAAATGGCGATCCTTCACATCCTGCCTCTACAACACCGCCTGCCAAATACAACGCATCACCAACAAAAAGGTATTTGGCTGGTGTTAAACAAGTCCTCAGGTACCTTAGGGCCTGTTTGATTGCCTGCATGTATAGAAATTTGCATCCATAGATGCAGTTTCTAGCTTTTTTGTGTGTTTGGTTACCTGCATGTTGCTTGGAGCATGTATGAGCTGATGCAAGATTCCTCCTCTAGCCTGCATCACCGGAAACATGGAAATCGACCGTATGAGCGGAGCTAGGCTCCAGATGAGCTGCATGCACGCTGACATCAGCATGATATCAACGTTTTCAATTCAATTTTCATCTAAATTTTTGCTATATCTTTTGATTAGTATCTTTGATCGCTAAATCGATTTCGCCTATGTGTTCCTGACATTTTTTCAAACAAAACTAGACCACACTTGCCATATAAATTTCATAAAATTTTCATTTTTTGGATTTTTGATTTCCTATTGTTTGTTTTTAAAATTTTTATTTTTGTTTTAAAATTTATTGATTTTCTAGTATTTGTTTTTAATTTGTTTCATCCCTCTTTTAAAATTGTCTCCCCACTTCTCTTCTAGTGCAACCAACCAAACAACATCTCTACGTAGCCTGTTTACTCTCATACAACCAACCAAATAACATCCTCTTGCATTCACTCAGTCTGGCTGAGCTGAGAAGGCAACCAAGCAAGCCCTTAATGGTTCAAAAGATCTTGGTTTGATGTTCCAAAGAAATCAAGATATGACTTTAATTGGATACACATATGCTGGCTATCTGCCTGATCCCTACAGTGCCAAGCTATAGACTGGATTTGTTTTTCTTTATAGTAGTACGGCTATTTCATAGAAGTCTTGTAAACAGACTTTAGTAGTCATTTTCACTAATCATTCTGAAATAATTGCTTTATATGAAGTATCATGTGAATGTGTATGGCTTCACAGAATGATTAACCACATACAAAGGTCATGTGGCATTAATCCATTGAAATCTCCTACCATTATCTATGAAGATAATGATGTCTGTGTTGCTTAGATGCAAACAGGCTATATAAAGAGTAATATAACAAAACATATTGCTCATAAGCTATTTTATCCTCACGAACTTCAAAAGAGTGGCGAGATAAATGTCTTGCAAACGAAGTCATGTGAAAATCTAGCCGATTTATTCACTAAGTTTTTACCGACGTCCTCGTTTCAAAGATGTGTTCAGGGGGAGTTAACCCATTGAACTAAAATATGTTGCACTCTTTTCCTTTATGAGTTTTACATAAATGGTTTCTCATAGAAAATTTTTAATGAGACAACATTGAATATGAACTTAAGTCATAAAGTTTCTCCTTATATTTTTCCCATTGGGCTTTAAAGGAGTTTGTAGATGGCATATAATTATGAGAATGAATTTCTCCTTATATTTTCACAGGGTTTTTGGAGTTTATCGAAGCACATAAAGGCTGTGTTATTCGCCAAGGGGGAGTGTTAAGGAGTTGAGCAATTAACTTCCAACCCTTAGAATGGGTGTCTTTTAGACACCATCAACTTCCACCCATTAGTTTGTATAAATATGTAACAAATGTGCAATAAGAAGTGATCTCTTTTTTTTTTTTTTTTTGAGTTCAATCTCTACTCTACTTTCAACAATTACCCGCTACTGGTGGCTAGCGTTTTTGTATTGTGTTTGGGACTTTGGGCGTCGATGGAATGCTTCAGGCAGAGAAATCAACACAAAGGGATTGAGTTTGATCCGATTTCAACTATGATCTAGCGAATTTCGGTTGCGATCCGCAGAAAGATGAAGCCTTCACCGCCAGCAGCTCGTGCTCCGTTCATGGCAGGGAGCCAGGGACGCAGGGGCATCGCCTTCAAGCCCCACCGGCAGGAAGGTGACCGTGGTTGAAGGACATGGCAGGCAGGGCCGCTGGGCCGGCAGCACCACCCAGGCTGCTGCCCTACACAGTCCATGCTATCCGACGTGTTCGAAACATTCCATCAGTTCATATTAGTGAAGCAACACTACGTATGTCAATTTCTCACAAGATGCATGTACAGACAACGGTTCTTGAGCCTCCATCCACACACACAAATATTGGGCCGCCACTTGTGGAGCAACTCCACACAAGACATCCAATACCAGAGCTGAAATTTGACAGAGTGATTTCATAGCATCAACCAATCAACACGCGTGCAGACAATAACGAATTACAACAACACATTGCAGTGCTGGTCATAGTCCTACTAAAAGTGAGTATGCAGCGCAGAACTAAGGGTTTGTCATCAGGACCGTGACCGAATTTTTGTTCGACAGTATGGGCAGTCTGCGCATTTCCGTACCCATGGCTCCAGGCAAGTCAAGTGGAACCTGTGCCCACAGCGCAGCCTTACGAGCTCGTCTCCATCGTAGAATCCATCGAGACAAATCGAGCATTCTGGTGACACTTCCCTGTTGCCATCTTTGCTAGCCTCAAAAATCTCTATCTGAAGCCGAAGGCAGGCCGCCTTGCTCAGTCCAGGTGACCTGAAAGTAGTAGAACTGATGGACGGGTTTTCTTCATCAGACTCGCTACTTATTAGCTGGAGAGATGATGAGCTGGGCCTGTTTGCTTCATATGGGGCTTCCCTTCTTCCAAAGTCTATGATTCTAAACACATCCGTAGCTGAAAATTCATCTAATGAGATGGATGGCCTGGAGGCAGACGAACCAAGAGAAATGCCTCTCAGTCTCTCTAGAACACGTGCTTGTGCTTGCAGGACGGCACCCGGAAGCCGCTCATTTGTTCTGAACATCAGCCTATCATGTCGGTTCCTTGTAGCCGCAGAATCCCCAATGTTGTTATTGTCTATGTATGATAAGATACGGTCCTGTAGACAGCAGAAATGACACAAAGATTTTCGTTTGACGATCCATCATAAACAATGAAAACAGTGGTAAATGGTAACTAAAGTTATGATTTCTCAATTGAAGTTGACATACCAAAAGGGCAGAGAGCACCAAACTGTGGCATGAATCAAGTTGGTCATGATCATCTACAAGTATCTCAAGCTACATTCATGTTTGGCCATTACAATAAGCAATGTTGGGCACTTGGGTAGCCCTCATATTCTTCAGACAAAATTCCAGATATACACCCAAGCTATTCTAGAGTGGGGTGAGGCAAGTGTATTAGCAAAAGGCACTTGATTGCACTGTTATATTTTCTATCAAGGTCAAAGAAAATGTCTCTTTAAATTAGATGTCTATTACATAGGATCAAGCCTTGCAAGAAATCCTTTAGGTATGCTGCTTAAGCAAACTGCAGTCTGCAGATGCTTATGACCTACACCCCGCGGCGCCCAACAATCACCATAGGATCGCACACGAGACGAATTACGAGCCCTAATCGTCCCACAAATTTTACGAGGTAACACCCGAAATGCTCCGATCTAACCACAGCCAAAAAATATATATATATCACAACGATCCAGTGGGCGGGGAAGGAGTTGTGGGGCTCTCACCGTGTAGGAGCCGCGGCGGCGCGGGGGCGGGAGCCCGGTGTGGAGGTGCTGCCGCACGTCCCCGGCGGCGTCGAGCTGCCGGCGCGAGCGGCATCCCCGCCGGCGGCGCCGGCCGTCGAGGCCGTGCGGGTCACGGAGGGCGGCGTCCGCGTGCGGATCCGCGTCGGAGTCGGAGAGGCGGGGCAAGCGGGCGCGGCGGGCGGCGAACAGCTCGGAGGCGCTCGTCATGGAGCGGCAGGGCCGGATGGTTCCTCCCGGTGCGCCCGCGCCGGCACGGATGAGACACGCGTGGCGTTGCGGGCGCTTGCGCGAGACAAGGATTTCGTTGGTGTCGTGTCAGTAATGGAGGGTTTGCATTTCTTTTTCTTTTTCGGAAGCACTATTATATATATAGGTCCGATGCCTTTCTCGCACCCGGGCAATCCCTCTCCGTACACTCAGAAAACCAAAGTGAAATCCTCATTCCTCTCCTGTCTTCTCGACGTACACCTTCGCCTCCCTCAATCCTCTAGCAAGGCTATAACTCTTTCGGACAAGGATAAAAGCTCTGATTTACTCTGAATCTATAACTGTTAAAGGTCATATTTTATTTTTTAAACCAGCAACTTTATAAAGACTATAATGAAGGATAAAGCTCCCTATCAATTACTTGGTCACGCGGCTTCGATCAGATTGCTAACGTGTTCTTTGTTGACTCACACTAAATCACCCCGACCAATGATTCAACTGCTCAGACTAGATCAAATTAGTTGGGGAAGTAGTTATCTCTGCACGTGAACACCGTACAGACAGTTTTTCTCTTGACAAGTATAAATAACTACTCGAAAGTCATTCCGAAGAGACACTCTTTAGCAAGAAAACACCACTTAACGAGAAAATACGTATTAGTAGGAAGACACCTTTTTAAAGTACAACGGCCATCTCTTCATTCTATATAAATAGAGAGACTATTTGTACTATCAAGGAGAAGAGGATCAGAATCGATCAAGCAATAGAACAAATATTACACATACTCTATAGCATTTGTACTCAATCAAACCGCTTAGTTAATAAGAAGTAATCCCTGGTTCCTCTTTTCGTAATCTTAATCCCTAAAGACTCGCATCCATTTTTATTCATAAGCTCGGTCTAAGAGACCTTATGTCTTAGACATCGACATCTTCCTCCTCCCATTTCTTTCTTATGCCCAATCAAATATCTCCTGTTCCCTATTCCACAACGGCGGTAGTAAGGACACCAATCCTAACCACATTGGCAGTACCATCAACCCCTTCGTCGCTCACACTATTGCTACAAACCATCTCCTCTTAGTGTCGCCATGGTTGAGTATACGGCCATAGCGGTAACTAAGGACCACCCCATACCTCTTTGTCTCTAGAGAATTGCAAGTGATTCTCTCTCTACATGGGAGGCCGCCGTTGCCGAATTTGATGGGGGGACACCATTGTCGTTGGATCTGATAGGGAGGAGGCTGTTGTCACCAAGTCTTGTTGGGGAAGCTAATGTCGCCGCTAGAGTCCAACCAATCTAATTTGTGAAGCATCCTTTCTTATTTGTTACAAGAAGTTATTGGTTTTGTTGCAGTTTATATTGTTAAAATGTTATAGTAGTTTATTTTTGTAGTTGTTTATGTTGGTGTTGTATATGTTTTTACAAATTATTGTATAAGTCATTCTGATTATTGCAAAAAGTATTTCATTTTGTTGCAATATTTTGATTTCACGTGTACGACAATTAACAGCAACCATTGCGACATCGAGATTTTTTGATGTAATCGATAGGTTTTTTGCACTCTTATTAAATGTGATGTATCTTATTTGATTTATTTCTATTGCAAGTGTCTCTCTAAACTGTTGCAACAATTATCTTTGAATGTGTTGCCACTATTTTTTTTCAAATGTTGCTACATTGTAACATTAGAATATGTTTGATTTGAATACCTGAACTAGTTTTAAACGATACCTCAATTCTATACTTGTGGTTTTCATCCAACTTTCAATGAGAATTTTTATAGTTTCCCTATTTTTTTTGAGGATATTGTGCTTATTTTTCTTATTTTGTTGCATATATTGATTATAATTGATGCACCTATTGTTTAACGATGTTTCATCAGTCGTACAATGAAAAACTTCCTGTCATACGTTCGAAAGCTAGTAGATCCCGTGTGAGGGAATGTCATGGTAACCAATAAGACGGAGACCATGAGTCGGTGTGTTTGGTAGAGTTCCAGTTTCACTAGATCCGTGAATCTGGTGGAGCTGAGTATTTCTAGCTCCATTAGATCCGTGGAGCTGGACCTGTGAGTACATTAAGAATGTTTAGATGCATCATCTTGTTTACATTTTAAACTAAAAATATAAACTTAATTCACTTTATTTTAATCTATAAGTTTTAGATCTTAGATGAAGTTGAGATCTAAAACTCTACCAAATAAGCTCTAAATAACAGCGTGAGGGTCCCTTCCAAACACAGAAATTCCACAGACCGCGTTCTATTAAATGAGACAGACTTTACATTTGCTTGGCAAGTCGTCGGAGAAAACGGAAAGCAGGAGGCGCAAAACAGTCCTAAATAAATTCTTCTTTTGGGTCGTACACCTTCAGATGGCCTGTAATGTTTGGGCCGTAGTTAGACTGGAATTCAGTGTCCTACGCCCTAACTGGAGACCATCGTCACTAGCCTACGTTTGGGTCTGAACCTGAGAGGCTGAGACCGACATAACAACCAGAAACAGTTGTATATTCTGAGCCTGTTTAGTAGAGCTTTAGATTCTAGTTTCATCTGAGATTTGAAATTTGTAGGCTAAAATAAAGTGAATTAAGTTTATATTATTGATCTAAAATGTAAATAAGATGATCCATCTAAACACTTTTAATATACTTACAGCTTCAACTCCATAATCTGATGAAACTAGAAATACCTAGTTCTACTTGATGGTGAAGTTGAAACCCTACCAATCACACCCTCCACTTCTTCCATCCATCCACAAGGGCTGCGCTGCCATTGTGTGGTCTGCAGCCATCGCCGCGGGCTTCGAGTCCAATGGCCAAAGCAACTCAATCCGGAAGTGCGCACCTGCTTCACTCGAACCACTGTCCCGATTTCCTCTGATGTTGACGTCGGATGCCGATAAAGATGAGGAGAATAAAAGACACGCACGCACACAGAGAGAGAGAGAGAAGATCAGAAGAAGAGTGCAGCTTAAGCTTCTCATGTGAGGTCGAGAGAGAGAGAAGAGTGCAGCTTAGCTTCTCTCGTGAGTTGTGACCTGTGAGAGTTCCATAATGGAGAGTGCAGAAGGCGCAATAAAGAGAGCCGGCGACTGGTACCTTCTTCCTCCTTCCTGCTGCTTTTAAGTCATGCTATGAGTTCACTTTTTCTTGGTTTAACTGTGTGTTTACATGCTGAGATAATCCTTCATCATTTTTGTTTTTGTCTGATCTTTTTTTTTTCACTTGCTCTTCAGTTAGTTATAGGCATGTCTCCATTTTACAGTCCACTGGCATGTGTTGGTCGCTTAATTCGAGACACCCTTGTTTAACATGGTAGTAACCAACTGTCATCGGTGCAAGCAGATTGTCCAAATTGCTTGATGATTCCCTTTCTTCTTCCAACATACGTAACAATGATCATAATAATGCTTCTCAAACTGAGCAAAACAGCAGCTTCTGCATGAGAAAGCTAGCTTCGTAACAGCACTGCTTCTCATGTGGATTCAAATACTGAAACTGAAGTTTGTCATTGCAAGTATTTGTCAATGAACTTGAGCAATATTTTTGCTTGGCTGTTACAGGATCCTTTCCCAGGAATTCCCCAGCGATATTACCATCCAGGTTGGGGAGGCCACCTTCAACTTGCACAAGGTAACCAAACCCCCAACTTTCCTCTGCGTATTCTAGCAATCACGAAAAAGGAAACCTGAGTTCTGACGAGTGTGTGGATTGCTCCTGCAGCTCCCATTGGCATCTAAATGCGGCTACATAAGGAAGCTGGTATCAGGGGTCAATGGCTCCAAGGTCACCCACCTCGAGATCACGGGCATGCCCGGCGACGGCAAGGCGTTCGAGCTCATCACCAAGTTCTGCTACGGCGTCAACTTCGAGATCACGGTGGACAACGTAGCGATGCTGCGGTGCGCCGCCGAGCACCTGGAGATGACCGAGGAGTGCAAGGCTGGCAACCTGGTCGGCAGGACGGAGTCCTACCTGGAGGAGGTGGCGCTGATGAACCTCGCGGGCGCGGTCACCGTGCTCCACAAGTCCGAGGAGCTCCTCCCGACGTCCGAGAAGGTGCAGCTGATCGGTAGGTGCATCGACGCTATCGCGTGCATAACCAGTAGCGACAGCCAGTTCAGCATGTCGCTGGGCACTACCACTTCCGGTGGCTACGACGGCGTGAGCGTGCCGTCGTTGCTGCCGCCGAAGGCGATCGACGACTGGTGGGCCGACGAGCTGACGGCGCTGCGGATTGACACTTTCCAGCGAGTTCTGATTGCGATGAAGGCAAGGGGGTTCAAGGGCATCGCCATGGGAACACTGATCATGCTCTATGCTCAGAAATCTCTGCGAAGACTGGTGAGCTTTGAACACATCACCATGTCAGTGAGTTTGGTGCAGTTCTTGCTTGCATCTGACACACTCGCGTTTGGAGCAGGACATACAAGGAAGAGATAGGAAGAAGATGGATCCGAGGCAGGAACACGAGAAGCGGGTGGTTCTTGAAACGATCGTGAGCCTCCTGCCGAGGGAGAAGAACACCATGTCGGTGAGCTTCCTGTCGATGCTGCTCCGGGCGGCGATCTACCTCGACACGACGCTGGCGTGCCGGCTCGACCTCGAGAAGCGGATGGCCGCGCAGCTCGGCCAAGCCGTGGTCGACGACCTCCTCATCACGTCCCCCTCGCCCGAGGCTGGCAACGCGTACGACGTCGACGCGGTGCAGAGGATCCTGGTCGGGTACCTGGAGCACGAGGGCGAGGCAGCGCCCCGGCTGGACTACAACACGGACGACGACTTCATCTCGACCTCGTCGCTGCCGAACGACGTCGGCCAGGTCGGCAGGCTCATGGAGAGCTACGTGGCCGAGATTGCCTCGGACGTGAAACTGTCCATCGAAAAGTTCACTGGCCTCGCCGAGCTGATCCCGGAGCGCGCCATGTTCAACGAGGACGGCATGTACCGCGCCATCGACATCTACTTGAAGGTTAGAAGCTGCGAGCGAAATCGATCTTGATTTACTGCTTTAATTGGTCAGATAAATGATTGGATTATTCAGTAAGTAGTTCGCTACATGATTGTTCATTGCTTCCGTGGATTAATTCCGCAGGCGCATCCGTATCTGAGCGAGGGCGAGAGGAAGAAGGTGTGCAGGGTGATGGACTGCCAGAAGCTGTCGCGGGAGGCGTGCGCGCACGCGGCGCAGAACGACCGCCTGCCGGTGCAGACGGTGGTGCAGGTGCTGTACCACGAGCAGCGGCGCCTGCGCGAGGCACCGCCAAGCGGCGCACCGTCGTACATCGGCGGCGATTCGCCGGCGCTGTCGTACAGGCCGACGCCGAGCTTCCTCAGCCGCAACCGGAGCAGTGTGTCGGACGAGGTGTCGCGGCTGCAGCGGGAGAACGACGAGCTGAGGATGGAGCTGCTGCGGATGAAGATGCGGATGAGGGAACCGTCGGCGGCGTGCGGCATGCAGGGGTCGGGGAGGCCGCCACTGCCGAAGAAGCAGGGCGGCGGAGGCGGGTTCATGAACAGCGTGTCCAAGAAGCTCGGCCGGCTCAACCCGTTCGTGCGGTCGGACGCGCTGGGTGGCGGGAAGGTGCGCACGAAGCCGCCCAAGAATCGGAGGCACTCCATTTCTTAACTGGGAGTGTCTACTCATCTCCCGGTTGTTTTGTTGCTTAAAATCATCCAGATTTGTGACCGTTGGATCAAAGCCACAACGTCCGATGTAAAACTACTCCCACCTTAGGATAGTATGTACAGAAGCTCTTTGTTTTGTGATAATAGCTGTCAGCGCAAGCAGTGTAAACCTATGACCCAAGTAAATGACTAGGCTGCTTGAACATAAAGAAGCATGTTAGTGTGGATGTAGTGTAGCTTGTAATCTGCGTTGCCATTTGCCAACACATCGTGTCGTGTACCCGTGTCAAGTTCTATAAAAGGAAACTTGTAAAAATTTTGTGTAGAGTTCTGTACCACTAGCCCGCTAGGAAGTTGGATGACGAGACGACTACGTGTTCTACAAATCATTCTTGGTGTACAAGGTACGTAATCACTACGTACAACGGTACAAAAGTGTCTTTTCATTCCAATATACCTCAGCCAATACAGTGTTTGTCTAGATGGCGACGCGCATGCAAGCGCGGTATTATCCCATTCTCTTCACGGACAATTACGATCATGTTTTTCTGGCTAGGAGTGCATCTCCAGCTCGTGACAAGTGACATCTAAGATATGATATGACTTATGAATCTCTACATACGGACATCCTTAGAACCCCCCCTAAAAAAAGAGCAGTCTCAAAGGGATAAGGGAACAAAAGGCAAAGAACATCCGATGCAAAGAGAGAACGTATGAAGAAAAGACTGCCACTCTTATCATGAGTGGTGGCAGACCATCAAGCCTAGGTGCAGAACTCTTTTGAGTCATGGATGGGCATTGCACCGCAAGTCCGTAACGGAAAGCATGTCAGCCATCACTGGAAGGTTCTCAAGAATTTCAAATGTTTCTTCTTTCCGAGAACAAAATGACCACAACTGAATTTGAAAAGCAAAAAACAACACATGAAACTTGTCACGTTGCGATGCTGTTGCCGACTTATCACGAATTCATCAGCACATTAGCTCACTAATATGCATAATGCATGCTTATGGATACAGAAACTCAACCAGTTTCAATCCTTTTACAGGACAAGTGCCTTGCTCAAAAGAATTTTAGAGTTTCACAGCAAACCATTTGCAGAACACGCCATTCCCTATTCTTTTTACAGAGTTATACTAGATTCGTGATCCCACGGGCCTAAATCAGGTTCCAAGTCTATTCGGTTGTCACTAAACCACAATTGGGTGCACAAACCATTCAAAAATCAAGCTCTATCTTTCCGTTTTCATCTAGAAGCCATCGACCAAAAGTTCAAGAGAAAGGATGGTGAAAGAGCAAACCAGCTAATAAATGCCATTGCTGTCGCGGTTTCAAAACCTCCACAATGGTTTTCTGCACATATGTTCAGATCGTTACCAATCAAAACAGTGATGCCTGCCGACGCGCATGCCGCACCAAAGGTCAATGCTGCTGTGATCTGCAAAGGAACAGCTAAAATCATTAAAAAAATCTCGGGGGATCAAAGACAATGCGATTCCACTTTCCAAGAAGAATAATCTACCATGCAGGTACTTGCAAGAAGAATGCAATTTCATTTGATCGCTTTATTGCATTACAAGCTTTCTTATTTTATATCTCGACACCCCTATATTCTTAAGAATGTCAGAATAGTCTTAAGTTACATGGTAAAGTAGTATATGTTTGTGTTTATCATGGACAAGTTCACTGCAGGTAGCACTTTTGAGGTATTTCTCAGCAACACGGATCCTTTAAATCATAAAAAAGATAACGGTAGATTAACCAAATGGATTTCGTAAGGAGAAGAAAGAGGAACACTTACCCCGTCTCCAATAGTAAATAGGCAGACAGCCCTGCGATTTCGTAAGCAACGTTTGACGAGTAACGCATATATGTCCAAAATGGCAAGTGAAAAGCTCCAAAGACATTGCAAAATGGTTGCTGCAACAAGATAGCTGGCCAAAATAACAATTCATCAATTTGCTATGTGAAAAAGTTACAGAATTTCAAGATTTAAAAAAGCCTTTAGGATGTCTAAAAGAAATACAGAATGTTGCTATGAGAGAGACTTGACTGCAGCCAACACAAAGCCAAGAAACCAGACAGCAGAGTTTTCTTTTGACCTCAAAACATTGACATTATCCTTGTTGATCAGTGTAAATTGGAACCAGTAAAAATGTGTACACTCATATGTCTATCTCATTAAAATAAAAAAAATCATATCACCATACATCGGATAATTTCAAAAAATAGATAACACTAATGCAAAAGTTGAATTTCTATTGTGCACAAGCTTGCCCTTATAACCAGCAAATAAGTAACAAAACCGGAAATACCTACTTGCTCAAGAAGAAGGCTTAGCTAAACTAAACTGGGAAATTATTAAAAAAAAAGACTAATATGATAACTTTAGATATGAAAGTGTTAATCTCCTCTTAGATGCTAAACTAATTCAGGAAACATATATGTTAGTAAAAAGAGAAAAAGGGTTGCTCGTCTCCCAGTGTTTTCCATGTGTTATTGGGATCACTGTGCTATCTCCCAGTGTTTTCCATGTGTTATTGGGATCACTGTGCTATTCTGGTAGATAACGTGATGACCAACCGTTCTGCCTATGGAAGTTTCATACATTACAAAACAGAAATGCAGTTTAGTTTACCAAGGACAAGCATTTAGTTCAATACAGCAGAAGGGAGAACATGCGATGGAATATTGAGGTTGCACACTTTGGGTAGCTAAAAAAAGTATCTGTAATGACTAATGACAACAGACTGTGCTTATATGTATTAGTAAGGCCCCTATGTTGCGACATGCAAAAAATGAAACTTAACAAACACTTGTAAAATGATGAAGTACATGCTATCCAGAGAGTGGCAAGAGTATCCTAACATAAGCCTTGTCAAAGTCCAACTTGGGACTAGGTTCACTCCAGTCCAACTCCAAGCCCAATCATTCAACTCAACCAAAGGCTGGCCCATGCATAACCTAGTCTCATGACGAATCTAGGACAACCCAGACCCATCTCATCTCAAGGCTGAGCAGGGCCCAGTTCAGGATATGATCAAGAGGTCAGATGAATATCACATGGTCAATTGAAGAGTTGTCATTGATTTGAACATAATGTGGCGCAATGTTTGAGTTTGTTCTATACCTAAATGTTGACAGGAGATATATATTTAGTTGTCCAAATTCCAAATTTACGAACAACATTGAAGTTCTCAAATTTGAACTCCAAAGATAATGTCCATTTTTGCACTGGGGGTCAATATCTACTGAAAATCTGAGCGATACGATCCCTAGCACCATATACTAGTGGAACTACAATAGCAAAGAGAAACAAATCATGATTGATAGCATAGTATTTGTGCACGGGGCACTAGAAATGAGCTCAAGTCTTCTAGTCCTCATAATCTATTACATTCAAAATTACTAGCCATGTACCCGTACGTTGCAACGGAAACTCAATTTGCGATAAAAAGTTTATTTGCAAAAGAGTACTAACAATGGCAAAAGTGGGTAATTAAAGAGCAGTGGCAAAGGTGGTAATTTTGATGAAGTGACGCGGGAAGAAACTCTTGCTTTATATAATAGAGAGCAAAGGTGGTAATTTTGATGAAGTGACGCGGGAAGAAACTCTTGCTTTATATAATAGAGACTAAAAGATTTGTCTCCTCCTGTACCCTCGCTCGATCTCTCTTCCAATTTAAATGGCAATCAGGATTCACTAAGGCAAAAGCTAAGGCACCCTGTGGCTTTCAGACATGGCTGGACACGAGGGGCACAAGTGGAGAAATTTTGACTAAAAAGACCAGTAGCTAAGCGCAACTATAGGACTTGCAACTTAATCGCTCAAAGCCTGTGGCTACATACAAATTCATTAAGTTAAAATCAACCCAGATGATAACACTGGTCGGATTAGACCCAAAAGGTGAAAGAAAACCAGCCCAACATGCACACTGCCAGTTCACTCTCAACTGAGGCAGTAGTGTCAGACAGTGTTCCAAGATTCCGCAACTCATTGCCGAATTGAGCTAAATTGCAACACAGGGTGTACCCAGAGCCTTACTCTCCAATAGTGAGTTCCCCACTGCACCCAACTTCCAAAGTGTACACACATTTTACCAACTAAGCAGCACAAACCACATCATGTTCCCTTTCTAAGCCAACGAACCACACTAAATGCAACGCGATGCTCAAAACCTAAACAAGCAGTTGGGTATTGTCGTAATGAACTGAAGTAAAGCAGAAGTGAAGAAACTACGATGGGGTGAGAAAGGTACGTAGAGCCGGGCCGGGGAGACGAACCAGAAGGCGGTGACGGACGGGAAGTCGCTGGTGGAGGCCATGACGGCGAGCGCGACGCCGGCGAAGAGGAATTGCGCGAGGCGGAGGCCAAGCCCCCCGGGCGTGCCGGGCATCCCGGGCAGGTCCTTCATGATCAACCCCGTGGGCTGCTCCACCGGATCCGTCGGCGGCGGCGCCTCCACCGGGTGCACCGCCGGCCGGCTCGCGAACATCTCTCCCCTACCCCCGACCGAACGGGCCCAGCTCCTCCCCTCTTACCCCGCGGTGCGGGCTGTGGCCTCGCCGCGCCGCCTCGGAATTGGGTCGGGATCGGTGGGTTGACGAGTCACGGGGTAGGAGACCGGATTTGGGGGGAGAAGAGGTGGAGGTGCGCGCATGGATATTTTTTTTTTTTCCGCGTATGGGGCGGCGGGCTTTACTTGCGCGTGGGAACGGGGATGAGGTGCGGGGCCCACGTGTTGAGCTGCCTGATCTGTGGCCCACCTGCCAGTGAGATTCCCTTCGTACTGGCTGTTTTAATACTAGTACTATAATACCACTACTAGTATAAACAGTTACTCTCTCCCTCCGTTGATCGACTGCGCAGTGCGCACGCGTCCAACAGGCGGTTGGTCATGCGGGCATCACCTGTTCGCTGCATGTTTTGCCTCCCGCCCCAGGCCATGGACGATCGCGTAAACAAGGAGTGAAGCGAATGCGTTAGAGAAATTGCTCCAACTATTGTGCCGCTTGTGTTTTTTTCAGTCCATTAGCACTTTTATAGTAGTTTTTAAGGCGGCGTAACAATTGTCGACCGTAAAAACAAAAAACAAAGTAACACTAACCACTCCCTTCATTTTTCATTTTTCTCCGGGTTTGAATAAAAAGCGTAATCATCCGTGCATTCCCACACGTACGAGCTGGCTTTGACAACAGCAGCTGGTGTTTTCGTCAACGCTGCAAAGCGCAAACGTGAATCCATGATGGCCTCTCGAACGACCTTTGCGACACATGAATACATGACGGGTTGGTCAGGATCGGCACGGCGGATGGGTTTGGTTGGCGCTCCAAAACGTTAAGAGACATAAGGATTCAAGAAAGCGATGAAACAGAAAAAGAAGACTTAAGCGCCGTTGGTCCATTAATTGATGGACCCAACGTTGCATGATCATAAGCGGAACTAGCAAGGGTTGCCGGTGCATAAAATCGGAGAAAAATAAAGAGAGATGTTTTACGGTTAGCAAATTTGAACCATTTAAAATGTTTATATGTATGATCTTATGGAGGGATAATGTATTTTATTCATCTAAGATCTTACTTGAACTACTTATATTGTATTTTTTTCCCCAAATTTCAAACTAAGTGTTGGATTAATGATGTTCTCAAACCGTTGTATAAGACTATACAATTATAGCACTTTCGTTGAAATTTGTATAGTTCTATCACTGTGCATGACCGTATGTCCATTGCATCGCGAGCGGTAGCAGCTAGCTAGCGGTATGCCATTGCCGCCGGCCGCCTTCCATACTTTGGGAGTTTCGTTCATGCGTCGCAATCGCGCGGTAAGGAAAAACAACGTCCGCGTGTGATGATACGTAGAAAGATGCAGCCGCTTTAGACCGGCCGGGGGTGTAGAATTTTTTTTTAAAATAATACATTTTTTATTCAAAATTTCAAAAATATACCACGAAAAAAAAACAATTACAGAAATATACCCCTGTCGCCCTTTGGTTTGGCGACAAGAGGCCTGTCAGGGCGATAGGAGGCTATTCCTTTCCGCATATCAGTGCGGAGACGTGGCGTTTTTAGCGCCGTTGATCGTGCGACGTAGCCTCCTGTCGTCCGTTGGTTGGGCGACATTTAAATGTCGCCAAATCAACGGGCGACAGGGGTATATTTCTGTAATTGTTTTTTTCCGTGGTATATTTTTGAAATTTTGAATAAAAAATGTATTATTAAAAAAATAATTCGTGAACCAACCAGGTGGGCCCGGAGACTTTCGGTCTGTTAACTTGACCGGCCGAACACTAGGCAATTTAGTAATGAGTATATATTCTCAGACTTAGCTTTGTTATATCATTTGATTTAACACGCATTCATGCCCTATGCATTTGGTGGTTTAACCACTCCTATGGATAGACAAGGGGGAAAAGCTTCGCATTTGACGACTAGCCCTTGCAGTTATATTGTTTCTTTTCCATCGAATATAGAACTTATTTTCTAGACGGTCTTCTTTTCATTCCCGCTTAACGATTAAATTTGTTTAATTCCTACTCAGTTATCTTTCTCACATTGAATAAACTAATGGATGGAAGCAGATTTTTCTAGAAAAAAAAAAGAACTAACGGATGGAAACATCTAACAACGCTCATGTTGTTAAATTATTACAGCCTCTCGTATAAATCAATTGAGTATTACAATACTGTCGATGTGGCTCAAGGCAATAGATCGAGATGTTTTCATTGTTTTTTAGCTATGTGCGAGAATTTGGTGAGCTTTCAAAATTAATGTGGCGTCTCCATTGCACAAGCCGTCTAATAATGTGGTTGGATCATGGCAATGACGGTGCGTGTGCGTATCGAGTTCTTCTTGAAGGCGTTGTCATTGGAGAGTTTTTATCGCGGTCCAAGTGTTGCTATGATGGTGGATAGTCTTGAAGACAATATTGCGTGATGTAGTTTGCCGCGACGGTTCCTTTGTCTTTTCTTGTGTGTGTGTGTGTGTTTGGCTGTGTACACCCTAACTATATAGAGACCAGGAGTTTTCTTAGTATAATTGTATCACCTTGATGTAATTTACTAAGATTAATAAAAGCTTCTTTTATCGAAAAAAAATAATATCGGTGTCGAATCAACGAGTGCACATGCTAGAGGCCTGTTTGGTTCGCGTCCTGAGCAAACATGCCTGGCCGGAGACCATGCCGGGAACCTGTCAAGGGGTTGTTTGGTTCACGTCCTGATGAATTGAAGCCCTGCCTGGCCTGATCGTCTCCGGGAAATTCATTAGCCTGAGTCAGGCGATCAAATTCGGACGCCGGAGCACCCGGCAACAACTTACCGCACTAACCCGTCGCTGTCGTGTGAAGCTCGACCTCATGTGCAGCTCCACAGATTCCCCTGTAACTATAAGAATATACATCATAATCAATTCTTTTTGTCATCACAGTCGGATTTGATAGCGATATAAAGTCATTAAACAATAATGAGGAGACACTATCACAATCAGTTTTCGCCCAATTGTGATATGCGCTGAAAAATGCAGATTACACACAATATGCGCCGTAAGTAAATCTCTCCCACAGGCATACCTGCGAAGGGTGACGGGTGAAGAACCTCGCCCATATACCCGTCATCACCCGCGGGTACTTGTTTACCCGCCACTATGAACATCAGTCAATTAAAATGGACCATCAGCACAAACAGTAGTGACATCAGCATAAGCATACTCAAGTTCAACAATTAGCAAAGGAGGACACACCTCAGAGTTGTGGATGACATGTTCACTTTTTTGTGCTGTCTAATGCATCTGCAACTATTCTAGCTGTGCAATCTCAATCTCTAGCCACCATCCCGTCCCAACTAAGCAAGATCCCATATACTTGTTGTGCTTCAGTCCATCTCCATGCTGCCTAAGGCAAGGGTTCTGGTGTAGGGTCTTCCAAATCGGGGTGCATAAGCAATCTAGAACAAGAGAACATGTCACGGCAATTTCCAGAAACGCTGAAGGGGCGCAATTGTAGATTTAGAACAAATTAATCATTCTAGATCTACAACATGGAAAATTGAATCAACTGTGACGATCCACATGGATCAGGTTCCAAATAGGGGATTTGACTCACCTCGATGTCGCTGTTGCCGGGGAGAGGATAGTGACACTGAGGTTGAGAAGAGGATGGGGATGCCAAGGCTAGGGAGATGAGGAGGACCACGCTGAGGGAGCCACCCCCGCGCTAGCGGAGAGGAAGATGCCGCTGGGCTGGGGAGGGATGCCGACACCTTCCTTCTTCAGTCACCCCTGCGCTAGTGGAGAGGAAGATGCCGCTGGGCCGGGGAGGGATGCCGCCACCTTCCTTCTTCAGTCTCCTTCTCTTCACTAGGGTTTGGAGAGTAGAGACCTTGGTCAAGTCGGCGATGGGATGGGAGAGCGAGAAAGAGAGATGCGGGAGAGGAGTATACGTGATTAGGGGTGAAAACAGATCGGATACGGACGGATAATAGCTCTACCATATTTGTTTTCATATTTTTTCTCGGATGCGGATACGGATACGGATAGTCCGGATACGAATACGGATACGGATCGAATACAAATCGAATCGGATACGGTTTCGAATATTTATCGGAACATGATAACCCCTTAAATTGTACATAAAAAATCAACAGAAACACATAACTAATTGATTTGATCAAAATATTATTGAAAATTGAACAAATATAAGCATTTTCATTCACTTAGACAATAGTTAGATACCATATCGCAAACAAAATTATATAAGGTTTAGTTAATCACACACATATAATTAGTTCATCATACACATATAAGGTTTAGTTAATCACACACATATAATTAGTTCATCATACACATAGATTAAAACACAAAATAAGGTAATATTTGCTCGAGAGATACAAATAGAAGCAAACACATAACATACTAAATGTTTGATAATACTTAAATATCATATCTCTAGGAAAAGTATATAACAATTATATGTAATGACTTAAGATTTATAATCTTAGTTGAATTATGTTTAAAATAACAAATTATGTATTTATGAGTTTTTATGCATTTTTAGCTACTTATTTAATATATTTTCCTATCAAGAATAGGAGTTTTTGAATTTTTGAGAAAAATAAAAATCTGATAAAATCTTGAAAATAATTTTTAAATGTTATATTGTTACTAGAACTTTCTCAAAAAATTCATAATTTTTAGAGTTGGTTTGCTAATTTTAATAATTAAAACTTTCTTTAGAGATTAACTAAATTAGAAAACAATTCAAATTAAGAAACCTTTTTGGGCCAAAAGTCTTGGCCCAGCCCATATGCTATCCGGATATCCGACCCACTATTATCCGGATTATCCGAATCAGTATCCGTATCCAACGGATAATGAGTCTTAGAATCAGTGTCCGTGATCCGATCCGATACTATCCGAAAAATATCCGATCCGACAGAATCCGTATCCGAAAATATCCGGATCGGTCGGAAAATATCCGAACCGTTTTCAACCCTATACGTGATAGGGGTTCATTGTGGGGCCTAAATGTTAGTAGAAGGTTGTGGATAATCAGACGAAATGTGTATGGGTGGAGCTCCTCTATGCCCATACTTGTTTGCTCGTCTGTCAAAGTTTGACCCCTATAAATATACCCGTGAGTAACAAAAGAGGAATATACATATATCTATTAGGGTTTTTACCTACAAATACATGGGTAAGATAGCCATCTCTAGTTAAGAGGCTAGATAAAACCTCACAACGCTCAAAGCGTGTGAAAATGAATAGAAGTTGTCGAGGATTGGGAAATTTCCGTAGACGACCATCGTACATCGGCATGGTTGCCGGCCATGCTCACCCTCGGACGGTGTCCCCCAAGGGAGGTCCTCGCGTGGGCCGACCCTCGGGGCTACCGTATCCTCGCTCAAGCTCGTCCCCGAGCGTGCTTGCTTGGCGATGCTCGACCAAACGACCGAGTCAACTGAAGAGGCCTCGGGCATCACCAAAAAGCCGGGCGCAGTCCCCGATGACGACGTGGCATTAATTACGCGGTGGCTCGAAGGACTGCACGCCCACGATCTGTGCGCCCGCGATCTGCGCCCACTGTACCCACATCGCTACAGGCGGCGGGAACAAGAACAGCTCATACGTTCGGGCGATGGCGCGCCCTGTAATAAATGTTGTGTCGCTTGTAACCCCCTATAAATACCTTCTCGCACGAAAGGTTCAGGGTTCGACTTCATTCCCTGTTTTCCTCACACATAGAGCTTGTTGTTAGTGGTGGTCCGGAGGGTAGTCCTTAGAACCTCCTAGTGCCCCCCGAGCAAGCATGTTGTAATACACCCTCAAGAAGTTAGTGCAATCACTGGACGTGGGGTTGTTATCTCCCCTGCGAGAGGTCTGAACCAGATAAAAAAAACCTCCCTTTGTTCATTGTGTCCTCGCTATATGTAGCTCGGTAGGCCCTCAGACGCTACACCCCCCGCGGGAAAGGAGCCTTAGGTTGATCCCTCATTCAACATGTAAGCTCGGCGGGGGACCGGTTCCCGAATCGTCGACAGAAGTACTTTTTTTTCTCTTGGGAAAGGCATATGTAATTTGTAGAGACGCTCTTTTTTTTTGTCAAAACTATTTGCTGCAAAGTAGTAGCAGTAGCGTTAGGACTAGGTTTCAAAAATCAATAAAAATCAATCAAAAACTGTAATTTTTGACCTTATTGAGCTAGTTCGACATTAGAACCGGTCGGTAAATCGGTCTAATTCAAAAAATTTGAAAAAAATATACGACTTAAACCGGTCGAAAATTGATGAAAATCGCTCAAAAATCGGTCTTTAAAAATTTGATTGGTCGATCAATTTCGATTTTTTCCAAAAATTTATTTTAGAAAATTTTTATGATTTTTAACCAATTTTTTATTAGATATTATCGATTTTTGAAATTTTTTATATCGATATTGTTAACCTGGCTAGGACCCAGCAGCTCGCTCGCGCGGGCAGGTGACCAAACTACAGCCACTGACACTGTCACACACCCCACGTAACCACCACTCAACCGCCACATACCCGCAGTTACGACCACACATGAATCCAGCAAGGGCCCCACTTTATCAGGGCCCGCACCTACGTGTGTGACACCGCCTACCGCATTCGGGCACGTGCCCGCCGCCCCCCAAACAAACTCTCCGCACCCACGGTCCGTCTCAACCAGCTGACACCCAGGCCCCACAAACCACCCCTCCATCGGGCCCGCATGTCAGATTCTTAGGAGACGGAAGCGAAGCATCGGTGCTTACCCTTTTGCCCCGCGTGTACAAATAGGAGCACCGAGGCGACCAGGCCAATCGAGGGGGAGGAGGCTCCTCTGTCAAGTGGTGTGGTCTACACGACACAATCACCCCAAATCCGACGACCGCTCGCCCACCGTACTTCGGCGATGGGTTACTGGTGGGACCGCGTCGTGCTGCCGGTGCGGCGGGTCTGGCTCGGCGTCGCCGCCCGCTTCGGGGTTCGCCAGACCGGTAAGGCGGCGAGGCGAGTCGCCGGATATGATATGATCCGACGGCTGCGGTCCGTCCACGTGGGCTAGTTTGGTCTAACCCCGGCGTTGCTTGCTTGCAGGGCTGTGGAGGCTGCGGCACGAGGTGAGCACGTGCGAGTACGAGGACGTGCAGGTGATGTGGGAGATGCTGAGCCGCACCACGCCGGCGCCGGCACCCAGGCTGCCCAGCCGGTTCCGGCAGCCGCGGCCGTGGGCCGAGAGGTTCCGCCTCTGCCGGGGCTTCTAGAAGGTCTCCAGCGCGCGGCCGTGCTTGTGGCTTAGTTTCTTCTTCCTTGACTCTTCTCTCGTTTTCTTTTCTACTGTCTTGCTGGGCTCTGAGGTAGTCGATTCCTCCTCGTGTATCGATCCGCCTGTAGAAGAAAGATACTTGGGGCATGTGAATGAACAGAGCTATTTGGGATTCATGCGTTCTTGTTTACTCCTAATTTAATTTTCATTCTCTATCACAAAAGCATCGTCTTTTTTTGTGAACTTGTTATGAGTACAGAATATTCCCCGAGTTAATTTCTACTTGAAATTAAAAACTCACCAAGCGGCCTTCAAATTTTCCTGCAAATTAATTTATCTGACATCTCATATTGACTTGTCCCATTGCAGTATTTTGTGCTGTAGTTTTCGGCGCCTATTGAAGCAATCAGCTCACAAACCATCAATAATTGCTTTTTCCCCAACCAATATAGCTCCCTTCAATCACACTTCAACGAATCGCAGCTGATTAGTGACTAATACTGTTTAAAGGTCCAGATACATATTAAGTCGCGCGCCCCAGTATAGCTTGTTTCATCAGTAACTTAAGCCGTAAGTATTCTTAAAAAATGAAAAGAATTTCCCTATAAGATGGAAAGGAAAGGCAGAGCTTTCGGTCGTTGGACTGACTTTTCGCCTTTAGCATCTCTGGAGAAAAGTCGAGGTTGTTCATAGTTTTCAATACAAAACTATCTTATCCGACCAGTGGCAACGAGCAAACGACAGTTCTTGTCGGCTTTGTGATTCTATTCGGATACTGTTGCCTCCCGAGCAAATCTGGTAGCCACACGAGTCTGTCAAATTGGAATTCGTGGAGTGTTCTGTATTCGTATCCATCCTTGGACATTCACGTTAAACAGCATGTTTTTTTTTTAACTTTTTAAACCGATAGCATCATCTCTCTCATTTATTTATTTATTTTTTAAAAAAACGAGAACTACAACACCGACCTTAGAGAAGAGACACCAGTACAGTTATGATAGAATCGCTGCTGGAACACCCAGTAGATGACATGTTTCTCAGGTACATGTTCTCTGTCACTTTTTGCCAAATTACATATATATACCTCCGTAATAGTATTTTGGATAAAATTTGATCATAATATTCTTTAACAATACCACAAGCTCAAATAATGATGTACTAAAAAAGGAGAAGACAATATACAGAGTTCATGGGATAGTATAGGAAATTGCAACTAAGGAACATGAAAGTGATAAGGGAGGTGCTTCTGTGCAAAGTTATTTGAAAGTTGTATAAATATTAAAACTTGGATGAACGATAGATGATTATTTCTTATACTCCTTTGATTGCTTTAAGATATTGTGTAATTTGTACTGAGAGGGTGATGCATAGAAGGACCGCTCAAGTACTAAATATTTGGTTGCAACATTTTTATCATTAATGCTGTGTATTTGAAAACGAGCAGCTAAATAACATCTACAGAGAGCCCAAGATGCTACTTGTATCAAATTATTGGTGCGCTTGATGTGAATTTGCCAGTAGCTCGTCCATATCATCATTAACTTAATTCCGTTTTAAAGAAAAACTTAATTAAGCCATCGTCTATTAATTGAATGCGATGTCAAGGCGCATTTTCTAACAGGTTCTTTTCCCAATAAAACGGGTGCTATGATTAGGGTTGCTTTATTTGTTTTTGAACCTATCATATTGATCTGAGACCACTTAATGCTAGTACTGTTGACGGCTGCTGGCTGCTGCGGCCGTCTCGTATGACAACAATAAAGCCAGGTATATGATGAGTGGTCCGTGCACTTGTCAAGCTATTGTCCCTGCAGTATGTGTTTAGAGCCAGGAGCTAGCTAATTTAGCTTAACTGCTCTTTCAAGTTCGTAATCACCAAGTGCATAGAGTTTGTTAATGCACGGACGGTCGATATAGTTTAGCTTGAAACAGTGGCTCCCAGTGATTATCCTATGCGTCAAGGCCGTTCTCCTTGTGTATAATTAGGCCTATACACATGTAAGATGCTTCGTTTGTTAAATATTCTCTGACGTACGCAAACAATTCGAACATTCCAAACAATGGAGGTGCTAAGCCATTGCCATCTAAGATATAAGGCCGGCGGGCCGGAATTGATAGAGACGTAACAACGGTCAGGTACGTTGTTTTGTTTGTGTTGGGGATCCAATGTCTCAGATGCATATATGCTTTTTTTTAGATGAAGGAAGATTTTATTAATTTTAAGAACATTACATCAAGATGATACAAGTCCTTAAAATTTCTCCCGGCCTCTGCTTAACAAGAAGCACACAGCCCTTAAACAAAACAAAAAAGAAAAAAAGAGAAGCCTTGATTGCTACCAGCCTGGATCGCAGAGCTCTCCCCCTTTTCATTGAATTGCTTAGCGAAAACATCATCAGAAATCTTCTCCACGTAAGCAATCCGGTAGCCCCCTGGATTTCCAACATTCTGGGCGCCACAATCCGGCAGCCCCCTGGATTTCCAACATTCTGGGCGCCACCACCAAGAACACCGCGGCTATTTGAATCATTGCGCCCCCTAAAATCTTGAACGCGATCACGGACTCCATACCGTCCATGACCACCAACTTGAAATCTTGGGGGACGAAGACCACCACGAGCAGGACGAAGTGGACCACCATAGCTGCGACCATTAAATCGATCGCCACCAGCAGCCGTCGTTCCGCCCGCCATGACTGCTTTAAATTGATTTTTAAAACATCGTCGCCTAATATCCTGCGCATCCGGTTGCACATCGCCGAGATTGGACTTAGGAACAAAGCCAGCATTGCTGCAAGAGGACTGGAATGAGCACAACCGCTATGGCGTCGCCTCATCCAGATCCTTCCCCTCTCCCCCCAATTGGAAGAAACCATCCGATCTTGCCCGATCCGCACGACCCGCTCAACATGGAGCCAGCCGCCGCCTCAGCCGCCATCGCTGCAACGGCGGCCGCACGCCCTCACAGAGAGAGAGATAGATCCAGCCCGCCACCCTCACAGAGAGAGAGATAGATCCAGCCCGCCACCGATCTGCTGTTGCGATCGGCCGGGCAGATCCATGGGCGAGAAGATCATGCATTGAGATTTCAAGGAGCTAGAGATAATACCTCGCATCCTTTGGCATTTTTCGTCGTTACCCTCGGAGCCGAACCCTCGTTTTCGCCGCTTCCTCGGCGAAGTCAGCGCCTCACAATTTGCAGCTTTGCACGATCGGATCGCCAATCTAGACATTGCTGAAGAACAATAATTCCCCTTTAAACCGGCCGGGATCACCGCATCCGCAAGCGACACCGGAGACGGACTCGCGATCTCTGCCATGGAAGACACCAAGCGTGACGCGCGCAGGAGAGAATCCACGACTTCCCCCGCGCCGCGCTCATTCCATCGAGCGAAAATGCGCCGCCTACTTCTTTTCTTTTGGTTTCCAAAAAACTTCCGTTCTCTGCGCTACCTCAATTTATGGCTAGAGTTATAGGAGCACCCGAGGAGGAGTCAATGCATATATGCTTGTGTGTCGGCAGCTTATTTAAATCCGGAGTTACAAAACGTCAAGGTTAACACAACTAGTAGGGTGGCTCATGCATTTGCGTGGTTGTAATTGATCATTTGTCTTATTTATCTCACTAACATGTGGATCAAGGTCCGCACTCCGCATGTTAATAAGACATCACGGAGCAAATGATCAATGGCACAAGTAAATGAGGGCATTTTATCAATTATTTCTTATAAAGCTCGTAGTATCAAATGATATAACTAATATGCTTGACAATATATTAATGTATTTTATAGGTTATTTATATTTTTAAGACACCAAAAACATTAAAAATGACAATAAAAGCTCAATGGAATATTCAATTTGAGCAATGTAATTGAAGTATAAGCTTTGATGGAAGAAAATTATTGAGAATAATAAGTTGTTGGGGTTCTTAAAAAGGTATTAACTTTTCATCTTGCATAGATATACCCCTATTCCTTCTCCATCAATAACTCTTTTTTAAAAATATATGCAGCATATGTACCACTATTTAATCTAAAAAATACGCTAATTGTTTTACATGGTATTAGAATACATTGCTCACTATATACCGTTGCATCCATGGGCACTTACTTTGAACTTATCTTCTTCACACGTTGGCTACCCCACTGATCTGTATATCTTCAATCTCTTCTTGATCATCTCACAACTTTTTTGTTTCAACCTCCAATAACAAGCCCAATTCTTGTCGATCCCTCTCAGCTGCTACCCTTTTCAATGCAATACTCTATTATATAGCTACCAGAGACACCCGTTATGCGTTCACCTGTGGGCCCAAGTCTATTTCATAGAGTCGCGCCATCTCTACTCTAAATTTAGTTTCTGAATTTCAGTTTTTTTATAGCACATGATACAAACTCTTGTATTGTACATGATACAAACTCTTTCTTTTAGTCTAGACCGTTATAATCTGGACCCACCATGATCAACAGTATAGATCTTTCTTTTTTTTCCTCCGATTAATATGGAAATTTTTAGCCTTGAGAGCGAACTTAATAACTTCTTATTTTGATGTTCATACAAAAATTAGATTATTAATCGTCTTTTATTTTTTATTCCATTTTTTATTGTACTTGGACTCTTTCTTTTAATTGTATGGAAATCGAATTTTTTATTTTTTTATTTATTTTCTGAATTTTAGTTTTTTTATTGTGCATGATACAAATTTTTGTATTGTATATGATACAAACTCTTTCTTTTAGTCTAAACCGTTATAATCTGGATCTACCATGATCAACGGTGTAGATCTTTCTTTTTTTCCTCTGATTAACATGAGAATTTCTAGCCTTGAGAGCAAACGTGATGGTTTCTTTTGCCTCTGCTTTAATATTATAATAGATAGATAGATAGATGTAACGGTTCATGGCTGATCATCTCTCTGAGCGTTTGCTTATACGTCGTATATTAGGGCTTGCATAGAAAAGTACGTATTGATCTAGTATTCTGGTCTGATTGATATTGGCTAGCTGTGGAGTACGTAGACACGTAGTCGATCCAGCGTGCATGTCCCTTCTCGATTCGTACCGAAGACTGTTTAAATTTGATTTTAAAATACGAATACGAGTATAGTTTACCCAAAATTTGACTCTTCGATCCGTGACTCCATGAGAGTCCCTTTTTTTTTGACCAACCATGAGAGAGAGTCTTCATCAGCTATACATGCGGGACACCAATGCGCTGCTAGGACGAAAGATTTCCAACGCTCGTAAGTACGGTGTCGAATCATGCTTGAAATGTGTCGCTGCGGCCGCCACTGTGACGTGCATGCTGCCACAGTGCCACTAGCTGGCGGCCGTGCAACGCCGGCCAACAATCGCGCATGATCTACTGCGACGAGCCGACAACACTGCACGGCCATCCCCTGAAATCGCCGGCCGGTGTCCATCCTCATCGTCAAATTCGACTTTGTCGGCCGCGCCGTAGCGCAGGGCCGCCCGCCCAGCATCGCACGAGAACGAGGCAGGCAGGCGGGCGGGCAGCTGATGCTCAGTCGTACCGGTACTGCTGCGCTGAGCCCCCAACTACACATGCATATATGCATGTCACGTTGGCACTTGGGCTGCATGGATGGATGATTGCGTGGTGCCGGCCGGCCGGTGTGTGCATGCCGGCGCCACCACTGTCCCGCTGTCCCCTGCTCCGGTACGTGCGTGCCAACCGCTGTCTATCCGTCCGTCGCCAGGTTGGGTCGCGCCACATCCACCGGTGAGCCCACGTCGGACGCACGGTCTCGATCACCTACGGCCGCGTCGCATTCGGTTAACGCCGTGCCTGAAGCCTGATCATGCATGCAATGATGCAATGGCAATCGGTCGGGCACTTCTGGGCCTCTGGCCCTGCCTCATGTTGCCCTCGCACCTAATTGCCCCAGCAAGCCCCCAGTCTTTGTGCACGAGCACGGGCACCACCTATTCTTCCCGTCACTTCCCCGCGGCCGGACATCACCTCGATCGGACCATGTGTAATGTGTTGACGGGCCTTGATTTCCCGGCATGTAGAAACGACGCGCGTGGTGATATAGGCTGTAGCAAACATATCTAAGGCAACATGTCAATATGCATCTGATTTTGATAGTTTTGGATGTATTACGTCAGTGGAAAACGGTGGAAGTAATCAGCTTGTATTATTATGGTCTAGCTACACCCTACACTGGAATCCCTTGCCCATGGCTCCATAACACCACATGCAGCATAGCCATGGCCCATGGGATGCCATGCAATGCCAACCTGGACTGGAATGTCATCCGAGCCAGCCAGCATGGCACACGGAAAGTGAAACGGAGCGCCACGCACGCATTGCAAAAGGTCGGATACTTTAGTCTCAAGGCGGCATCGGATCCGACGGATCGGTGCCAATCTGGAAGGCACGGGCAGTGGATTTCCGACTTGCCACACGCACTTCGTCCCGTTGAGTCCGGGACTCTGGGCTGGGCTGGGGACCGCATGCCTTTTTAGCTCAACACTGGAACAAACCAGCCCACGGTCCACCGTAAAATCCCCTCCAGATCCATCGATTTCGCCTCAAAATCCACCGATTATGCCTGCTTCCATCTCTACGAATCCGCCCGCGGTGCCCCCGCACGCCGCGTCGCTCGTCATCGTTGCGGTCGGGCGGTCGGCTAACTCGCTCCGTCCGCCGGATTGCCATACGATTAATACCGTACGGACACGCGCATGCACGTAAGCCACGGCCGCCGCGATGCCACTGCCGGGATTGAACCCGCCGGAGCCCGTCCTCCAGGCCGTCGCCGCCTTCTCCAGCCGCCTCCTTATCACCCCCGACGACCACCGCCTCCACGTCCTCCTCTCCCCGCCCCCCGCCGCCGGAGGTCGTGAAGGCAAATCCTCTGCTTTCTCGCACCCTTGTTCCTTTCCGTTTGGCTCGAGCGAGAGGTGAGTTGCGAAGTGCTTGAGTGAATGCGCAGGAGAAGGATTCGAAGGCGGCGCCCGCGCCCGCGCCCCTGACGAAGGAGGTGGTCGGCCGTGCAACGTGGATGCTGCTCCACACCATCGCAGCGCTGGTGCTGGATCTTATGCCTGTGTGAGTAGCACAACAAAGCACACATAAGTTTAGCATCTGCCTTACACTACAAGTCGTAGTACATAAATCATCAGTCGTCAATGCGGAGCACACCTATGAATCATGATACATTTGCGAAGATTCATTCTTTTCACTAGCGGATAGGCACATGTTTTCAGAGTATGAAATTTTTTGGATTCCATTGGTAGTCAGATTTAATTCCTGTTGTATTTGTCAACTGTGTTTCAGTTTCCTGATGAACCAACCAGGCAGCAAAAACGTGATGCAAAAGGGCTGGTAAGCAGGACACAACTCAGTTAGCTTTCTTTAGGAGTTGGGGAGTATGCTTGGGAAGTGCTCATTCGAGGTCTTGGAAGATTTTAAAGATTTTGCAGATTGCAATCACTAGTAATTTGCTGTCATGGCCAAATATACAAGGACTTCGCAACTCGGAAATGCTGCTATCTTGATGTTAAAAGCTCGAGATCCATGTGCCACAAGCCAAAAATCACCTGCACTGGAGCTTGTTGAAAGCAAAGCTTACTATTCTTTAAGGGGGATATATCCAGTGCAATCAGGACTTTGGTGCAATCACCGTGCAATCCAACTAAGAAAAGTTTCAAAAAATTCTGAAAAAAATTATGGATGTACATCTTATCTTACCCCATCTACATATAAAATTTCATGATCAAATTCATCTTATGCTTGAAGTTACAAAAAAGACAAATTTAGAGTGCATTTGAACTATTCAAGTTTGTCAAAAATTTGGCTTTTTTATTACTCTAAACATAAGACGAATTTGATCATGAAATTTTATATGTAGATGGGGTAAGATGAGATGTACATTCACGGTTTTTTTCAGAATTTTTTGAAACTTTTCTTAGTTGAATTGCACGATGATTGCACCAAAGTCCTGATTGCACTGGATATGTCCCCTTCTTTAAGTGCCTAAAATGATTTAAGCTGGATTTTAAGGCTCCAGCTTGGTAAAAATCTAGCACAATAAGTTTATGGTTAGTGTTGGAGATCTAGGTATTATTATTGTTTCAGATTTGAATATTAAATTAATTTCCAAAATGATTAAAGATAATAGGCACCACATGCTACTGAAAAATAGATCCAGAAATTTCATGTATGAGACGAACAGAGAATTCTTACGATGGGATTGATGACGAAAAGGAAGCAGCGCAGTAGCGACCAGCCGTAGAGGAAGTAGTCGACATCGTGGATCGCGTCCAACGTCCAGAAGCAGGAAGAAGAGCTCGAGCGGTCGCGCAGTTGCGCTGTCCAGAAACCTTATTGCCACCCCCGTGCAGGTTCTCGCAGCGGCAACGGTTCGGAGATCCCGCTCTCCTTGCCTCGCGGTGCACGCCGAAAGGAAGGTCGGTGAAGAACAAGCAGCACGAAGACGCAACACAGTGGATGAACGCGAGCGCAAGAGACAAAAAGTCACATCTGTCTGGACGTCTCCAGATTTTATAGCCTCGCACTAGTAATGGTCAAAAATTGACCGTTCTGAAGACCATTATATGCTAGTAATCGCAGTTATTCAAACGGACTGTTTCAATTGAAACTGACGCCATCATGGAGCGCTAGTAACTGCTGTCATCAAACAGACTATTTCAATTGAAACTGACGCCATAATGGAGAGAAACCGAATATTAAAAGGATTTAAACGTGCCAGGAATTTAATCCACGGCACGGCGACTCGCGACGTCACAAGTCACGCGGGAAAAACACGCGGTAATTCGCGAAATACGCGCGCGCGTGCGTGTGACTTTAGCCGTGCTCCTCACCCTCCATATGCCTCATTACAAGGCATGGTGGGAGCTCTCCCTTTTAAATTGGCTTTCTCCTCTCTTAACTAGCAATATGGTATTAATTTTTGTAGCTTTGGCATTAGAGATAAATGGGCCACATGGGCCTCATTACTAACAGTTAGTACTGCTGCAAAAATCTAAAGGAGCTAGGCTGTATATTTCTAGGTGCTCTGTTTGTTCGCTTCCCACCAATTTTGAGATTAGGCGTTTTAAGTAAGTGTGCCTTGTGCTTGGTTTACCATGATTCTGTAGTACTGTCATGGTTGCACCTTTAGAAATAAATGATAATATGTTTGTCTGCTATTAAACCATCAAGAATAATAAGTAGAAATTAGTTTGTTTGCAAAATCTGATTTTTTTTTTCAGATAAACAGAAACTTGTTTTTTCTCCCTGAAGGTTTTCCTTTTCCACATCTCATGTTCTTTTTTGCTTGTTTATTTGTCTCATACGTGAAGATAACAATGCTGTTACTTTGAATATTCAGATGTCTATAATTTCTAGACTGTATCCTTGCAAAGAATGTGCTGATCACTTCATGGAAGTTTTGAATTAAGTAATGCTCTCCAACCTCTTGGATAAATAGCAATCTCCATTTCAGTAGTTCTATTCCTTGATATGCTTGTCTTATAGGATTATCTCTTATTGAAATGGTGGTGGTTAATAAAATATCAAATTTTGACAACTTGTCTCTTTATGATGAGATATGAGAACATCACATAAGAACTAGGAACCAGTGCTACTTTTTGCAATATGAAAGTTAGCATCTGAATGGGTGTTAGATGATGAAGTTCTACATCCACGCTTTTGTCTGGCACATCTATTTTGTAACATTCCTACTTTTCGGCCATATGATGCACATGATGATTAAACTTTCCACACAAGCTCTAGGTTTCTATTCACAGAAACTAAGATGATAACTGATGGGTGGTGGTGTGGATATAACAATTGAGCACAATGACGCAATAGTTGCTTATATTTTTGAAGCCCGTTTCATCAACAACTGATGTGCGACTTGGATGAATTGTCGGTCATTTGTGGCTGTTGAAAGCTTGTGTAGAGTAGAAGTGTAGAACCGTTTCATTCATTTTAATTTAATATGCCAGTTATTTCTTTTGTTACGCCAAAGAGGAAAACTAAGGCACTATACCGTTTTGGCACCCTTTTACCATATAAGGATGTTCTCATTCACAGTATCACGATTTTACAGAATCTTGTGGCCTTCCCTGATGAGACCGTTCTTATGAGTTGCTCATCTGAGCGTTTTGTGGTTGTCTTTTGCAGCCTTGGAAAGCCAATATTTCCCTGCCAGAGAGTAAATGCACGGTGGGGTAAGATCTTCTAAAATGTCTGCAGTGACAATTTTAAACCACTATTGGATGGGCTTTTTCAGGAGCTTAAGGGAAGAGAATTCAGGACACCGTGCCGGCATACAGCATTATCTACCTGCTTCTCCATGTCCTTGGCAATTGTAATACTGGTCTATCCCATTCAATGAGATTGGCTCTTGGTTTTGTGCTTTTGTACAGTTTCACCATCTTTACAATGATCGAGTTTCGTTCGAGCCATTAAGATTTTTGTGAGGTTCTGTCTCTTCGGTGGATATATTATTCTGAAGTCTGAAGTTGCTTTCAACTCTCCCTATCTGACAATGATACCGATCTATACGGAATTTTGTGCAACCTGAATCTGAACATTGAAAAACCTGGGAAAATAGGATACGCTATGTTTACTCGTTTGCGTAGAAAAATTTGGGGTGAAAAGAGACGGCAAATATATGTCTTCAAGGCCAACGACACATTGCAAGCTAGCTTGGCGATTAATGCGAGGTGCTGGACACAGCGGAATGCATGGAGGCCAGCTTCCTCGCTTTGCCAGACTCCTCGGTGTTGACGATACATAAATTCTGCCGTCTTATCACATCATTTTTTTAATCCCATACTGACACCTTCGAGTAATGCACATGAAATTACATCATGCATGCACCTTTCTTTATCTTGTAAGCAGGCAGGAGTCCCAAGAAGCCAATAAAGCGAAATCGAGTGCTCAAGCATTTGAAGCGATTGCGTAGAGGAGATGAAGATGAACATACTCTCTCCTGCTTCAATGAATGGCAGAGGTTCTGCCGGTTTCTTAAAAAAGAAAAAAAAGATGAAGATACTCTCTGCGTTTGCTTTGCTGATCTTTGCATTTGTTGGAGGGAATCTGTTCCTAGGGACCTATTTTAACGCAAGAAGCACCGTGAAGTACCCAGGTACTAAAAAAAGATATTCTATTAGCTCTGTCTCTTGCTATCTTCGTTTTCTTTTTCTGTCTCTCCTGTCACTTTGTTCATATGGTTCCTGTTCTTCTTCTCCTGTCACGTTTCGTTTAGAGTGAAAAGTGATGGCTCCAGCTTTAGCAACTATCTGGTGTTGGTGCTTGGTTCATGGTTTGATGTTGGGTATTTGAAAAGATTGTGAATGGGATGTGATGATATTGACAGTTCAACGTGACAATGTGAAGCTGATTCTTCTTCACCTTTTTTTTCTGGAGTGCCCTTCTCTCCAAGTGTACCACTTCAAGGATATGTTTGGTGGAAAATGAAGCAAGATCTCCAAAATTATCTGCATAGGTCCTCCACTTATAACCCCCTAAAATGAGCTTTAACACTTAGTTACAGAGCCAAAGCTCCATCTATATATGCATCTTATTCTGATAAGAGTGTACTTGTGCAATGCGCGATTACAATTACAAAATAGTCGGTAGGCATCAATTTGCAGCCTTCAATGAATGTTGGAACTTACTATCAGTTGTCGGGGTAATAGTAATCCTTTTGGGGTTTTGCTGCACATGTCGTTAGTTTGCTTGGGTTGGTTATGGACCTTCTGGTTTCTTCAATTCTCATTTCTCCTTGTGTAGGTTCTGTTGGATGACCTAACGTTAATTTTGAAATAACCCTAAAATTTCAAAATATCTTATTTGGGATTTTTATTTGAATTTTTCTGAATTTATTTCGAAAAGTTTCCCTTTCGGGAAAGTTTCCCCAATTCCCGCTTCCCCTTTTTGGAAATTCGCCTTCCCCTCCCTTGTTCTGACCTTTCGGCTCGGCCTGACCCCCCTCCCGGCCCATTCTCCTATGCCCCTACCACCTCCACCACCCCTCCAAATTTCACCCACCACCTGCCCCCAAGGTTCGCCTTGTTCCTCGCATCATGATCCGCCTTGCGCCTACCACACCCTCACAGACATCGACCGCTCCCTGGTCCCCTTGCCCTCCCCGCCTCCTCGCCTCTCCCTTTCCTCCCATGCGCCCCATGCCCCTATGCTCCGTCGTGAGCTCATGGGCGCCCGCCTCTCTCTCCCCTGCTCCTCTATAAATACCCCAATCCAGAAATGATTTTTGATTTTTCGGATTTTAATTTTTCATTAAAATCTAAAAAATCATTTAGAAATTCAGAAAATTCCCAAAAATTTCAGAAAAATCCTAAAAATTCCCAAAAATATATATTCTTGATCAATTCGAGCCGCTGAGTCCAAAAATGATCTTCGTTTTGCCAATCCAAGTCTAAAAAATTCCCAACATACCATTCCAACCTATTTTCGGCCTTTCTCTCTCTGATTCAATTTTCGTTTTCTCTGTTTCGATGTTTTTATTCATTTATTTACTGGTTTTATTTTCTCGCACTAGATCCGACGTTGGAGCAGCCCCTGGAGCAGTTCTCGAAACAGTACGTGGAGCCGTGCCTGGAGCAGGAGCCATGTGGGACCAGCCACGACTTCAATTACTTTAAACCAAGAGACCCTTCGACCTCGCAAGGCAAGCCACACCCTTGAACATATTGAACCCAGTTCCTAGTATAATGATTATGTATATTTTCTTATTGCATTATTTCCCCGTACTTTAGAAGACTAAAAAGGAGATAATTTAGAATGACCTGATTAATTAAAACCCACCCCTTGTTAAGCCTGTTATTGTGCCTTAGTCCATTTTAACCCAAGACTATAATTAATGAACCGTTGTAGCTTAGCTATTAATAATCTGTTATTGTTAGATCTTTTATTTAAAAATTTCCGAGTGGTAACTCAGGGACTTTTCAAAAACTGCTACGGTCAGGGGGATAGTGTTGGGCTGCCCACGGAAGGTGGATGTCAGTCCGACCCCCGACCGATGACAAAACCCAGGAGTTGGTCTGGTGGTTGGTACAGTTAGTACCATGGCTGGTGGTATGGGATAGGCTGAGTCTTAGGCACTTAGGACCGACCCTCTTGAACAAAGTAAATAACTTCAGTTCCCGCTCAACCGCAAGTTGGACCGGTCAGCCCTACTAACCTATCCCAGCGTAACCCGGTACCTTGTATTTCTCCTTAGAATACCTATGGGTGGTAGCTACCATTCTCGCTTGGAAGAATGGATCATAGAGCGATCCGGGTGGAACGAGAATGGGGTGGCCATTCGTCGGTTCTCACAACAGTAGGTATCCGCAGCCACCAGATCGCGTCTCTTGCCTTGGCCAGTGGGTCCTGGAGACTGTGGATTCTCAAAGCCTACTGGATAGGGACTAAACAGGGGAAATCCAAAGAAAGGCTATGATCATCTCGGTCCAGCCGCATGCATTTGAGTTGTATGTTAATTGCGTGGCATTACGACCGAGATATCTTGTGGGTAAATGTGAGCAACTCTGCAGAGTGATCACGATGGTATTCGAATACGTCGTGCTTCCGGTAAATAAAGCTGAGTTAATCTAGGGTGATTCCTGTAACCAAGCTCAAGTAGTTTTCAAATAAGAACTTGTCGTAAATCTGAACTTTGCAAATTACCCCATGATATTGCCTGTTATTGGTTTGTTTTTCAAATGTAATATAAAACTAGATTTTAACTCTTGCATCCACCAACACTTAAAACCTGTGCCTAGTCCTTGTCATTCCGTGCATATAATATTTAGAATTTTCGTATGGTTTGTTAAGTACTACTGTGTACTTACCTTTGCCTCCTATCCTCCCTTAGATTTTCAAGAAGATGGTAATTTCCAGGAGTCCATAGATGGCGATAGCATTTGGTTTTGAGGTCTTGGTTTATTTGCTCAAAGCTTTCCTATGGGTGTTTTTGTAATGTATCTGGTGCCAGCCGCACCCTTTTGTAAAACTCTGGCCGTTAGGCCTTAATTCCTTATAAAATTGTTGCATTTCGTTCTTAATGCCGGCAATGATCGCTTGGTTACTTACAGCTAAAATCCTAGGTAGCTGTTGAGATACTTAAACGCACCTCCTGAAAAGGGCGGTCTGTCACAAATTTAATTCGATAGTTACACAATAAAAACATGATGTCATATATTGCGTCTACGATAAGATTACTAGCGGCTTGCAAATATATAATGAATACAAAACATGCTAGTAAGGAAGGCACACCTACATATGTTAGCAAGTCCTATTGATACATAGATGTAAACAATACTATCATAGTAGCATGCATTCTCATCAGATCTGATCACAATAGAAAGATTGCTTGGACCAACAACTAGTCGGTTCGAGACACTTACAGCGCGCTCGATGAAGAAAAGAAAATTGTGTAAAAGCAACGCAATGATCAAAGACAAAGACAAACAATCGCGCAGTACAGCGCTTCCCAGAAACCTGATCGTCGGTCTCCCATAAAAGTCATCAAAAGCTGGCATCGGATCGGAGATACTGTTCTCCCTCACACCCGTTGCACGACGGATGAAGGGACGAAATGACTCGAGCGGCAGCAGGTACCGAAGGAAGCAGAGAGTGCGAGAGGAAGACGAGATCAGTTTTTCGTCGTGTTCTTTTACATACAGGGATGCCTTCTTTATAAAGACACGTCAAGCCAATACCACCCTGTGAAACCTCAGCGTTACAAAAATAGAACTACCATGATTCCAAAAACCGCCCTTGGAATCTCGCACCGTGAGCAAACGGACTAACTGCACGAGAATGTGCGTTTCGCTGAGTTCGCGACGTTACGTCGAAGTCGAGGTGTAAGGTGATATGGCATAATCGATACACTTGGTTGAAGGTTAAGGACACTTAGCACGTCTCGGTCAGTGTCACACGTCACGTGATAAACACGTGATACACACATGTGTGTACATATCCTAACATCATGGTTAACAAAACTGGCAAAAACTGCGGTTTTCGACCTTACCGCTCCAGTTCGAGATCCAAAATCGCTTGGTAAACCGGTCTATTTAAAAAAAATAAAAAAAATTTGAAAATAATTATGTGTTCAAAAATCGTCGAAAAACCGCGGTTTTCATTGAAAACCACTCAAAAATCGTTTTTAAAGAACATTCAATTGGTCGGGTTGGCTTTTGGTGAAAACTGAGCGATTTTTCGCGAAAACCGAGCGGTTTTCGATTTTTTTGAATTTTTTCAAATTTTTTATTTCTTAACCCTTCGGTTTTTGACGGTTTTCGAACGGTTTTTGCGGTTTTCGTACCGCGAAAACCAAACCGGTTTTTAAATTTCGGTTTTTAAAACCCAACCTAACATAATTAACCATGTGTACTTTTAGTCTTACCATCGACTCATATTAGAGTCTATACAAGAACTCTCTTTATAAGTTGGTTTCCCACTACCTAAGTAAGTAATATGAAACTAAAGTCCCACACCTCCAACTCAACACCCCTTGGATTTTTATTCGTTGAATTAATTCTGAAATTGATTCTAGCAGGTTCATCTTTCTACTAAGCAATTGTTAGTTTACGTTGGGAACTTATGGCCTATGGCTGACATTTTAGTTGCATCCAATGCAGATTCGACCTATGGACCCGTTGAGCTAAATGGCACGAGACTAGAGGTGTGCACCGTGTGCTCTTTCAACAGTACTTTGGAAAATGCACTTCATTTCACAGATCAGCATAAGAATTCATCACCACATATACCCTCAATGTTACACCATTTTCCTAATGATTTTTTTAGAATAGCTTAAACTTTGATGGAAGAACAACTAACCTGTGTTGCTTGATATATCGTTTTCAGAGAAGAAGAGATGATTCTACTAACCGAAAGACAAGGGGCTTGGAAAATGTTAGCACTAATGACTACCAACCTGTTGATCCAAGTCCAAGCTCCAAGGCAGTTACCAGGGCAGGCCCAATTGAGCATGGCACACCTCCAAGGCCGCGATACACGCCGCCTCCTGGTAACCCCAAGGATATAGCTCCTGCGCATTCCCCTGGTCACGCCAAGGATATGGCTCCTGCTCATTCCCCTGCTTCTCCTGTCACTTTTTGAAATACTCGTAATGCGGTACTAGAAATCAGAGAACACCTATCTGCCCAAAGTCTTTTGTGACGTTCTGTATTTCTAGTTTAGCAGTATGTCATATGCCCTATAGTGTGTTGCCCTATGTACTGGAGTGGTGCATGTTCTATGATGTGTATGCAATCACCTGGTTCTATGATGTGTATGGAATCACCTGGTAAGCGGCAGCATTGTTTTGTTTTGTCAGTGGTGAATTAGGTCAGTGCCCAAACCAAGACAAGCTGCACTGTTATTTATTTATTTTTTGATGAAGGAAGATTTTATTAATTTCAAGAATATTACATCAAGGTGATATAAATCCTTGAAATTTCTCCCGGCCTCGGCTTATCAAGAAGCACACGACCCATAGAAAAAAGAGAAAAAAATAGAAATAACACGCACACTCTAGCGACTAGCAATCCGAAGACTAGACCGCCACTTATGCGCCTGGGAATAGAAATCTAAGGCCACCTGCACCAACCGTTGCGTAACCGCCACCATAATAGTTCGTAATTCCGGCTTCTGAAGAACAGCCCAAGTACGCAGTCAGTGGGTAGTAGCATAAATAACCTGCAAGGGGGATGAGTATGATTTCCTTTCAAAAACTATATCATTCCTGTTTAACCAAAGAGACTAACAAATGGTAGCAGCTCCTAGTAAAGCGACATTTTTAAGATCCTTTTCAAAACAAACAAGTCAGTCTCCAAACATATTAGAAACACTTAAAGGACGAACAATGCCAAAAGCTAGATGCAGAAAACCCCAGACCCTACGTGCAAAGCGACAGTGAAAGAACAAATGCCTAATTGTCTCTATTTCGTGACAAAAGCAACATGTTTTACTACCCTGCCAATTACGTTTAGCCAGATTGTCCTTGGTCAAAATGACCCCTCTTCTAAGGTACCACAAAAACACTTTAATTTTTATTGGGACTTTCAACTTCCATAAGCGCTTGTTAAAATTAGGAACATCACATTTAATCATCGCCAGGTAATGAGATTTTACTGAAAATTGTCCAGATTGGGACAAATTCCAGCGAAATTCGTCATCCTTCTGCGACAGATGTACAGTGGCGATGCGGGAAAGCAAAGCATTCCACGCCACCAACTTAGATCCAATCAAAGACCGTCTCCAGGATATGTTTAGTTGAGGAGCCGAGAAAACATCTGCAATAGTTATGTACTTCCTCCTTATGACCCTGCGCTGGGGTACCCTTTACGCCGCACAAAAGCAGTCAACAAAGCGGTCAAACGTGGCGGCTCTACGTGGCGCCCGGCGAGCAGGTGGGCGAGCACGCCCTGCTCGCCCGGCGGTCGGTCCAAGAAGCGCCCGGCGGCGGGGGCGAAGACGCCGCTTCGCCGGCGGCGATCCACGTGGCGCCCGACGAGCGGTGGCGAAACACGCCGCCGCCGGCGCAGATGTCCACGTGGCGCCGGCGGCGAGTGGCGAAGCACGCTCGCCGCCGCGGCGGTCGTCCACGGCGCCCGGCGGCGAGTGGCGAAAGCACGCTCGCCGCCGCGGTCACCCACGTGGCGCCCGGCGATCGTGGGCGAACACGCCTGCTCGCCCGGCGCAGAAGTCCACGTGGCGCCCGGCGAGCAGTGAGCGAACACGCCACCTTTCGCCGGCGAAGAAGTCCACGTGGCGCCGGCGGCAGTGGGCGAAGACGCCGCCGCCCGGCGGTCGGTCCACGTGGCGCCCGCGGCGAGTGTGTGCGAAACACGCCTGTCCGCCGGGCGACGGTCCACGTGGCGCCCGGCGGCAGGTGGCGAAGCACGCCTCGCCGCCCGGCGATCGGTCTCACGTGGCGCCCGGCGGCAGTGTGGGCGAAACACGCCTGCCGCCCGCCAGAAGACGAAAAGGTGGTGCAAGGTAGCCGCCTCAAGTCTCCTTCCCTATTGTACCGTTCAGGCGGCAGTTGCGGTGTCGATCTATCAACTACGAGGATTTACGCTATAAGCCCATTCCTCGACGCCTCACCAACCCACAAAAGGGGTCACATCCTGGGCGGACCGGGCGAAGCCATGCGTCGGCATTTAATGAGGCTGGAGGATCGGGACAGCATAGGAAGGAGTAATAAATGTATCAGGATCAGCATGATGACCCTCCTTTTACCTACTCCCGTTAGCCTGGCCTATATAAGGGCCTCCGGGTGCATGGGAAAGGGGGTCGAGCATTTGAGTAGTATTGCATTCGAGCAAGCGAGAGCTCCGCAGCATCTAAGAGGGAACTTGTAACACAAAAGCTCTGCACTGCACTAGTTCAGAAACACTCTATAAACAATCTAGCAGGAAGTAAGGCTATTACCCAAGGCAAAGGGGGCCTGAACCTGGGTAAAATCTCTGTGTGTTCCATGGTTCGTAGACGCCAAAATCTGCCACGCGGGAGTCTCTAGGGTTTCCCCTCGCTAGGGTTAGCCAGCCGCAAAGACGCCCTCCTATCGAACCAAACCCGGCTCAGACTCAGAGCTGTCGGTGGAATACGCCGGCGTGGCGCGCCGCCTAGGGGGCTAGTGGTTGGTTTTTCCGGCCAACTCCCCGGCGAACTTTGGTGTTCTTTGTTCAGTGGCAGACGCCTCCGAAGATGGCGGATTCTCAGCATGAAGGCGCGGCGGGGTCGAGCGTTGCCCCGAGCAGGTCCCGGCAGTCTCGCCGGTCGAGGGATCGTCTCACCCCACCCCGGCAGGGTGGCGGCGTTGTTCCTGTGGAAGCGGCGAGCAACTTTGGCGACCGGCTTGCCATGGAGGCAGCCACACCTGCCCAAAATCTGCATGCGGTTCGTCTCCTCTTAGACCACCCTCCGGTGGAACTCGCAGGAGACACCTCGGCCACTCCGTGACTGCGGGACATCGCCAACCTCGTGGGCGCGCCCGGCCGGGTTGGGCCCTTCGTCGAGACGGTACCATCGATGCGCTTGCCGCTGAGGTGCGCTCCGGCACACTCTGCGTCTAGCCGCCCGACGGAAAGCTCGGCGGGCGGGCGGGCCGCAGGAGGGGCGCGCAGAGCGGTCCCGGCAAGAAGAACCGTGGGGACCTCCGGGCACATTTGGATGAAAGCTGCGGCCGGCGCGGTGATGATCTCATGCGCCGCCGCCAGCCCAGAGCTGCCATGGGAAATGTAGCTCGGCGGTGAGAGCCCTTCTCGCGGCTCCCACTCTCGGGCCAAGGAGGAGGTTCACTCCTCCGATTCTATAGGGAGTCGGGCCCTGCGTTCCCGGGGGCGATCTCCGGATCAGGCCCTCGATGAGCAGTTTGGCTCCCTCTACGGCGTCGGGTGCCAGGCCTTCTCTCGGCGGCTGCGCTGCGTGACCTGGCCGGACAGGTTTCGCCCGGCGTCCATTGAAAAGTATGACGACACCACCAACCCAGAGGAGTTCTTGCAAATCTACACCACGGGGGTGCGAGCTGCCGGCGGGTCCGAAAAGGTCATGGCCAACTACCTTCCAACGGCCTTGACAGGATCCGCCCGCTCCTGGCTGTTGAATCTCCCTCGAGGGTCAGTGCACTCGTGGGGGGAGTTGTGCGACATCTTTGTCGCCAACTTTCAGGGCTCCTTTGTGCAGCCCGGCGTGGAGGACGACCTCCACGCTCTGGAGCAGGAGAAGGGGGAGTCGCTTCGCGACTTCATTAGGCGGTTTTGCCACTGCCGTAATACAATCCCCCACATCTCAGAGCAATCGGTCGTCATCGCCTTCAGAAGGAGCGTACGCGACCGCAAGATGAAGGAGAAGATGGCCACCCACACCATCAACACCACCTCCGAGCTCTTCTCCCTCGCACATAAGTGTGCGCGGGCTGCGGAGGCGAGAGGGCCAGCGCCTGGCCCCAAGAGTGGCCAGGGCAAGGATGAAGCCGGGACCTCGAAGGGTTCCGGCCGTGCAGGCAAGAAGGCGCGGAAGCGCGAGGCAGGAGAGGCCAGGCAGGCCTTGGCCGCCGAGCGCGACGACGAAGAGGACCCCGCGCCCCGGAAACGCAACCGCCGTGAGCGGCGTGACGACCGTCGTGACCGGCGTAACGATCGCCGCGATCGGCGCGATGACCGCCGCGGTCGTGGGAACGATCGCCGCGACCAAAAGGAGGGCGAGCCCTACTGCCCAATACATCGAACCAATACCCATGACCTAGACAGCTGTCGGGTCGTGGACAAAATGGTGGAGAATGTTAGCAGTAATCACGTCGCCCACATTAGTTGTGTTTGCTTTGCACTTAGTTTGCACGCATTAGCATCGCTTACTTTCCATAACTTGCACGCTCGCATGTATTCTCGCATGTATTCTTCATGTATTCTCAGATTCGCATGTAGTCCGCATGGCTTGTGACGTCGCGTGCTCATGTCGGTCAGGTTAGCTAAACCGAGCTCGTGGGATGGCGCGAGCAACTCGGATCGTGGCACGACAGCCACGTCTTGCATGTTATCTTTACGTTAAGAATAAAAGGAAGAGTAAACCGGAAAAGCCGATGCGATTCGCGGCACAAAAAATCTCTCGCTACTCAGATTCGCTTCTCGGCGTTTTGAGTCCATCATTTGTCGCGTGTGTACACAAGCGGCGTTCCATTCAACATCGGTATCGAGCTCGACGAGCAATCCAGCATCATGTCCGACGCGTTGGGTCGCGTTCTCCATCGCCCGAGACGAGGTCGCTCATGCAAGCAACGGACGGCGCCATGGCAATGGACGCCGCGAGCTCGCCAATGCACCGTGAAGTCGTGGTTGAGAGGGTGGTGAAGGAGTCGGGGCACGATGGTCTACCCCATCTTGCCGACGCGCTCCCAACTACGGGATTGGTCGTTGTTGATGCGTGTGAACTCGCAAGCGCAGGACTCGGGAGGCGGTTGATCTTTGGCGGCGACGCGTCGACTACCGCGACGACAGATGGCTCTCTCAACGATCTTCTGCCGCACGGTGGAGATCGTCGGCGCTTCGCCGTGAAGGACACGGCCAAGGAGGCGGGATGCCGTGAGGACCATGAGGATGGGCGCTGAGCGTGTGCGTGAGGCGAAGGCCCAGACCCTCCGCGCCGAGTTCGAGCGCATCAAGTTCAACGATGGTGAGCTGGTAGAAGATTTTGCTGTGCGCCTTACGGGCATGGTGAATGAACTATCAGTTCTTGGAGACAAGATTGACGAGGAGAAGGTGGTGCGCAAGTTCCTGCGGGTTGTGCCTCGCAAGTACTCGCATGTCGCCATCTCCATCGAGACGCTCCTCGACTTAAAGACCCTCACGATCGAGGATCTGACGTCGCGCCTGAAAGTGGTGGAAGATCGTGACGAGAACGACGGCGAGAACAGCGGCAATGGTGGCCGCTTGCTCCTCACGGAGGAGGAGTGGCTTGCACGTCAAAAGAATAAGGAGTCTGGTGAGGGCTCAAGCGGCAACGACAGTTCTCGCCGCGGACGATGGCGTGGGCGCAGCCACTCCAACACGAAGCGTCAAGGCAAGGAGACAGCATCACCAAGCGGGACTCGCGACATGTCCAAGGTGAAGTGTTATAATTGTAATAATATGGGGCATTTTTCAAAGGACTGTCGCAAGCCACGGCGTGCAAGGAAGGGTGAAGCGCATCTCGCACAAGCTGAGGAGGAGGAGCCGGCACTCTTGATGGCTGAGACGTGCACTCACATGCAGCTGCCTGAGGATGATCAGCAGGTGGTCTTCTTCAACGAAGAGAAAATAATCCCAGGTGATGGTCTTGATGGCGTGTGGTATCTGGACACCGGCGCCAGCAATCACATGACGGGGTGCCGATCCGCCTTCACTTGCCTCGACGAGTCCGTACAGGGCACGGTGAAGTTTGGGGACGGCTCCCTCGTCGACATACGCGGCAAGGGAGACGTGGCGCTCCAGTGCAAGACCGGCGAGCACAAGATACTGACTGGGGTGTATTATATACCCCAGTTACGCAGCAGTATCATAAGCCTTGGGCAGCTTGACGAGAATGGCTGCAAGGTGAGCATCGAAGGTGGGTCGCTGACTATCCACGATCATGAAGCGCGCGCCGCCAAGGTGCAGCGGTCCAAGAAGTACAGACACTCTTGATCTCGAGTCGAACAACGCCGGTGTGCTTGCATGCAAAAGTAGGTGAAGTTGCATGGCTCTGGCATGCACGTTATGGGCACATTAATTTCAGGTCTTTACGTAAGATGGGGTTGATGCATATGGTGAAAGGACTCCCACTCATTGATCATATGGAGTAGTTCTGTGATGCATGTGCACTTGGGAAGCAGCACAGGACACCATTTCCCCAAGCCTCATCGTACCGCGCGGAGCATGGCTTTGAGCTCGTGCATGGCGACCTGTGTGGACCAATTACTCCAGCGACTCCTGGTGGTAGGCGCTACTTCCTGCTAATTGTTGATGATTATAGCAGATACATGTGGGTGGAGGCTCTCAGTGACGAAAAGATGAAGTATTTATCTACTTCAAGAAGATCAAGATTGCCTGCGAGAACCAACACGGCGTCAAGCTTTCGGGCGTTTTCGACCGACATGTGGGAGTTTAACTCTCACGCGTTCAATGACTATTGCACCGAGGATAAGGCGTGACACCATCGCACCCTATTCGCCTCGGCAGAACGGGTGGTCGAACGGAGAAACCGCCTTTGTGGTGGAGATGGCGAGAAGTATGTTAAAGGGCATGAAAATGCCGGCTGAGTTATGGGGTGAAGCAGTGAAAACTGCGGTGCATGTTCTCAACCGTGCGCCCACGAAGAGCCTGGATGGTAAGACCCCGTATGAAGCTTGGTTCAAGCGCAAGCCTCACGTGCATTATTTTCGTACTTTTGGGTGCGTTGCGCATGCAAAGCGCACCGCCCCGCAGATCACCAAGCTCGCCGATAGGTCCACCCCGATGGTCTTTATTGGCTACGAAGATGGCTCCAAGGCGTACAGGTTGTATGATCCTAAGACCAAGAAACTGTGTGTGACACGAGATGTCATGTTTGAGGAGGATAAGGCCTGGAAGTGGGACTCGGAGGACTCTCACGCTGCGACGACGTCAAGCGGCACGTTCACGGTCGAGCGCTACACCACCTATGCTCCCGTGGACGATCAGGAGGATACGAGTACTTCTACGGAGGCCACGTCCCCAGGCTCGTCAACGGCAAACACCACACCGGCGGCGACGACGACGACACCAACCCAAGCCTCACCTGCTACAGGCTCTCCCGTTGAGATGCAGTGGACCGCACCTCCCTCTGATGCAACGCCTAACTCTGAGGGGGTGGTGCCGCGCTATCGACGGCTGACGAATATCTACGCAACAACGGCGCCGGTCGATCTGCCGCAAGACCCTGTGGAGGAGGAGCTAAGCGGCCTGTGTTTTTTGGCCGCTGAAGAGCCCGTGAGCGTGGATGAAGCGTTGAAGGAAGAGTGCTGGAAAAAGGCCATGATGGAGGAGCTCGCCTCAATCCAAAGCAACAGAACGTGGGATGTTGCTGATTTGCCACCAAACCACAAGGCTATAGGGCTGAAGTGGGTTTTCAAGGTTAAAAAGGACCCCGCCGGAAACATCGTCAAGCACAAAGCACGGCTGGTGGCTAAAGGATATGCGCAACGGCAAGGAGTGGACTTCGATGAAGTCTTTGCTCCCGTAGCAAGGATGGAAACCGTGCGCCTTCTCATCGCACTGGCCGCACACGGCGGCTGGGAACTACATCACATGGATGTGAAGTCGGCGTTCTTAAATGGAGAGCTCGCTGAGGAGGTGTACGTGCAGCAGCCACCCGGTTTTGTCAATGACAAGCTCAGGAACAAGGTACTCATACTGCACAAAGCTCTTTATGGTCTCCGCCAAGCTCCGAGGGCCTGGAACTCCAAACTGGATGCCTCATTGGTGTCCTTGGGTTTTGAGAGGTGTCCACTGGAATATGGCGTGTACAAGAAGTTCACGGGGGGCACGACGCTACTCGTCGGCGTGTACGTGGATGATGTGGTAATCACTGGGTCCAACGCCGAAGCCATCGCCGAGTTCAAGGTACAAATGCAACAACGTTTCAGTATGAGTGATCTTGGCTTGCTTAGCTATTACCTGGGTGTTGAAGTGATGCAATCCAAGGAGGAGATTACTCTGTGTCAGAGTAGTTACGCCAAGAAAATACTTGAAGTCACAGGGATGGCAGACTGCAACTCTTGTGCAACACCCATGGAGAATCGTCTGAAGTTGAGCAAGCACGACGGCACAGGCGCCGTCAATTCCACGGAGTATCGCAGCCTGGTTGGAAGTCTGCGGTACTTGACCAACACCCAGCCGGATATAGCTCATGCAGTGGGTATTGTGAGCAGGTTCATGGAAGCTCAATCGAGCAAAGATCTTGCCGCCGTCAGCGTGTGCTCGTGCGTGAAGGGACAATTGGCTTTGGGTGTTGCTACAAGAAGCAAGGAGCTGAATGGAACTGAGCTCGTGGGTTTCAATGGATGCGATCTCGCCGCCACGTGGACGATCGGAAAAGTACCACGGAATTGCCTTCTGCTAGGAGACAGCCTCATCTCGTGGACCTCACGAAGCGAAGATTGTAGCACCGCATCTTGCGAGGCGTAATACATTCGGCGGCGGCGGCGCGGCGCGCCAAGGTGTGTGGTTGAGCCGGTTATTAGGAGATCTACAAGGAAGCGAGCCAAAGAAATTCAAGCTTCGTCGACAACAAGTCGGCGATAGCACTTTGCAAAAATCCGGTTTTCACGATAGAAGTAAGCATATCGACACCGCTACCACTTCATTCGTGAATGCATGGAGAAAGGGAATTGGATGTTGAGCACATTACTCTCAAGATCAAGTTGCGACGTCTTGACAAAGGCCCTTGGATCGGGTGAAGTTCTTTGAGTCGCGCCGAAATTGGGCATGAAGGAGGTCAAGGTTGGGCATCGTGATTAGGGGTGATTTGTTAGCGATAATCACGTCGCCCACATTAGTTGTGTTTGCTTTGCACATAGTTTGCACGCATACTAGCACGCTTACTTTCCATAACTTGCACGCTCGCATGTATTCTCGCATGTATTCTCGCATGTATTCTTCATGTATTCTCAGATTCGCATGTAGTCAGATGGCCTCGTGACGCGTGCGTGCTCACGCCAGTCAGTGGTTAGCTAAATCCGAGCTCGTGGGATGGCGCGAGCAACTCGGATCGTGGCACGACGGCCACGCCTTGCATGTTATCTTTCATTAAGAATAAAAGGAGAGTAAACCGTAAAAGCCGTATGCGATTCGCGGCACAAAAAAATCTCTCGCTACTCTGTATTCGCTTCTCCAGCGTTTTGAGTCCATCATTTGTCGCGTGTGTACACAAGCGGCGTTCCAGTTCCAACAAAGAAGCGGCTTAAGGAGCGCCGCCCCGACGACGATCAAGATGAAGATCCTGCCCCGCTGGCCTTCCAGCAGGCGGACCACACCGTGGCCTACATTTATGGTGGTTCGTCCACCTTTTCCTCCAACGCCGCTTACAAGCGGTTGAAGAGGGAGGTGTGCACCACGGCGTCAGGCTCGGGGGCGGGTCGGATGCTGAAGTGGTCGGAGCAGACGCTCACTTTCAGCCAGGCCGACCACCCTAAGGGCGCCACCGGCCTGGGGCATCTCCCGGTCGTGGTGTCGCCCACCATTCGGAACGTGCGGCTGGGGCGCGTGCTGGTGGACGGAGGGAATTCCATCAACCTCCTGTCCTCGTCGGCATTTCTGGCGCTCCAGATCCCGCGGCAGGATCTGCGCCCGGCTCTGCCCATCTTTGGGGTGGCACCAGAGTGTGGCTTAATGCCCATCGGTCAAGTGTGCCTCCCCGTCACCTTCGGGGATGAAGACAACTACCGCACTGAGATGGTGGATTTTGAGGTCGCCGACTTTGACCTCCCCTACAATGCCTTACTTGGTCGGCCGGCGTTGGCCAAATTCATGGCGGCCACCCATTATGCTTACATGGTGGTGAAGATGCCGGAGCCGCGCGGCCCCCTTGCGATCCGGGTGGATAAGGCCGAGGCCTTGCATTGCCACAAGCTGCTACTGGACATGTTCGGCCACTGCGTCGGGCGCCTGACGCCACTTCTCGAGCCCTCGGTTCGGACCCGCGCCTCACCTCTCGCACGGTGAGGTTAAGGTGGTTGCCCTGAGCGAGGGCGAGCCCCGAAAGACCGTCAACATTGGCGCCAACCTTAGCGCCAAATAGGAAGACGCGCTCGTCACCTTCCTCCAGTCCAACTCCGACGTGTTTGCCTGGCAACCGTCTGACATGGCTGGGGTCCCTAGGGAGGTGATCGAGCACCGATTGGCAACGTTCCCCGAGGCGCGTCCGGTCCGGCAGAAGGTCCGGAGGCAGGCGCTCGAGCGCCAAGATGCCGTTCGAGAGGAGGTAAAGAAGCTGCTGAGCGCAGGGATTGTTAGGGAAGTCTCTCACCCTGAGTGGCTTGCCAACCCTGTGCTTGTTAAGAAGTCCAATGGGAAATGGCGCATGTGTGTCGACTTCACCGACCTCAACAAGGCTTGCCCGAAGGATCCGTACCCCCTACCGCGAGTCGATCTCATCGTTGACTCCACTGCGCGATCGAGTCCAGGTGCTTCTTGGATGCGTACTCGGGTACCACCAGATTAGCATGGCACTTGAAGATGAAGAGAAGATCTTTAATAACCCCTACGGTGTTTACTGTTATGTAAGAATGGCTTTTGATTTAAAGAATGCTGGTTCTACTTACCAACGTGCCATGCACATTACTTTTCGCCCCCAGATAGGGCGAAATCTTGAGGTTTACGTTGATGACTTAGTCATGAAGATCAAAAAGAGAGAAGAACTGATCCAAGACCTGGAGGAAACCTTTGCTAGCCTCCGGAAGAACTGTATGAAGCTCAACCCGGAAAAGTGCGTGTTCGGTGTGCCCTTGACAAGTCAAGGCTTCTGGTGTCCAAATGGGCATTGAAGCCAACCCTGATAAGATATCGGCCATCGAACACATGAAGCCGCCAGCGCGACTCAAGCAAGTTCATCGCCTGGCCTCCCTGGGGCGATTCATTGCCCGGCTGGGAGAAAAAAGCTTGCGTCTGTTCAAGCTATTGAAGAAGACGAACCACTTCGAGTGGATCAAGAAGCTCGTATATGCGTTTGAAGATTTGAAGCGGTACCTCTCCTCTCCCGGTCTTGGTTTCTCCTCACACGCGCAGCCCTTGCTCTCAGACATAGCCGCCACCCCGAGGTGGTGGCCTTGATGCTAATGCGAGAGGAAGGCGTCCAGAGGCCGGTGTACTACATCAATGAGTCTTTTCACAAAGCAGAGACCCGGTACCCGCAAGCTCAGAAGATGCTGTACGCAGTCCTGGTGGCGTCCAGGAAGCTGCGGTATTATTTCCAAGGGCGGGAAATTACCGTGGTCACGGCCTACCCGCTACGAGAAATTCTCCACAACCGAGAAGCAGAGGGCCGAATTGCTAAATGGTCAGTGGAGCTAGGGGAGTTCGACCTCAAATTCGTACCCCGCACCGCCATCAAAAGTCAGAAGCTAGCGGAGTTCGTCGCTGAGTGGACTCCCGCCGCTCCAGAAGCAGAAGAAGCACCCGCGCCCTCTCCCTGGACCTTGTTCTTCGATAGCTCTTTCCGGCTGGAGGGCGCGGGGGCTGGGGTTGTCTTGGTCTCCCCGACCGGTGACACCCTTCAGTATGTGGTCGCCCTCGACTTCAAGGCCACAAACAACATAGCTGAGTACGAAGGCCTGCTAGCAGGGTTGCGCATTGTTTCGGCGTTAGGCATTCGACGTCTCCAAGTCAAGGGAGACTCCCTGTTGGTTATCAATCAAGCGCGGAAGGAGTTCCAGTGCTCCGACCCCACCATGGCGGCGTACTTGGCGGAAGTCCGAAGGATGGAGCGCCACTTTGAAGGTTTGGGATATATCCATGTCCCTCGGCGTGACAATCACCTTGCCGACGGGCTTTCGCAGCTTGCGTCCTCAAGGGCTTCCGTTCCGGTCGGAGTCTTCAAAGAAAGGCTATCGCGACCGTCCATTGCGGCTCCTGATTCGGGTGGGGACGATGGTGTCATTGCCGCAGCCCCCGCCAGCGGGGGACGGCAAGGCCGTTCTGGCCTCTGCTCGCGGCGGGAAGGCGACGCCGCCATGGCCCCGATTACTGGGAAGGGCGGCGTGCGCCTCGGCCCCTGTGTCCGGGAGGAAGATTTGGCGGTCTTGAGGCAAAGACCAGGGAAAAGCTTGGCCCGGCGGAGTACCCAGGCGAGCACCGAGTGGTCGCCACGCTTGGCCAGGAAGATCGGTGAATGGATCCTATCCTAGCCTTCCTGCGCGACCAAGTGATCCCCGACGATGATGCCTCAGCTGAGAAGATTGCACGTAAGGCCAAGTGCTATACTCTGGTAGGTGGGGACCTATATCGCTAGGGCAGAAACGGAGTTCTACTGAAGTGCATCATTCGGGAAGAGGGGAGCAACCTGCTCTCTGATATCCACGGAGGCGTGGGTGGGAGCCACATGTCTGGCCGAATGCTTGTCGGTAAAGCGTTTCGCTAGGGGTTTTATTGGCCTACTGCCCTCCAGGATGCTTGCGAGCTGGTGAGGACATGCGAAGCTTGTCGATTCTTCGCCAGTAAATCCACCGCCACCCGAAGCTCGCAAACCATCCTCTCTCCGCCGTTCGCGATGCTGGGTCGATATCCCGGGCCCGCTCGCTGGTTACAGGGGCTTCACCCACCTCTTTGTGGGTTGAAGCCGAGGCAGTGCGCGCCATCACGGCCGTTGCCGCCGTCAAGTTCATGCGTGGGATCTTCGCCCGCTTTGGAGTCGCCAACCGCATCATCACCGACAATGGGACTCAATTCACTAGCGCGGCTTTCCTGGATTTCTGCGATGAAATGGGCACCAAGGTATGCTTCGCTTCGGTGGCCCATCCCATGAGCAATGGGCAAGCGAACGTGCTAACGCTACCGGTCTTTGAAGCCTCAAGACAAGGGCGCGAATCGGCTCCACAAGCGGGGCGCGGTGGATCGAGGAGCTCCGGCGGTCTTTGTGGTCGCCCGTACCACACCTAGCAAGACCCACGGGCGAGACACCCTTTTTCTCAGATACGGGCGAGGTCGTTTTCCTCCGAAGCCGCCGCTCGCTTCTCCGCTGCCTCTCGGCGTTCAACGAAGAAAATCAAGAAGATCTCCGGCGGGAAGACGTCAACCTTTTGGAAGAGGTACGGGATCGCGCCGCTCTCCGCACCGCCTGCTACCAGCAAAGTCTCAGGCGATACCATGCCACCCGGGTCTCTGAGAGAACACTGGCAGTGGGCGACCTGGTCTTGCGCAGAATTCAGACGCATGCCGGGTTGCACAAACTGTCTCCCCGGTGGAAGGGCCCCTTTAAGGTGGTTTGAGATCTCGGCCGGCGGTCCGGTTATACCGAGGACAAATAAGAACTGATGAATTCCTATAACATAGAGTTATTGCGGAAATTCTATCCTTGAAGGAGTTGTAAGTACCCTGTAGCTCGCCCTGGTCAGCCATGAGGTAAGTTTCTCCCTTGGCTGGTCGGCGGCTTCTAGCGGTTAGTAAAGCTGTTGCCTAGAAGGCCTTTACTTTACCAATTGTTGTCCCTCTCTGTGCCCTTAGCGGTAAGTTTTTTGCGTGAATGTCGCTGGTTCCATATGTTTGCTAATTCCTTGGTGATCTATAGAGTCGCCTGGTGCCTGTGTCCGACAAGGACGGGCGACCAGGGGGCGGGCTAGATTCGGTGCTCAAACGCGGCTCGCACGCCTCGGGTTGGCTCCCTGAAGCACCGCTGGTTGTCACCGCGAGCATCGTTAGTCTAGTACCCCTCCTGGAAGCCCGCTGCCTTGACACACAGTACCATGGTTCGACCTCCGAAAAATCGCAAGGACTTAGGAATCAAAAAAGCGGACCGGGGCTTACTTCGTGCGAGGGCCTATATCATTTAATTCTATCTTGCATATACACTGCGCAAAGCCCACTCATTCTGTTAGTAGCTATGTGCGCGCACAGGCCAAGACATAGGGACGCCGGCTCATTGCATGGAGTCCCCAAGCCTTCCCGTGGTCGCCCAAGTGCTCAGGGGCTGGTCGCCCCAAGCCTCTTCGTGGTCGCCCCAAGCCTCTCCGTGGTCGCCCAAGTGCTTGGGGGCTGCTCGCCCCAAGTCCCTCCATGGTCGCCCAGATGCTTGGGGGCTGGTCGCCCAATGATATAAAGCGAGATAAGTGCTTCATGCTGCCTTTGTTGTTCATTTCCTTGAGCGTATGCCCCGAAATGAACCAAATTATGTGCGATTGTCGTGGATCTTAGAAGCCAACGGCTCCTTAGTGATAAAAGGAAAAATGCTAAGTGTCAGCGTCTGGCGAGGGCGGGCGACCAGAGTGCAAGTTAGGCACAGTACTCGAACACGGTCCGTACACCTCGGGTTGGCTCCCTGAAGCACCGCTGGTTGTCACCGTTGAGTGCTGCTTGTCTAAAGGCATTTCCGGTAGCTTGTTGCCTCGCTGCGTTGCGCCGTGGCATGCTTCCGGGAGATCAGTGGGAACTAAGCTCCGAAGGAATCTAAACCATCAGCAATCTCACGTAAAACTCTCTGACTGTATCTGTCCCTGTAAATTGCCCGGCTAAAAATCATTTTACCGAAGTTCGTTAACTTGCATGGTTGGTACTTGTGTTTGTACCTAGCTGCATGTGACCTAAAAAGGGATTCCGGAGCGCTGCCCTAAAATGGAAAGGTTGTTTGGCATTCTGGCCGAGTCCAAACCTGGTCGCCTAGCAGCTCCAGCACACAAGATCAATCAAGCAAAACGAACGAACGCAAACATCCCTTGAGCTAAAACGTTGTCCGAATGTTTTGCATATACAGGAGAACAGATCACAACCAAAAGAAAATCAAACAAAAAGAACAACAAGGCTGCCCGGCCCTTCACTCGTTGTCGCCAAGGTCAAGCTCGTCATCGCTGCCGCCTCCACGGCGGTAGAGTGGAGACGTCCATGGCCGGCTGCTCCACTTGCAGCATCCCGGCCACGTGTTCGGCGGCCGCAAGACTGCGCCTCACTTTGCCGTGTCTCCTCGATGCCGCCATCACCACCGCCATGGGATCAAAAGCGGCGTCGCGGTAGCCCAGAGAGCGGCGTGTAGGTCGCGGTCATGATCGCGACCTCTCGTCCTTCTCTCGCGGATCGGGCACCAGGCTTGTAGCAGCCCCAGAGTGCTTCCGCGGCTGGTTGGTCGCGTGGCAAACCGCAGGCGAGTCCTCGGCGCGCTCAAGATGCCACCCCAAGGGCTCGAGCACCTCTTTGTCTTGCTGAAGGCCTTCTTGAGCATGACGGACAAATTACGCCGCGGCGAAGGACTCGAGCTCGAGGTCTTCGCCGCCTCGGCCCTCTCCGCCGCGCAAGATGGCACCAGACGGTTCTCTCTGCGTCGATGCCGCCTCGCCGCGTCGCCTCACCCGCTCCCCATCGCTCGCCCTCACCGACGCCAATCGTTGTTGTCTCGGCCCGTGTCGGCGGCTGCAGAAAGCGGTGCCTAACGAGGCATGCATATCCTCGAGCCCGGTGAAAAGCTCGACGTGGCGTTCGGTGGGGGCAATGGCGGCGCGAGGCGAGGCGTCCGAAGCGTCGGCCAGATCGTCGCCGACCCTCTCGCGGCAGAAGAAAGGGGCACTGGCGAGGTGCCCGCCGTCCCGCTGGCGCTGGGACGTTAAGCGCCATGGCGCATCCCGAGGGGCCACCTTTGGCGGTACCCTCAAGCTAAGACCGCCATCGGAGTGTCGAGCCACCTTGTTGGGCGGTGGCACGGGCTTCGTGGGCCGGCGCGCGACGCCGCGCCATTAGGGCCGGCCCGGAGGAGGAGGTGTCGGCGCTGGCGTCGCGGAAGGCGGCGGCGCCGAGGAGAAGACGTCGGCCGGCGCCGCAGAGGCAAGGCCCGTGCGGAAAAGTCGAGATCGGGCGGCTGTGTTGCCGCCCTCGCGAAATGGTACGCGCCACGGCGGGTACGCGTGGCGGCGAGGTTTGTTCACGACGCGAACCCTCTTGGATCCGGACCCATGGCGTCCCGGCGATTGTCGCTGTTCGTGGCCTGATCGCTGGCGGGGCCGTGTCCTCGATCACCGGCCAACACGGCAATTAAGGCACCACGACGGGCCCCGTGGAGTCCATCGGCGGGAGCAGCCTCACGACCCGTAGGCGCTCCGCATGCTCCAAGTCGACGAATGGTGAGCCGCCGGGAAAAAGTGTGCTTGGTTGGAACCGGCCAGACAAGACGGCGAGCCATCTGCCCTGGACCGGCTCCTCCAAGTTTCCCGCGCCTGGCAATGGACAAAAAATAGCTGCTGGTTGGTAGGAGGCCACGAAAAGAAGCATGGACGCAAGAAAAAGCCAAAGAAACAAAGACTTACGTCCTGGCCACGTGCGCGTCGCGTCGTCGTCGCCCGTATATTGCCATGAGGGGCGGACGCGTCGGCGAAGAGGGCTGATCCTCCGCCACGGTCCTGCTACAAATTTCAGTCAATCCGGCTTCCCGCAGTCGGAGGATGTGGGTCGCCATTGCGCGGAGCTCCGCCGTCTCCTCGACCGGCGAGTTCCAGTCCTCGGAGGCCTCCGCTGCCCTGGCAGGCACCTCCAAGGCGTCGATTCATTGTCATCTTTGATGTCTGACCATTATTCTTGCTTAGGACTTCGATTGGACTGGCCGAAAGGCGATGTAGCGGGAGGCCATTCCGTCCCGAAGGCGGAAGTAGCAGCTCCCCACTGTCTCGTTGTCATGGGAGGCGCGGCAGAGGAAGAAGTGGCGAAAGAGTGGAAGATTCGGCATCACCCCCATGAACATTTCACAGAGGTGTGCGAAGATGGAAAGGAAGATAATGGAGTTGGGGGTGAGGTGAAGGTGGTGGATCCCGTAGAGATGGAGGACGGTGAGGAAGAATTCGGAGAATGGCGGGACCAGGCCCGCCATCATGGCCCAAGTGTGAATGAGGATCTCATCGGAAAGGCACCGCGGTGTGGCGGTCCCCGCCCGGAAGCGTAAGGTGCCCTCCGGCGCTATGATGGCCATCCTGTTCACCGTGGCGCCGTCTGCGGTGGAGGCGGGGATGGGAGGCGCCATGGAGATGAAGAAGGCGAAGGCTTTTTGTGCGAAGAAGCTGAAGAAGCGAAAGTTGGGGTGCGCAAGAAAGGAGAAGGCGTAAACCGCTTGGTACAGATGGACATATATATATGTGCACCCCTACACCGACGGTTCGCGAAGGGACAAGACCGTGCGTCGCCTCGGGTCCCGAGAAAAATCTGCAGATACGCGGGGGAGGACCGAGGCGGTCGTGTCCTCATGAGTGGTGGCCCCGCCCAAGAGCACGCTAAACATTTAATGAAGGTTCTAAAAAAGCTTTGGCACGCGCTCCAGGGCGGGCCCGGGGGCTACTGTCAGCGTACTCTACGCTGGGGTACCCTCTACGCCGCACAAAAGTAGTCAACAAAGTGGTCAAACGTGGCGGCCCTACGTGGCGCCCGGCGGCGGGGCGAAGCACGCCGCCGCCCGGCGTCCGTCCACGTGGCGCTGGCGGCGGTGGGCGAAGCACGCTCGCCGCCGCGCTGCCATCCACGTGGCGCCGGCGGCAGGTGGGCGAAGCACGCCTGCGCCGCCCGGCGGCGATCCACGTGGCGCCCGGCGGCGGTGGCGAAGCACGCCGCCGCCGGCGGTCGGTCCACGTGGCGCCCGGCGAGAAGGTGGCGAAGACCGCCGCCGCCCGGCGGCGATCCACGTGGCGCCCGGCGGCAGTGGGCGAGCACACCGCCGCCCGCCAGAAGACGAAAAGGTGGTGCGAGTAGCTTCCTCAAGTCTCCTTCCCTATCGTCACCGCTTTTGGGCGGCGGGTGCGGTGTCGATCTATCAACTACGAGGATTTCTGCTACAAGCCCATTCCTCTGACGCCTCTCACCAACCCGTCAAAAAGGGGTCACATCCCGGGCGGACCGGGCGAAGCCATGCGTCGGCATTTAATGAGGCTGGAGGAACGGGACAACACAGGAAGGAGTAATAAATGTATCAGGATCAGCATGATGACCCTCCTTTTACCTACTCCCGTTAGCCTGGCCTATATAAGGGCCTCCGGGTGCATGGGAAAGGGGGTCGAGCATTTGAGTAGTATTGCATTTGAGCAAGCGAGAGCTCCGCAGCATAGTCTAAGAGGGAACTTGTAACACAAAAGCTCTGTACTGCACTAGTTCAGAAACACTCTATAAACAATCTAGCAGGAAGTAAGGCTATTATCCAAGGCAAAGGGGGCCTGAACCTGGGTAAAATCTCTGTGTGTTCCATGGTTCGTAGACGCCAAAATCTGCCACGCGGGAGTCTCTAGGGTTTCCCCTCGCTAGGGTTAGCCAGCCGCAAAGACGCCCTCCTATCGAACCAAACCAGGTCTGTAGACTCCGGGCCTGTCAGGTGGAATACGCCGACATATATAACCCAGGATATTGGTCTTTTAAAGAGCAGCTTCCAAGCCAGATATCTTCCCAGAATCTCACATGTGATCCATTATTGATTTTAAAGGTACCAAAGCGAAGGAAATCTCGTTTTACCTGCATCAAACTGGACCAGAAATGTGAGTCTCCTAGTTTTCACTCAACTTGTACTAACGGTTTAGATACAAGGTACTTATTTCTAAGAAGCTGCTGCCAAGTACCATCCGAAGTTAAAAGCTTAAACAACCATTTACTCAGAAGAGCAATGTTCTTAACCTTTAAATCATGAATCCCAAGGCCCCCTTGATCTTTGGGTTGGCATAAGATACTCCATTTGGCAAGACGATATTTTCTTTTGCCCTCATCACCTTGCCAGAAGAAACGAGAGCGGAAATAATCAAGTTTTTTGAGAACACCTTTAGGAATCGCGAAGGACATCATATACAGTGGAAGACTACTTAATACTGAATTAATAAGTGTTAATCTACCTCCTACAGAAAGGTGTTTCCCCTTCCAACTGCTGAGTCTCTTTTCGAATCGATTTCTACCCTTTTCCAATCATAATTACACAATTTCTTAAAGTGGATAGGAATTTCTAAGTACTTCAGAGGGAGGTCCCCTTGTTTGCATCCAAACAGATCCAAAAACTGTTCTAAGGAATCTTGGGCATCACCAAAACAGATTAACTCACTTTTATGGAAATTTATTTTGAGACCCGAAATTTGCTCGAACGCACACAGCAATAGCTTCATGTTGCGAGCCTTATCCAGATCATTTTCCATAAATAAAGTGGTATCATCTGCGTATTGAAGAATAGATAAACCACCATCAACTAAATGAGGCACTACTCCACCGACTTGCCCCTGTTCCTTAGCTTGTCTAATCAAAACTGCCAACATGTCAACAACAACATTAAACAAAAGAGGTGACAAAGGATCACCCTGGCGGAGACCTTTTCTAGTTTGGAAAAAGTGTCCCACTTCATCGTTTATATTAACCGCCATACTACCTCCCGAAATGAACGACTTAATCCAAGAAATCCACTTGGATGAGAAACCTTTCATTCGAAGGGTCTGGAACAGAAAAGGCCATTTAATCTTATCATAAGCTTTCTCGAAATCAATCTTGAATATAACCCCACTAAGCTTCTTTCTATGCAGCTCATGAATTGTTTCATGCAGTATGACAACTCCTTCTAGAATATTTCGTCCACGCAAGAAAGCCGTCTGAGTCGGACTAACTACCTTTTTTGCGACCATACTCATTCTGTTTGTAGCCACCTTAGTAAAAATTTTGAAGCTGACATTTAAGAGACAAATAGGCCTGTATTGCTGGATAACATTTGCTTCCTGAACTTTGGGAAGAAGAGTAATTATTCCAAAATTCAAACTAAAAAGAGCAATATCTCCAGAGTGAAGCTCCTGGAACATAAGCAAAACATCCCCTTTGATAGGATCCCAGAACTTCTGATAAAACTCTGCAGGGAAACTATCTGGACCAGGAGCTTTATTATTGTCCATTTGGAAAACAGCATCTCTAACTCTTTCTCAGTGAACTGAGCAGTAAGAAGAGCGTTTTCCTCCTGGGAGACTTGCAATATATCTTGATTATCTTCCTCATCAAGATCTAACAGGCTTTCCTCCAGTTCCCCAAAAAACTCTTTATAAAACTTAGTTATGAAGGTTTTAAGATTAGCCTGCCCCTCAATCTTACTGTCCTCATGGTCCAGAGAATAGATTCGTTTCTTTCTATGTTTGCCATTAGCAACCATTTGAAAGTATCTAGTGTTATTATCACCCAAGAGGACATCATTGACCTTAGCCCGCTGGTAATATTTAATTTCTTCTTCTTTGAGAAGATTAACCAGGTTATCCCGAGCCTGAGCGAGGGACACTCGCTCCAATTCAGATAAAGCCCTAACCTCCGCGGCTATATCCAGCTCATTGATAGTTGCTTGGAGCTCACTTTTCTTCTGCTTATAAACACAGTTGTTATGCAGTGCCCAACCCCGAAGAAAACTACGCAAAGCCTCCATTTTGCGGTTCCATCGTTGGACAGAATTCTTCCCTCTCACAGGTTTATTCCATATTTCCACCACCTTGTCATGGAGATCTGCTCGGGTAAACCAACTAAGTTCAAATCTGAACTGTTTAGCTATCCTAGAGAAAGCTGGACATCCGGTATCTAACAGAAGGGGGGTATGATCCGACATGCCTCTATCCAAAGCCTGAACAGAAACAAGTGGGAATTTAAACTCCCACTCGGTAGTCATAAGAACCCTATCTAACTTCTCATAGGTTGGACTGGGCAAAGAGTTCGCCTAGGTAAACTGACGACCAGTGAGTTCAATCTCTCTCAAATCAAAACTGTTAATTACAGCATTGAATAAGAAAGGCCAGCGAGCACTGAATCTGTTATTATTCTTTTCTGTACTTTTTCTCATAATATTAAAATCTCCCCCAAGAATGGTCGGTAAATGATTGTGTTGGCAAGTTTGAACTAGTTCAGCCAGAAACGCTGCTTTAAAGTCGTCCTGGGCTGGACCATATACTGCCATTAGGATCCATTTAAATTTATCTGCCTTATTGCTGAGATGGAATTTGATATAAAATTCTCCTTCCACAATCGAAGATAGAACCAAAGAAACCATGTTAATGCCTAAAAGAATCCCACCTGATCTACCTCTAGGGGGAAGACAGTACCAAACGAAATCCGCACCGCCAGAAAGACGTGCAAGATTCGATTTTGACATATCTTGCTTTCCTGTTTCCATTACAGCAATGAAATCCAGATTGTTATCCTTAACAACATCTGAAATATATCGAAATAGGCCAAGCCGGAAAGATCTCTGCTATTCCAAAATAAACCTTTCATAGTGACCTTTTCTGATCTTTTGATTTACGGTTCCTACGGGATTTACAAGAAGAGGCCATTAGATCACATATCCTCATGTCTAGATCCTCCGTCTCTAGGTCCACTTCTGACACATCCTTGATCAAGTGCACTGTTATTGCCATGTGTATGTGATATTGTTATGTCAGTCATATCTAGGATTGTAATCAGAACTGGTACTGCACTATTATGTGACCTGGTGATCGGTTAGAGCAGCTATCCAACTTGCAGCAATCCATTTTGCAGAGCCTTTACATCACCAGTATTGGAACGCCAATTTCCAGTATGCATCAAACTGGCCAGGTAGAAGTAAGTCATTAAGCTAAGAATCTTAAAGTTTTCTCATCCACCCATCTAAAAAGATAGTGAATTTGGCAACCTACTGTAGATTGGCATCATCAAATCGGGTTTTCTTTAATAATGGAAAGTTGATGCTTATGCTCTAAGAGTTTCTAGTATGGGTATTGTCACATATGTAGAATCTAGGAACAAGGTTTTCTTGGTGAGGTTAGGAGCCCTTTAATTTTGGTTGGTATGATAAGAAGGGTGGCTAGCTAGTAATACAAGTCATTTCCAAAGCCACTTTACAAATACATTACTCAAGTCAAGTATACAAAGTAAAAACATGTACGCATTTTTTGACATCGTATTGAGCACATGCTGATTCTTTTATTCTTGATTTGCCTTAGAAACTACGAATGATGAGTTATTCAGAAAAAGGAAGCGTGGTACCTTTCTACTGTTTTTTGGTCTTTTCGTTGAAACACTGGTTGGCAACTTGATTCATGTGTTGAAATGTAAGGCATATCTGAGTAAGTGACAACATAGCATAATCAAACTGCAGTTTAATTGATGTAATTGCAACAAAACTTAGTTCGTCAAATCGAGTTTCCTTTTGACTCAAATGTTTAGAACCATTTGCAAACTCAGCTATTCATTTTACCGACATTGAAAAAGAACAAGAAATGTAGCATGGTTAGCTTCTTTCTTAAATAAATATAAAATTAATTATACAGCCATATAATACCTGATATGTTGTTCAGATATAAGTTTTCCTTATCCATGTGATGTAATCTTTCAATTCCGTAGAGCTGGTTCTTGTGATTTCAGGGATTTCTTTTAGTTTAAGCTCAGACAAGCAGAACAAACTAATGGTGATGGTATCCCTTGCTGGCCTCTTCCTTTCGAGCTCTATTCATTTGTCCCACTGATATAGACACATCACACAATATCATAGGATTTATTCTATGATATATGTCACCATTCCATCTCTCAATACTGATATTTGTCAAAACCAAAATTGACCACAACGCGTCTTTGAAATGAACTTGGTTGCCAAAAGCATGTTTCTGTTAGGCTAGACAAAGATGTGGTTAGATAGAAAGAATGCGTATCCTAAATCGAAAGCAAGTAGACCGAAACATGCACAATACCTGCTAGGGCACATCCTGATCTTAGAAAAACACCCAATTTTGATTCACATGAAGGGAAAATAATCAAAATATTATCATCAACTTGGATAAGCTAGACCGCTAGAGTGACATGAGACCTAATCACCAAGCATCAATGGCAACAACTTTGATTACCATCATGAGTCATGACATGCGTGTTCCTTCTGTTTCAAGGTATATTAACCCCGTCAGCATTCTAATTAAATCATTTAACTTAAATCCACATGCACCATGCTTCCACTACTATGCAATCTTTAAACCATGATGCATGTAATGATGCAGAAAATTTGTCATTCTTGCCTCCCCATACTTCTTTTATCTGCCGGGATGTGAGGTTTAATTGCCCCTCCACTGACAACCTCCATCTGAATGGAAGAGTGAAAGAAAAGGCTCCCCTTTTCCCTTCAGTTTTGAGGCTGAGTGACCTAAATATGGTCTCTAGGTGACACTTTTAAGTGATGGGGCCTATTACTACAAACTACCTAGCTAACAAGCATTGTTAGTGGACAATCATGGTGGTCGAGTACCGGTGTTAAGACTCAGCAATCACAAGTCGCTCTTTGCTGACACCTTAGCTAATGGTGACGCTTTGTTGGAGCGAGAAACCTGATGGTGTTGTTGCTTTCCACAGTATTCCTAGGTTCTGCTTGGGGTTTACGGCTGAGCTAAGAAGCTGTTTTTGATTTACTGGGTTGTAAAGCAGCTGTAACTAACGGCTGTAACTTTTCTTGTTATGCCATTTGGCAAACTAATTGCTGTAGCTGTAGCTTTTGGGGGCAATCGAGCGGAGAGGTAGTAACCTAACGAAGCACAGCGGTGGACAAGTGGGGAGGTGACGTGGAGGCGGCGAGGCAGGGAGGCGGGGTGAGTGAGATAGGAGGCGATTAAGCGAAGCCACAGCTGAAAAGTTTCTCCCTAGCAGCTGCAGCTTTTAAGGGTGGTTTTGTTATGGCTTAGGCCCTGTTTGTTTCAGCTGGAGATTGTGGAAAGCAGCTTTTAAAAACTAGATTGCAAAAGCTGGATTGTTAAAAAGCTGGAGGTTGAAAAGCTCATGGTTGTTTGGTAACCCAGATTATAGTTGGGGGCAATGGTGGGTAATTTTGGTTGAAGTTGGGGAAAGCTAGGGAAAGCTAGGGGCAATGGTGGGTAATTTTAGTTGAAGTTGGATGAGTATTGTGGTCTTTTGCAAAAAAAAAGCTGGGGAAGAGTAGATTGTGGGATTGCTACAATCTGGCCTCCAGATTGTTATAATCTAGATTAAAAGCTTGCTGTTTGTTGCCCTTTCAGCTTTTAAAAACTGCTTTTCACAATCCCTAGCTGAAACAAACAGGCCCTTAGCTTTCCAACTACTTTGCAACTATGCTGTTTGAGGGAGCTTTTTGCTCAAAGTTAGCACAACCCCAAACAACCCCTAGCCCCATGGATACAGTGAAAGAGGTTGTTCAGAGCCTGTTGTTGAAGTGTTCTGTTCTGCTCTTTTGGGAAATAAATGTGCATTAATCCCCTGCTATCCTGTGACACATTTCTTGAATAATTTGCGTATTATTATTAGTATTATTAATAAATTGTTTTTTTGGTTAGTGTAACATCACTGTATAAGACCCTATGAAGTCTGAAGAAAGCTAGTCATTTGGAGTGATACAGCCATCTAAACGACATCGTGTTGCAACTGAAGTCAAATCACCTTCCGTTTTCCAGATCGCTATGTTGTCACTCTCTTTTCCGTGTTTTATGTCCATTCATATCCTTGCTGTCTGACAACTCCAACTAATACCAGTAAGAAAGTCTTATTGCAGATATGAGTGATATCCACAAACCATATGTTATGCTTCAAACTAGTATTACGAAATATTATTACGATAAGCTTATGAGAAAAGACTAATATAATACTGATTTTCTCGTGCTCACCCAACAAGAAGCACCTGTCCCATGGATCTTCAATGCTGGTAAAGCTGCATTATTTTCGTTCTCTCATGAGAGCTTTAAAAGAGAAAAGTGGATTCCATCCATGGTTCACAAAACCGCGAAAAACCGCTCGAAAACCACGGTTTTCGACCTTACGGTTCCGGTTCGAGATCTAAAACCACTTAGTAAACCGTTCTAATTTTAAAAAGAATTTAAAAAATTTAAATTTTTGGAAAAAATTTATGTCAACGGTTTTTCGAAAAACCGCAATTTTCATCAAAAACCGTTTTCGAAGAGCATTCAATTGGACGGGTTGGTTTTTCAAGAAAACTGAGCGGTTTTTCACAAAAAACCGCGGTTTTCGATTTTTTTTTCAATTTTTTTTAAAAAAATTCAACTCTTTCGGTTTTTGACGGTTTTTCGAGTGGTTTTTACGAAAACCGTACCGCGAAAACCAAACTTATTTTTGCGGTACGGTTTTGTGAACCCTGATTCCACCCTGAAAAATTCCTAAGTTTCAAATGATAATAGATTCTAATACAAGTCAAACACTACAGGGTCTACTTTCCTTCGGCCATATGTGAAGCAACTGCATCATAGCAATTCTTTTGAGTGTTTCATTCCCCCATATAAGCAAAGTTATTCTGAAGAATGGGTGTAATCATACAACTGAATCAAATTATCAAAAGAAACTGGATCAATGAAATCCAAGCATGTGAAACTTCACATTGAAGTTATCTTTAAACAATCCTCTGTAAGAATGGAATATGACAAACACCATGCTCCAAGCAATACCACTTCGTGTTTTACACAAAACGAACTTCAGAATAATGCAGTGGTCAGAATGATTGGCAATACCAAAGTGCGTTCATCAAACGGAGATCTATACATGATAACTTCCTCTATACCTAAAACCTCACCAAGGAGTTGCATAGGAACAAGACCCGGCTCTCTTCATCAAGTTGGACTTTGTCAAAGCTTTTGATTCAGTCAGCTGGGAGTATCTCCTAGAGCTATTGAAGCAAATGGGCTTTTGGTGTCGATGGAGAGACTGTCTCAATGATCCTTGCCTCATCGTCTTCAAGAATCATGCTTAATGGAATCCCCGGGAAGCCAATTAAACATAGGAGAGGACTCTGACACGGGCATCCACTGTCACCTATGTTATTCATTTTGGCCATCGATCTGCTTCAAAAGATTATTGCAAAAGCAGCTAGGGAGAGTCTGCTTACAACGATTCTAGGCCGGTCACACAAATTTCGTATCTCCCTGTATGCCGACGATGCAGCCATCTTCGCCAATCTGGACTCACAGGAACTACAGGCAATCCGAATGGCTTTGTCTATCTTCGGTGGAGCAACAAGGCTACAGACAAACATTCAAAAGAGCGAGATCTACCCCATAAGATGTGAAGGTATGGATCTTGAAGCCGTCCTACATGAATTCCCGGCCCTAGCCAAAATCTTTTCCCTGCACATACCTAGGTCTGCCACTCCGTTCAACAAAAGTAAAGAAATTGGACGTACAACCTGCCATTGACAAAATGGGAACTAGGTTGGCAGGATCAAAAGGAAAACCGCTGTCAAGGGCGGTTCATCTCACTTTAGTTAACTCTGTACTCACATCCCTTGCAATTTACCATTTAATGGTGTTCCCACCAAGCAAATGGGCAACCAAAAAGGTGGACATGTTAAGGAGCAATTTTATATGAAAAGGAGAACAAGAGTGTAGTGGAGGTCATTGCCTAGTGAACTGGAACAAATTGTGCAGACCAAAGAGACTAGGGGGTTTGGGGATAAAAGAACTCCAAATATTTGGACGAGCACCAAGAATGTGTTGGTTTTGGTATGAATGGAAAGATGTCACTATGAAGATTCCTTGTGATCGAATAGATAGGAGCCTTTTCCATGCAAGCACCAACATAGTTCTAAGGGATGATGCATCAGCGAGGTTCTGGAATTCCAGATAGCTAAATGGATACTCACTGAGTGACATAGAGCCCCAATGTTTCGCATTGGTGAGGAGAAAGAATGGTTCTGTCCAACATGAGCTTTGCAGCAGAAATTGGCTCAAGGCCTCAACCTGCTTCAAAGGATAAGCACTCCTATGCAGCTTGATGAATATGTCAACCTATGGCACGCCATCCAACAAGTCAAATTACATCCACAAGTGCACGACGACATAGTGTTGAAATGGATGTTGAATGGCGAATACTCAGCGAAAATAGTTTATAATGTACAGTATCATGGTTCTAGGCCAGAGCATAACTACAATGTCATTTGGCGGGCAAATATAGAAAATAGTTGCAAATTATTTGCATGGCTACTCTTCAAGACAGGATACTAACAGCGGACAGGATAGTGCTTATAGGATGACCACATAGCACTCAATGACCCTTATGCAGATCTAAACCTGAATCAGCCACACACCTCATGCTCCATCACCCTTTTGCGAAATAGATATGGATCAAGGTTTTCCATTGGCTCCACATAAATCCGTCCTAAATGCGGCTTCATGACAACAATTCATACACCACCGCTCAATGGTGGCTTTCTATCCGTGATATCACTTCATCACAGCAAAGGAGGGAGGTTGACGAAGTCCTCACATATGGCTTTTGGAACATACGAAAGGAGAGGAACAAGAGAATTTTTCATAATTCATACCAGACGGTTCAAAACGTGTTCAACTTAATCTTCCAGGATGTTACAAATTGGAAAAGAGGGGTCATAGTCAACCATGGTGCCATGGTGGCTGACCCATAATCCGATAGGAGAGTAGACCAGGATGTTATCTGCAATCGAAAAAGGGGTCTAGTGATTGGCTGATCCTAAGGGTCCTGCGTGCGTTTTCTATACTGCGAACCTAACACAGCTTGTTGTAAAACCTTCTATTTTTTTTCTCCCTCTTGAATGAATGGTAAAGCTCCTGCTGATATTTCGAAAAAAAGTGTTGGCTTGGCTTTGCAGAAGAAGAATGATGAATTGCTATCCCTCATGAATAAAGACAAAGATAATTGACAATTCCATATCCTCCAAACAATGCACTCGGTTTAATTCAAAGTAGTGCTAGATCATTTAGATGCTGCATGCATGGAAATGTAAGCAAACGAATCAAGTTCTGCGCACACGCTTAGCTATTGCATTGCAAATTGTGATGCTCCTTATCTGAAAATCAGGAGCAATCGTCCTAGTCACGCTGTGTTGATGCAAAGGCATATGCATCATAAACAATTATGACAGCCACGCCGAGGTTAGCAAGTTGAGTATGATTACATATATATCCCACATATCTTTTGTTTGCAGTAGTCAGTGTTAAGTCATGTGAAGAAATGGGCTCTTGAGAGATGTAGTCAGTGTTAAGTCATGTGAATAAATGGGCTCTTGAGAGATACTCATGCCTTCTTTCCTTTTCCTGGATTCTTCTTCTGTTTGATAGTGTAAACTTGAATTCCAAATTTGCCTGTGTTCTCAAGCGAGTGACAGGTTATTAGTTACTAGTTAGTACATCAAACTTAAATGCTCCTTCCTATGTAAAGGTACTTATACAGTGTAATGTACCATTTGTTGTAGTAAGCAGCAACTGGTTAATTATTACATCAAACTTAACTTACTAGCTACTGCTTGCAAGTACATGAGATGAGTAAAGGCCCAAGGGCAATGCCGTAATGGTCCCAGAGCTGTTTGGCTTCTTTGGTGTTCTTCTATGTTGAACCTCCCAGTAATTAAAGTCAAACAGTAACATTGTTGTGATTTCATAACAACTCCAGTCCTTTCCCCTTGTCAATCACTGCATCAAGAATTTGCAAATCTACAAATCGTCATGAGCTGGTTGGTACCGTGGTCCAGCTCTTCTAAGATGCTGCCACTTTACTGTCTGGACTGTGGAGCAGCAGCAGTCAGATACCAGTCGCCTTGTACACCTGTGCACATGCATTAGCACATGGCTAAATGCTAATATGGTATTTCCAAAATGATACTGAGGAAGAGAATATATGATTTTGGGAAAGTAGATACATTGTTCCAATCTGTAAATTAAAAAGATACTACCTGACCCCAGGACTGAATAAAAGGGCATAAAAAGGGAGCAGAACCTCCTTAGAAGCGAAGGGGACAGGACAGGGAAAGGTATGTAGAGAGAGAAGGGAATTGTGTGGGGGCCTCACTAAGCTTAATTTGAAAATAATAGCTGCTTTTAAGGGCCCTAAAGCTGGTGCTTGCTGGGTTTGGAGCCTCTGTTGTTAAAATCAGTTAAACACAGCTGGTTGGGGAGGCTGGATTTCAGCAGCTGCTAAGCTTGTTCAGGTCTCTGCTTTGCATCGCCAACTCAGGTACTACTGAAACCTCCGCAACCTTTCAAAGTTCAGATTTGCTTTTCTACTCTAATGGTAGCTTTAGTTTCAGTTTTTGATTGGTTTTGTTTGGGATCTTGAGATGCTCTACCTCATTCTTTCTCTTCTATTGCCATTCACCATTGCCGTTTCCGTTGTTCCGTGTTCCGTTTTCTCCTTTTGAAGGTGCACCGCAGCTTACGAACCGGAACCATGCATTGCATTTCAGTTGCATGCTGTCTGCAAGATAAACTTGTTTAATCCTTTCTAGCTAGTTAACGAGTTAACCAGTAAGACTACCCAAGTAGAGGTTTTGATTAATATTTAGAATGACCACCAAGTTGAGGTTTTGATTAGTACTTAGAATGACGAATTGCGCCTTCGGATTGCAGAATTTCGGGGCGATCAATGTTCAGACTAAATATTTTTTACTTATTAACAACAAAGTTCATTCGGAAAAGTAAAAGGCGGTAAATTAATGCTAGCTTTGGGCAAACAGAATAAACTTTATTTACAAAGTAGTTCCCTCAGAACTGCGTGGTATTGAACTCTTAGTCTACTAGTAATCGGTTGGTATTTCAGTGCTTTCAGAATGAAGTCGGTGTGTTATAGCAGCCGTGTGAAGTCACACGCACAAATCAAAATATGGTGTGAAGCAAGCAGCTACAAAAAGAAAAGGCTAAAGAAAATACACGAAAACGTCTTGGAGTTCTCCCAATTGTTGTTACATCCTTGTCACTGGGAGCGTACGTAGTTAATCAAGTCGCCATCCTGGCCCTTGCCCTGTAAATATCCATCAGCTTTTTTTTTTCTTTTTTTTTTGAGAGAGAGCGATTAGTCGTCTATACCGCCGTAGTATTTTTCTCCACGTATTCTGAAGTCCAGAGCAAGCAGGATTGCAGGAACGCCTAGGTGTGTAAAAAGTTGACGATCTCTGGGCTTTGTACCTGCAGATGAGCAGAAATTCTCGTACAAAAGCGATCCGATCACATTGGTGGATTGCGATTAGAGGGCATAAAGCTAAGATCTCAGAATTATGCACCGTTCTGTCCAGCAAAAGCTGGAGCAGCATGTTGCAGCGGCAGTGCTGGTTCGGCTACGCGCATGCAATACCCAGGCTGCTGCATGGATCTTGCAAGCAGGTGATTCATGCATCACGAGCATGCGAGTTCCGTCAAAACGAAGAAAAAAAAAGGATGCATGAGCGTGAGTGAAATTTGATAAGACACGATGGCGCATCTATGACTTGATAGTTTCCAAGTATATGGAGTAGGTCGATCTAAGACGATGTCAGTGTAATGTAGCTACTGCGCCTGTGTTAGTCTACGTAGTATTTGGCACACCATGCCCAAAACACCAAGATTCCATCGCCATGCTGCGGAGTGCGGACTCTAGTTTCCCGACAAACAAAAGCTCCAATCTGCAGTACTATTAGTAGATAGCACATGCCAGAAACCTTATCCTTGCTACAGTACATCTTGAATGAAAATGCGTGCACACTAACACAGTACGGCGTATTTATACCGCGTGCACGTCACAAGTATGCACATGTTACACGCTGGGAATGGAGCCCTGAGCTGTAGACAAGCGCAATCATGGATGTCTGAATGTCTGACGGTTCCTCTGTCTGATCTCGTGTCCATTACCACCACCACCACCACCACATTAGCTACAGTCAAGCTGAACTAAAATTAATGGAGCAGTACTGCTCGGCAAGCCGATGCTGATCATTGGGGTGGATTTGCTCTTGTCCAAGATCCAGGAGTATACTGTTATGTCCATGCATGGCTCTGTGGGAGAATGGAATCTTTCTTGGATTATTTTTGCTTCTAAGCGCCCCATTTGTCCGTGGACTATTGGCTCACTGTTCTCGGACAAAATTCAGCCCAGTCCACATTAGTGAAATACAACCGACAAGAGTTCGACCTAGTTTCCCTGTCGCATCTGTTAAACTGTTATCTTCATGTCATGCATGCTGTGCCGACAAAGATCCATCAGGTCAATGGGTTAACGGGTCAATTTTTCATTAATCCTTAAACAGAAAAATCTCGGAAATTATCGCATTAATAAAAAAGAAAAAAGATAATAATCTTTACCAATTATTTTGGTTAGACTAGATTAATCATATATAGAATTAGAGTTATATAATAAATACAATTGCATTTTAATTATAGGAAGTGTATATGATATGCAACTGTAGCATATCAAGCACGTGCGAGGGCAAACCTACTAGTTCCGCTTAGGAATGGCAATGGGACCACGATTCCCGTTTCTCCGCAGGGAATTCCCCTATTAAGGGACGGGGATGGGGGAAATCTCTCCCCGCAGGGGGTTTATCGGAGAAAATATTGCCCCCATCGGGGATCGTGGGGACGGGGATGTTCTACCGTTCCCTGTCTCCGTCCCTGTGTTATCAATAATAGATGGGATTAAATGATCATTCTCAAAAGAAAAAAAATAATATACATGAGGTCATTATTAATAAACATGCTAAATATGAATTACTCTAGTGATTCACTCACACTTCAATCACATATGAACCATTACTCTAGTGATTAATTCATATAGCATGTAATCTTTTATATAGCATTTTTGGGGATTAGTCCCCGTCGAGGTCCTGCAAACCCGTTGGGGATAGAGGACAGGCGGGAATTAAGCTCCGTGTACGGGGACGGGGAAATTTTACTTATCCGAGATCGGGGATGGGAGGGCGCTCCCGCCATCCCTAGTTCGGCTAAAAATAAACCAAAATTTCCATCTTGTAAAAAAGGTCCCCAATTTTGTCCTTACAAATATCATATCTTTGACCGCGCGCACTTTTTTTTCCCTCTGTGATTACAATGTAGACCAGCACATTTTCTATCGTACGTAACTATATAAGTAGAGACAGAGTACATGGACGCTAGATTGTATGAGCAACCAGCAGAAGAGGTCTGCTCATGCCGATGTACGTGCAAGGACCAGCATGCCGACGCCAAGAGATGCGACAGGGGAGGGCAGTGCCGGAGGAAAACGGCAAGGGGGGATCCTGTCAGTAGCGGTGGAGGCCGGCGGTGGTCCAGACTCTCCAAAACCAAGCGTTCTCCCCTCCGTTTTTTCCTTCGCCTCGATGGCTCGACCGACGTGCAGATGTTGGCGAGGCGAGATGCGGCATGTGCGCCACTCCCGTTGGTCCCCAGGCGACGCCTTGCCTGCGTCTGCTTGGTTGGATTGGATAACAAACGAGACCACTCCACGATACTACCTGCCAGTACTAGTCTCCCATGCATCCTCTCCCATTACAGACCAAGTCCTTCGATCCGAAACGTTACAACACTCTCCTTCCTTCCCATCACGCTCCTCTCTCACACACACTAGTATCATGTCTATATTAAAGTTCGCAGGATTAATGGCCTCCGAACTAGGCCACGTCGTGTTTTTCGCACGGCTTAACTCAGTTGGTTCGCGTTCGCGCGGCTCGGCTCGATTGGCTCGTGTGCCAACATTCTGCGGTGTAGGTCAATTTAGGGTGAAACCCCTCGCGCAGCATCCTTCGCCCTCGTGAAGTGACATGTCACTTGCGAGTGTTACAACTGGTCCTCACTGCTGCTGCTACAAATGTTGGTTGGTCCCTGATCGATCCATCCATCCATTCATCCCCTGATCGGTGGAGGGACCCGGGCAATTCATCCTGAAAGGAGAATTCTTACCGAATTGCTAGGAGCTGCATTTTTCTAGATGCTACAATATTTTTTTTACTCGTGAAACATTTTTTTCCTACGCGTGAAATATTTTCCTCCGATACACAATATAAATGTTGATCCGGATCGTTGCAACATTTTTTTTTCTACACGCGAAACAATTTTTTTCTCCGCGTGAAATATTTTCCTTCGATAACAGTAGAAATATGCGCGCAAAAAAAATATTACACACGTTGAAAAAAATATTACACTAAACGTCCGATGCTCGGGTACTAGTAATCGCCTTCTTCTTAATGCCACATATATTACTAGTATCAGCTTTACAGAGGCAGCGGCACCCAGCTTTTTTATCCGTCGAGCGAGCAGTAGCCAGTAGCACTAGGTGCGGAAGACCGGCGGGACCAGCGATAACGTGTTTGCCTGTGCAGGCGGAGGTGAGAAATACTACGCCTTCTCTTTCTACTAACCGCCGCGAGAAGGTGGCCCAAAGGCGGTCACTGTGCGGGGCGCTTTGTGCAAAGTGCGCGACAAGTCTGGAGGTTCTGCGTGGTTGGCTCGCTCGCTTTACAGGCGCACCCCTAGACGCGAGCGCCTGCGCCTCTCTGGGGATGCCGTGCCGTTTGCGGTTATCGCTTAGACAAATTTTACATCTTATCATATCATTGGTATAAAAATAAAATCTAGTTATTAATTTGTTAAAAGCATCCTTGCTATTTTTCTACTAGATAAAGTATAAATAAATACTAACAGTATGATTTTTTGAATAGAAAAGATAGAAATTAGATCTATCCATTAACATTTATTAAGAGTATTCATGCTACTCTATTAAAAAAAATATAGATAAATTCTAGCTAATCCGATATATTAAATAAAAAAGATGAAAAAAAGCGCCGTACTAATTAAGTACCAGTAGTAGATTTCGACTCGAACAATGCGACGCTGTAGTGCACAGTAGTGTTAAGTCGCAGTCTCACAGAATCATCTCTTAATTGTAGAAACCGTCTGTAGCAATTGTACAGTTGTACTGTAGCCATTGTAACTAACCTGGACTGAATAAGTTAAAAGTCTAGTTTGTTTAGTCAGTGTGAGATAGGTTTGGGTGACCTAGCATATGCGTGGCCAGTAGTTGAACTACCTCCCTCAGTTAAGCCCACTCGGTCGGTCTGAAACTCCAAGTCCAACGATTTCTAATTTTCCTGGACACGATCGTCGACGAGTACGCGCTCATGAGTCTAATTAATTGTAACTATCAACATTGGACTGGAGTGGACACATCTGCGTGAGTTGGTGCAGTTGGTATGTACCAATTAAGTACTGCGTACTGTACATTTAACTTTCTGGTGATATATCATGCTTTAATTGTTTACAACTTGTCAATGCACACCACCTTAATTATCATACGGTGTCACTAGCGGACTGCATGCGAACTAAGCTAAGCAACTTTAGTTGTTCAAGCAACCACATACATTAATTGTGTGTACAGATTAGAGATTGCTATCGTCACGGATAGCTAGCGTACGACGCATGCAAAATATTTTCGGTGCCTCCCTCCTTTGTCAAATACAAATATTTTTTCCTTTTCGACCTCAAATACAAATACACAACTATATATATGCTAACCAAAAAAAATCAGGAGCGCTCATACTCATACGTTAGCCGGCCTGTAGCGTCGATCGAGTTAGGCACAATGACCAGCATCACGTGAAAAACGGGAGATCAAACAGTGGCTTAATCTAACCCTACTTTTATCGTACACACATCAATAAAGTATCATATATATATAGCGCAGCACAACACAGAGGTTCGTAAGTATTGAGTTGCATGCATCAGCCAGTTCACCCAAAAGCTTAAGCTGATGAGCAAAGGTAGGCACAATTCACTTATACTTCAACACTCCCTCACGTCTTGCTCTCCTCGCACTTGGGACGTGGAATAGAAGTGGACTGCAATTATTTTTTTAATTGCGTCAGCCGGGTCTTGAACTCGAGACCTCTTGGCTCTGGTACCATATTGAGTTGCATGCACCAGCCAGTTCACCTAAAAGCTTAAGCTGATGAGCAAAGGTAGGCACAATTCACTTATACTTCAACAGTAAGTTATACTCATGGCAAAGAAACCGTGAATAACTAGAGGGAAAGTAGTAGTGGCAGTGGAAGGAGGAGAAGGTAAAAGTGTAAGGATACGGCAATATTGACGCATAGTGATAAGCAAACGAAGTACGCGTACAGACGTACGGTGCTGCACTGTTCTTCTCCTACGTACGTGCTACGTAGGAAGGTTCGCCGTCTCGACGGATCCCGGTCTCCATTGGCAGATGGCGACGTACGTGGCCGGCAATACGGCGAGTTTAGCGTCGTTGGCGCGCGCGCCGGAGCACGACGTACGTACTTGCAGCTGGCTAGCTCGATGGTGTCGAGTATTTAACGCCGTTTGTTGGGCCGGTTGCTTGAACAAGCCAGCAGTATCTCTCCTAGCTTAGCTACCAGTATATGACCACACTGAATTGCCAAGTTTGGTGAGCTATATTTGTCTAGCTGAACTTGATTAATTAGGAATAGGAGTGCTTGCAAAACGTAATTTGGCCATGGTGATGTACTAGATGTACGGTGTTCACGGTTCAAAAAAAAAGCTCATGTAGCTATTTTTTTATGTACAGTGATCACTGTATTGTCATTTTGGATATAGACGTAGGCAAGATTTCAAAACTTTGATTGTCAATAATTTTTAGAAGATGTACGGTGATCACGGTTCAGAAAAAGCTCATGTAACTTTTTTTTATGTACGGTGATGACTGTATTGTCGTTTTAGATATAGGTGTAGGTAAGATTTCAAAACTTTGATTGTCAATAATTTTTAGAATATTTAAATTGGATACATAAAAAATCACATATGTTTGGTTGATATTATAAATTTTGTTGGGTTTTATAAATGAGAGGTTGTTCAATACTTTTCTTTTTAACAATTGCACAACTATTAAAGCATGAATAAAAGGTAGATAGTGATTACTTACCCCTTCGTTTGTTTTAAGATTTGTGCAACTTGTATTTAAAGGGAAAACATAGAAGCACTGCTCTTTATAAATTCATTATAATAGAAATTAGCGGTTAAAGATATATTTTGAAGACCATGCCAATGTCCAAACGACACCTATTTGTGTGTGAGAGAGAGAGAGTACATGCTAGCTAGGGTGTTTTGTGGATTTTTCATCGTGGTTAATTATATTTCTGGAATTTGGTTAGTGAGGAGGATTTTTCATTGTGGTTAATTTCTGTAGTTTGATTAGCGGGGAATCTGGGGATCATGAGCTTTCAGATGTAGTAACACTAGTGATCAATGTTCCCATTTAAACATTATTTCAGTGCATAAAAAAATTTGCCCGCATTCCCATGAAGAGTGCAATAATCTACTACTGTTTATCTGTGTTAGTTCATGACAAAACAAATCACACTTACTCTGTTGAGCAAGCAGTACGGCGACTCTCTCTGTACAAAAAATATAAGACTATTTTAACTTTGCACAAAGGTTAAAGTTATGTAAAAATTGAAAAATGTGCGAGAGAAAATAACTTACATGTTCCCATTTAATTGTCTCAGAAGATAACATATGATACTTTGTGGATAGTAATAAATGAATGCATATGGTTGAAAGAGAATAAATAGGGACATAGAAAGAAAGGCATCATTAAATCTATATACAAGACTTATATTTATGATAAAATCATTAAAAAAAAATAAGCCTTATAAACTTAGAGAGAGGAAGTACCTTCGATTTTTTTAATGGTTCAGCCCGTGTGGTGGCTTCTTTTAAAATTTTGACAGATGATATGCACAAAAATATTTGAATTTCTCAAGCGAAAATAATATCATTAATTGATCATAAAAATATTTCTATGTCATTATAATTCTAATAGTTTTTGATAAAATATAACTAAAAACTAATGACTAAATGTATGTATTAGAGACCGTATCAATATTAAGATGACATGCAAGTAAAAATGAACTGCCGTGGTATATATATTATACGGTGGCTAATTTGAAGCTACTAGTTTGGCGAAGAATTTGGCATGTGATTGTCACTAGCTTAATTAGACCTCATGTGGTTTGTTTAGTTACAAACTAAACGGGCCTGTGGTTCCCGAAATAATGGCTGTACTCGGCGTGCCCCCTCCGCACCGCTGATGAGGTTTAGTTGTTTCTCAGGAAAACAAATTTGCATCGATCTACATACATATATAGTTAGAAGCTTCGTTCACATAGGTCTAATTGTTTTGCAAATATTGTTTGTGACAATAGGATGATTTTTCACACCCTCTTATAAGCCAGGTTAACCCAGCTGGCCACGTTTTTTTCTTTAAGTTTTCCTAATTAACCTTTTGTTTGCAAAATTTCAGCATTTTTTTAACACAATAGTAATATTCCAGTGAGGAAGAGAAGGACGTCTCATGTACCATTGGGGAAAAAAAAAACCTTTTGAATTATTGTTACTTGATATAGAGGCCTCCTCTCTCCTAATTGACATGCATGTTTTACTAGGCCCTGTGGTGGTGCAGACTCCTGGGACCTGACAGGACGGAAACAACACACGAAAAGCGTTAGCTAGGAAGGTTAGATGTTAAGCAACCATGCAATTAGGAAAAGAAAGGCGAAGCCAGCATCACTCTGAGAAGGACTCCTTAGCGATAATACTATAATTAGCGTGGGAAATTAAGATGAGGCAAATATAACGGAGAGATTGGGATACGAGGGACTGGAGCAAGCTAGCTAGAAACGCGAAGTGTAGTTCCTGCTGTTGTTAGAAAGATACCCCTTTGCTTAAATTTATAAGGCATATATTCTCTTAGTATATAGACTAAAGAGATATTGAATATGACTTAACTATCTAGAATTATTATCTCTAAACATTACATTCAATGCACATATATAAAGTAAATCTAAATGTTTATTAGGGATACAGAGGGAACATCATATTAATTTTATATTGAAATGTAAAATATGCTTTATATTTATAGATACGATCATTTAAAATTGAGGGAGCACTGCTTATCTAAAGCAAAGAAAGGGAGGAAAATGACATTAATAGTGTGTGGACAGTGGGCTGCAGTACTAGTTCCATTAGGATGTGTTATGAATGGCAAATGACTTGAAACAGTTTAACTGCCTAAGTAGAATTAATAGTTTAAGCTCATGTAAGCGTCTGGGTGTGAGGACATGTTTTTTCCCCACAAATAATACGGCAACGGAAAGCTACCTCAGGTTTCTCCTACCTTTGTATTTGTTGACAAGACCTACCTCATTAGCTGCCGTCGTCGCTTACAGTGGTGCAATGTTTCCTTCGGGCTTTTATTTGGAACTCATGAATTTCATGTCAATAAAATTTCACATGAATAAGTACGCTCCCTTCAAAATTCCTATGGAATTGTTCTCGAAAAAATCCTATAAAATTTAATTCATTTTAAGCGGGGCCTAAACCTAAACCATAAAGCTGTATTTGGCACGCTGGAATTTTCACAGTGATCACGTAGGAAACTGCATTATGTGGACCTAAAATGTTCTGTTATTTTCCACCAATATGATATTAAAAAATGTGCTTAGCGGAAACTGAAGCTTCCTACGTTGCCCTTTTTATCAGCAGAAGCAAAGTGAAGTCAAATTGATTCCAAGGAGAAATCAGATAACTTTCTTGATTTTCTTTTCTTTATAAACATACACAGCACGGTTCTCATCATTCTAGTCATGCATGATGATAACACTTTACAGTTTTGATGTCATAAAGAAACCAACTACCTGGTTAGTGGTAATATGCTGACTTTGTTGAGTGATCTTTCTCATGGGTCACGCAAGAAACCATATTACAAAAGACTTGGTTATTACAATAATAATCATCAGCGCGATATTTAAGGGCTGTTCTTGGTACACCCATTGAAGAATTTTGGAGATTTAGTACAAAAAGTCCAACAAGAAAACTTACATGGTACCTTTCTTTTCGCAAAAGAACTACTTTCCCTTGTTTGCATTTTGTGTGTCATATCACCTTTTTTTTTCCATTTGCCAAAAGAGAAAAATTAAAGTATACACTAACTTAATTAATGATGATCCGTCGTATGTTTCCAGCTAGTCTTGTTTAGGCCATCCTTTTCAGGAAAATTGTTCATGTCATTTCTGTGAGTTACACGATTTACACCAAACCATTTTAAGGAGTTATTTAGCCACCTAAGAGCTTGTTTGTTTCTGCTTTGGATCCTTTAAAAGTTGATTCTGGATTTTGGTTGTAGAGAAGCTGATTCTTTAAAAGCTGAAATCCAAAAGCACATATAAAGGTGGATTGTATATGGTTGGGCTGGATTATGAGAAACGATTATAAGAATCAAGCTGTTTATTTTTTATTATTTTTTAAGGCTAGAATCGAAAACCAAAAGTAAAAATAAATAGACCATAAAAAAGAGTTGTTTAGGTAGGTCATCCCATCCATATTGCAATATTTTTTTATAGGAAATAAAGTTTGGGGTTGTGATTAATGATTATATATATATAATCAATAATTGTGACGTTTAATTGAAGAAAACTGAATCAGGCTCGAGGATTGAGATCGCAAGTAGCCATCCCAAGTTCACCAGTAAACCACATAGCGCATGCGGTTCAAAGCCTTGAAGTGGACTCGTCTCGTGTTAACGCCCCCCATCAAATCGTGATCCCTATCTGAGCGCCCAATCATACCCGCCCCGACAGTGATATCCTCCTCCTACCTTGACCACTACTGCCTTCAGCTAATCTGTCGACCATTTTGATTAATTAGCCCGAGATTTTGGTTAAATTCATGTGATGGATTGCTATTGCCTTTCAAGGCTTAAGGTGTTTGTTTCATAGGGCATTATCCTGTTGTTATGGAGTGCTTACTAGATTGCTAGGAAGGATTTGTCAGAAGTGAGTCTTTGTTGATCCCAGAAGAGTGCTTTCTGGAAGGATTTGTTAATTTTACTGTCTTTTCGAGCTTAAGGTGCATCATTTTATTGGTCTTGGTATTTGTATCGAACCTTTTTCTGGCAGGAATTTGTATTGCACCTGTTCCTGTTTGCATCAATTTTGCAACTTCAACAACTTTTTTGATCGATTGTGACCAAATAAAGTTAAAATAAAATTTCCTCTTTTTTTTAAACGAGCTACTCCGAGCAAGTTCAAAAGGCCAAAACAAATTCGAGTAAACACACCCAACTAAACCATGTAAACAGGACAAAATGTCCTTCCATTCTTTCAATAACACGCTAAACTAAAATAAGTACTTGGAGATGACGGCAGTTTAGCACTTTAGCTAACCTACCCAAAATCTTGGCCTCCGGCTTCCCACTTCTCGACTAGTACGTGTCTTCCATCCCCAAAATTTCTCCCTGGTGCTTTATTGGCCATCTTCTTTTTCCGTCTGTTTTTTCATTGTCCATTTTGGTTTTCAAAGGTTTTTCATTTCTTAGAATACAATACTGCATATGATGAGAAATGATTGCAAAATCCCAAAGAAAAAGAAGCACTGCCAAGTTTACACGATTTCAATCAGCTCTCACCCTTGCACTTCCCTCCCATCACATTCTTATTTTTTTCTTCCTGAATTACTGAAAAACTAAAATTGCTAAAACGCTGGCACAGAACATAAGGAATCTACCATTCGTCAGCTTGCTTCAAGCATCTGCGCAAATGTCACTCTCCAACGTAAGTAGCAAATTGACAAGAAAAGGCACCTTTTGTTACGATTTTCGTCGTCCTCTAATCAAGTAAGCCTTAGCAGCTATCAATGGCAAAACCGAAGCTGTTATTCAAGGCAACGATGCTTTGTCTGTCGAGTGGTTTCGTATAATTATCGTGTAATTAATTATCAAAGTTTCAAAATTCTGAAAAAAATCATGGATGTACATCCTATACTAGAACTCTACATATAAAATTTAATTTGATCTTAAATTTTATATGTAGATGGGGAAGATGAATGTACATCCATGATTTTTTTCAGAATTTTTGAAACTTTTCTTAATTGAATTGTACGGTGATTATACAGAAGTCCTGATTGCACAGCAGTGATTGCCGTTATTCAAACACCCATTTCTTTTCACATGTCACCGCACTGGGAAGCTGTTATTCCAAACATACACAGTGGCGTTATCACCACAGTAAAATATTCAAAGGAGCTTTTCAAAAAATATTTTAAAAGAAGAGGTTTCACATTCACACTAGACAGTACACTAGCGGTCTCTCTCAAAGCAGAAGCGAAGCGCACCCCGGACCGGAAGAATCAGGATTCAGCGGCAGAGGCAGAGCTGCGCAAGCAAAGATCCCCAAAACCAAAGCCCGACACAAAATCCCCACTTCACTCGTCGTCTCCTAGCTCCACCACCTGTGTCTTGCGCCCAAGCTGTAGCCCACACTGCATCAACGGTTTGCTCGTCCTCGCAGGCCGCGTCGATCCGGGGGGGACGCCGCCCGCCGCCGTGAGCAGCGGGAGCGGGAGCGGTGAATCTGGAGCCCTGGGGACCTGCATTGCCGCGGGAGCGCAGCGGGTAGCACAGATCTCCACCCTCGCAGTGCCGCGGCACGGCATGGTGGCTGCCGCGGCAGCGGCCACCGCGCCAGATCCGGCCCGCCCTGCGCGCCCGCCGCTCACGCCGGCCCTCGACAAGCCCAACTCCGCCGAGGCCCGACGCCCCGCGCGGTCCAGCAAGCCAGTCTCGTCCCGCTACCTCTCCGCCGCCCCGTCGCCGACCTCCTCCACCTCGTCGTCCTACTCGTCGTCGTCCTCCTCTTCGTCGTCGCGCCGCTCCCTCTCCGCGCAGCGCGTCCGCTCCTCCACTCCCCCTCCGCAGCACTCCGCATCGCCCACCCCCGCGGCGACGGCCGCGACGGTGACCGCGACCACGATGCGGAGCCTCTCGGTGTCGTTCCAGGGGGAGTCCTTCTTCTACCAGACGTCGCGCGCCCCGCGGGCCGCGTCGCCGTCCCCCCTGCCGCGCGGCGGGGGCCCACGCCGGAGCGGCGGAAGAGCGTGTCCTCCGTGCCGGAGGCCGAGAACGCGCGGCCGCACCACCGATGGCCTGCGGCGAAGCCGAAGGCGTCGGACCCGCTCGCCCGCAGCCTCGATTGCAGCCTCGACCGCAAGGACTCCATCCTGGCCGCCGTTCACCTCCTCCGCCGGTCCATGGCCTTCGACTCAGCCACCACCCTCTCCCCCTCAGACCCGGCCGCTGCCGCCGCTCCCGACCTCTCTGCCTCCTCCGACACCGACAGTGTCTCTTCCGGTAGTAACTCGGGCGCCGGTGATCCCCCGCGTCGTGGCATCAGCGTGCCGGCGAGGTTCTGGCAGGAAACCAACAGCCGCCTACGCCGGCTTCCAGAGCCAGGGCTACCGCTACCATCGTCCTCCGGCCGAAGATCGTTCTCGGACAGTCCAATGTCACCGAGGCTGCCTGGCCGGTCCCCTTCTCCAAGCCGAGGAAGCAGGGGGATGGCGAGCCCATCAAGAGGGCGAGGTGGGGAGGCATCACCAAATGGGCATACACTGCAGGGGCTAGCAAATGCACCATCTATCATTAGCTTTGCCGCAGAGGTGAGGAGGGCAAAGAAAGGGGAGAACAGAATTGAGGAGGCACACAGGTTGCGGCTGCTGGATAACCGGCATTTGCAGTGGCGGTGCATCAATGCTCGGACAGATGCAGCGCTTCTGGTGCAGAGCTTCGCTGCCGAGGTAAATCATTCTAACCTATGAAGTTTGGAGCTAATAACTTTCCAAAATATTTCCTTTTTAAATTTTGTGATAGCTTGTTGTTAGTCTTAGGTTTACTCTTAAGTTTCACTTATATATCTTACAGCTAGTGTTCCACCAGTTAACACGATCATTCTCATTATTATGGTTGTTTGCTTAAATTCCTAAACTGTAAATCCGTGATACATCTGGTTATCAGTATCAGTGACTTGCAATTGCACATTCCCCGTGTATTACTTGTTTAATTGCAAAGGAATTATAAATCATGTGGGTGCTTTCTCGATATAATTACTCAGGTCAGAGTATTCACTATATCACACAGATAAGATTGTTGACAAGAAAGATTGCAAAATTTTCCATTTTTTGTTCGTTATCATGGGGTTTAAGAAGACTGTAGTAGCCTGAGAAGTTGGTAGTTGCTGAGTGCTGACCACTAAGACTGTTGGAACTGGCTAGCTGCTTTTTCAGGATAGTGTTTAGTTGCTCACAATAATCGCATTGGGAAATTGGAGTAGATTATATTGCAAGCATTGTATACAAAGTATGCACTAAGAGATAGTTTAGGGAGCTTCTGGTAAGTTGCTCATTGATTCGCTAAGAATGACTTTTGACAATACTAAATGCCAACAAAAATGGCCTACTATGGATCTTCAACAGATAGCTATCAATGTTCAATTGGATATAATTCATGTACAAGTTCCGCCAAGCCAAGTGCATCAAGAGTGCACAAAAATTGCAGTTCAGCGTTAGGGATTGGTGCTTGTGGTGGATTTTTTTGGGTTTGCATTTGCTATTTAGGGTGACATCTAAACATATACATACGTTATTAGATTTTTGGACTTGGATCACATCAACTAGCTTGAAACTGTATGATCTGATCATGTCCACACAGTTCCTCTTGATTGCTTTATTTACTTAAAAAAAGTTGCCTTAGATACCACTTCAAAAGTCATTGGCCCAATCCTTTTATTCTGCATCAAGTAGCTTTACATGTTGAAGGGATGAAGAGTAAATTTCTCTGTTCATACCCAAGGAGACCTCCAATAGATTGAGTGTTTGACCCGTACGCCTCACATATTTTCTGTAACACTAGGTTATGAAAGGATCTTATGTTAAGATGTTGTTAGGGAAGTCAACAGTATCGGGACTTACAAGGGTAGCTCCTAATGTAGGTAGTGATAATTGACTTTGTTGCATTGATTAGCAGCTGACCATCAAAGAAAACCTATCCAAATTCTTTTCATCAAATGTAGCCATTTGAGATAAATAGATTCTTATACCATCCTTGGTTCTTGACAGAGGAGAATCTTTGAGCATGCTGAAATCCGAATTTCACGTGTATTTATCATTAGTTGCCAAGTTTGCCACGCTGTCCAATCAAACATGTTGTTTTGGACTTCAGTTATGGACATAGTTGAAGGTCGAGGTAGACTGGTCATGCAATTGACAGCATATGTAAACGTAAAGATAGATTGGTCATTCATGAATTAGTAGGCTCTATTTATTTGAATAGTATGGATCACGGCTAGACATTTATTGCCGTGATTAATTTGACAAAGCTTCTAAGTTGTAGGATAACAGGGAGATACTAGTTCTAAAAAAAAATTAATCTTGAACGAATTAAATTGATACTACATGACAAATCATGTCTTTCCTTTTGGGTGGGAAGAAAAGAAAATATACCAAGTCAGGCCACAATGTTGATCTGCAGTTTTGCTATTCATATGTGGCCCATATGGTTGTCGACAGTACCATCTGACATTTTTATGGATTAATTGGTTCCCTTATATGCAAAAGGACCGGTTGTGGAACATGTTCTCAAATAGTGGTGTTTTGGTTACTTTCATGGGGCTAACCTAAACCGTATGCAGTAGCCGCAGCCTAGACTAGGTACATGTGGTGTGGTATTATGAGAAACAAAAGAAAATGCACACAAAATTGGCAAACATAGATATGCATAATCACTTGTACTTAAGCAGCTATCTTCAAATGAAACTACTCTGTCAAGTTCTCAAACTTCTTATAGTGTAGCAAGTTATATGCTTCTGTGTAAGAGGATCAGAAAAGCCTGGAAATGTTTGTTTGTTTTTTTTACTAATGTTTCTTATTTTACTTTTTTCTTCAGAAAAGCCTGCACAGTGCATGGAAAGAAATATCAAAATTGCGTGACAATGTCAGTTCGAAAAGGTGCAAACTCCAGCTTCAAAAGCAAAAACTCAAACTGTTTGCTATTCTTAAGGGAGAGGTAAGTGATCATATATCTTGTTGTTTTAACTGTTCATGCTGTTTGCATTATGATTTTCTAGCCTTTCAAAATTCTGCTTAACTTTGTGTAGCTTATGTATCTAAATGCTTCCATTTGACATCATCAGATGTCGTATCTAGAGGAGTGGTCTCATATTGAAAAGCATCATTCAAGTTCTTTGTCAGCAGCAATCGAAGCACTGAAGGCTAGTACTCTCCGTCTGCCAGTTGTTGGTGGTGCAAAGGTTAGGAATTTTCTCATCAAATCACAGTTACCTGACTTAACTTGATATGCACAAATTAATAGTTTCTTATCTCTGAGCAGGCTGATGCGCAAGGTGTGAAGGAAGCTGTTAACTCAGCGGTTGATGTAATGCATACAATGGCATCCTCGATATGTAGTTTGTTGTCAGAGGTGCATATATTGATCCTCTCCTCCTACAGCTTCAATTAGAATTTCATTTCCTTGTGTTCTCGTTGGTTATATTATATCAAGAATGAAAATCTTCATGTCTAAATTACAACCAGTCCGCAAATAGATTCATAAGCTATCCCTGATGGATGGCTATGCGATCATACAAAATTTTATATTTATTTCGACCTTTTTACTGTATTTTATAATATAACCTCTAACACTGTGCTTGGATAATTAGTTTTTTAGTGATTTAGTCTGCTTTGTGTTCTTTATTTTTAATAGCTAGTGTGTTTTTTCTTTATGGGTGTGATGTGGCTGTGCTCAAGGTCAGGATGGCACAGGCTGCTCTTATAGTTTCTATTTTGTCTTGATTATGGGCTGTAACTCCCGATCTATCTATGCTGTACCTTTTGAACTTTGTAGTTCCAATTCAACCGTCGCTCTTTCCGTTTTCTGAAAATAAAAGGAAGAACAGGGACATAGTTACATATTGTTCTATGTAGATTTGAAAGAGAAGGAACATATTGCCGAGATCTGTTCTAATCTTCTAATAAGATATCGTTTTCTTGTGACGAATTAGCTTTCGTTGGCTGCCAATGGACAGCTAGCATCTGCATCTTCGGTAACATATTGATTGATCCGGAAAGGTAGCATCCCGTCGAAAATAAGCCCGCTTTGTGTCATAGTAAAAACCTAAAATTCTTATATCGAAATTAAATCTAGGCTAATTAGCGACAGTGGGTTTTTTTTCTTGTTCTGTGTAAAATACAATGTAATTACACTTGGTGCTTTTGTAAGGCCTTGAACAATGAGCTGGCATTTACATGGACATGCATTGTGTGTCAACTAGTATTGTCTGTGGCAATCTTTCGCTCAACATATTTCTTTGATCTTCAGGTGGAGGGAACAAGCTCTGTGGTATCCGAGCTTGCCAAACTTGCGACACAAGAACAAATGTTGTTAGACCAATCAAGAGATCTCTTGTCCACGGTCGCAGCAATACATGTAAGGAAAACTTGTATGATCCTTCTGTCTAATTCTACCATTGTATATTGTTATTTAGACAACCGTGTTAATTATATACTTGCAAAACAGGTTAAACAGTGTAGCTTGCAAACTCATATGCTACAACGAAAGCAAAAGCAGAGCCAAACACGGTTGTAGATCAGTTTGTCTTGACATGTTTGTGGTCACTAACATCACACGGCCTCAAGCTTTTCTCATTGGAGACTGTGCTACAAGTAATAAAGCTGTAACCATTTGTTGGGTGTGAAGTGTGTCCTAATCTCCTCGATCTCACCGAGTGTAGCTGATTCATGTAATTTTTTGAGTGCATATCACCATAGAAATGGTCCTTTTACCTGCAGTTGTTGAGTGGATGTATACAGAAAACCTAGTGTTGACCGAAGATAAGCTTCCTGTAGATATGAAAAAGCTTGTGTTTGCGTGCTTACTCTTGCAGCGCTTAGTGCTCCAGTGTTGGTGAGTGTTTGTATTCTGGAATGGGAACAATTATTAGTTTGATACAGGTTGTTTCATGGCAAATTAACATGGAGGTTTTTTTATCCTAATTTGCTAATGGTACATTGCTGTCTGCTTCTGCGCATCCCGGAGTGTAGCACTGTAGATCTTAGAGCAACCCCAACTCACACTCTAAACCTCTCTCTATCCTAAATTATAAGGAGACTTAGAAAAATATAAGCTTCAACTCAACCCCTATTATAAACCTCTATTTTAGGGAGGTACTCTCTTACCCATACATCTAGGGGCTTTCTCTTTGCCCCTATTATTTTCTTTGGTATTTTTTTATTCATTTTAAAATAATAATTCATGGGTGCAAAGTAATAATAATGTTTAGATAAATAATAGGGGTGAGTAATAGGGAGTATGGGTTGGAGACAAATTTGATGTAGAGTACCCTTAATTTTTATACCACCTCTAAATGAGTGATTTAGGGGGAAAATATAGGGGTTTGGGTTGGAGTTGCTCTTAGCACAGTAAAGGGTGCAGTTTGTTTGTGACAAAAGTTTAGTTGTACGTTGGTTACCTGGTCCTCTGCGTCGTGGTTGCTGCTGCTGTATGGCTTTCAAATTTTATTTGTAAATATATATCATTCTATAATTATGAGGCAACTTTTAACTATTTTTTTCATTTACATACCTCTATCATCTACTCTAGAATAGAGTAACCATCTAAGATCAATAAGTGGAACAATAAGTGAGCTAATAAAAAAAAGACTATTTGATCATTTGTACACATGTTTTGTTGAAGTGCAAAATCCTATAACGCTAGGAACGAATTTGAATGTGTGACATGTGAAATAACCCAAAAAAAATTCAAAATTAGTTTTGTCTGAATTTCTTGAATTTATTCAAGTTTTTGCCGAATTTATTTCGAATTTATCCGGTTTAATTCAAAAATTTTCCTTTTCGGAAAGTCAACCCGCTTTCGCTTCCATTTTCGTCTGGCGTTTTCTTTTCGCTGCTCACGCTTTTCGCTTCCGCCTCTCCTCCGCTTCGCCCAAAAATCGCGGCCAGCTCTTCTTCCATGCAAGACACTCGCCCACACGCCGCCTCCCCTGCTTTCTTCCCCCCAACGCTTATCGCCTGATCTCTTGCCGCTGCCGCCAATCCCTTTGCCTCGCTGCCAATCCGCCGCCGCAAGACTGAATCTGTCATTGCCGCAATTGCCTTCCGCCACAAGTTCCGCCAGAATCCCATTGCTTCGCCAACCCACCTTGACGCCAAGACCGTAGCTTCTTCCCCACGACCTGCGCCAAGGCCTCGCCGCCAATAGCATCGTCTGCAAGCCGCCTCACCCGCCGCTTCGCCATCATCCCCACCGCGAATCCGCTCCTTGCCGCGCCATCATCACCAATGGAGATTCACAATACCTTTTCTCTCTCCCGATCGCCCACCATCTCTCCTCGCGCTCACGCTTATAAAATCTTGCTCTCACCGCCATTTTCAAGACCACCAAGCTCGCCAAGCCGCCCATCCATTTTCCCCACTTCTTCCGCCATCAAGCTCTCCTCGCGCTGCGTCGAGCTCCATCTTCCTTGGCCCCGCCCTCCCATGCCAGACCGCCACGCCCTCCTTCCCCATTTCTCTACCTCTTCGAGTTCATCTTGAACTCCTAGAGCTCCCCGCCATCCATTTTGCTCTCAGATCGCTGTCACGGATTCATTGTCACCTTCTTCGTCTCCGGTTCACTCGACGACACGCCACTCCTGGCCGCTTCTCCGCTCATCCTCCCCACTCCCGAACCCGCCAGATCCCTCTACCTCCCCACCGATCCATCCTTGCCCCCTAAGCCTTCACTCACGGATTCTCCATCGTCTCCCCATCTCCGGTCAGCCCACGCCACACGCCGGTTTTTGCCCTCACGACAATCCGTCCCCACTGTCGGCGATTGCCTCTACCACTACGGGCCCTCTCGTCACTCTCCCTTGCCCCATCGCTAATGGACCCCGGCCGTCACCAAACCCTCCACCATTGCCGTGAATTGCGATGTCACTCGCTCGGTGGCACCATGGGTCACCCAATCAAAGTCAGGGCGAGAGCTCCGTCGTGAATCAGGCGCCCAAGTGCATGCCCTTTTCCATTTTCGATTTTGGATTTTGAGTTAGAAAATCCGAAAATCAATTATAAATTCCAAAAATTCCCAAAATTCCCAAAAATCCAAAAATGCCAAAAATATATTTTCTTGACCAATTCGAGCCATCGAGTCCAAAAATGATCTCCGTTTAGCCATACCAAGTCCGAAAATTCCCTGAATACCCCCGAGCTCGATCCCCATTCCTCTCTCGATTTTCCTTTCCATTGCTTTTTCTTTGTTCGATTTATTCGCTTATTTATTGTTTATTTCTCGCTAGACCCGACGCCGACGAATCAGTTAGTACGAATCTCGGAGCAGAGCAAGACGAGGAGCCGCTGCAGAACAAGAGCCGTTCGGGGCCAGACACGACATCAACCGTCTCTCGTTAGGCGAACCTTTAACCTCGCAAGGCAAGCCACACTCCTTGAACATGTTGAACCCGGCCCACTACAAGATTTATGTATATTTCTTGTATTGCATTATTTTTGGTTATTTTAGAAAACTAGAAAATGTGGTAGTTTCGAATAACATGATTAGATACAACCCAATGTTAAACCTGTTGTTATGCCTTAATTCCTTTTTAACCCTAGGATATAAAATATATTGAACCAATCGTAGATGTAGCAATTTATACCACTATTACTTTTAGACAAATGCTTAAAATCTCCGAGAAGGATTGGCTTGGATGATTTTTTTGGTTTTATAAAATCGCTACGGTGTGGGGACAAGATTAGGCGGACCACGGAGGTGGATGTTTACCAATCCCCAACCGATGACGAGGCCAAGGGTTGAGGCATGGTGGTGGTACAGCTTGGTACCAATGATTTGTGGTATGTCATTTGGCTAAGTCTTTGGCATTTAAGGACCGAGGTCTCGCAACGAAATAACTTCGATTCCGCTCAACCACAAGTTGGGCCACCAATCTCATTGACTTGGTCCAATATAGCTCAAGACATTGTACTTTCCTGGAATGCCTACAGCGAGTCCCCATTCCCCGTGGAAGAATGGGAAAGCATCGTTGTTGGGGTGGAACGGAATGGTGCGCCCACCCTGCTCTCTACAATGAGGAGTCCATCAGAACCAGAGCGCCCATCCTATCCTCGCCCGTGGGATCCTGGGCATCAGGGCACAACCACCTACCGGTAGGAGCTAAAGGGGAAATTCAACGAAATGCTATGATTATCCCTACGGCCACATGCATTAAAGTTGCATGTTTCGTGCACATGGCATCAATGGTCGATGATATCTTGTGGGTAAAGTCGAGCACCTCCGCAGAGTGATATCAATGGTATTCGAATACGCCGTGTTTCCTTAATGAAGCGGAGTTAATGTAGGGTGATACCAGAATCGCTACTCAGAATTTTATAATTAAAACTTGTCGTGAAGGTGAACTTTGCAAGATAAACCCCCCCCATGATTTATATTGATATTTATGATTTGTGTTTCAAATGTAAAATAAAAACAGATGTTTACAACTTGCATCCACAATATTTAAACCTGTGTCTACCTTTGTTTATCCCTGCACGTAATATTCAGATTTCCCGTGTGGTTTGTTGAGTACGGTTGTGTACTCACCCTTGCTCCCAATCCCCTCTTTAGATTTCAATTGAAGCTGGCGAGTTCCAGAAGACCGTAGATAACGATGTTATTTGGTTTTGGAGGCCTTGATCTATCTGCTCAAGCCTTTCCTGTGGGTGTTCTGTAATGTATTCGGTGCCAGCCGCACCTCTTGTAAAACCTTGGCCGTTAGGCCCTTATTTTACCTGTAAAATACTCGCATTTTATTCTTTTAACAGGTAATGTACACTTAGTTACCTACAGCTAAAATCCTGGGTAGCTGTAAAGGTATTTATACGCACCCCCTGAAAAGGACGGTCCGTTACAACATGTTACAAGAGAAAATTGCCGATGTCAAGAAACAAACATAAGGTTAGGTTCGTTTGGAATGTAGGGGTTTTTTTTTCCCGATTTCTGTAGAAGAAGTGTCTCCGATGAAATTTATGAGATCCAATCGGAGCCTTGGAGCGTGTGGCGTGTGACATGCTAAACGTACCGTCGTCATGGAAGGCCTGGCCTGGCCGGGCCGGCGTCAGCTAGAGAGGTTTGGCGCCTTGTCACATCATCGGCTACCCCCGCCCCAAGTACATGCCGCGGAAACCAACCCACCACCTCGTTGCGCACGCACCCACCAACCGTCCGGCCGAGAGCGACGGAAATCGGCGGGCCGCGCGGCAGGGCAGTCAAGAGCAGCGGCTCCTTGGCCCCCTTCTCTGCAGCATTTGCCCGCTACAAGATGAATTCTTGGTTTCCGTCGTCCGGTTTGTGGGTGTGTGGAATATTCCAAAAATTTCAAGAGTTGTATTTGAATTTTTTCTACATTTTATTTGATTTTTTGGCATTTATTCGAAAGGTTTTCATTTTTGGAAATTCTCTCGCATTTCCGCTTGCCTCTTTCAAAAGCCGCCTTCTCCCCTCTAGCCCACCTGGCCTCCGGCCCACTTCCCCGGCCGGCCTGCTCCGCCCCACGTCCCAGTGAGCTCCACCTCCCCTGCTATCTCTTCTCCCTTCCGACACCCTCCTCCGCTGGCACCACGGTCGTCTTCTCCAGCACTGGCCGTGCCTGCCACCGCCCGCCTAGCCCTCCCCTCTCTCTCTCGCTGCGGCACGGTCCCTACCCGTTAGCCTCCCGTGCCTCGGGCCTGTCACCTCTCCGCCTCAAGGCTGCTGACCAATACAGTCGTGGTCAGGCAAGTGCGCCATGCTCACAGCCTCGTGGTCGCATGGGCCGTTTCAGTTTACTGTGTGGCCCGGTTTTCTTTTGAATTTCTGATTTTTCGGATTTTAATTAAAAAATTTTAATTAAAATCCAAAAAATCATTTAAAATCCAGAAAATTCCAGAAAAATCTAAAAATAACTAAAAATATATATTCTTTAGCAGTTCGAGCCGTTGAGTCTAAAAATGATCTCCGTTCCGCCGAGTCCAGTCCCCAAAATTTCCAAAATGTCCTTTTGTTCCATTTCCGGCCCTCTTCTCTGTAATTTCCGTTTTCTTTTTCTTTTGTGTTTTTATTCGTTTATTTTACTGGTTTTGTTTTCTCGCGCTAGATCCAACGTTGGAGTAGTCCCTGGAGCAGTCTCGAGCAAGAGCAGTACGTGGATCCGTACCAGGAGCAGAAGCTGTCCGGAACCAGCCACAACTTCGGCTACTTCCAGCTAGGAGTCCCCTCGACCTCGCAAGGCAAGCCACACCCTTGAACATGTTGATCCCAGTTTTTAGTATAATACTATGTATTCTCATTACCACATTATTTTTTTTGTATTTTAGAAAACTAAAAAGGAGATTGTCGGTGTTTCGAGAACCGGCAAGTAAATTTTGTAAGTCTTGAGGGGCCGCGCGTTCCCGTTCCTTGAATGGTTAGACCCAAAAGAGAGGAAAGAGGGTCCAGAATTTATACTGGTTCGGGCTGAATGTCCCTACTCCAGTTCGTGTGGTGGTGCGTGTTTGTATTGATGCTGATGAGCTCGTCGAATTACAAATGAGGGCTGCGCAAGCACCTCGCGTGCGGTGGTCGAATGAGGGAGCTATGAGCGCGAAAGGTTCGGAGCTCAGGAATGCGCTCTGGCTATGAGTATGTGAGTGTTCGTCTGTGTTTTTCCCTTTTTCCCCCCGGAGGGCCAAGCCTCCCCTTATATAGCCGGGGAAGCCGGTTACATAGAGCGTGTAAAGGAAAAAATGGATGGGGCTCCTACGCTGAGTCTGGTCTTCGCCTCGGCGTCGGGTCTTGGACTTGACTTCGACGGATAGTTGTTGGCCTGCGGCCGAGTCGGTGAACTCGCCGAGCGAGGGCACGGTCCGTTCCTCCGAAACGGCGACCGCCTCTCTCGGCTTGTCGCGCCGACGTCGGGTGTCACCTTCGGGATTGCTGGGGAAGGCGCGCCCTCCCATCTCCGCTCGGTCATGCCGGGCGCCAGATCGATGGGGTAGGTGGCGGGTCGACGCCGCTTCGATGATTTGATGTTGGCTTGTTGATGAAGATGGTTCGAGCTTGTTCGAGGCTCTCGGCCCATCCGACTCGTCGGTCGGGACATCTCCGGGTTGGTATCGCCGTAGCTCGTGAGGCGCCCGCTCTGCAACGCCTGGTCGGGCCACCTCTTGGGGTCGGCTTGGCCGGAGGCCTTGGGCCCCGGGTTTTAGACACGCTGGCGCCCATGCTCCTTTCAGGTCATTGGGATACCTGTGTCGGTATCCGCAATAGCCCCGAGCCCCCGGGCGGATTGGAAAGCCGGTCGGGGGTTTGCTTCGGTCGGTGGATTCTGGGCAAGCGTAGCGCTTCGAGGTGGCCGGATTCTTTGCTGCCCGCAGCCCGACCGATCAGGTTTGGTCGGTTACCGCCGCCGGTCTTGCGCGAGCGATCCGGTGGATGGAGTTTCGAGCCCCGAGCGTGTCGGAGAGCTGGTCGGGGGTTTATCTCGTATGCTGAGGTTTGCTCCGGTCGACGGATTCAACCTCCCGGCGAAGACTGTCCAAGTACGCGCAAGTACATTGGTTGAACGGGCGCTTCGGTCGCTTGCGTTCGAATCGAACGGGCCGGTTGTTAACGCCCGGGTCGACGAGCGCATCCGGTGGATGGAGTTTCGAGCCCCGAGCGGTGCCTGGAGAGCTGGTCGGGGTTTATCTCAGATGCCGAGGTTTGCTCCGGCCGACGGATTCAACCTCCCGCCAAGACCGCCCAAATCTGCGCAAGTACATTGGTTGAACAGGGCTTCTTCGTCGTCGCTTGCGTTCGACCGAACGGGCGGTTGTTAACGCCGGGCAAGCGACGCGCGATCCGGTGGATGGAGCCCCCGAGCCCCCGAGCAGGTCGGAGAGCTGGTCGGGGGTTTATCCCGTGCGAGGAGGCGCCCATTTGCCGGAGAGTGATAGGGGCGTTCGTCCCATGCTCCGAGCAGGGAGGCGGCCGTGTTTCCCACGAATACGCCCCGTCCGCAGGTGTGGGACCTGGAGGGGGTGAGCAAACGCGCGTTTGCCATGCGTAGGCTCGAACGCCGTGCTCGTGACGAGCTGATAGCGGGTGGTTCGAGTGGGCCCTGGTGGCTTCCCGAGGGAGAACCATTTCCGAGCGGACGTTATCCCGTTGCGGGCGTCCGACCCACTGGGGGCGACCCATGAGAGCCTTTCGTTACTCGATCCCGAGTCGGACCCCAGGTCGTCCGCCGACCTGGGGCGCAGCTGGCTGCCACCCGTCGACGGGCTCCGCGGGAGAGCGTGACGTATGACCTCGAACACGATTCAGGGCGATTGGGTCGTCCGCCGACCCAACAAGGGCCCACTGGGAGCTCGCCTTATCCTCGTCCCTCGCTCGGTTTTTTCTTGTTCGGGCGACGTAAAGGCCCACTTGGTGGCGGGCGTTCGGGCCCACAAAGACTTGGTCGAGCCTCGAGCATAAGTCGGTAAGCCTTTTCGTGGCTTACAGACCGTGAGCGGTCTTGGCATGTTCATCTCTGCCGCAAGGCGACTTTCGAGTTCGGGCGAGGCCCGAGGAGCCGTGGCGCCACTCGCCGATGTCCTTTCGCTCGCCGCGGTCTGTCTAAGGATTAAATGCGGGCGACGAGAATTAGGGCGACGATCGCCGAACCGTCAGACGGTCGGGGAACGGAACGGCGCTGCTTCGCCGCGATACTCTGTTTGGTTGACGCCTGTCCGGTCGGCGGTCGAAGCGCTCTTTATAAGCGAAAGAAGGGGGGCCATAGGGCGGATTCCCCTGCGCTGTCCTGTTCTTCGCTGCGAAAGGAAGAGAGACGAGGGCGACCGTGAGAAAGATCAAAGAAAACCCAAGAGAAGGATTCTTTGCCTTAGCCCCTTCTTCACCCAACGGTCCTGCGCCCTCGGAGATGACGTGGCCAGAGTGCGCCATTCTTGATGCTCGGGTGCTCGGTCTGGCGAAGAAGCGGTTCCTTCCGCCGCGTGAGGTAGCTCGGTGGAGGGTGCCGACGGGGGCCGCGGCTCCGGAGCCTGGTGACGGCGAGATCGTTGTAGCCGCGTCCTTCTTTGAGCGCGGGTTCGGCCTCCCTCTCCATGCGTTCGTCCGCGGCCTTCTTCACTTTTACCAGGTGGAGGTGCACCATCTGAACCCCCACGGCGTGCTGCACATCGCGATCTTCATCACGCTGTGCGAGGCTTTCTTGGGGATCGAACCCCATTGGGCTCTCTGGAAGTACTTCTTCCATATGCGGGCGTTGAAAAAATCGGGCGCGTTGCTGGCGCCGATCGGCGGCGCCGCCATCCAACTTCGGTCTAATCGGTCGGCGGAGTACCTCGACATGAAGCTGCCCACCTCGAACCGGGATGGCACCCGAGTGGTTCTACATTCGAATGCAGAGAGGCGCCGGCCTTCACCGGAGACGGCCCAAGCGGTGCTTTCGAATGGGGTCGTCCGTGACGAGAGGAGAAGAGGAAGATGGTGGTGATTCTTGAGCAGCTCGCGGCTCGAAGAGGCGAGGCTGACGGGTTATCTTGTCGTCTGCTGCGCTCATGGCGAGGCGCAGACAACCTCTTATGGACGAGCCCCACCCGATGTTTCAATACGAGGGGCGCCCGATCCCATGAGGATGGATGGTTCGAGCTTCCTCGTCGGAGGTGGAGGCTCGGGTGGCCGCCGCCCGGCATTGAAAGCCACGGTGGTGGCGGGGGCGTCCGAGCCCTTCTCGTGAAAACCCCGAACTTGGTAAGTGGAAGTTCCCTACCCTTCCTTATGCACCTTAATTCCCCGCATTCGGCTGAATGGAGTTCCCGCCTTTCGGGGCTCGCTTAGCATCCTCCGGGCATTCTTCCGGGAGAAGGAGATGAGGGCGTGATCCGCCAACAGCCGAAGGCGGAGTCCGCCGGAAGGAACGTCTGAAAGCAAGAGGAAGGGAAGAGGGGGCGTCGGGCCATGACGCGCCTGGCGAGGAGGCGTCGGAGTCGACCGCCCTTTCTTCGGTCGGCGGGGGGTCGTCTTCCAGCGACGGCGAAGACTTCGACGATCCGTATGAAGAATACGATTTTGAGCTGCCGCCGGTCGACGATCCAATGGAGGACATCGACACGGAGGTCATCATGGCGGTACCCCAGGCAGGGACGCCTCCGACGGGGGTGCCCCCGGAGGGGGGGAGAGACGGCCTCCCTCCGCCAGGAAGACCGACGAAGAGAGCGCGGTTGTTCGGCACCCGCTCGACGTGGTTAGTCTTGTCCCCTCTGCCGCGTGTGTCGATTTTACTCGAAATGTCCCCGACCGGCTCTTGTTTTTAGGGATTTTTCAGAGGAAAGCTTGACAGAGGCGGCGGAAATGCCGCCGGGGCCGACGCCGCAGATTCCCGCCGGCGGAGTCAAGGTACGCCGCCGATCGAGGGCAAGCGTTGAGGCGGCGGCGGCGCCGCGCCGTGAGCCGCCGACGCGCGGAAATCGTGCGGTGGTGGTGATGGAGTGTCACGAATCTGGCGTCCCATGACGCTCTGGCGATCGCCAAGAGCTCGCCGCCACGAACGGGGGCCGAGGAGGGCGGACCGATCTCGCGCCACGGCGGTCAAGGCGCGCCAGCTCCGGAGGAGTCTGGTGTTGAAACAGCCGCCACCGTCGCCGAAGAAGCGGCCGGGGGACGAGCTGCAGTCGGCGGTGGCGGAGGCCGCGGATCCGCCGGTGGTGGTGATGGAGGCCCAATCGTCGGAGCGGGCCGCCGGGACGACCACAGGGGAGATTTCTCCGTCGCCCCCGACCGTCCTGGCCTGGCCGGGTGGTGACCCATCCGGCGAGACATCATTCTCGCTGGACGATGGGGCGGAGCTTGAAGAGTGGGAAACCCTGCGGGAGGGTTCCCAACGGGCCCGGACCGAGTTGGGGCAGATTCGGGTGAGCCTGAATCTTCTCCTTGAGTCTTCCGGGAGGGCGCTGGATGCGGTCGCCGGAGGGGTCGACCCGGCCGGTTCGGTAAGTTATGTTCGGAATTTTCTTGCCTTTTCGGATGTTGCCGGATCTTGAGATGGAGCGGTGGCTGGCTGCAGCGTCTTCGGGTGCGTTCGGAGGGCAAGTCCGGGCTCCTCCGTCGCCTGCACAGCCAGAGGACCGCCGCGGAGGAGTGTCGCGACCGACGGGACTCCGAGCTGCAGGAGGCTCGGAAGTCTGCGCATGCGAAAGGCAAGGAAGAGGCCACGGATGGCAAGTGAGAAGGACGATGCCTCATGGGAGGAGCGCCGGCCGGGTGAGTCCTCGAGGCGAGGGTATCCGAGCTTGAGTCCCTCTGGCGAGGCCAACAATAAAAACCGCCGCCAAAGTGATGCAATGCAAGGCGCAGGCTCGAGGAGGAGGCCCGCAACGCTCGGGACGTCGCGCTCGAGGAGGCGGCTATGGCGGTGAAGTCCGGCGAGGAGGTCCTGGGGAGGCTCCAAGCTATGGAGAGCGCCACGTCCGGTAAGGAGTTGTTGTCTGGGTTGATTCGGAAGGTGCCGTCGTAGGCGCACTTCTAACTTTTGCTTCGATTTCAGAGCTGCAGAAAAGATTCAGCGAGGTCGCGGAGGCACGACGTTTGGTGGTGGAAGAGCGCGACGCGGGCGGTCGCGGAGGCGGCTCGGCACGACTCGAAAAGAAATGGAGGATGAGCGGTCGAATGGTCGCCGAGCTGGGGACCTTGGGGAAGGTCGGCCGGTTGTCTCAGATCCGATCGCTCGGTCAGGCGAGGTACGAGTCCGCCGCGACCGAAGTTGGCCTGTGTCTTGCGAGCACGCCGAGAAGTCGGTGAGGACGAAGCGCTGCCCCGGGAGCCACTTCAGCCGTTAACGCCATGTCCTTCTACAATGGCCTTAACTCGGGTAAAGTTAGCGATGGGATCGCCGGAACCGACCGACGAGGAGGTCGAGCGCCTCGACCTGTGTTGAGCCCCATGCCCGAGCGATCGCCGACCGGATACCCCCGCAGAGTGTCCTCCACGGGGATTACGAATGATGTTAGGCATTTAATTTTTGCGGACGTAAAAACTTTAGTATATAACGAATCGGGGTTTGTTTTTGTGCTTGCTCGCGAGTTTAAGCCCTTCTTTTGCGCTCGGAAATCGTGACCCTGAAAACCGCCAGGGTTTTTTTTCGGGCGTAGGTGTTTTCGATTCTCCGAAAGAAGCGCGAAGGAGGGGTTAACAGACCCCGAGGTCGGAATGCGTCCATTCAAGCCTCATGCGGGAGAGGAGTGGCCCCGACCGACTCGTGGCTCGCACCGTACAGGTAGCCCCTTACCGCAAAGCGCTACTTCGAAACCGTAGCCCCCGTGGCGTAGGTCGCAGCGCTTGGGTCAGACAGGTTACCCGCTAGGGGAGCCGAGTAGTTGGTCGGGTCGTCGACCCGTATGAACATGAATGACGTCGGAAAGCGAGAGCACTTATTCACATTTTGAGCAGGAAATGGACATTTCCGACTGACTTGTGGTTCGCACCGTACAGGTTACCCCTTTCCGCAGAGCGCTACTTTAAAACCGTGGCTTGCCGGGCGAGGTCGTAGCGCTTGGGTCGGATAGGTTACCTGGTAGGGGAGCCGAGTGGTCGTCGGACGCCGAATTCGTATGAATGTGAATGATATTTCGAGAAACGGGAGCATACGTTTCACATTTTGAACAGAAAAGGGGCGTTTCCGACTGACTTGTGGCTTGTACCGCAGTTACCCTTTTCCGAGAGCGCTTGGCTTGAACCGTGAGCCGGGCGAGGTCGTAGCGCTTGGGTCGGATAGGTTACCTGGTAGGGAGCCGAGTGGTCAGTCGGACCCGACCCGTATGAAACCCGTATGAATGTAAATGACGTTGCCCCCGAGCCCCCGAGCGATGCGCGGCGACCAGAGCGCGGTCGGCGCGTATCGCTGGTCGTCCGAGAAAATCATGAAGGGGACAGAGTCGGGTGACTTATCTCTGGCGGCTCGCTGGCGCTGGCGCGGATTCCGAGGATGTCCGTATAGCTGAGTCTGCGCGAATACCGAAGAGTCGCGCGTCGTCAGCGGAAGCGCGCGCTTCGCACCAGAGCCGCCGCCGCATTAAATACGGAGTGGAGTTTTAATGCACGCCGCCGCAGCGTCGGCCGAGGGTGCGCCAGAGACGCCATGAGCACGCGAGGCGATTAAGCGGTTTCGGTGGTGAATCCGCCGTTATAAATACATGTCGGGGAGGCGGTAACCCATACTCAGCCCTAACGTTCGCGTCGCCTTGCCCCCTTCGTCTTCCAAGTCCATTCCCAGAGGAGCGTCTCGCAGGTGCCATGGCGAGCGGCGGTGGAGACGACAAGGGGGCTGGTAAGCGAGTGGCGGAGGGGAGCCCTGGGGGCTCACCTTCCAAGAAGCGTCGGACGGAAGGAGGTTCCTCGCGCCGGCGCGGGGGCGGGCTTGATCTATCCTCGCCGAGGTTCTTCATCTGGAGCCCCCGCCGCGGGTAGGTGTTCTTTTGGTTGTTTCGGACGTGGCGGGGTTGCCGGGAGCGTCTTGTTGACGTTCCTTTCCGGTCTTTGCTTTCCGCAGGTCCGATCGGCCCGCCGCCTCAGCGCAGGAAGCGGTCTCGCCGAGGATCGGGCGGCGAGCATGGTGGACGCTGCCGCGCGGTCCCATGCCGACCGGTGTCTCAAGTGGGCTCTTCCGCTGCCCTAGGGCGTGGTGACGGCGCTGAGGCGCGGTGCAGCCGCCGAGGACGAGGCGGTGGCTCACGGGCGCGCCGAGGCCGAGGCGGAGATAGCCCGCGAACGAGGACTTCGACTCCACGCTGGGTTCTCCTCTCCATGCTCCGCCTCGCCATTTAAAGCATGGGCAGAGCTCGAGGCCACTGGGCGGAGCTCAATGAGCCCGCTGAGCCCACCGTGGCGCAAGATGCCGGCCTCAGCCGAGCGGCCGAGGCGCTGGAGGACTCGCCCAGCCCTCCGGGAGCTCCCGCCCGGCGGGGCGAGGGTCGCCGCCCGACGGCGAGTACGTCTTTGGCGTCTTTGCGCCACGCGATGCGGCTCCTTCGACCGGCGCCACCGCCTCCCATATCCGAGGCGACGCGCCCAGACGCGGGCCAGAGTGCGGGAGGCGGCGGGAATGGTGGCGGGGCGGCTGCACCTGGAGGTCTCAGACGATGAGACGGACGCGAGCGAGGCTTCCGGGGAAGGCACCGGGGAGGACGCCTTCTTCGGTCCCGACCCTTAGGCCGCCGTCGCGGTCCCCCCTGAACTCGCCGTGCAGGTGAGGCATCTCGGGCGTCGGAGCGGCTCCTTCCATCTTCACGGTCCGCCTGCGCTTTGCGATTTTTGCACTTTTTTACGCTTTAGGGTTAGCATAAGACGTAGACTTTGCTTCTTTGCTTGTCTGTACCGTACTTTTGTTGAAGTTCATGCGATGCATGCTTTCTATGTTTGTTTCCTCGCCGAATGCCTGATGATTGTCGAATGCTTGTGAAAAAACCCTTTGCGGATCGTCGGTGGGTCACCCGTATGAAAATCACTTCGCGCCCCGGGCCATTACTTTAGCGGTCGTAGTCAAGGAAAACCGCCGGAGTTTTTCCAGGACGTAGACCGTAATAGCCGGGCTGAAGTGGTTTCTTGAAGGGTAGACCTTACGTCGATTAGGGCGCTACGTAACAAGGTTACGTAGACTTACAAGCCCCCGAGCGGGTTCGCGCCGCTCGGGTTAGTCAGGCAGATAGATGCGCTCGGCAAAGAAATAGGTTCTTAGGGAAAAAACTGCCTTAGCTTTTCGATGTTCCAAGCGTTTGAAACAATGTTGCCCTCGGCGTCTCTGAGTCGGTAGGTGCCGGGCCGGATTACCTCCACGACGGTGAAGGGGCCTTCCCACGGAGGTGAAAGCTTGTGCCTGTCGACGTTGGACTGGACTTGGCGCAGGACCAAGTCGCCTACGTTGAAGGCTCGGCCGCGGATCTGGCGACTCTGATAACGCCGTAGCGTTTGTTGGTATTTGGCCGACCGGAGAACGGCAACGTCGCGCGCCTCGTCGAGCTGGTCGACGGCGTCTTGCTGCGAGTCGAGCCCCCGAGTCTGGTCGAAGGTTTGAAGTCTTGGGCGCCAGACAGGTCGGTCGGTAGGATGTTTCGGCGCCAACACCAAGAAGAATGGCGAAAGCCGCTTGACTGGTTAGGGTAGTTCGCAGTTCCAAGCGACGGAGGGCAACTTCGCCGCCCACCGCCTACCGACTTCTTCAATCGATTGAAGATTCGCGGCTTGAGCCCCTGAAGGATCATGCCGTTTGCCCTTTCGGCTTGGCCGTTGGTCTGCGGGTGGGCGACGGCCGCCCAGTCGACGCGGATGTTGAAGTTGTCGCAGAATTCGAGAAATTCCTTCCCCGTAAACTGCGTTCCATTGTCGGTGATGATGGAGTTCGGGACTCCAAACCGATAGACGATGCCGCGGAAGAAGTCGGCCGCCTGCGCGGACGTGATGGTGGCGACTGGCTTTGCCTCTATCCACTTGGTGAATTTGTCTACCGCGACAAAAAGATGGGTGAAGCCCCCGGGCGCTTTCTTGAAAGGTCCGAGCAGATCGAGTCCCCAGACCGCGAATGGCCATGTAATGGGAATCGTCTGGAGGGCTTGAGCTGGGAGGTGCGTCTGCCGAGCAAAAAATTGGCACCCTCGCAAAGTCGCGACGATTTGCTCGGCGTCACCACGGCGATCGGCCAAGAGAAGCCTTGGCAAAAGCCTTACCCACGAGGGACCGTGGGGCTGCGTGGTGCCCGTGATATTCCGCCATGGATGTCGAACAAAGAACTCCTTGCCTTGGTCGGTTAGGATGCATTTACGAGAACCCCGAGGGACTCCTCTTGTAAAGGTCTTCGCCGATCAGACGAAGGACTTAGCCTGGCCGAGCGAGGCACCGCCCTCGGTCGGATCTGGGGGGAGAGTCCCATCCGTCAAGCGCTCGACGTAAGGCTTCCTCCAGTCGGACTCGGCCACAAGACGCCTTGGCTTGACTCGAGGGGGCGGCGACGGTGGTCGGTGCTTGGTTTGGCGAGCCGGTGGTGTCCGCCCGACGCCCACCGGTCCACTCGGACGGACGGTTGTCGAAGGTCGTGGGCAAAGATTCCGGCCGGAACCGGTCCCTTGCCCGAGGCAATGTTGGCGAGGTGGTCGGCCTCATTGTTGTAGTGTCAGAGTCGTGATGGAGCTCAAACCCTTGAATTTTTCTTCGAGCTTATGCGCACCTCGCGGCGATAGATTTGCCATACGGGTCTCGGGGCTCGGAGGTCTTCATGACCTGGTCGACCACCAGCTTGGAGTCGCCGTATATGTAAAGCCGTCGTACGCCGAGGTCGGCGGCGATCCGGAGACCATTGATGAGGGCTTCGTACTCGGCGACGTTGTTGGTGGCGTCGAAGAGCAGTCGGACAACATACTGGAGCCTGTTGCCGAGTGGGGAGACGATGACGATCCCGGCGCCCGCTCCGTTCTTAGTGTAGGACCCATCGAAATACATTGTCCAGTATTCGGGGTCTTCGAGTGCCGGTGGCGCCTGGGCTTCGGTCCACTCAGCAACGAAGTCGGCAAGGGCTTGGGATTTGATCGCTGTCTTGGGGACGAACGAGATGTCGTGGCCATTGAGCTCGAGCGCCCACTTGGCTATTCTCCCTGAAGCGTCGCGGTTGCGGATGATCTCGCCTAGCGGCGAAGAAGTCACCACAGAGATGGGGTGCTGGCTGAAGTAGTGAATCAGTTTTCTCTTCGCGATTAACACCGCGTAGAGCAACTTTTGCACTTGCGGATAACGGGCTTTGGATTCCGAGAGTACTTCGCTGATGAAGTAGACCGGCCGCTGCACCTTGAGGACACGGCCCTCCTCCGCCCGCTCGACGACGAGCGCGGCGCTCACGACCTGGGTCGTGGTGGCGATGTAGAGGAGCAGAGGCTCGCACGGCGACGGCGCCGTCAAGACCGGGGGTGATGTCAGGAAGGCCTTCAATCGGTCGAGGGCCTCCTGAGCTTCGTGCATCCAACTGAAGTGGTCGGACTTCCTGAGCAGCTTGTAGAGCGACATTCCGCGCTCGCCAAGGCGAGACACGAAATGGCTCAGGGCTGCAAGGCATCCCGTCAGCTTCTGGACGCCTTTTAAGTTGGTAATCGGCCCCATCTTCATGATTGCGAAGACCTTCACCGGGTTGGCTTCGATGCCGCGCTCGGATATGATGAATCCGAGGAGCTTCCCCTTGGGAACCCCGAAAACGCATTTCTCGGGGTTGAGTTTTATGCGGAACCGCCGGAGGTTCGCAAAGGTTTCCTCGGTCGGCGACGAGGTCGCCGGGTTTTTCTGATTTGACGATGTATGTCGCCCACGATACCTCGATGTTACGGCCGACTGGTCTTCGGCGGTGTACATACAATACGTTGGTATGTTGCGCCAAGTTCTTGAGACCGAAGGGCATAGTTACGTAACAAAACGAGCCGAACGGAGTGATGAAAGAGGTCGCGTGCTGGTCGGACTCTTTCATCGGAATCTGGTGGTAGCCAGAGTAGGCGTCTAGGAACGAGAGCGACTCGCACCCAGCAGTGGAATCAATGACTTGGTCAATCCGAGGCAAAGGGAAATGGTCTTTGGGACATGCCTTGTTCAGGCCTGTGTAGTCGACGCACATCCTCCATTGCCCAGATTTCTTTTTTACAAGGACAGGATTGGCAAGCCACTCGGGTGGCGACTCTTTATGAATCCCGCCCAAAAGCTTGGCTACTTCCTCGCTATGAGCTGCGCTTTTCTTCGTCAAACGGCGCAGGCGCATGACGGGCTTTGGCGCCAGCCGATATTCGTGGTATGCTCGGCGACCTCCCTTGGGATGCCCGGCATGTCGGAGGTCTTCCAAGCGAAGACATCCCGATTTGCCCGGAGGAAGTCGACGAGCGCGCCTTCCTATTTGGCGGGGAGGGCGGACCCTACCCGCACGGTCTTGGCCGGGTCTTCGGGATCGATTGCGATCCCCTTCGTGTCCTCCGCGGACTCGAAGGACCCAGGTCCTGGCTTGCTGGAGCCGGGGATGGACTCGGAGGCCTGCCTCCGGTAGTTGCTGAGCTCGGCGGACGCGATGACCGCCGAGGCTAGCTCGCAACTGCTTCGCTCGCAGTTGAAAGCAAGCTGGAAGGACGAGGACACGGTAATGATGCCCCGTGGCCCCGGGATCTTCAGCTTCAGGTACGTGTAGTTGGGGACCGCCATGAACTTGGCGTAGCATGGCCTCCCCAAAATAGCGTGGTAGGAACCCGCAAACCCCACCACCTCGAAGGCGAGGATCTCGGTGCGGAAGTTTTCGGGTCCTCCAAAGGTGACGGGCAGGTCGACCTGCCCCAGAGGGTAGGCCTGATGGCCCGGGATGACGCCATGGAAGGGCGCCTTGCTCGGTCGTAGGGTCGAGCGGGGGATGCCCAGGGCGTCGAGCGTCTCAACATACAGGATGTTGAGACCGCTGCCGCCGTCCATGAGGACTTTGGTGAGGCGCTTCGACCCTACGATGGGGTCGACGACGAGTGGGTACCTTCCGGGGTGCGGGACGCGGTCGGGGTGGTCCGTCCGATCAAAGGTGATCGGGATCTCCGACCAGCGGAGGTAGTTTGGGACCGCGGGGGTCACCGTGTGCACCTCGCGTAGGCGAAGCCACGCGGCGCTTTGTCGGCGAGCTATCCGTCCGCCAAGATCATAAGGCATCCGTCGGGTTCGGGAACCCGGCGTCGCCTTTGTCTCCGACCGGCTGGCGCGCGGGTCGCGCTTCTTTCCCTTGCCCCGCGGCTGCGTGGGGTTTCCGGAGAGAAAGCGTCTCAGGACTTCGCAGTCTCGGTATTTGTGCCTGACGGGGTACCCGTGGTTCGGGCACGGGCCATCCATCAGTTTTTCGAAGTGGTCGGACGGCTGCCGCGCCTGCTGCCTGTCGGGGCGTTCGGCGGCTGCGACCGTGTGGTCCTCACGGACCTGCTTTCCCTTCCGCCTCCGCTTGTCGGTGCGGTCGGAGGGCGCGGCCGGCTCGGGGCCGGACTCTCGCTTGGCCTTCGCTTTATCGAAGATGGCCCCCACCGCCTCCTCGCCGGAGGCGTGGTTGGTGGCGATGTCGAGCAGGTCCTTGGTGGTCCTGGGTTTAAGGCAACCCAGTTTGTGGACCAAGGCTCTGCATGTGGTGTCAGAATGAATGCCCCAACGACGCCGCGCGCGCTAATGTCGGGGAGTTCATTGCACTGTTGGGAGAAGCGCCGGATGTAGTCCCGGAGCGTCTCTCCCGGCTGCTGCTTGCAGCTCTTCAGGTCCCAAGAGTTCCCAGGGCGCTTGTACGTGCCCTGGAAGTTGCCGACAAAGATGCTCTTCAAGTCGGCCCAGCTCCTGATAGTCCCGGCGGGCAGGTACTCGAGCCAGGCCCGAGCCGAGTCCGCCAAATAGAGGGGGAGGTACTGAATGATGAAGAGGTCATTGGTAGCCCCCCCGGCCCGACAGGCGAGTCGATAATCTTCTAACCAAACACCGGGGTTCGTTGCCCCCGTGTACTTGGTGATGTTGGTGGGTGCCCGAGCGGCGGGAAATCATGGCGGATCTCCCGCGAGAATGCCTGGGGCCCCGGGCCCTCTGGGGTCGGGCTGTGGTCACGGCGGCGGCCGCTATCGGCGACCTTGAACGAGCCGCGGCGTCGACCGCCCTTCTTCGAGCGTCGAGGGTGTCGCGGCAGTCGTAGTGTTGCCCAAGACGATGACGCGCCGGGGTGTAGGAGGCCTGGGGCCACTCCGGCCGGGCGGCTTTCCCGGCTGCATGAAGTCCGCTTTGACGGCCGAATGAGACCCCACGCGAGGGTGCCAGGGGCAGACATGTCATCTTTGGCGGCAGCGTGCTCTACCACTCCGGAGGTGCTTGGTAGGTGGCCCCGCCTCGGGCTCGTTAGGCTCGGGGATGCCGCGAGCAACATCGCAGCCATGCGGTTTTGGCTTGAAGAGGGAAGCACGGGCGTTCACCGGCTCTTCCGCTTAATCGCCGTTGTACTTTCGGCAAGGCAAGATGCGTCGCGCCGACGACTTATCTCTGGGGAGACGTGTTGGCTTGGCCTCGGTTGGTCGACCTGCCTTTGCCGAAGTCTGCCCGCCAGCTTCAGCTCATTGTCGGCGAAAGCCGGTCGGGTGGACTTGGGATGATCCGCCTCGTCGTCTTCATTGCCGCCTCGGCGCTTCAGAGCGCCGGTGGCGGTCCTCTTGACTCGGCGAAGTGGCGGCCTGTTGATCGCTCACACCGGCCACGTTGCATTCGCGGGTGTATGGCTCCTTCGAGGCTTGCTCCGTGTCAGAACCGGAGTCGCCGTCGGTGGAGCTCACCAAAATCTCGTGGATGGAAGCTGGCGCGTAGCCAGCCATCGCTACAAAATGCAGAGCCTTCGGAGGCGTAGCGCGTCGCCGCAAAAGCGCGCGCTCGCCCCCGGTGGCGGCGCAGCGATAGCGGCGCCGGCTTCGAGCCGCGCGCGAGGCTCGAGCCAAGGTCGCCGAGGTGTGGACGATGCGGTGCAAGCACCCACGGAGCTCGCCTCGACGGGCGGAGCGAGGCTGAGCTCTCCCGTCAGGTTGGCGATGAAATCGAGGGAACCGAAACGGATTCGGCTCCCGGGCGCAAGCGCGTTGTTGCTGACGAAGGAATCCATCAAGGAAGCAAAAATGGGAGTCCGGAGACAGTGGTGACGCGCAAAGCCCCTACCTGGCGCGCCAACTGTCGGTGTTTCGAGAACCGGCAAGTAAATTTTGTAAGTCTTGAGGGGCCGCGCGTTCCCGTTCCTTGAATGGTTAGACCCAAAAGAGAGGAAAGAGGGTCCAGAATTTATACTGGTTCGGGCTGAATGTCCCTACTCCAGTTCGTGTGGTGGTGCGTGTTTGTATTGATGCTGATGAGCTCGTCGAATTACAAATGAGGGCTGCGCAAGCACCTCGCGTGCAGTGGTCGAATGAGGGAGCTATGAGCTGAAAGGTTGAGCTCGTGAATGCGCCTGCTATGAGTATGTGAGTGTTCGTCTGTTTTTCCTTTTTCCCCGGAGGGCCAAGCCTCCTTATATAGCCGGGAAGCCGCCACATAGAGCGTAAAGGAAAAAAAATGGATGGGGCTCCTCACGCTTTGAGTCTGGTCTTCCGCCTCGGCGTCTGGTCTTGGACTTGACTTCTGACGGATAGTTGTTGGCCCTGCGTCGAGTCGGTGAACCTGCTGAGCGAGGGCACGGTCCGTTCCTCCGGGAAACGATGCACCGGCCCTCTGCGGCTTGTCAGGCGCTGACGTCGGGTGTCGACCTTCGGGATTGCCCGGGAAGGCGCGCGCCTCCCATCTCCGCTCGATCATCTTTGCACCGACGGGGGTAGGTGGCGGGTCGACGCCGCTTCGATGATTTGATGTTGGCTTGTTGATGAAGATGGTTCGAGCTTGTTCGAGGCTCTCGGCCCATCCGACTCGTCGGTCGGGACATCTCCGGGTTGGTATCGCCGTAGCTCGTGAGGCTCCCGCTCTGCAACGCCTGGTCGGGCCACCTCTTGGGGTCGGCTTGGCCGGAGGCCTTGGGCCCCCGGGTTTAAGACACAGTGGCGGCCCATGCTCCTATCGTGGGCCGCTGGGGATACCTGTGTGTCGGGTATCCGTCAGAGATAATTTGGAATGATCTGATTAATTAAAACCCACCCCCTTGTTAAATCTGTTGTTGCGCCCTATATCATTTTTACCCTAGGCTATAATTAATGAACCACCGTAGCTTAGCTATTAATAATCTTTCACATTTAGATCTTTTACTTAAAAATCTTCAAGTGGTGACTCGGGAGTTTTTCAAAAATTGCCACGGTCAGGGGGCAGTGTTGGGTTGCCCATATGAAGTGGATGTCAGTCTGACCCCTGACCGCAAACAAAACCTAGGTGTTGGTCTGGTGGTTGGTACGGTCGGTACCATGGCTGGTGGTATGGAATAGGCCGAGTCTCAGGCACTTAAGGACCGATCCTCTTGGGCAAAGTAAATAACTTCAGTTCTCGCTCAACTGCAAGTTGGGCTGGTCAGCCATGCTGACCTATCCCAATGTAGCCTGGTACCTTGTATTTCCCCTTGGAATACTTATGGGTGGTAGCTACCATTTTCGCTTGGAAGAATGGGTCGCAGAGCGATCGGGGTGGAACGGGAATGGGGCATCCATTCGCCAGTTCTCGGAACAGTAGGTATCCGCAGCGATCAGATCGCGTCTCCTGCCTTAGCAAGTGGGTCCTGAAGACTGTGGATTCTAGAAACCTACTGGATGTGAGCTAAAGAGGGGAAATCCAATGAAAGATTGTGATCATCTCGGTCTGGCCGTATGCATTTGAGTTGCATGTTAATCGCGTGGCACTATAACCGTAGATATCTTGTGGGTAAAACCGAGCAGCTCTGCAGAGTAATTATGATAGTATTCGAATATGTCGTGCTTCTGGTTAATGAAGCTGAGTTAATCTAGGGTGATTCCTGTAACCGTGCTCAAGTAGTTTTCAAAAACTAAACTTGCCGTAACTCTGAGCTTTGCAAATAACCCCGGGGTATTACCTGTAATTGGTTTGTGTTTCAAATGTAATATGAAACTGGATTTTAACTATTGCATCCACTAGTACCTAAAACCTGTACCTGTTCCTTGTCATTCTGTGCATGTAGTATTCAGAATTTTCGTGTGGTTTGTTGAGTACTGTTGTGTACTCACCCTTGCCTCCTACCCCCCCCCTAGATTTTCAAGAAGACGACGATTTCCAGGAGTCCGTAGATGGCAATAGCATTTGATTTTTGAGGCCTTGGTCTATTTACCCAAGCTTTTCTGTGAGTGTTTTTGTAATGCATCTAGTACTAGTCACATCTCTTTTGTAAAACTCTAACCGTTAGGCCTTAATTCCCAATAAACCAGTGTAAGTTCAACCTTCATTAGTTATAGTTTTGGTGTTAATGACAAATCCAATATTGAGATTATCCATTAATGTGATTTTGTTATTAATGACAAATCTTATATCGAGACTAACTTGTTTATTTAGAATATCTTTGATTAGTCTCATCGCATTGAAAAATGGAAAACCCAAGGTATGTTTGCATATTCATTCTAGTATTAGTTGCATACTTTGGAGTCAAGTTAAAATATGAATGTCCCCATTATATTAACCACAAAATGTGCATCATGTTTCCCATTCCATATATTACATGGATGCACACACTTAGGGGGAGTTCGTAGTTTAACTTGAAAGTCTCTTTGCATTGATCGTTTCTTTATTGACACATATAAGGATGAAGACAAAGAAACTAAATCCTTGAGTATATATTTGAATTGCCTAGTTATAGTATACTCGTGGAAATATAGGATATGCTCCAATGCAATCAAATTGAATATGTGCATATTATATCCAAGTCAATCATACTTATGCACATATACATGTGGGGTGTATTATATAGTCGATGACTTAGTGTAATGATCATTTTCATATAGTTTACACATAATGGATCATTACCTCTCATCAACAAGAGTATATGAAAACTTATGTAGTTAATATATACTCATAACAATTTAAATGATAATTTAAATTGAGTTCATCTATCTTATTAATCATTAAAGAACACTTCATCATGTGTTGATGGTGTTCCGTGATTAATTGAGGATAAATGAATAGTTATTAAGTATAATAAAGCATGCGTTGCATTATTGTACTTAAGACTCATATAAATTATTCAAATTGATTTAGGTTGTGCTCAATTGATCTAAAGGCGTCCATTATGTGTTAATGATGTGCAAGAGATAATTGAGACAACCGTGCATCTTGGACTAACTATTTTATGAGTTGTGATTAAGTTAGGTCCAAAGATGGACGAGATGATGAGAACGGTATAAAGACGGCATCATGAGGTGATGGGCGTCAAGAAGTGGATCCCGAAGTTAAAAGAGGAGTCGAGTGATGATCCCGGGGGAGTATCAAAGCGATGATCATAAAGACCCCAAAAGGGGATTGCTTACGCGCGGTGGCGAAGGTATAACTAGATAGGCTAAGGACTTTGTAGTCTTTGAGTCTAGTTTTTATCGCCGTACTATTAAGAGGGGTTGCTTCCTAGCTTGAGCTTCATCATGTGTTGGTGATCTCAATCCGCATCCACTCAAGCTCAAACCTTTTGGATTTGGTTTTTGCATGAGAGTTAACCATTTGGCATGTTTTGCGAATGGGTTAAACTTATGCTTGGTTGTTGTTGGTTTATGCTCTGATTTGCATGTGTTGCAAAGAGGAAGAGCATATGTATTTGGTTTTCGCATAATGCTTTGATTTGCATGTGTTGCAAATAGGATAAGCTAATGCGTTGGCTTTTGCGTGAAGTTCATTTTTGCATGTGTTGCAAATGTTGAAGCCTCATGTTTTGGTTTCGTTCAAAACAATCTTTCAAAATCTTGTGGTTGCTTGGAGCTAAGTTTTGCATGTGTTGCAAAAGGAGAGAGCTCAAGCATGATTTGATGTTTGTGTGTTTGTATGGAGCTAGAGGCTTGCATGTGTTGCAAGTAGAGAGCTCATATGGTTGAAATGGTTTTGGTGTGAAATTGAAGTTTGATTTTGGTGTTGCATAGAACTAGAGAATTGCATGTGTTACAATTAGAGAGTTCATGCACCTTGATTTGATATTGCTTGGAGCTAGACTTTTGCATGTGTTGCAAAGAGTAGTGCTCAAGTATGAAATTGTGTTTATTGAGTTATTTGCAAGTTCGTTGTGCGAATAAACTGAGGTTTATGAGTATGGAATCCCGAGAGCATGTGAGTAGGGCTTGCAACGGGTGTTGGCAAGTTGACTGGGTCTCGTGTTGACCTTCACATGGCTAGGGGGATTAATCTCATAGACTCGGGTTTGATTTGCTTAATACGTTTTGCAAATAGATCTTGAATTGATTGCAAAATGCGTTTTTGCAATTTGGTTGTAATTCCTTGAGCATGAGCTAAATTGGTGCAAATGTGTTTTGCATGTGTGTATAATCATGTGTTGATCATCTTATGGCTCAAGGAATGGTTTTTGGTTTTTCGAAAAAGAGATCACGCGGAAAAATCGGAGTTGAGTCTGTCAGGGGCGGTGTGACCGGCCGGGCGGTTGGACCGACCCGGGTCCGGTCGGACCGTGCGTGCGGTGTGACCGGCCCCTGTGCGGTGCGATTTTTCCAGAGCGCGTGCTTTTTGGTTTTTGAAGGCGGTGCGGCCGACGAGTCCGTGCGACCGGCCGTCTTGTCTTGACCGGAGTTGTGCGGTCCAACCGTTGCATAACGGTCGAAAAGCTGACCGTTGGGTTGTGAGGACCGGGCTGAGGCCGGTCGAACTGGATTTTGCTGTTTTCTGCCCGAATTTGCTCTCAACGGCTAGTTTTCTTGTGTGGGGTATAAATAGACCCCTTGGGGGGCTTGGGCAGGTTGTTGGCTGTGTGTGGGAGTTGTTTGCATGTGTTGCTCTTCTCCATTTGCTTCTTGAGCTTAAGTGTGAGCACTAATTGCATGTGTTGCAATTAGGGAGTGGTTTGAGAGCCTCTTGTGCATGTGTTGCACTTGAGGGAGGCCTTGGTGCATATGTTGCACGAGGTGATCACCGGGAGCGCATTCGTTGTGCTCGGTGAAGTTCAAGCGGAGGAGCGGCTTATTACTCTTGGAGGTTGCCGACTCCTAGACGGCGTAGACGTCGTGCGCGGGAGCTCTCAAGGTGTGAGAAGCCCCGGCGAAGTTTGTGAAGGTTCGGGTTGAGCCTACGCGCAAGCGTGAAAAACCACGTCTAGTGGAAAGAGGCGGGTGCTCGAGCGGGAGCCGGTCCAAGTGGTTGGGCTTGCCTCAACGTGGACTAGGGGAGACCGGCAAGTCTCCGAACACCACGAAAAAATATCGGTTGTCTCTTTTACTTTCTAGTATTTACATTTATTGTATATTGTTCAATTGCTTGATTGTAATTAGAATTGCTTAGTATTAATTGATTTTTCAAATTAGCAATTCTAGTGTAGAGACATAATTTAGTTAGTGCACATAGTGAGCCTAGTTGATTTAGGCTTTAATTGTCAAAACCTATTTATCGCTTCCGCATATATCTTTGACTAGGTTTTGACTTAGGGGTGTATTAGAGGAAATTGTTTAGTGAGCGATCGAATTTTGTAAAACGCCTATTCACCCCCCTCTAGGCGCATCCTCGACCCTACAACCAGTTGAATTTCGTTCTTATGTCTGGCAATGATCGTTTGGTTACCCACAACTAAAATTCTAGGTAGCTGTTAAGATATTTAAACGCACCCTTTTAGGGCGGTCCGCTACAATGTGCTTGGAGGCTTGAAGGCGGACGATCAACCCCGTGCGGGATACGTCGTCAGACTGCTCTCTAAGGGCCGTTGGCATGTCCGCCGATGTCAGGAGGTCGTCTTGAACATCTTTCGTGGAGGCACGGGTCACAGATCTCAGCGCCACCTCCGTCAATAAGCCATTGAGCATGAGTGGCTATGGCGTTGCTGCTGTCGACACCGACGCACGCTCAGTCCAGGCATCCTTGACTAAACATGTAGTTGGGCTGAGTCAGGCTCTCTCCTGGTTCGATAAATCATGATGGGCTACGCCTACAAGCCTTACTCTAGCTTAGGCCTCAGGCTTGAGTCTCTGGCTCTCCGCCCATCCATCAGGTCAGACATGAGTTTGGTTCCATTCAACCCAAGGCTGTAGCTGGACAGTTTCAGACGTGTATCCATTACAGCTTGACAAGAAAACCGCACAGCAACTGGCATTGACATCTCTCTTCCGAATGAATCTAATATGTTTGCACAACTGAAAGGAACAATTGCCGACCATTTTTTTCTTTTGGAATTGCAACCGCACGTAGGTTCAAAGCCGGAAGAAAAAAATCGAACAAACAACGACACAATGCACCTCTCCCAAGTCCTAGCTAACCTTATCAACTTCACCTCAAGTAAGTCCAGCCATTCTTTCTTTCCTCGTGAGTGCCTTACTCGAATGCTGCTCTCTCTTTCTCTAGCACTCTCCAGTTGAACCACCCTTGCGGCGAGCTCCAAATATTTGCTATGCTCTTTCTCTTACTCAGAATCCCAAACATTGTTGTCCGCCACTTGTCTAAGACTGCAGCTACTCATGCTCCATGGAGGCTATCCACCTCCGTTAGAGTTCACGAGGAGGTCACCCCCTTCAAACGAGCAGCTAGACCTCACGAAATTTGTTGGTAGGGCATAAACTCTCCGGAACTCCTCGGATCTAACGGGGCTGATAGATGAGATAGGGCGATGCCACGACAGAGGACTAGCAAGGTGGTAGTGTTGTGGGGTGGAGGCAAGGCACTGAGCAGTCACCTCCTCCAACCCCTCTGATGAGCTCGGGTTCCCTCTTCCTTTGGCATCATTGTTGCAGCACCTCTTTCTCAAGTGTTGTATGAAGTGGATAGTTTTGTTGTTGCATGTCTTCTCAAATTTTTTTAGGGAATGCATTCTCTTTGTGTTGCAATCATGATTACATAATGTTGCTTGTGCTTTATTTTTATAGTCGGTCTGCATTTTTAGAATGTTGTAGCCCATATCAAGTTGGTTTGTTGCATGAGATCTTATTTTGTGGCAATAGATACTTTCAGTTGTTACAACATGGATCTTTATTTGTTGCATCATGTTGTTGGAATTTTGTTGCACTAAGGCTTTTCTTTTTGTTGCACGTTTGCTTAATTTTGTTGCGTTGCTGTTTATTTTTTTATGTGAGGTAGAGCTGTGTTTGTTGTGGAATCTTTGTTTTTGTTGCCTCGACATGTTTTTGTTGTGTTCTTTTCTGGTGTTGTTGCGGTACTGGGGATGGTATTCCAAATTTTAGCTATATATGGGTTTTAATTTAGAGTTTGTACTGGGGATGGTATTCCAAATTTTAGCTAATTTATTTTTATTCCAATTTTCTATTTTTTTTATTGCACTTGGCATAGACTCTTTTTTTAATCTAACCTTTTATAGCTCGTGTTTGCTAGATAGACAGATGTTTTTCTTCAAATAAGAACATCCAATGACTATTATAGTTCAACTTTGTTAGGGTTCACCAGATTAAAGGCTAGATTTTTTCCCCTTTTTTATGAGAATTTCTAGTGTATTTCTATTTTTTTTTCTTAGCAACTACCCATGGGCTTTTAATATGCACTACTACAGAAAACGTGATCACTGCTGGTTCCAAATCCTCGTTACTATCGGATATAGAATCAGCAATGATTGGTCAGCAGTGATAATCACTTGGTAAAATAAAAAAATTATTTGCACCTAAACCACCCTATTTTCACGTGAAATACACGTGCGTGCAGTTGCTAGGAGTCGAACCTGTGACCTGCTACTCCGTGTGAACTCTCCTTACCATCTCACCTAACATACACTTCTCAACTACTATAAGATATATTTTCCTTTTATCCTTTCATATCTGAAAGTTTCAACGATTATTTGGACATCTAAATGACTTCAAATCAAAAAGTTATCAACTACAAAGTTGTAGATCTCATTGAGAGCTACAATTTTTATATAAATTTTGTCTCCATCTGACTCTATATGAAAAAGTTATGATTTTTCAAAAATATTATCACTGCCGGTTCGTAAGCCGAATGAGCAGTAATACTTCCTCCATTATCACTGCCGGTCCTTCTTCAGAACCGGCTATGATAGTAACTTATCACTGCCAGTTCTTAAGAAGAACCGGCCGTAATAGTATCATTGCCAGTTTTTTTAGAACCTACTATCACTGTCAGTTCTTCTTCGGTCGAGCATTTGTGCCAATCTAGCTTACGAACCAGCAATGATACGCCGGTAAGAAAGAGGTTTTTTGTAATAGTGATATAACTAGCAAGGTGGCCTGCACACTTGCGCATACATAATCCTTAAATCATATTAAAATGACTTGGCAATACATATGTGCTTTTGCTTTTTAGAAAATAGATCATTGCAGAACTCCATCTATGATATTTGGATATTATATATTATAGGAGAAAATATACTCACTCTATTTCACAACACTTGTGACATGTGATCCAAACTTTCTTTCTCAAATACTTGCGTAACAAAACAATAATACAACCGTTTTTATTTATATCATCATCTCTTAATTTCATTATTACAACGATTGTGTCTTTCTTTCGGTATTTCTTTTAATGCACATCACATTGCTTATACCGGTATAGTCAAGTGAACACCTATCGATGTATCTGAAAGGATCGAGTTGGCCTAGAGGGGGGTAAATAGGCAACTCTTAAAATTTTAGGTTTAAGTATCAGTCTTTAGCACTAGTTAAAATTGATCCTTAGTGCTGAAATACTGATGAGTCAAGATATTCTACAAAAAAGCGCAGTTAACACAAAAATAGCAAGAACTAGCATGAGAGCAAAGTACAACAACAGAAAATAAATGGAGAAAAGTAAAAACTGAAAGTAAAAGGGAGACACAAAGAATTTTTCCCGTGGTTCAGAGACAAGCTCATATTTCCATGTTAGAGCACTTCTTTTGGAAATATTGCTCCTCCAAAGCTAGTCGCAGTAGCTTTGGCCTTCACTAGAGTAACTCTTTCACCACTCTGGTGAGGTGAGTCCCAACCTCTCACAATGTTAGTGGCCTTCAATAATCTCTTTTGCACAAGTCGCACCAAAACTCCTTCAAGCCATCTAGGAACGCTTAGTTCCAAGAGTAATAGATTATCCATAAACCCTGTCTCTTGATTCACTAGAACAACACTAATTAGACTAAGCTTGGAGTAAGAACACTTAGAAATTTTGGATTTTGAGTTTTAGAGGTGAAGTACGGTCTCCTTGATGGATTGAAGGCTCTAAGATGCTAAAATATCAAGGAGGTTAAAAAAACTTACCAAGGAATATCGTGGATGAGCTTATATAGCCATTGGAACAGGAGCTAGCCGTTACAACTATCAAAGTAGCCATTGGACGTGTCAGACTGTCAAAAATAGGCTAAGCTCTACTGCCTCGGACTTGGCTTGATTAAGCTTCACAAACAGCTCTTTGTACTCATGGCCAAAAATATAGAAACGAGCATTTGCGTCGGATTAAGCCAGTTAGGTTTGTCGTGCATAGGTTTTGAGAAGAAATTGAGTTCGACATGAAAATTGATATTTGAACGTTTGCGCCAGATTTAAATATGTTTGGATCGCTGTAAAAGGCATATCTGGAAAGGGTTGATCCGGCGGACTTACAGAGTGCAAAAGGTAGATACCCGAGAGATACACATTTGCGCCGGACTAAGAAAATTGTTGGTCCGGCGTAAACATGAGTTAGCACCGGACTTCATTTTGTGTCAGCGGAAGATGGTCTGGTGTAATGGCATACGCTCGGTTTGATTTTTTGTGAAAGAGGCTTTCAGCGCTGGACTGAAAAAGAATGGTCCGGTGAGGACTTAGTTTACGTTGGACTGAATTTCAGAGGAGATCAAGTTGGTTCAGCGTGAATAGGTTTGAGTTGAGAGAGCACCGGACTAAAGAATGGAATGTGAATTTGGCTCCAGTGTGAATTGTGTTTGAGTAAAGAGAACGCCGGACTAAGGAATAGAAAGAATACTATGGGTCCGGCGTGAATGGGATTTAGCTGAGAGCGCGCCAGATTAAAGAATAGAATGTAAAGTTTTGGGTCCGGCGTAAATGGCATATTATCTGTTTGGGTGTAGGATTGATTTTAGTGGCGAAATATCTTTGAAATAACCTTGACTCACTACTAGATTTCCAACTTTTGCCGAGTGTGAAAAATATGTCGGCCATTGCAAAATATTGTAGGCCATGTATATGGCCGAGCGTAAACCGTCGGTAACTTCCCCTCGGCCACTCATGGTCGGCGATTCGTGGCATTCCCGACGGTACCCTCGATTATTAGTTTAACGAGGGTTTTCATAGCACTCGGTAAATACATGGGTGAGAGGTTTTTTCTCCCTGACGGGGTATAGAAACCCCAATAATTTCTCAGAACTATATGTGGGATTTTGTTGTGTAAAAAATGTAAAAATAATTTCAAATCTAGGGACTAACCTCACAACTTGTTTGCACCACAATCCCTTACGTTGAACATTTTTTATCTTCAAATTAATATGTGATGCCTAGGATTTGAATTCACAACATCTTGAACACAACCTCTCCCTCCTAACCAACTCACCTCAACTATCTTCTTGCTAGAAGTAAGATAAGTACTTCTTTTAACTCTTGTTCTCATGATGCTTTATCAATTATTTAGTCAAATGTATGACTTTAAATGGAAAAGTTGTCAACTACAAAGTTGTAGATTTCAATGAGAGCTACATTTTTTTTATATATACATCACCTTCATCCAGCCTTGTTTGAATTTTGCAATAGCCCAGTGTTTGATTTGTACCCTCGCTAAAAGTTGTACCCCGTCGGCAAATAGTTGCAATAATCGAGTGTTATCTTTACACACACACACTAAATGTATTTTCACTCGGTGATTGTTTGTAATGGCCGACAGTTAGCATTACACTCACAATAATTGTTGTACCCTCTCGGTGATTTCATACTATGACTGAGGGTTTTCCACTAACCGTCGGTTTGTGGTAAGCCCCCTCGGTAAATCTTCTAATAGCCGTCTGTTTTTGTTCTACCGTCGGAAAAAAGATGTACCGTCGACCACCTTATTTTTTCCCGATGGCCCGTAGGCCATTACATTTCACACTCGGTAAAAGTTAGATTTCTAGTAGTGACTCCAAGCAATCTAAACGACTTAGTCTATGAACTAAGGTTCTCACTTGTGCATGGTCCCCCTTTATAGTACGGCAAAACTGAATATACCCTAGCTACTTGGCCTGAATCATCTCTCAAGCCAAAACTAGTAACAAGGGTTCTTAATCTTGATCTTTTTACTTGATGCCTTCTTAGATACCCAATCAATTTTCGTCGTCACCAAGGGCTATTGACTTGATCATCAATACCAAAACCTCATTATCATATTTAATTAGAAATTAGGGGGCCTAGATGCTTTCAGTGTCACTATCATAATCTCTTCATTTTGTGGAGGTCCACCAAATAAAGAATTAGAATATTTTTTTAGAATTTTTAGTTTATTCTATATTTTCTTAGCGATGGTAAAAAACATATCATCCACTTTTATTGTGTAATAGCTAATAATTTATATATATACTAGATCAATGCCCGTGTGTTGCTACAAAAAATAAAATTAGTAACGAAACATAAAGATCAAGCAATAAAAGAAAATTATGCTACAAGATCAAACATCTATTTCTCCCGATTACAAAAGTTTTTATGGTTTCTTCTTCGGTATGAATTAAAACCAAATATAGTGTGCGTAGCAATATATATTACCAATCTCAAAAATCAATCAATCATTTTTATCCCTTTTTGCAATTTATATTACCAGCTCGCGTTCCTCTTCCTCTTGCCATGCCCACAGCACGCGCTTCTCGGCGCCGTTGACCTCGTCTTCCTTGTCGCCTCGCTCGTCCTCGTCATCCACTGCCTTCGCAGGGGCGACACGGGGGCTTCCCCCGAGCACGAGGCGCTGCTGCCGAAGCCATCGCCATTCCAGACTACTGGCCACTACGCGGTCGCGCTCGGGGCGTCCGCCGTCCTCGTGCCCGCGTTCTTCCTCCTGCTGAGCACGCCATGGCGCACTGTGGAGTCCGTCTTTCTCGCCGTCCACTTCGTCGCACACGCTATGGCTGTGTGGTCAGTCGCCTCGAAGAAAGAGACCGCCGCTGCCACCCCAACCTTTGCACCTCCACGTCTTTTGGATCGCCACCGCCCTCAGCTCCGCGCTTTTCTCCGCTTCGGCGGTGGTCCGCTGCGCCAACGGTTCGCTGCTCTTTTCAGATGACCCTCTCGTCTTTGCTGGCCTACTCGTCTCCATGCCTCTGGTGTACCTAGTCATCACTGGCTTCACCGGCTATGACGTCGGAGCCCATGAAGGTAAACTAGAAAACACCAGCACCGAGGCGCCCGCCACGCTGCGCCGCCTCGTCGTTTCTCTCTCTCGCGACGTTCAGCTGGATCAACCCATTTATCTCGAAAGAGTATGCCAATGACTCTCTCACTGCCGACAATATCCCACCGGTGTCGCGGGCAATCTAATCGTCGGCGTTATGCGCTTTGTTCACGCCCAACCGCCGACGCTGGGTCAAGGCACTCGATGGGCGTCGCGCTTAGCCGTCCTTCCGCCGCGATTACTTATCGACCACGGCGCTCGGCCTCCTGCGCCTCGCGACCATGTACATCGGTCTGTCACTTATTGATCAGTTCGTTGAGTTCATTCGCCGCGGCGACATGACATGGGAGATCTTGAATGAATTTCCTTGATTAATTCTGTGAAAACTGTACAACATATATAGAGTACAAAAGGAATGATTGGCCGGCTATTAATTATCAGCAATAATCGGGGTTTTGCTATAATAATCACCATATTTAGAGAGATATGGTCAGTCAGAATCGAGAAAGAATAATTAGCTATAATGACCGGCCATTATTGGAGATATGGCGAAGGGGGGAGGGCTAGGAAGAACGGACCGCTGCCACCAACTGCAAATTTATATTAGTAGAGATATCTATACAAACCAAATTCCATGCCTTATTTTTTCCTAAAATAGCATATTTTTGGAATATTAATTCTAAATAAAACCAAAATTTAGATTTTTCACTTTGTATGGAATTAAAAAACAATCTCTATATTCCTTTTATTTGTATTCCTCTATTATTTTTGTTGATATTTTTATTTAATTTTGAATTTTGTGTTCTAAATTAGAGTTAAAATAAAATAGCCAATTTTCTTTTGTTATTTATTTTGAATTTATGTTAATTTTATTGTTATTTTTTATTTAATTTTACTAATCAGTTTTAGGTTAGAAATCGTATACTGAACCCAACTACTAATTTTTATCTAAGTTTTATTATGAATTTTAGCTATGTACAAGTTTTAATTTAGAGTTCGTCTCGAAGTTAAATGGTTATTTTACTTTATTTTTTATTCTAAATTTATATTATTTTTTATTGTACTTGGTATGAACTCTTTCTTCTAATCTAAACTACTAATTTTATCTATATTTTTTAGAAATTTTGAATATTAGTTTTAGGTTAGATTTGATATAATAACCCAACTACTAATTTTTCTTTACAAGTTTAGCTATGTGCGGTTTTTAATTTGTAGTTCATATAAAAATCAAATGACTAATTTCTTTTTATATTTTATTCTAAATTTTCGATATTTTTTTATTGTACTTGGTATGGACTCTTTCTTTTAATCTAAGTTTTTATAACTCAAATCTACTAGATAGACGGTTATATGTTTTCTTTATATAATAACATCAGTTGTTACTATAATTTAACTTAGTTAGGGTCCACCAAATTAAGAGGCATATATTTTTATTTTTTTAGAATTCCTAGCATATTGCTATTTTTTATAAAGATCCGATGGCAGTTGTAATTAGGATCTACTAGATTAAAGTCTAGATGTTTTGCTTTTTGTGAGAATTTCTAGCGTATTTCTATTTTTTTTCTTAGCAACTATGTATGGGCTTTTAATATCTAATGGATATATTTATAAATCCAATAAAATTATAATATTACGAAAGTAGTTTTCTAGACAACTCTACCCATATAATTTTTATATATCCAATTAAAAAATTTTAAAAAATATTGACGATCAAATTTTTAAAAGTTAGACTTGATCTGTATCAACAACAACTATTATTTATGACAAAAAGAGTTTATGTTTGGCAAATTTAAAGTCAAAGTGTAGATATTTTTTGTGAATAAAAGAGCAGTGCGCAATAAGCCAGACAGTTGTCCACGGAAGCAACTCCGTTGAACTTCAGGCGTTTCTTTTTTCTTTTTTTTTTTTTTTTTTTGCGCCACATATTTTCCCCCCTACGTACTTAGTTAGTCTCTCTTCTTTTTCCGTCGCTCTATTTTCCTTGCGTGCATGTCTTCACTTGACTTCTTAGACGTGGCCGTACGATGGTCTAGGACTCACGTTTTCATCTTTTTCTTCTTGCCATGCACAAGTTCTAAATCAATCTCGAAGTAAGCCCCAAATGTTTATTTTAAATAGAAATTAATCCCTAAGCATTAGAGCAAATCTAAACGTTTTTTTAATAATTTCTAGCATATATCTTTTTTTTCTAGTAGCATCCAAGGGCCATTATTGTTCAACTTTAATATATCCACCAGACTCGAAGACATATATTTTTCTTTTTTTAAGAATTTCTAAAATATTTATTTTTTTAGCAGTTGTAAAGTGCCTGTTGTCGAATTTTAATATATAATAGATAACGTTTGCATTTCAGCTCGATTTTGGTTCTTACTCTTTTTGACAACGTAGAGGCGTAGAGCCTCAAGTCCTCTTTCGCAAGTGGCCTTTAATTCTGGCGGATGGCACTATCGTAGAAATGTGTTCCCATCTCATTGCTTCGAAGACTACTACCGGTCCATCCTGATTTCCGAAAGCCGGACGTCTGATCTTTTCAAATATTGTAATATTGTTTTTCTATTTGTAAAATATTTTCTTTTAATAACAGTAGAAATGTTTAAATATAACAGTAGAAATGTCGATTTAGATCGCTGCAATATTTTTTTCCTACGTATAAAACATTTTTTCCCTACATGTGAAACATTTTCCTTCGATAATAATAGAAATGTGCGTACGAAAAAAATATTACATACATTAAAAAAAATATTACAGATATTAAAAAAATATTGCACCTAGTATATGACGCAACATTCTATGATTGGATGTTCGGGTGCTAGGTCTTCCCTTTCATCATTTCAATCATGAACTTATCTGTGCACATAGCAGACTTTGATCCACCCACTTGTCGAGAATTTGAGAGTAGATGAGACTACACCACTGACAAGCTCCTTAAAGCATTCAAAATTGGGGGAAAAAAAAGGCAGACTGCACTGCACACTTCTGAACAAACAAACGTGGATATGCGCTTCGATCTTCCACTTTGTTGACCCACTTCAATCTCCCACATTCAAAGATTTGATCTGCAGTTCACATCAAGAACTGAAATTGGTACCATCTGCAGACTTAGCATGCATTTTCCCCCAGCTATGCATTGACTTGATAATTACAGTAACAGAAAATCTATTGCAGTTACAGCGTTTTAGGCAGAAACAATAGTATGGGTTTGGTCCATCCAACCCAGCCGATTGAATGGTCTAGATTCAAACCCCCTAAGACATGACTCCTACGGCTAACCACGCAGATCTTATTTGCACTGACACAATCTACCTGCCCCTTCCCCTTCCCTGCAAGGGGAAGTGGCCACCATGGGAGAGCTCGGCGACATGCAGCAAGGCAGAGAGTGTGGAGGAGTGGCAGCTACAAGGGAGCTCGATGGCATGCGATAAGGCCAACACCAACCACCTATGAGTGCTGTCAGCGGCGAAGCCAGGATTTGCATAAGTCTTAGGCTGAAAATAAGCGACTATTAATAATATTAAAGACTGCGGATATTAAGGTATAATAAAAATACATCACAAATACATAATTAAAAATAAATTTGAATTTCATACTTAATATTTCAACAAAATAGATAAAATGTATCAATATAATATAGCGTAGTGCAGTGGTACAAAAGTTAATACCTAATTAATGAAGGTTTGGTGCATTTGAGACTATCATATTTTTATGAACAATAGAATAAGAACCCAAACCTGTAAAAGATGAATTTGCACATGCAAATTAAGACAAATTGCATAAAAAGAATGTAACATACCACTGGCACAAATACCATGAGATAATTGTTGCTTACAAGACTTCATACTTTGAAAAATCATAATGCGATACCAAACTGTACAAAAAATACTAATGAAGGTGTGAAGTAGAATCTTGTAAACCTTTTCAACAAGAGTGTCCCTTTTGGTGATTTTGCGACTTCCAAAACGTGTGTTCTGGACAATGCCCATAACAGGACTATTTGATTGAGGGGAGACAATATATTTTGGCACCATCATCAACTCAAGAACTTCAGCTCTAGTCTCAAATAAGAAATGACTGAGGTACATGCATATTCATTTCATCCCCGTCAAAATCTGCATTGTATGGTGAAGTGACAGACAAGTTTAAGTAGAAAGTTGAGTAGAGCATAATTTTAATGCGATGGCACACAATAGATATTTTGTGAAGACTGGGTTGCCAATTGAAAAGAACAAAATCTCCATCATTGAGGTGTCTTTCCACCTGAGAAAATCAAGCAAGAAATGAGTGAACCAAAATAAAATGCAATGGTGTGATGTGATCATTAAAACAACAGCTGCTATAACAAAGTTGGTACTAAACCATGTAACCCAGCTCCAGATGTTGATCACTATTTTTCTTCACATAACAAAGATCAAGCATCTAACTATCTTCCCTGATAATGTACTTTGCACCTGTCTTACTAGCGGGAGGGAAAGACCCATATTCTTCTAGTTCTTTTTACTTGAGATCATTCATCATTAGATTTAAACATAACTGATCAATAAAAGAACAATGATTACATAACATGTAGTAATAACAGCGAGCTGTTTTACCTCTCAATGTTATATGGAGTGGCAGTTTCTGGGTATGTCAGATTCAAAGCAATACTCCTGGCACTACCAATTCATCAATGTTAATATTGGGATCGATCTGCTGTGATGACAGTACGAGCTAAGAAATTGACACGCTTCCTCATCAAGTTTCCTCTAATTCGGCCTTCTTTTGCTTTCAGCCTGTTGCAAATTGATTTAATAGGCATTCCAGAACGTTGTGTGGCCTAAGTGCGCTTCTCTGCTGGTTTTTGAGCTGGGCCTCGGGCCCAGGCCCCAATGGCCCGAGGCCTAGCTCCTCTCTTGAGTGCAGCTAGCAAGAGTGGTGGCAGTGTGTGAGCACTATGACATGCATGAAGGCGAGCGGCACCAGTCGACCATCTTCCACTTCTACAACAGGGAGACAACAACAGGTGTACATGCCCGGCGATGGGCATGGAGCATACGAGCCCAAGGCTCGACGATGGGCATAATCGCACTCAGATGCAGGGCGTGATTACATAAACAGAAGTGAGGTATCAGCAGAGGATTGTTAAATTTGGAACTTTTTGGTGAAACTTTGCTAAAGCCCGTGATACTTGGCTGAAACTTCCTAAAACTTAGGTGAAACATACTTGACTTCTTATGTAACTTGACTGAAGTCTCAATTTGTTTTGAACTTGGTTGAAACATGCTTACACTTGTTTTACATCTTCTAATATTTTTTGTCTAAAACTTGGTTGAAACTCGAAGTTATAATTTTTGCAACCTGAAACTCATGTTTCAAATGCAATATATGTTCAGTTTTTTAAACAATTTGAAACTTAGCTTTGAGTATTGAAGTTTGAATGAGTTTTCAATTTTTTAAACTTGAAATCATATGAAACTTGTTGTTTTAATGAAGTTTTCAGTTTTGAAACTAAAGTGGTATGAAGCAAGAAGTTTTAGTTTATGAAAATTGAAGCACACTTGAACCTTGAAATTTCAATGAAGCTTCGTACTGATGTGAAACTTGATGTTTTAGATTTGAAACTAAGTGAAACATTAAGTTTCGTATTTGAAATGTGCAGGTACGTGTTTCATATTTGAAACTTGCTTGAAACTCAAAAAGTTTTAGTTTGTGAAACATGAGACTTATTTTTGAAGCTTGAAGTTTCAATTTTTAAAACCTATGAAACTTTGTGAAACTTGATATTTTGCATTGGTTGAGGACAGTGTTGGGCAGCCTTCGGCGGCATGACAAACTATCATAACCAGGTGAACTCGCCGGAACTACTTGAAAAGCATGTTTGAAACTTCTTCAAACTTTTGTTTGAAACTTCTCGAAACTTTCGGTTGAAACTTGATGAAAATTGAAATATTCTAGAAATACGTGAAACTTACTGAAACATAAAACTTTTCAAACGTTCTATTGAAACTTGCCATAACACGCATAAAACTTATTGAAACACAAATGAAACTTGCTGAAACTTCTGAAACACACATGTAATTTGCATAAACTTACCTAAACACAAATGAATACTGTTGGAAACTTCTTTTGAATCTTGCTAAAACAAGCATAAAATATGAAACTTGCCGATGCACAAGTGAACTTTGCTTTGAACTTTTCCTAAATATTGGTAATTTGGTTTGCTCCATTTGATGTTTATTTTTTAAATCTTGAATGAAACTTATGAAATTTCCCGTGAAACTCGTTGGATCGGACTAAAACTTTTGAAGTTGTTTTTTTGAAACTCAGTTAAGATTCTTCTTAAACCGTCTTTAGCCAAGTTTCAGATTTGAAATTGGCCTAACTTATATTTTTAGATTGAAACCCATTGATTTTTTTAAATGTGTCGAAACCATATGAAACCTATGAAACATGCTTTGAAACTTTAAAATTTGCCTTTTTCAAACTTAGTTGATATTATTTTGAAACTTGTTTTAATTGGAAGATCTTTCACAAGATAGGGGTTCTGGTAGTAGTACGCCTGTTCAACCCGTTAGTAATCAAGCTTCAAATCATTTGAAACCCATCGAAATTTGTTGAAACATGCTAAAAAGTTGTGAAACTAGTTTGAAACTTTTTTGAAACCTACAAAATATGCTCTGAAACTTTAAAGTTAGTCTCTTGAAACTCTGTTAAAATTCTTTTGAATCTTGTTTTAAATCAAGTTTTAGATTCGAAACTGAACAAAACTTGTAGTTTTGTATTTATTAACCCATTATAAATTTTGTTGAGACATACTGAAATATTTATGAAACCCGTTTAGAACTCTTATGACCGTCTTGAAACCTAGTGAAACACGCCTACCAACACTATAGTGGTGGATATATAGTAGCACTCTTACAATAAATACACCATAAGATCGATGCTCCCGAAACTTGGCCTCCCAGTCCATACGCTGACTTTATCGGTCTAGCTTTGCCATTTGAAATCACACCTAAATCCGTTTTCTTTTTCTTTTTTCCCAATGTTCTTTCTGCTCTTTTTGGACGGAAAATAATTCGGAACTGATCAAAAGTAACTTTCAGTAGGCTTCTCTTGCTTTCGTCGATTCAGCTGAGGTTGTTTAGCTTTTGAGCAGGTTTTCTTTTGTTCTGGGGAAGAAGTAACATAACCGCATGGCGTGCCTTCACACCTGATGGCCGGTCGACCATGGCAACGTCAGAGGCTCAGAGCAAATCCATCGACTGAATCGCAGCAGTAATTTCCTCGACGACAATTAACATGTGTGTTTCTGTTAGTTCTGTTCCTGCAACGAACTGATGACGGAATTGACACCTGGAAAGCGGCAGGGCTGTTGCATGATCGGCTAGTTGAGCTCATGCATGCCTGCCTAGAATTGATCAGAAGATTCCTAGTGCATTTTATCTTAAATTAATGCAGTCAAATTATGACACTGCGGTAATCACCACAAAAAACTGCTGCAGATGAACCCAAATCTGAATATGATACAAGACAATTCAACACCTCATCGATCGATCGAGAAACAACAGTGGAGAAGCGAGAGCTAATGCTCTAGCAACACATGGCAGTACATGCGCCGTGCTGTGCGAGGTCGGTCGGCTTGGAATGGATGATCCCCGTGGCTCCCACGTACTGCTGTCACGATTCATTCGTGCATGGGACGCAGCCAGTGGGGACTCGACAATTGACACTCGAATGAGGTTGGTAGCTTGACACTTAGCGGCCGGCCTTTAGTTAGTTTGGCCCCCAACGACATTGACTTGGCACGCATGCCTGGGTGGCCGGGCACACAGCTGCACACAGGTCCCTGGGCTGCGGCGATTGTGTCTGCATGCACGCACGATCGGTCGTGAATGAACGCGATGATTACTGACTATATATGCCGTGGAGGCATGCAGAGCGAACTGAAGTACACGATTGCATGAGGTCCTGTGAGACCGGGACCAGCTGGCCATCGAGGCGCACGCGCTCGTGCGAAGTTCTACTTTGCTACGACTCTGATCCATTTTATCCTCTCCTTCCATCACTGTGCGCACTCGGTTCACTGTGTTCTTTTGAGTTGGCGACGCCTCTGAATTCATTTGCACAAGGGCCATGCAGGATACTTACCGATCGATCTCAGCTTGTCCCTCTGTAATTTGAGCATGGATGATCGTGTTAATTCAAGAATATATATGTACATAGTAATGCGAAAGAAAATAATTAGATAGCTTCATTTATATTTAAATCTACTAGAAGCCACCGCCTTTGCCTCTAAGGCCTTATTACCATGTTAGCCGGGCAAAAAGTAAAGATCCACACCATCGATTGTAGTGATTCTAGATTATATCAGTGCAGATTAAATATATACTCCCACCGGTCACAAATAGTTATCGTTTTGGACATCGATATCATCTTCAAATCATAATTAAATTTGAACATTAATTTATATTATAGTATATTTGTAAAATCTAATAAAATTATAGTATTATGAAAGTACTTTTCGAGACAAATCTACATATATGATTTTATGTATCTAATTTAAACATTTTAAAAATATTGACAGTTAAAATTTCAAAAGTTTGATTACGCCTACATCTAAAACGACAATTATTTGTTACCAAAGGGAGTATTATATATATATATATATATATAGGCGTATTTGGTGCAAACCCTCTTTCTGGTGCAAACTTGAAAACTAATAATCTGGGCCTCTGGATCTCCCCTGGACGGTTTAGATGCACAAAGGTGGGATTCCCCCATCCACTTATGCTAATTAGCCACTTAACCCCCCGTCTAATCCCAAATTACACCTCACGCGTTGGAGATCATCCCGTCCCGCAGGCCTCCTACCGATTGCCGTGCAAACCCTCCCGATCGCCAGTAAACTCTCCGCTCTCTGCCTCCTCCCGATCGAAGCTGTGCAATCCTCCGCCAGGCCGTGCTCTCCTCCTCCCGATCGCTAAGCGCCAGTCAGTGCTCCTCCGACCGAAGCCGCGACGTCGCCATTGCGTGCACCCATTCGCGTGGGATCGCCAGCGCCAGTCAGGTTCCTCCGACGCCGCTAACACCAGGCCCTCTGACGCCGCCGACGCCAGGCCTCCGACGCCGCGCCGTCGTCATTGCTTCAGTGCGTGTCCGGTGTTTCTCAGTCATGTCGCCACTGGGCCTGACCAACACGTCGATCACCGGATGATGACACCGGTCTCTCCCTCATGCAGCAGCGGACACGGTTTAGACGGAATTGTCGACCAGATTGCACCGCCGGCATCCGAGGTGCGCGATCCTATAATGGTGACAACGTGCAATGATCCTCCTATATTGGTGCAAACGCCTTCAGCATTGGCGGCCAACAATGATGTTTCTAAGGCACCCTCATGCCGTGACGATGGGTTTAGTACACCGAAAAAATGCGCACCTCCATTCTATGTAAGGGCATCTACAATCTATATTCAGTTATACAAAAATAATTATGAGAATTATGTGATGAAAATGAACCTATTCTATTGTAGGGGATGACATGCACACCGGAATTGCCTGTTGAGATGGTGCCAGCTGTCGGGATGGAGTTTCCTGATGTGAAATCCGTTGAGACGTTCTACAAAGATTATGCCCATTTAGCTGGATTTCCGGTTAGGTTGGACAACGAAAAAAGGTGAATAATGTGGTGTTATGGAAAAGGTTTTATTGCTCAAGGAAGGTTTTCGTGATGAAAAGGAGAAGAGAAGTTGGATTCTAAAAGTAAGAGAAAACGTAATCAAAAACTCACTAGGTGTGGATGTGAGGCCATGATTGCTATCAAACTCACTAAGGAAAATAAATACACAATATTTAAGTTCCAACCTGTGCATGCACACGCCCTTGTCACACCATCCAAGAAACATTATATACGATCAAATAGAGAAGTAAGTGAGAAGGCCAAAACAACATTGTTTGATTGCCATAAAGCTAGCATTGGCACCTCCTTGGCATATAGATATCTTCGTGTTAGTGATGGAGGTTTTCAGAATGTTGGATGCACAAAAAGAGACTTGCAGAATTACCATGCCAGCTTGAGAAGTAGTATAACATGTTCAGATGCACAACTTTTTGTTGATAATCTTGCTAGAAAGAATTCTTGCAATCCAGCATTTTATTTTGACTATGTTGTTGATGACAAGGGTAGGTTGGTGCACGTCTTTTGGGCAGACACTACTTGCAGATAGAACTATGTCCATTTTGGAGATTTGGTCTCTTTTGATTCTACATATAACACTAATAAATACAACATGATCTTCACACCATTCACGGGAGTAAATCATCATGGTGGGTGTGTACTGTTTGGGGCTACATTGATCTCTAATGAAAAAATTTTGATTCTTACACATGGTTGTTCGGTACATTTTTTAAAGCAATGGGAGGAACTGCACCTAGGCTTATCATTACTGATGAAGATCCCAGTATGAAGGCAGCAATTTCCATTGTTTTCCCAGAGAGCAAGCATGATTATGCATGTGGCACATATTGAAGAAGCTTCCGAGAAGGTAGGTCCACAAGTGAGGGAAAATCCTCAGATTTTACAAACGTATGAACTCATGTGTATATTCCTCAGAAACATGTGCGGAGTTTGAGTTAGAGTGGTCATCAATGATTGCTGATTTTAGCTTGGACAGTAATGAGTGGTTGGCTAACCGGTACCGCATTCGTGAATCTTGGATACCAGCTTACTTCAGAGACATATTCTTGGGAGGAATTCTGAGGACAACCTCAAGGTCAGAGAGTACAAACTCTTTTTTCAACCATTTCATTGGATATAAACATGCATTGGTTGAGTTTTGGGTTCGGTTCGACACAGCAGTGGAAGAACAAAGAGAGATGGAACTGACACATGACAATGATAGCCTCAACACGTCACATGTACTAAAGACAGGATGGTTGTTAGAGAATCATGCAAGTGAGGTTTTCACACATTCCAAATTCTTAGAATTCCAGAATCAAGTTCTTACTTGTAGGGACCATTGTGTTGTTGACAGCATTAGTAAAGAAGGAAATTTAAAAATAATATGCATAACTGATGATAGTCCCAAGGTAAGAGAAGTCCGTTTTGATACAAGCACCATGATTGCCAATTGCTCTTGCATGTTATTCAAATGTATGGAATTCCTTGCACCACATTATAAATGTGTTACGAGGTGTAAAGCTAAATGAGTTACCCGCTCACTACATCTTGGAAAGGTGGACAAAAATTGCAAGAGGGAGATCGATTTGATTCAGAGGGCACGTGTTGGAGGAGAAAGGAAATTCATCTTCAGAGGTAGAGATTAGAAAAATATTTTCTCAGATGCGTAAGGACATGGAAGATATCTTCCAACAAGCTGAGCATTCGGTGGAAACTGTGTCAATTGTTAGAAATAAATTTCAGATTTTTTTAGCTGAAGTAAGGCAAGAGCTACCTGGTAACCAACAAAGCAGGACTGAAGAGATGGAGGGTTCATTGGTACCCAGCTTCCTACCCAGATTGATATACTTCCGTCTACCGATATCCACACAAAAGGTAGAGCCAAGAGAATAAAGGGGCACTTTGATAAGGAAGGAAAGAAACAAAAACAATATGAGAAGAAAAAGAAATACGAGAGGGCTGCACGCTTGTGCAAATTATGCAATGAGCTAGGCTTTCATGATAGTCGCAATTGTCCTAAAAGTCCACATGATACAGGTACTTATCAATTTATGGTTTTCATTGCTTTTGTTCGGTGCAAGAACTAACATTAGATATTGTTCGCATTCATGATTGAACCGACATTGAAGATCACAAGTGCTCCCCTTAATTGTACAAGCTTAATTATGTGATCCTCGGAAGAAACATCACGAAACATGGCGTCGGCGGCGTCGGGTTGCGCGGGCGGCGGCGATGGGTTGCACTGGCGGGATGCACGTGCATGCGCGGCCGGAGGGGGAGCACCTGACTGGCGCCTGGCGATCGGGAGGAGGCAGTAGGCGCGGGAGGGTTTGCCTGGCTTCGATCGGGAGGAGGCAGAGACGGGAGGGACGCCTGGCGATCGGGAGGAGGGCCAGGGACGGGATGAGCAGCCGACGCCAGGCCAACGGGAGGGCCAGGGATAATTTGTGATTAGACGGGGGGTTAAGTGGCTAATTAGCATAAGTGGATAGGTGGAATCCTACCTTTGTGCATCTAAACCGTCCAGGGGAAATCCAGAGGCCCAGATTGTTAGTTTTCAAGTTTGCACCAGAAAGAGGATTTGCATCAAATACGCCGCCATATTGTAATATCTAGCCGTCTAATTGTGTCGAGGTTAAAACTCTCTTACACGCGAAAATTAAGCAAGTAATACAATGATTTAATTATCTTCCGGTGACGCATGACAAATGTACACGCGAGCAGTGCGTACGCCTGATAACAAACGAAGAAGCGTACGGATTTAGCTGCGTTGTCGATCCAAGGCTCGGCCGTCGCGGTCAGGAAATAATTGCGAGTTCGCGCGAAAACAAGACACAAAACACATCGCGCCTACGCCAACGGCACACATCGTCCGCGGAGCACTCGTGGCGTTCGACCGTGCAGGCAGTCGACGTTTTTGGGGACGGCGACACAACAAGATTTGGTCTCGGGGCTACGGAGTTGCTTTCAGCCAGCCACCGTCGGTGCCCTTCTCATTGTCTTCAACCGTGTCTCGGTCAGAATGTACAACACATAAGAGCATCTCCAAGAGGAGGCCTAAATAGGTTATTAATTGTAATTATAGGGTTTTGATGGGAAAAAAACACTCCAACAGAGGTTGTATTTTGAGAAAAATTATCAAAATAGGTTTAGGACGAGCGCACTCGCTGCTATATTTAGCAACTCTCCTCTCCGCCCCATCAATGGAGCTCTTCAATGAGGCGCCGCATCAATGCCGGTGCCCCTCAAGATCCAGACCTCAACTACCCTTCCATCACCGTACGACGACGACTGCCACCGACGACGCGGTGCGGCGCGTAGGTCAAGAATGTCGGGTCACGGCACGCACACAGCCGCCGTCGTCCGAACCCGAGGGCGCGGTGACGGTGACCCACGGGACGCCGGGCGTTCGGGAGCGTGGGCTAGAGAAGGAGTTCGTGTAAGCCAGGCGGTGAGGGCGCCAAGGCGCGGCCGCGGACTACACGTTCGGCGCCATTGTTTGGTCCGACGGGAACCATCAGGTGAGGAGTCCTCTCGTCGTGAAGACGAAGGGATGAATGAAGGATTGGAGATTTAGGGTCTAATTGCTGGAGTTAATAGCTATCTTGGGTCCTAATTTTTTTAGTTTAGACCCTATTTTAAGGTATAGGACTCTATTTTAAAGCTTGACTATTGGAGATGCTCTAAGGCAGCCCGCGCTAGCTTCCCCGGCCGTTAGGGCCAAGCATAAATTCCCTGGTTGATATACGCCCACATCATATATAGGAAGTATATATTTTCATATCTATCTATCTATCTATTTATTATAATATTAAAACAGAGAAAAAAAACCCATCACGTTCGCTCTCAAAACTAGAAATTTTCACATTAATTAAGAAAACAAGAAAGATATACACCGTTGATCATGATGGGTTCAGATTATGACAGCCTAGATTAAAAGAAACAGTTTGTACTTTGTACAATACAATAGTTTGTATTACGTACAATACAAAAATAACCGAAATTCAAAATAAAAATAAAATAAAATCAATTCCCACATTAATCAAAGGAAAAAAATAAAGATCTACACCGTTGATTATGATGTGTCCAAATTATAATGGTCTAAATTAAAAGAAAATTTTGAAATAAAAGATAATTAGTAATTTGCTTTCCATAGAAACATCAAAATAAAACTAAAATTTAGATTAAAATTAGAAATTAGATTTGTATATGAATTCTAATATAAAAAACTAAAATTCAGAATAAAAAATAAAAAATAGGAATTTGATTTTCATAGGATTCAAAGAAAGAGTCAACATCAAATACAATAAAAAACCAAAATTTCCTATAAAAATAAAATAAAGTAGCAATTTGATTTCCATACGACATCAAAATAAAAATAAAATTCAAAACAAAAATTAATTAAAAATTAGTAATTGGATTTCTATACAAATATAACAAAAATTCAAAATAAAAATTAAATAAAATCAATTCCCACATTAATCAAAGGAAAAATAAAGATCTACACCATTGATTATGATGTGTCCAAATTATAATGGTCTAGATTAAAAAGAAAGAGTTTGTATTATGTACAATGCAAGAGTTTGTGTCATGTACAATACAAAAATAATTGAAATTCACAATAAAAATAAAATAAAATCAATTCCCACATTAATAAAAAAGATCTACACCATTGATCATAGTGGGAACAAATTATAATGATCTAGATTAAAAGAAAGAGTTTGTGTCATGCATAATACAAAAATAACTAAAATTCAGAATAAAAATAAAATAAAATCATAAATTTTATTTCCATACTATTAGAAGAAAGTGTCTAAATACAATAAAAATTTGAAACAAAAAATAAAAGGCAATTAATAATCTAATTTCCATACGAGCATCAAAACAAAATTGTAATTCGAATAAAAATTTTAAAAATTTTGGAATAAAAGATAATTAGTAATGTAGTTTCCATAGAAACATCACAATAAAACTAAAATTCAGAATAAAAATTAGAAATTGGATTTATATACGAATTCTAATATAAAAACTAAAATTCGAATGAAAAATAAAAAATAGGAATTTGATTTTCATAGGATTAAAATAAAGAGTCAACATGAAATACAATAAAAACCAAAATTTTCCTATAAAAATAAAATAAATTAAAGTAGCAATTTGATTTCCATGCAGACATCAAAATAAAAATAAAATTCAAAACAAAAATTAATTAAAAATTAGTAATTGGATTTATATACAAATATATCAAAAATTCAAAATAAAAATTAAATAAAATCAATTCCCACATTAATCAAAGGAAAAAAATCTACACCGTTGATTATGATGTGTCCAAATTATAATGGTCTAGATTAAAAAGAAAGAGTTTGTATTATGTACAATGCAAGAGTTTGTGTCATGTACAATACAAAAATAATTGAAATTCACAATAAAAATAAAATAAAATCAATTCCCACATTAATAAAAAAAGATCTACACCATTGATCGTAGTGGGTACTAATTATAACGGTCTAGATTAAAAGAAAGAGTTTGTGTGATGCATAATACAAAAATAACTAAAATTCAGAATAAAAATAAAATAAAATCATAAATTTTATTTCCATACTATTAAAAGAAAGTGTCTAAATACAATAAAAAATTGAAAAAAATAAAAGGTAATTAATAATCTAATTTCCATACGAGCATCAAAATAAAATTGTAATTCGAATAAAAATTTTAAAAATTTTGGAATAAAAGATAATTAGTAATCTAGTTTCCATAGAAACATCACAATAAAACTAAAATTCAGAATAAAAATTAGAAATTGGATTTATATACTAATTCTAATATAAGAAACTAAAATTCGAATGAAAAATAAAAAATAGGAATTTGATTTTCATAGGATTAAAAGAAAGAGTCAACATCAAATACAATAAAAACCAAAATTTCCTATAAAAATAAAATAAAAGTAGCAATTTGATTTCCATGCGGACATCAAAATAAAAATAAAATAAAAAACTAATTAAAAATTAGCAATTGGATTTGTATACAAATACCGGATCTCTAAATAGCTTAAATTCGAATAAAAATAAAATAAAAAATACTAATTGTATTTGTATACGATTTCAACCTAAATTTATATTTAAAAATCTATATCATGTATGATCCAACAAACACGCAAATATAATTTGAATACACATAAAAAAATGCTAATTTGTTTTGCAAAAGAATTACAATTCAATTTCCATGCGAATTTCTAAATAAAACCTCTACATAAATATAATCCAACATAAAAATTAAAGAAATATTAGCTTTTGGATATCTATATGAATTCAACAAAAAAATAACTGAAATTTAGAATAAAAATAAAATAAAATGAGAAAGACCAAAGTTAAAAGAGCCAAAAACTACGATGATAAATGATGAGTATTTGTATTATTGAAGTAGTCAATAACATAAAAATTGACGATAGATCCTCGCAGGGAGGATACGAAGCCCCGGCAGTACTAGTTCGTTTGCGACTTGAAAATTAAGTATAGCCGTGTAGGTCAAAATGAGAACAGTTGGGGGGCCACGTACGGGTGGGCAAACAGGGGCGTAGTTGGTGTCCTTCTGCGCCGCCCGTACCGCCCCCATACCGCATCAGTTTCGGCCATGTACCCGCCTTGATTGCACCCAACTAGGGATGAAAACGGGTCGGATACGGTCGGATATTGCTGTTTCCGTATCCTAATCCATATTTTTTTCCGGATTCGGAATCGGATACGGTAAGGCCGAATACGGATACGGATATTTCGGAGTTTGATTCTGATCTTTTCGAACGGATACATACCGGATTCGGATCGAAACGGATAATATAGGCGATAGTACACGATATAAAAGGAATATACATGGAACCTTATAGACATCATGTTGAACAAATAAGTTGAACAAATCAATTTAGGTAAAAGCATTATATCACCACTCTATTTGTTGATAGATTTGTTGAAGTTCACACTTAAAGACAAAGTAGTATTTCTTGTGCCAGTATCAAACAACTGCTCCCTCTATCCAATAATGAACCAAATTAATGAAATTAACCCATACCATTTACCGTTAACGGATATTCTGGCCGGATATTTCCTGATATTTACCGCTTTACTGATATCTCGGTCGGATATTTTCCGGATATCCGGCCGGATATTTACCGGATTACCGTTTACGGATATCTGGTCGGATATTTACCGGATATCCGGTCGGATACTTTCCGGATATCCGGTCGGATATTTACCGTCTTACCGTTTATGGATATTCAGTCGGATATTTACCGGATACCGTTTACCGGCAAAATATGGTCGGATTTCGTGTATCCAGATCCGTTATCGTATCCGAAACAACTATCCGGATCGCTATCGTATCCGGCCGGATACGGATTTTTCTTTCCGAATACGGTACCGATCGGATTCGGTACCGGTTCGGTCGGGATTAACCCGTACCATTTTCACCCCTACACCCGACGATATGCCCGCCCGGCCGGGAGCCCACCACGGCACGTCTCGCGCCGAGTCCCTATCGACCGGCCGCCATTTGCAGCCGTTATGCGCCCCATCACCTGAAATGAAGGACTCACACGTACGAGGCCGGCGCCGCTGCATCATGCGTTGTACGCAGTGCTACGCAGTCTATTGTTGATTCAGTTTGTACTACTTAGTGGTATGTCTTCAGAACACCAAGTTTGTTCTTCTTTCACTATGTTGTTTCCCAGAGTACAGGTTGTTTACACTAGCTTTTGTGTGGGTTTTGCTGCACAGTGTAATATAATATTTGTTTCAACCGATCACTAACAGAGTAGTTGCCTTGCGGCTCGGAACATTCAATGTCAACCGGCTCATTCCGGCCGTCAAGTAAATGACCCACGACTAGGACAGATATTCGCCAAACACAAGCTCGGAGTCCACCGTTTCACGTGAAAGGCCCTCATCAGCCGCAAAATTGAATCCCACCACACAACCAAACGGCTCCACGCTATCGGACACCAAGGGCCTTTCCACTTGTAAAGTGGGCTTTCCTACGGCGGAAAACCGCGCGCGTTATCTGAACGAGACTCGTCCCTTGCATAGCCCCTTTTTTAACTCTAGCCCTTCTAATGTTTGTAATTACAAATGCGGCCTCCCCTCTCATGATGAAAGGCTCGGTACACAACACGTATTCCATGCCGCGCTTGGAGAGCGCGGAAACCAATCGGCACCACGGCAGGGCGGACGAGCACGATTGCATGAGCGGGTAGGCAGACATGTGCGTGCGCACAGGAGGCATCTTGCCATGTCCAAGAAATATGAAAGGAGCCACGCTCCTACGGTAGGCCGAGCTCTCAACTAGGTGGTGGCCTTTCATTCTCTTGGGTAAATATGCTAAATGGGTGACAGGTGTCGTTCGTCGTGCCTTCTATATTAGAAAGGAGATAAATTTACAAATGCACATATAAAAATACTAGATTTACCAAAAAAAACATATAATTAACTAGATATACGATGATTTCCGGTCCCCAACTATTAGCGACGTAAAAATCCCTTGCCACGAGACGATAGAATCGCATCTCGAGCGACCGCTAAAGTCCACCAGCGCGAACCGCCACTGGTCCGCATCACATCAAAACCAGGCCACGCCGCTGCCCACCTCACGCGCCGATCGAGCTCGCGAGCGGCAGGCGCGGGATGCCACATTGCCAGCGCCACCGCCATCCCCCCCGCGCGCGCTCGGCCGAGGGCCGCGGACACGCGCCGGCCGCTGCCGCGACAGCGAACTAGGAGCCAAAACGAAACCAAGCGGTGGCAGCGCGCGGGCGGCACGTCGTTTTCGGCGTGGGATACGTATGTATCCTGTGCCCGGGTGTTTTTGCCGTTTATCGGCCTCGACCCCCCCTGGGCGCTTCACTCCTGGGCTCGGCTCTGCTCTGCTCGCGCGCATCAGATTCGTTCCCGTGCGCACTGCGCAGCCGCCACTTGCCTCGCTCGCCTCACATGTCCTTTCGCCGGTACTGGTATACTCGGAGTAGCCAACCAAAAGACACAGTGGTGGATAGGGATGTCGTGCAAGTAATGAGGCCGTGACAACCACGGTCTCTGCTTCGACAAGAGAACGACGCATTTCTCTTTCAACTACTGAACGACGCATGTCTTGTGATCTAGACCCATCCACTTCCTGGCAGGGCTGCTCTTTAGAGACCGGGAGCAAAATCATTGCAAATTATTTCCTCTAGAAAAAAAAAACATCACCTCGGGACTTCCTGCATTTCCTTTGGAACGTACATCCAAAATTCGTGGTTGCTTTACAAAACGTAGAAAAAAAATCGTGCCGCTGGTGAAGGGGTAAGCAATTGGCCACGGCAATCTAGTGGAGATTTTTCTTGGCTGACCATTTTGCATTTTGTAAATTTAACCGGAGATCGAAAAACGCTACATTCCCCCACTTGGGTTCAATTCATAAGACAAGTTGTTCGTTTGTCCTAATGAAACCTTAAAGAGCTTGTGCAGCATGCAGCTTGATAAAAACAAAGGACCAAACGCCCGAGAAGATCTACAGGTTGGATTCTCCAACAGCTTGGCAAAATCTATTCTAACTTTGCCGGATAAGGTTAACTATTGTAGAGTTGGGGCTTAGGGAGAGATCACATTGGCTTCCCTTTTGACTGACTCGGAAATCCATTCCCCTACAAACTCATGGTAAAACCGACCGTTGTTAGTGTTGTAACGTACGCCACTAAAGGCCGATCTTTTGTGATCGCCATATATTAGTACTACCCCACTAAACTTTTCACCGAAGGAGCAGAGACCTAAACATACATCTAAACCAGGGAAAGCAAGCAAGAAAGGGGCCAGTTTCCCCGCGAGCCCCAGAGTTGAAGCTCCACAGGAAAAAGATCCACCCGATGGTGAAGTTACTCCCCCACACCAATCATATACCCCACTCCCGGCCGGCACAGGATTAATTTACCGCACAACCGGCAGGTAACCCAACAAGGGCCTCGCTGGATTGGATGAGGCCAGGGTTAAAATTCGGGGAAACAAAAAGGCGAAGCAATTAAGCCGCCAACCGTTTGGGCCTTTTCTTTTTCTCACTCGTCATATGCTTCACGCCGATATCGATCGATCTCCCTTGCACTCCTCCTCCTTTCCAGTCTCGCTACTTGCATGCGGATATACATGCGTCTAAACACGCCCTTCCCCCCTCCCCGCCGACCTGCCCCACACATGATTCAGGAGAGAGCGCGGCCGCGATCTGTGCGTGCGTTACAACTTTTAACCCCTCGATCCCCATCGGCCTAATTATGATGCTGCGGGCAAGAGAAGGCCAAGGGCTAGGATTTTGTAGAGAAGCTAACCTCTGCGAGCCATAGCTTGCTTTCGGCCCTCTATATATACGTGTGCTACATGCGTATGCACAGGCGACGTCCGCTTTATCCTTACGGCCTCGTGAGCTAGCTAGCGGCGAGCTAGTGCAACTGGAGATCGAGATCGAGATTCGACGACATAGCGGAGATACGGTTACGAGGTACGTAGTATGAGAGACGGGGAGGCGGAGGAGGAAGGGATGGTGATGGTGGTGATCCGGGAGTACGACCCGTCGACGGACAGTGCTGGCACGGAGGCCGTTGACCGAGAGTGCGAGGTCGGGCCGACCGGCGGGATGTCGCTGCACGCTGACCTGCTCGGCGACCCCGTCGCCCGCATTCGCCATTCGCCGGCCTACCTCATGCTGGTACGTATACACCCCACCTGCGTAAGTACGTACGACGGCGCGCATCAATCCGCGCGGATACCACGTATACGTGCGTCTGGGGCTGGCTGCTTGATTGCACAGTTACACGTAACGAGAGCGAGCTGCTCGATCGTTCATTTCTTTTTGCTGGTAGTGGGTAGATTTAATTTTGAAGTGTGTTGATTTGGACATGGAAGGTAGCCGAGACGTCTGGCCCAGGCGGCCGGATCGTCGCCCTCATCCGCGGCACCGTCAAGTCCGTCGCCACCGGCAAGAGCTGCCCCGGCGCCCCCGCCTTCGCTACCGTCGGCTACATTCTCGGCCTCCGCGTCTCGCCTTCCCACAGGTGAAACAATTGAATTCATGTTTTTCTCGACCCGTGATATTTGTACTAGCACTGTAGCATCGATCAATCGGTGTGTGGTGAAGAAACTAATGGCGCGTGATGCATGCGCATGCAGGAGGAAGGGCATAGCGCTGCGGTTGGTGCGGCAGCTGGAACGGCGGTTCCAGAGTATGGGCGCCGAGTACGCGTACATGGCCACCGACAAGTCCAATGACGCGTGTCTGCGGCTCTTCACCGGCCGTTGCGGCTACTCCAAGTTCCGCACGCCGTCGCTCCTCGTGCATCCCGTGCACGCGCACCGCGTCCGGGCGCCGCGCCGTGCCGCAGTCTTCCGCCTGGGCGCCCGCGACGCCGAGCGGCTGTACCGCCGCCGGTTCGCGCACATCGAGTTCTTCCCCGCAGACATCGTCGCCGTCCTTGACAACCCGCTCTCCCTCGGCACGTTCCTCGCCGTAGTTGATGAGGGGTACGAGTGGCGCGGGGTCGAGCACTTCCTGGCGTCACCACCCGCGTCGTGGGCGGTGGCGAGCCTGTGGGACTGCGGCGGCGTGTTCCGCCTGGAGGTGCGCGGCGCGTCGCGCCTGCTCCGGGCCGCCGCTGCCGCGAGCCGCGCGCTGGACCGCGCTGCCAAGTGGATGCGCGTCCCGTCCGTCCCGGACTTCTTCCGCCCGTTCGCCGGGTGGTTCGCGTACGGCCTCGGTGGCCACGGCGACAACGCCGCGCTGGCCGCGGAGGCCCTCCTCTCGTCCTTCGTCAACATGGCCCGCGGCAGGGCCGCCGCCGTGGCCGTTGAGGTGGCGGCCTGCGACCCCCTCCGGCGCCGCCTCCCGCACTGGCGCTGCCTCTCGTGCACCGAAGACCTGTGGTGCATGAAGCGGCTGCGCGGCGGCGACGTGGACAGCTGGGATTGGGCCAGCGCCAGACCTGCACCTGGCCACTCCATCTTCGTGGACCCCAGAGAGGTGTGATGCGAGTGACTCTGCAGCGACCGTAACTACGACTAGACTAGAGCTCAGCTAAGCAGTCCGGTTTTTTTTTTTTTTTGGCGTTTTGGTATTTCACCCTTCGGATTTTGTAACTTTTTCCTATGGTTAGTTTTGGGAGGCGAGATTTCATAGGATATCGGTCTTTTTTTTTTTTTTTGGTAGAATCGGGAAAGATGGGGATCGATGGCGAGAGATGGGGATCGATGGCGAGATCAGAGATTGTCTTGTAGATACTGCTGCATCTTTCCTCATATTTTGCTGTGTTTTACGTATTGGAGATGATCTGGACCCACGGTCTTCTATCGAATTTACAAGAAAATAAAGTATGGAAGTACGATCAAATAAAGATTTTATCATCGTGAATAGTGTTACAAAAATAAGACTATAGTTAGATTGTCATGATTTTTGGTTTGAGGTAAACCGGCCACCCGGCCCTATTTATATTACATAAGTGATGGCAATTAATTCTACTACCACGCAAAAGTTTTTGTTAAGTCTTTCACGCTTTTTGGTCAACAGTTATGTCCTTAACCGATCATCGTAAGTTGACAATAACTGCTCTCACGTATGTGAAAAACTACCACTTACACCTGATTTACCTTAACTAGGTTTACAAAACTGGATGGTCATGATTACGTAAGACTGATCCACTGATCCCTTTTAAAACATGGTTATAGACATATACGTTATATTAAATGGACTCTTAGCGGATCTACTTTTTAAAGAAAAATTAAGCGTGAAATATTGGTGCGATCACTAATTCTCGTGAGATATATCGAGTAACCACTGGCAAACGCTACAAATTACTCGAGCTGTGTCGCGTACTGCCAGATACTGTGGATCGGAGTATATATGCGGCTCATGTCTGCGTGTCGCCGACCGTACCGTTTTGAGTTGTTGCGCTGTGCAAGAGTTGATGAGAGCGGGGCACGAATTGATGGGTGATGTAATGGATGATGGGGCTCCTGGCATTTCAATTGTGCCTTGTTCTTTTGACGGGCCGACCGAGTTGTTCGCTCGGAATATTGTGCGCTGATCGAGCTAGCGCCGCTACTGTGGCGTACATGCATGTCGTGTGGCTCTCATCATGTGTGTCGTGCTAAACGTAGATGTGAATATTGTCCAAAATAAGCAGCCAATTTCGCGGTGTTGTGGCGTCGTGTAACGGGAAATGCCAGTAGCTTATTTCGATGCAGTTTTATCGGGGCTATAGCTCAAACGGTTATAATTCTCAGTTTCATTCAGTATTTTTGAAAGATTTGTACCATTGTTTTTTGATTCAACGTTCTACATAGGGCTGTTTATAGCAATGTACATGCAAACCTTATATTTTTGAATAAGATCATTTAAAAAATAAACCTTATAAAAATGAACGGAGAGAGTATCTCTTTCCATCACAGACAGTACAAGTACGCTCCATTGCTTGATTGCTTCGTAGTGCATGCAGCAGAACAATGATTGGATTTCGGTGTAATAATCCCATTTGTCTATTGCACGCATTGGATATCTTTAAGCATCTACATGTATATGAGATGATTATGGTCCGTAGAACAAAAGGTTTACCACTACAGGAAAACGATATTTTTTCGTCGGTCTAAAGTATTTTCGTCGGTTTATTTCGAGAAGACGATAATTAAACATTTTTTTCGTCGGTTCAGGTGAAACCGACGAAAAAATAGTTATTTTCGTCGGCCCAAGCGACTGGCCGACGAAACTACACTTATTTCCGTCGGCCATGACAGATTAGCCGACGAAGAGACCTCATTTTCAGCTGCGGGGACGGCGGGACCTATTTTGAACTTATTTTCGTCGGCTTACATGGCCGACGAAAATAACGGTTGCCCATTCGCATTTTGCCACGTGTAAAGGACTTATTTTCGTCGGCCATACATGCCACGTGGCCTTATTTTCGTCGGCTTTCCTGGCCGACGAAAATAAGGCGAGTTAACCCGTGACTGAGACATCGCGAAACATTTCGACGCTGTCGCTCGCCGCCGCCGCCACCAAGGCCGCCAAGCCTGCTGCCGTCGCCGTTTCACGCCGTCCGAAGCTTCGCGTGCCGCGCTTCGCCTGGCGCCGTGCTCGCCACCTCGCGCCACGCCGCCGCCTCACGCGCCACATCAACTCAAGACGCGACGGCGTCGTCCCGGCTCCTCCTCAGGCGTCATCTCGACACACGCCACGCCGCTCCCCTCACGCCGCACCGCCAGACTCTGCGTGCCGCCTGCCACCGCCCTTCCCGCGCAACGCCCGTGAAGCGAGGTGAGTTTTTCGTCGGCCGAGTAGTTAATTAGATGATTGCTTTATTAATTCTTAATTAAGTAGGGCTATTTTAAATCGCCAAGCAAATGAGCCGACGAAAATCCATATTTTGTTTTGTTTGGACCATGATTAGTTAAGGGTTAAAGTCGGTAGAACATGATTTAATTAAGTATAATCGATTTAGTCAGCCAAGCTTAGGCGTCACCCATTCGGGAACGACGCGTCTCACATTTACTTGTGAGGTGTGCCGTTCCGGAATTGTTCAGTTTAATTTGGACAGCCTAGGAATGGACGCTAGAGCATATGTCGGATTTATGACGAGCCCAACGGCTCGAACGGAATCTCGGCAAAGATGATCCGCTTGTTCTCCGATGCACCAAGATCGGCGTGCATTCGGAGAACAAGCAGGTTATGCCCGAAAATTCCGTCGGCCGTAAGGCTCGCATAAACCGCGTTCAAGCGCCCATTCTTGGGTGGGTTTAGGACCTATCTTTCCCAGTAGAGCCCTTGTTCGCAACTAAGCCGCTGTGGTTGATATCGGTGCATGTGTTTAGATTCGAGAATGGGTGATGATCGAAGGTGGATGTATGATGGTTGGAGTAAGACTGGGTGCACTCAAGAGAATGGGCCGTCGTCGCACAGGCGTTCGTGGACCATGCATTCACAGGGGTTGCTGGTGGTGTCGCAAAGTGCCCGTGTAGCAAGTGCCGCAACTATTCTTACCACGTGAAATCGGATGTAGAGCGGCATCTGTGCAAGTTTGGTTTCATGCCCGACTATTTGATATGGTGCGAACATGGTGAGGCGGAGCCCATTGTTGAGTCGGAACATGACGATGAAGACAGGATGGATGAGATGCTCAATGATATCGCTAGAGAGTTTGAGGTTAATTCGGAAGAGGAGCCTGGGCCGGAGGTGCAAAGATTTTACAGGCTCCTTTCGGCCTCGGAAGAGAAATTGCATGAGTTCACCAAGGTGACCGTCCTACAGACGGTGACACGGCTCATGTCAATGAAGTCGAAGTACAACTTTTCGAACAAGTGCTACAACGATATAGTCCAACTGATTAGTGATATCCTTCCGCCAAACCATAAGATGCCGAAGGACATGTACCAGTCCAAGAAGATGTTGTCCGGCCTTGGGATGAAATATGAGAAGATTGATGTTTGTGAGGATAATTGCATGTTGTTTTGGAAGGAACATGCCAACGATACTCGTTGTAGGTACTGCAACAAGTCTAGATATGTCGAGGTGGTAAATGATGAGGGATAACGGTGATTTACAAAAGTCGCGATGAAGCACTCCGATACATGCCAATCACGGATAGGATTAAACGTCAGACTTATCTAAAAAAACAACAGGCATATGAGGTGGCATAAAGAAGGTGTTCGTGAGATCGATGGTGTGATGGTGCATCCAGCAGATGGCGAGGCGTGGAAGGCATTGGACCGCTTGACCCGAATTTGCAAGTGACCCTAGGAGTGTTCGCATTGGGTTGGCGGCAGATGGGTTCACACCTTTTAGTACAAGTGCTACCCCATACTCTTGTTGGCGGTTTTCATCTTGCCGCATAACCTACCACCGCATTGTGCTTGAAGGAGGAGTACATATTTCTAGCACTTGTGATTCCGGTCCCGATCATCCAGTGAAGCACCTCAATATGTTCATGCGGCCGTTAATGGAAGAGTTGAAAGAGTTATGGAGAGGGTAGAGGCATATGATGCCTACGGTAAAGTAAACTTTACCTTGTGTGTCGATACCGTGGTCGGTCCACGATCTACTGCGTATGGCATATGGTCCGGTTGGAGTGTTCATGGTCGGCTTTGTTGTCCCATTTGTATGTATGACTCAGATGCATTCCAAGGCCGCATGGTGGAAAATTGCTTTTTTGATTGCCATCGGCGATTCCTACCATCGAATCACCCTTTCGGCGGATGTCCAATGCATTCGAAAGAACACCATCGTTACAAAGGGCCCGCCGATGCGCTTTGACCGGTGGAGAGATAGCTACCGCATAGGCAGCTCGTAGTAAAAGACGATGGAGGGTTCAAGGTTTCAAAGTGGAGCACAACCGACTCATATCTGCAATTTGGGAGCTCCCTTATTGTGCGGCATTGATTCGCCAAGACAATATAGATGTGATGCACCAAGAGCGTAATGTCGCGAAAGCATCGTAAGCATGTGCTTTGATTTCAAAGACAAAACAAAAGACAATGTGAAGGCACGAAGAGACTTAGCCGAGATTTGTGATCGACCGGCGCCGAGATCGCATAAGATCCTGGCGGGCTAATTGCCGTGCCACGAGCTCCGTCTTGTGTGAAACCTCAAGACAAGAAACAGATATTCCGTGGTTGAAATCCCTTAAATTCCCAGATCGCTATGCAGCTAACATAAAGCGTCAAGGAATGTCAAGACCGGAAGCTAAATGGGCTTAAGAGCCATGATTACCACATCATAATGGAAAGACTACTCCTGTAATGTTTCGTGGCTACTTGAAGGATGAGTTGTGGAGAATGTTTATGAGCTTAGTTACTTCTATAGGCAGTTATGTGCTAAGGAAATCTCGAAGAAGATGATGCGAAAGTTGCAGAGAGAAATACCGGTACTTGTATGTAAAATGGAACAGGTATTCCCACCTGGTTTTATGAACGTGATGCAACATCTGTTGGTGCATTTGCCCTGGGAAGCGGAGGTTGGAGGACCTGTGCAATTCAGGTGGATGTATTGCGAGGAAAGAGAATTGAAAAAGCTCAGGGCAACCGTACGCAACAAGGCCAGAGTTGAAGGGTGCATCGCTGAGGCGTATGCTCTAAAAGAGATATCGTACTTCTCAAGTACGTATTTCGCACATGAGCACAATGTTAATGCTCCTACAACGCGGTATCATATCGCAGAAGAAGCACCCCTGAGTAACCTTCAAATTTTTCAGTGGAAGGGTAAATCTGTCGGCGCTTCTACTCCACATGAGGTGTCACCAACAGAGTGGAACTCGGCTTTGCTTTATATGTACTCCAACATGGATGAAATGGAAAAATATTTGGAGTAAGTAACGATTCATATTTTGTATTGAATTGTGTAATCCTGAACATATTCTCATTTGGTCGGTCCACGCGCAGATTGTTTGATCAACAACATTGAAATCGCCGCCAACCTACTAGTAAGCGTTGGATAAGCTACGACGCGAGGGGTTAAACAACGGCCCTAGTTTCGTTGGCTGGTTCCGAAAGCATGTAATTTTATCCTCCTCCCAATTTTCTAACCCTAAACTTCAAATTATTTCCGTTGCACCTAGTAAGGATGTCTTAATCTATGCAATTGCATGCTCGATGCCGACGTCCATGATGACTCGCTGCAGCTATCACACGGCATCAGCATACGGCAAGGAACTTCATCGTTACGATGTTAATGGGTTTCGCTTCCGAACAAAGAACATTGGAAGCGAGATGTCCACTTGCGCCACTTGTGAACAATGGAGTGGTAACTAAGGCGTCGCGATGCAAGTGGACACGTAATTAACTACTATGGTGTTCTTCAAAACATAATTGAGTACAAGTTTGGGGGCCTAAAGAACGAGAGTAGTTTTCTTTGAATGTGATTGGTTTGATCCTAACAATGGCACACGTGTCGATTTAATTTGGCATGACAGAGGTCAAGCACCAGTCAAGGCTTCAAGGCCATGACAATTTCGTGCTTGCTCACCAGGTTGAGCAAGTGTACTACCTGAACTATCCTCATCCCAGCTTGCATGCTTGGTGGGTAGCATATAAAGTTAACCCACGTGAACGGTTATATCCTCCTAGGGATGCTGACTACGTCGACAGTACGATGGACAATGAGGAAACGGATGTCTACCAGGAAGAAGGTCTGCCAAGATCTTTTCGGGTTGCTCATGGGGATGACCTTCGTCAGGTAGCCATCGATGCCACAGACCTAATAGTTGAGCCTCGTCCATCAAAGAAACGACATCGGATTCGTGAAAACACATCTTTCTAGACAACGAGTCACCAATGAACCTCGAGACGATGAGAGTTTTGATAAGTACATATCCTCTTATTGTTGTAAGACTACTTTGATTATATTTCTTACTACTTCCACATTGTTTCTATAATTTGTTATAAATGTGCAATCTTACTCTATTCAAACTTTGCGTATGTTCGTGCACGCCAAGGATAAGATTGTTGGTAAGCTCACTAGATCTACCTCCGAGTGGGGGTAAGGGAAGAGTCGGGGTCCAAGGGATGAGTCTCGAGAGTCGTGATGCCTCTTCCAAGGGACTGCCCAGAGCGGGCAGAGGCAGCAGCAGCTCCTAGGGTGCATGGAGCAGGCACGAGAGGCCAACGAGGAGTACGTGCCTTCGGCCTCCGAGTCCTCAGACGAGTCTGAGGACTTAGCAGCAGCGGCGGAGGAGGTAGCGGAAGAGTTGGTGGAGGATGATGGTAACGAAGAGATCGCGGAGGATGCAGCGGCGCCTTCTTCCAGCGTTTCAGGTATTCGTGTTTTCAATGTTAATTTTTGTATGCCTAGATTTGTGATTCTCATTTTTGGCATTTTTCGTGTTCCGGATCCAACAACATCCCCCAAGAGCTGAACCTAACCAAATGGAGGGTGATCGTGCCCTATGGGGATTGGTGTTAGTTTTCTCATTTTGAAAAAGTAACTTGTTGAGAATCTAACCGGTTTGATTTCATTAATTGTAGGCAATGGGATGATGTGGCGTGGGAGGGTAGGCACCAACGATCGCAGTTAACGCGTCTTGGGAGCTCTCTGCCGCCACCACTACCGGGTTTGGTGACCATCAATCGGGTGCCGCAGCGCCCTAAAGTGGGAGCACTACAAAGTTGGCTCTCGAGGCGCTGTCATGCACCTTGTTGCACGACGCTGTTTCGCACGATTTCGGGTGAGTTCCTTACCTCTTTACAGCTTCATTCATTTGTAGTGATATGTCGCTAGCTCAATAATTGCTTTTGTAGGAGAGGTACCTTTGAGGACGGGATGTCCCATAAATCAAGAGAGGGTCGAAAAAGTCTTCAACAAGGCGGCCCATAAGGTCGTGAAGGACATGATGTCCAATGCACGATCCAAAGCGGTGTGTTCCTACTACAAGAGGGTGAAAAGGAGAAATGACCAAGAAGCTCGGGGCCTCCAAGATCTACTCGCGAGGATGAGTACCTCCAGCGCCCATCCTCGGCGATGAAGTGCCCCAAGCTTTCAGTACTTGTGCACGATCTTGGGCGTCGGTGACTTTGTTGCTAGGTCCAACAAGAAGCGAGACAACAGAGCGGCAGTGATCTTGTTGCACCCAAGACGGTGCGGATGGACACCTCCGCTTAGCGAGGCGCATGGTAAGTATCTACCCTTAGTTCAGTATGCTTTTGAATGCATGTCGCTAACTTTGGATTACAGGAGGCTGAAAGTGGCGTTGCCCCGAGCTACATCGATGTTTATCTTCGGGACACCGGTTGCCGATCCGTAGTCGCTCGACAACGTGCACCCAGTCAGCGACTCAGAGGATTGTGAGTTGTTCGACCTACTTTGATGAAATTTATGTCTTCAAACTGTTGTTTCAGTATTGTCGGCATGCAGGAGCAATATGGGGATGAAATGGCTCGGCGTCATGGCCCGGAGTACAACTGGAGGAGTGAGGACCTCGATGTCTCAGCGCTATACCAGAGTGGTGGGGGCAAGAGACATGGAAGGTGAAATAATCCCCCTTATTTGTGTATAATCCCCCTTTTTATTAATGCCTTCCGTTTCATATATGTTTGCAGGTTCTCCATGTTCAACGGGGTTGTGGACTCGGATGTCGCTCTGTCCCAAGGAAGAGCGTCGGTGTCCTCACAGAGCAGCTCTCGCTACTCCAGGGATAATGCGAGGTTCGCGGAGTACGAGGAGCAGGCTCGCAAACAGCGTGAGGAGGCTAGCCAACAAATGTGAGTGATAGCGGCACGGCGGAGATGGCGATTTAAGGCAAACACGCACGCATTTCCAGGAGCTCTTCAGGTAAAAGCTCGAAATGTCAACATATCGATTAATTTTTACTATTGCGGATCTAACACTTTGACTATATGCAGCAACTGTACGCAACTGTGGGCACTCAACACGGCTTGCCTATGTTTCAGCCTCCTCCGCCGTTCTTCGGGTATCCACCTCCAGGGCAAGCACCGCAGGTAATTATGCTTTAGGTTAATTCGGTTTGAAAATTATTTGTAATTCTAGACTAACATGAAATTTCATAACTACTCTATAGGGTTCTCAGCCTCCTCAGCCGTTCTACGGGTATCTGCCACCAGAGCAAGCACCGCAGGTACATATGCTTTAGATTAATTCAGAATCTCCATATATATATATTCGTTGTGTGTGTTGAATTGGTATCACTACTGAACAATAAGATCCTATTGTTAAATAAAAAAAACTCGCTTCATTAATTATTTGCAATTACAGACTAACGTGAAATTTCATGACTCTCTGTGGTTCTCGGCTTCCTTGGCGTGGCACCTGCTTCCGCCTCCACCACTGTGGCCACCGTCAGGGTTCAAGCTCGACACTCCTAATCCGTAAGTCGACGGCTTCTTTGCCTCTGGAGGTAGTGCCAATAATTCAAACAACCCGAGGGTTAGGATTGTACATTGTTGTGATGGATGGGAGACTTGTGATAAAACTCGTGATAGTAATGTGATGCATATGTATGTTCTAGCTGGATAAAACTCGTGATATGTTTTGGATTGATATATATATATATATATATATATATATATATATATATATATATGTTGGTGTATTTGCGAAATTAATGTAATGCATTTGCGAATGTAATGTTCATACGATTTTGTGATTGTTCTGAGTAATATGCTTTAGTGTATGTCAATTTGCGTGAAAACTGCATTTTCAGAACTCAAAACGAGCAAAAGGAAACAGACATCGGTATTTCCAAGATTTTCGGCGGCGGTGGGGCCGATTTAAAATCTGGGTTCGCCTAAAACGTCCGAAAATGGGGAGAGCCCAGTATTTTCGTCGGTCAGGGTGGGGCCGACGAAAATACTGTTTTCGTCGGCCAGGGTGGGGCCGACGAAAATAGTGCTGACATGGCTTGCCGGTCCTGCCAGCGGGTTTTTATTTTCGTCGGCTAGGTGGGGCCGACGAAAACACTTTATTTTCGTCGGTAACCGATGAAAAAATAAGCTATTTTCGTCTATTTTATTTCGTCGGTTTATTTTCGTCGGCAAACCGACGAAAAAATTTTTTTTCGTCGGCATTTGGCCGACGAAAAAACTCCATTTTCCTGTAGTGTACCCCAGTAGAACGTAGTGTCAGTCTTGATTTCAATTAGAACTAATGCCGTAAGTTGCGCGTACACAATTTAGCACGAGTAAACGATCGGTCACCACGCAAAGATGTTTGATCTCCGACGACAAATGAAGTCCAAGATGCGACAACACAAAAGCTAGGGTCATCACGGGGCCGATGCAGGGTCAATTCTACCGAGCCATTTCTTCGTAATTTCGTGTCTCCCTTGATCACCAAGTCATTCAGAAGAACACACATATAGTAGCAGCTTGGACAAAGCGTCCTGCCTCTTCAAAGTGCTGTGAATCATATTCATCATAGATATCACTCATGTGATGCACAAATGTTTGTGCTATAGCTGGCTATATGTGCGTGACACACATGTGCTAGTATACATGCGAGTCGTGTGTGTATATATATATATACAAACACACATATAGGAAGTCTTTTCTATAATCTCAGGAGTACATACTCTCACCTTCAATATACCACTTAAACGAAAGTGTTATACTAATTTATCACTTACAGTATACTCTAATAATAATTCTAAGATCCTCCAACACGACATAGTTAAAAAAAATCATTGAAACCCTTTATTTTTTTGCAATATACCCTTTTACATGTATAAAAGGAATATATAAACAAATTATGCTACGAAGGGTGGACTTTGATGAATTTTTTTGTGGAACTCACTTTGGAGTATCTTATAAACAGTATTAGAGTATACTCAAAAGGAAAAAGAGGTATAACAACATCATTTAAACGGTATACTAGAGGTGGGAGTACGTACTCCCACCTCTACTTCCACCTCTAGTACGAGTCTCCCAGGAGTATGAAACCATTTTCATAAAAATAAAGGGTTTCAATGAGGGGTGTGCCATTTTCGCACCCTCTAAAAAACAGCACATATTAACAGTATGCACACATCTATATATCACATTAGAATGCACACATCGCATTCACAGAATACACACTTTATTATATAACATATATATCACATTCGTTCACAATATACAACACAAACATGCTTAATAATGATCAGTACACATGCACATCGCATTGACATATATAATTAATATTGTTTATATATAGACTAGCAGGAGCCTTCAGGATCTCTAAACATGCCGTCCTCTAATATAACTTCTAACCAGTACCACTGGCATAAGTGATCTCGTATATAGTTAAGTGCTTTGCTGTCTAAGCTCCTCTAGGGGATATTGATCTTTTGTAAAATAAAAATGAGTGCACTAATTTAAAATTTAAAATTTGTATATAAAAGATTAAGTGTATTATTATTCAGGTACATATACCTTAGGGAAACGATGTGAGCCGCTGACCACGATTAGCATGTCTTGCATGACGTAGAAGTTGCACTTATATATGCTAGGCACTTGTACCTTGAAGCACTTATACTCCAGCTTTTTGCCCTTTTCGTCATTGTGTGTCCCTCCTTCATCGACATAGGCCGAGAAAACCCTACATACATTGGAGAGATGCAATTGAATCAAAAAAAATGAACGTAGTTAAATTCAAAAAGTGTTAGGTTACAGCAATGTACTTACTGCTCCAAAGGAGGCTTGATCACGTAGACCAAATATAAATCAATTAAGTATTACAAGACAACAGCTACTAGTGATTAATATTCAACAAGATAGTGAAACAAATCAACAATTTCCAGCATGCGAGTCTATTGATTCTAGGCCTCATTCACAAAGTGAATTGTTATATTCATTAAGATACCCAATATCATCACAGAGCATTCAATCCCACAGGCAGCCAATAAAGAAATGAGTAATCTGAATATATACTCACAACAGAACAACACTCAATCCTATAGGCAGCCGATAAAGAAATGAGTAATCTGAATATATAATCACAACAAAATAGCACTCAAAGTTGTTTAGTAGAACATGCTAGGCATGGCTCACTACTGTTGAGGGGAGGCCGAGGCGGAGGGGGGAGCTGACCGGATGGAGAGTGTCGCGGTGGGGCGCAGTGGGGGAGTCGCCGGTGGAGCGAGTGAAGGGAGTCGTGGTGGAGGGAGTGGTGGTAGGGGGGTCACCGGTGGGTGTGGTAGGGTGTGGTCGGGGGCTGTGGGGGGTCGCTAGTGAGGCGCGGGGGCTAGTGGGCGCGGTGGGGGAGAAGGGGAGGAGGCAATGGTGGGGGGCGGTGGTGGGGGTGAAGACAGCGGTGGGGGAAGGAACTGAGCAAGAAGAACCAAAGCTAGGGGGAAATGGTGTGGGAGGAAGAACCGAAATAGCATTTCATTCCAAGCTCAGGCATTATCTGTATCAGTTTAACAAGAAACCTGATTCTAATGATATCCTATATGTATCGGTTCCCATATAAAACCGATTCGGATGAACAATGTTATTTGTATCGGTTCAACAAGAAGCCTAATTCTGATGATATCCTATCTGTATCGGTTCCCATAAAAAACCAATTCAGATGAACAATGTTATTTGTATCGGTTCAACAAGAAACCTGATTGTGACGATATCCTATTTGTATCAGTTCTCGTAGAAAACCGATTCAGATGAACAATGTTATCTGTATCGGTTGTTGATGAAAACCGATTCAGATGAATAATATTATCTGTATTAGTTCAAGAATAAAACCAATTGTAATGAGGTTACTATCTGTATCAGTTCATGGAGAAAACTGATTCTGATAACCGAGGGAACTATCTATATCGGTTTCATACAGAACCAATACTAATAATCATTTTATCTAATGTTGGTGGAGAAAACTATCTGTATCAATTTGTAGAAAGAACCAATACTAATAATAACGATCTGTATTGGTTTTCATGAAGAATAGATACTAATAAGTATTGTTTGTAATATTGACTGGGACCACTTAAAGGATCGAGATGGCGAACAGAGGGTGTGAATGATCGCAAGCAAAATTTTTCCCACAAAATACTCCAACTAAGACCTCGAAAAGATCGCGCAAAAGAAATCATGAACAACTGGATAACTATGTGTACCCCTAACATGCATGGATGAGAATCATGGAATATGTGGGAAAGTTTTTGTATCACAATCCTGGTTGTCAAGTATTCAAACAAAAAGGAATTAATTCAACCCTTACTTTTAGAGAGGAGATTAAGCCAAATCACAAAGTTACTTTCATTAAAGTAGAAACAGATTTTTCAGAAATTGTCCACACTTGGAGCAGGTGGTTAGTGAACTTCTAGTGCTCTAAAACTTTTGAGAAATTTTCTCCCTATGATAAATGAGTCGTAAAGCACTCCACTAAAAATCACCTCAAAAATCTTTGTAGAAAAATCAAATACCAGAGATTGTTAGGAACTTTGAACAGAGAGTTTGGGGCTCGGTATTCACCTCATGACGCCCAAACGGTGCAACCAGTGGGCTCCCCAATTTTTACACAAATGGATATGGGAGTCACACACCATCTCTAATAATAATCACTCAAAAATGATTTTTTTTATATTGTTCTAAAAATCAAACACTAACTGCTGCGCAAAGAACAAGTTCTAGACAGAGTTGCAACTTGATAGAAAACTTGATTTCTAATCTATTCTAGGGTGCAAGAGAGATGTAAAACCATATGAGCACACTCATGACATTCTAAATCAGCAACATTTAGAAGGAGGGGAGGTAAATCCAAATTGTGAGAAGTAAACTGTGAGAAAGTAAATTGCAGAAATTTAAATGCTGAATTTAAGGTATAAAGTAAATGCGTAATGTAAATTCAAACATGAATGAAAAAGATTTGTATTTCTGAAAGGAGGAGATTTACAAAGCCTTACAATAAAGTAGGTAAAGCTCAAAGGAGCACAAAAACCTTTACAACCTTTAAGAGGAGGAGGCTACCCCTCCCCCTCTATTTTACTACTCTTGGGCCACCTACCACCCTTGGATGAGTCCATCAAACTCTAGAGCACTCATTCAAAGGCTAGAATTAACCCACTCACACAGCCATGCAAGGGCTAACCCAAAACCCACACACATAATGGGTTTTCTTGCACGGTTTTTAAAGCATACTACCTAGAAATGCTAACCTATCAACTAGACCACGATCCAATGGCTCTCGTCGATTCATGCGGCATCTAGCTAGTATCATCTCCTTTCCTTGTCTTCTTGGCTTGCACGAACTCCGTCTCTGATCATCTTCCGGTGATCCCCTGTCGTCTGGACCTCTGATGCACCTCGTCTAGTCCCAATCATCCTTCGCCTCGCCATGATCAAGCACTGTCGTCTTGCAACCATCAAAAACAAGGAAAACCCATCATATAGCAATATCCAAAAGGATATACAATAATCATCACAAAAGCATTAATCAAATCAATCACACTCAGAAGGCCCAGTGCTACAGCCCCCAGGCCGGTAATACTAGAAAAGACAAACAAACCTCAAATTGCTTCAAATTAAAAATCTAATTCAAATCAAACTCAATTCCAAAGTAAACCATGCTTAAATTTAGTCAAATACTCATCACACACAGGTATAGACCTCCATATATTCTTTCACCACTATCTGTATCGGTTTTGATACAGAACCGATACTAATATAAACTTTGCAAGACCTCTGCAAGTTCTAAATTTTTAGCATTTCATCAAACAGAGAAAATGCCATAACTTTTTCATAATTACTAAAATTATTAGAAAGTTTGCAGAAACATATTTTAGGATACTATAAAGCTTTTCAAAAAAAAAAAGAAAAAGAGTTCTCATTTAAGAAATATGCCAAAATTCATTTCGTTGGCATCATTTTTGTGTAAAGCGTAGAAAAATCAAACCTTTTTCAAATTAATTCTGAGTTGTTCGAACATTTTTAGAAATGAACTTTTAACTATTTACAAGCTTTCCCAGCTATAATTTCATGTAAACGAATTTTCTTTCACAACATATGGCACAAAGTACTATTTACACATAAAGAGATATTGGATTTATATCAATGCATCCAAAAGCGATTCAACTTGGATTTTTACAATGCAAGTATTGCAAAATATTTTACAAATATTACAATAGTCCATTTATTTATAATACTACCCTTCTTGATGATCTACTCGCATGTAATTGGTTCCATGTGTGTCATCGTCGACCCTGCTGAGTACGTAGTGAGTGCCATAAATATGAACTAGGCCATTTGACCATTAAGAAAGGTCTCCGTTTTGAGAACACACAAGAAAAGTTCTACTAAAATTGATTTGAAATTAGCGTAGCAGTCCTACACATTAGCTCTAATCATAAAAGTTTGTCGTTTTAAACATTGACACAATCCTTAAATCATAATTTTCACCACTGATTTATATTTTAATATACTTATAAAATTTAATAAAATTGCAGTATTATAAAAATATCTCTTGAAACAAATCTACAAAATTCAAATCAAAAAGTTTAAAAAGATATTCATAGCTAAAGTTTTAAAAACTGTGTATCCCAAGCTACGCATTTTTTGATGGGAGGGAGTAATTTTGTTCGGAGAAAAAAAAGTATAAAGTTATCCTCGTTGCAACAATTAATGCGTTGGGAAAACATAAATGATGTATGGGTACCCGTGAACCAACAATGTGTTTGGAAATCATAGGGGGGTGTTTGGTACAGCTCTAGCTCTACCAAAATCTGTGGAGTTGGAGAAGCAAGATATTTCTAACTCCAGAAATTTATAGAGTTGGAGTTGTGTGTATATTAAGAGCATTTAGGTAGGTCATCTTGTTTACATTTTAGACTAAAAATATAAGCTTAATTCACTTTATTTTAGCTTATAAGCTCCAGATCTGAGGTGAAGCTGCAATCTGTAACTCTGCCAAATAGCGTCATAAATGATGCGTGTGTACCTGTGAACCAAGAAAACTCGCATTTGGCAGCCATGTAAACTGATGTGACGATTTATCTCATGGACATATATAGACTATGTTCATGAGTAGATAACGTTTTAGAATTTTACACTTTAAATGAGGCACACGTAGAAATAACTAAATCGTCCTTTTTCATTAACTCATATATTGCTCTTGAATGATGTATGCTTGTCTATTTTATATTAATAAATAATATTGAGAATAATGAATTATAGTGGTGTACAAAGAAAAAGAAGTTAAAATTGTCTGGCAAAGATGGAATGACATGCGTTTAAAAACAAAATTTAAAATATAGAAAACACATGATTTAGAAATAGACGGAGTAGTAACTATTTTTTTTTCAAAAGGTGGCAGGAGCTCTGCCATGCATTAAAGGAAGGGATCACGAAAGAACAGAGTCATACAAGAGGTCAACCAGACCACGCCCGAGCCCGACAGACAACCAAAATAACCCGAAATGAAAAGACAACTAGAGCCAGGGCAGGAGGCCGATTAAGACCGCCGAAACCCTTCCGCTAACCTAGAGCAGACGGAAAAACTAAGAACCCCCGGTGCGGAAGGCCAACTTCCTGTTCTGAACATCCTGTTGAATTAACGATAGGACCACATCCGTAGACCGGTAGACGTTGTTGAAGATTCTGGCATTGCGTTCCTTCCATAAGTTCCAAAGAGTGTAAATCAACATGCCGTCTACCTGCTTGCGTGAGGGTGCCGTCACTATGCGCGGGATAGTCTGCCACCACCCCGACACCGAATCACCATCCCGAGGAAACGGGGACCGCAACTGCATTAGGGAGAAGATGCGCGTCCAAATGAGGTTAGCAAAAGGACATCGAAGAAAAAGGTGCACCGCTGATTCCGGTTCCGAGCCGCAGAGGGGACAATAAAAGCAATTTGGCCATCCTCTGGCCGCTAGCCTGTCTGCCGTGAGCAGCCTGTCATGAATGAACAACTAAGCGAAGAACCTGCACATGTTTTCCGCACTTGCCTTCCAAATCCTGGTAAAGTTGGTATTAGACACGGACCCCTGAAACTGCACCAAGTAGGCGGACCTGGCGGAATAACGCAGGTCTGTCGTCCATTTCTAGGAAATGTCATCCTCTCTGTCGTTGTGAAGCACAACTAAGTGAACGGCCTGCCATAAGAGGAAGAACTCCTGAAGCTGAATAACAGTTGAGATCCTTCTGAGAGATCTAACCCAAGCATTATCTGTTAGTTCATCAAAAACCGATCTTGTTTTCACTCGCACAATCTTGTGACAGTTTGGCGCGATGTCGCGTGGTGCCATCCCATTGAGCCATTGAGAGTCCCAGAACCGAGCTGTCTTCCCATCACCTAGATGAATGGATATACATGCCCTGAATAAAGAAAGGTCCGTGCGATCGCATAAGTCAGTGACTTGCTCACAAGGCCGCCGGAACTGCTTCCATTGTTGCCAAAGAGCACGCAATCATAGCGCACGGCCAAACTTGTGGAGATCCTTGATCCCAAGACCCCCTAGCTTTTTAGGTCTGCAGACCTTCTCCTAGCTCACCAAGCAGTGCCCCCCTGAACAGACTGGCTCGCCCTTCCATAAAAAGCTCCTCCTGATCCTATCAAGTCTCTTCACCGCCCATGAGGATAACGGTAGGACAGAAAAGTGATAGACGGCAATCGCCGAGAGCACGGAATCCGCCAGAATGAGCCGTCCTGCCCTGGAAAGCAACCTTCCTTTCCATCTTACCAACCTTGCGCCCGCTCTATCCAGAATTTGCTGTATGTCAATCTTGCGAGGTTTTGACGGCCGGAGCGGTAGGCCCAGGTACCTGCACGGGAAGTCCTTCACCTGTGCCTGAAAACCATCCAAAATCTCTGCCAAGTCATAGCCCTCACATCTGATCGGATAGATGTCGGATTTGTGGACATTCGTGCACAAACCGGAAGCTTGACCAAACACCGCTAAAGCCGCCGAAATTACATTGACTTCCTGACGGCTGATTTGACCAGAGCGAAGGCACGAAGTCGAAGTAAATAAGGTCAAGGAGAAATATACCTGGGACCGCACAACACAACCCACGCCCGGACGGTCTCATGGCATCAAAAGCCTGCACAACGTTTCCCAAGCACCGGTTTACGTCAAGGCGCTGGGCAAAACCGAGTTTCATCCATCGGTTAAGGTTTCTGCTTCTTACACGTTACAGTACGGATCTGCAGCACCACGCACCGGCCGGAATTCCCGGTACGTTCGTGGCGATCGCGGTCGCGGAGAAAACGCGCCGACGCATGCAACATCCGTCGAAATGGAGCCGTGGCCGGCGACTAAACACGAGCAATCGAGGCAGATGATCGCACGATCCGGTTAATTAATCTACGCGCCAAACGGAAAAGAGTAGGCAGCCTCCCTCCCTCTCTAATCTGACTTCTTTTCCAAGTGGAGTGCATAGCTAACTACGCAAGTGTGGCCGGTGCGCCGAGGGCAAGCAGGGTCGCCGCGCGCGCGCGACCCAAAACACATCCAACCACTCTCGATTACAAGGTCCAATTAGACAAAGTTATTAGCAGTCAGATGGTCCGACCAGATATATGCAGTCAATAAAGCTCTCGTGATCACGTTGCGACGCCCATTAGCCACGCCAACGTACGTTGCGAGAGAGTTGACTGGACCACTTTGTCCGGTTGGAATTTTGACTAGTGCCGGTCAATTAACAGTTGTGGGATATGTACTGTACATGTCAGTTCGCGAGAGCTAGCTGAGCCGGACGCGCTGACTGGTACACCTAATTCTTTTTGCCAACCTGACCAGCACATTTGAACGCAGCGTGTATTGTCGCAATGGGATATATCATGTGTCACTGCAAAACGCTGTGTTGACTCGACAAATCAGAAAGATGCCGAGCCGGGGCGCATTGCCCTGCTCCCGTCTCGACAGCGGTAACTCGGTAAGGCAAACTGAACCACCTCTCTCTTTTCTGTCCCCACCGCCTCGGCCCATTTCGCATGGCTGGCTAGCTACCTACCTACGGCTGTACGACTGTTGTCTTCCACTGCCCTCGCACGTCTTGATGTGGCCCAACCAAAGACCCAACCCAGGCCCCAAGGCGCCAATGAGCTCGCAGCCCGGTCTCAGCCCTGCTCCATGGCTTTTGGTCGTAGATTTCGGCTTTTTCGCCCTTGTTCGGTTGCAAATTCGGTTTTTATACCAACAAAATAGTAAATCTAATCCTTTTAATGTAAAACGATTAGCAAATAACTCATTTCACCTACCGCATGTAGGACCGTAGCAAGTCACCTACCATGGTGTGAGCATGGCAGGTCTACCTACAGCAGTTGAGGAGTACGGTAGGTGCCTGCTGCGGTAGAAAAGGAACCAAATTTACAATTTCGGCCGAATGAAGATTAAACTTGCAAAATAATTAAGCCGCTAGGTCAGTTTTTTTATTACCAAGGGTGAGTGGTCAGTGGTCACTGAGAGCATCTCCAATGGTACTAGCTATAAGAAATGTCCATATCATCTATATATAGCATATAGACAACCAATCCAATGGATTAGCTATAGCATTGTTTATAAAATTAAATATTGGCTCACATGTAATAGATAATATGTGATTTAGAATCAGTTATAACCTGACTATACATTAGTAGTCGGTCTATATCCTTTTCTTTATTTTCTCTCTTCTATCTAAATAAAATGTTAAGATAATATCTTTATAATTAATTGAAGTGACATCATTGGAAATATTCTGATGCGAGATGCTGCCAAAACCGACGAAGAAACGGCCCAAACATCACGGAATGCTTGACCCTGAAGCGTCTGGGCAAATGCAAAGCTTGACGTACACACCGTGGCGCCGTGCACGCATTTGCACTGACGTCCTCGTAACGCAGCGAGGACGGGACTTGAGTGGTGCAAATGTACGCGCACTGCCGTATTGATTCTTTCTATGGTGCAAATGTACGTGCACTGCTGTATTGATTCTTTCTTATCCACTCGCTTTACCCATTCCCCTTTGGTTATTGACACAGAAACGACACGCACCAGCAATGCATGTCCTTGCGGACAACGTTTCAACACTCGGGTGAGCCTGCCTTGTTGTGATTCTTCGTGCAACTCCCTTGTTTTTTTTACTGTAGAATATGATTGTAGGAGCAGGACTCTGTCAGCATTTATCTTAGCGGATAAGCACCAGCGGTCAAGGTTAGCCAGGGAAAAAAAAATCGGCAAAATCGGGACCGGACAAAATTTGAAGTACCGGCCGAATGCAAATTTTTTTTAAAAAAATTGAATTTACTATAGTAATTTCGGAAATTTCACGCAAATCGGGCGAAATTTTGGGTTTTGAAACCAGTTTTTTGATGTTTTAGGGCCGGATTTGACCGCAATTAGTCCAATAACCCTTAAGAAAGTCATCTTACATGAAAATTTGTTGAAAAACTAATTTTTTAAGATATTTTAAAATTTAGGCAGAAACACTTTTAGATTTTTATAAAATTGTACAAGCTTGACAATGATCTTAAAAATTTATGGTACCATATTTAGTAGTGTAGTATCATACAGAAAAAATTTCAAGATAATTGAACTTCATTTGTTATCTTTAAAAAATCAAAAACAGAATGGACATAATTGGAATAGTAAACTTGTTAGATTTTTCTAAATTTTCTCGAGTGTGATCATGATCTGAAATTTTTATGACATATTAAGAATTTCCTCAGTACTATTATATAAAATTTTTAGAAAATTTCAACTTTTTTTTGTTTGGTCAATAAAATCTATAAAACCATTGAACTTCATTTGTTATACTATATTGCAAAAATCAAAAGAGAAAGAACATCAATGCTACTGTGCCTTGTAAGAATTTTATAAATTCACTGGAGTGTGATCATGATTCAAAATTTTTATAAGATCTTAAACACTTCCTTATCACTCTTCTATAAAATTTTTACAAATTTTAAATCTTCTTTTATTGCTAAAGCAAATCTATGTATTGATTATCAGGTTTTTATCAGCACGTAGCACTGTCAGAATTTTTGGAACTTATTCAAGCATGATAATTATATGAAACTTTTATAAGAACATTAGTGATACATCAGGACCTTCCACAAAAATTTTCAAAATCTTTCGGACGTGTTTTGAACTATTTTTCATTCCGTTCAAATTTGCCAGTAAGGTTTTTATAAGGATAGTAGCACTATCCAAATTTTTAAAAATTCTTGAATCTTGATCACCAACCGAAAATTTTATGGAAATATTAGCGATTCATCAACATCATTCACAAAAAAATTCCAAATTTTCTAACGTTGTTTGTATTATTTTTCATCCGGTTCAAATTTGCTGGTCAACGTTTCATCTGGATAGTACCAATGTTCGAATTTTTAAAAATTCGACAGACCTAAAAATTTTATGAGAATATCTTTAATGTGTCACGAACCTACAAAAAAATTCAAATTTTTTTACATCGTTCGAACCATTTTTTTATTAGTGCAATTTCGGCGAAATTTTGGTTTTTTGGCCGAAATTTCGGTAGCAAAAAAAACCAGATTTGAATTTTTCTTTTTGAATTTTGAACGGATTTCGTCCGAAATGCTGAAATTTCGCCGAATTTTCGGATTTCGTCCGTGGGAAAAATTTTGTTCCTTAAGGTTAGCATCAGGAAATACGTTGTTCATTATGGAGGTTTTGGCAACATTCATTTGGAATTCGATGATATCATATTGGTAGTATTATAGTCTTCAGAGTTTTTCTAGTGAAGGTTTTGCTCCAATGTTAGTTTCAGATGAATGTTTGAAGTGCAAGAAGTTTGTTTCTGTGTAGATACTACAACGTTCTTTTTGTTATCTTTGCTCGATATGAGGGGTTTACTGCAATTTATATTTTATTGATGGCACGACAGTTTTTCTTTATCTTGGCATTTTTTTGAGCAGTTTCAACCATGTTATAGATTTTCAGTAGACATTTTATCGAATTTTATGTTTCACATGGAGCATGCCAAAAGTCTATGATATGAGTTCTTCACTATCTTCCCAGCAACTCAGGTGATGTTTTGACTTATACCATTTGATGATTGAGTATTTGTTTCAGAGGTCAGTTACATAAATTTAGACTTTATTGGAGTTATGAATTCTTCAAGACTCAGTTTTCTTTGTTTGCTTTGCTATAGCTGTGTATTTGGATTGACTGTTCCAGTCTTTCTCTCGACCTACTGATGATTTGCTCAATCTTGCTTTGTGGGAAACGTTTTGATAAGACTGTCTCAGTCTTTCATACCCATTGAGGTTTTTCGCACTACAAGTGTTTGGTTTGATTGTTTCAGCCTTCCTCGCTCAATAGTCTTTTGGACTTTTAATACATTTGTATTCACGTGCTTAATTACCTCAGGGTTTTCTAGAAACAACTTCGTTATAGATTTTGAGTTAAGGAGAGCTTTGTTGGAGATAACTCAATATCTCAATTTACCATATCTTTTGGTTCTATCCAAATATGTTGTTAATTCAAGTCGTTTACAACAAAGACTCTTTGGCTATATAAGCCAACATTCTTTACAACTAAATATTGAAGCATTATAACGGATTGTTTCCCATGGTTTTTTTCACAAGGATTTTTCCACGTTAAATCTTATCTCTAGTTATCTTGCCATGCATCTATCGTAACACTTGTGAAATGTGAAGATTTAGCGCTTTAACTAGCACATCATTTCGTGTCATGTGACAGTTCAGATGTCAGTTTGTGAAGATTTCAGTAGCCAGTAGGTACTGTTCAGTAAGTGCTCCTTTACTTTGTTTTTACCAACTCTGCTATTCTTAGCTCAGGATACCACGTCCAATTTACATGTAACTGCACTTGAACAATGGGTTCCAGCGATCCGAAATCATGTGGTCACAGCACAAGAACAACTATTCTTCTAAGTTCAAACAGAGTAGGCTTGGTCTTATAACTACTTCAGAGCATATGACATAAAACGGCACAGTAGCAACCAGAATCTCATAGTGTTCATGGCACGCCTACATGCTAATAAGATCACCTAAAAGCAGACCTCACAATATAACATCCCTACAGATGTGTAAAACATTAGTTATTGCTTCTATGCAACATTCATAAGAACGGACAACAGCTAAAACCTATGCAGGAACTATGCAGCAGCCGGCTTCATGCTCCTCGAGGGAGTTCGCTTTGGATGCTCCTGGTTTTGCAAGATGGCGCTGTCCGACGAATCCGAGCTGCTGCGCTCCCCAGCCTGCCCTTTGCTTGGCATCGTCTTCCCAAGAGCCTTCTTCGGTGTTGCAGCGCCTTTCACTTTGCCGTTGGTGTCCTTGTTGTTACCATGGTTCTTTTCTGCATAAGTACCAGCGGTGTCACATTTGTCTAGCTTTGTAGTCTTTGACAAGCTGAGGTCTTCCACTGCCATAACTCCATCCCACTCATCTTCAGTGTTTGTTGTGGCGCCTGACCTTGAGCTTTCATAGGAGCCAATGCCGATGCTGTCAGCTCGGATAGTTGCTGCCGCAGAAGCCCTTGTCTGCTCATGGTATAACACCTGTACCACAGTCCTGAGAGGTAGGCGTTCGTTCTGCACAGCATGAGCACATGCATCAGGCGACAACTTCTTGCAGTCCATGAGGCTACAAAGCTTCCTTTTGTCATTCTTGCTCAAGCTTGGGTGCTCCTGCTCAAAATTTTGAAAAAAAAAACAAATGTTAATTCGGCAAAAATAACTGGACCATGAGAAATCTATATGGCATGTGTGATTTTAAACATCATAACATATAATATCAATATGTGAAAGAAACTCATGAACTAAAACAAAACCGCCAACAATAGAAAATGCATTAGGAGCATATGCTGAAGCAGGCATAAGTGTTTCAGTATGCATACGAACATTCGTCTGATAACACATGCCAATTTGATAGGTAGTTGTAGGAGTACCTTCAGATACATGTCAATGGCGCGATATAGCCCATCATGAACTGGCCTTGAATTGCCTGATACTGTCTCAGCTAGATTAACGAACTTCAAAATGGGTGTATTTGGGTCCTTCGCAACCTCAGCGAGATACCCATCTACGACTTTTGCCACTGTAATCATTGATGCACTAGGTACTTGAACATGACCGTTCACTTCACCACCATTATGTTTCTGAGCATTCTTACTATCTTGCCTGACAAATTCTTCAACTATACTAAGGATCATGTCAATGTCGTAAGCAGTGATCTCCCCGTCCACTGTAGGAATCAGAAGATCAGACACAGACGCTTCATCCAATTGTCGTCCAATACGCTTCATAAGCTCTTTCCTGCACATTTCTCCGCATTTCAGCAAATTTGTTGCCCTCAGAAGCTTTAAAAGGAAGCTGCAAGAGACTGAACCTTTCTCTGATGGCAACAGGCATGTGATGGTAACTAGCATTGCCCGAACTTTTGCATCACCATGGATCATTGAAACCTTACTTAACGATGGGAGCTTCTTGTATGTGTAGGCCTTAATTGCCTCACCAATCACATCCTTGGGCACCATACCCTTGGCTTTGATGGCTGTAATGATTTGCTTGTAGGAATCAATGTCGAGATCAGTCAGATCCTCAACCCACCAATCCTTTGGCACAAACTGCTGCTTCTTGACTCCATTCCATTGCAAATCAAGGCCATTCTCAGTTGGGAGCTTCTTGCGGTTGTATGTATATGACCATTCAACCTTGGAAGTGTCAGTAGAGGCTTTCGAAACAATGGAGTCAATGCAGTGGCTAACCAGCTTAAGATCCTCTGACCAAGGTAAATGAGCCTTTGTTGTCCCAAGAACAATAATAGAGTCTTTCCAGCTCCTGAATATGCTTGAGCTGAGGAAGATGTCAATCTTGTAAATGAGATTACCCTTGTCAACAGTTTCATGCATCTCCAGGTACTCAGCAGCACAGCGGGCAGCAATGACATTGTAGGCATTCAGTGTGACAATCATGCCGTAACAGAACTTGGCACAGATCTCAAAAGCCTTTGTACCGCCAGGAATATCATGGATGTGGATGTCAATATTTTCATCATCAGTAGTTGGGATCAACTTCTGAAAGCGAGCACACTTGGATAGAAGTGGAAACTGCACGGTTGGAAAATGTAAATCAGGAAAGTATAGCTTAAACAGCAAGAAAGAAGAACAGTACATTTAATAGAGAAAACAAGTAGCATAAACTAAAATATTTACCAGCATAAAACAGCAGTCAAGTAATTTAACAATGCATAATGAGTACCACGCACATCAATAGTTTAACGATTGGGTAAAGCTAAACCACAAGAGCAAACAAACCTAAACAAATGACATGATATAAAAAAAAATGTCTAAGCACTTGCTCTTGTGACAAGGGTTTTTCATCTTGGAGACAGAAGAATATATTCGTAAGCAAATGCCAAACCACATACGAGGCCATGATTGTTTGAAGCACAAGTAATTTCTAATGTAGTAAATCTTATGAAGGCAGTCCACAGAAGCTCTATGAATAAAAAGGATGGACGTGTTTACCTTGTGAAGGTAAAACTTTGTGGTCCCTAGACGAACAGTGACATCGCTCACTAATTCAGTTGCCACGATACTGCAAGGTTAAACAGTTCTCATAAGTAATAGAATGGAAAAGAACAAGCAACCAAAAGCATTTGATATCTTGGAAGAAAAACATAGGCTTCAATTCATATTTCTGCCTAAATGGATAATAGTCCTGTATATTTAGCATTGAATTATACGTGGGCTATCATGAGACAAGGAATACACAAAACTATAAAGCAGGGGACCTATAGACTATAGAGGTAAATCATGAACATTACTGGATGAAAATTATTCTTTATACATATATTTTTTTTTAAAAAAAAGGGATGTATTCCATGTCTAGCAATTAAAATATAACGAGAAAGTTGACCAGAAACTCTAAATGAAGCGCCATAATAAAATCAGTTTTTAGCATTCAGCTCCCTCATTTCAGTAGTTAAGAACTATGTTTTATCCAATAGTATGGAGCATTTAAGTTCATGTCGGAGTATCCATTTGAATCCCACAAAACAAACTATGCACAATCATGGCAAACATAGAAGAGTACAACAAATACTCATTAAGAGATTTCACTCGAAGACCATATGAGTCAGGGAAATATTTACCAAACCAAACAATAGAGTATAGTTCCTCAAACTGATTTATCTGCTATATAGCATTTCACGGTTCTAGAAGAACATGTACAACCTAAAAAATAAATTACATATTTCATACTTTCAACAACAGTCCTTTCAAGGAAGGAGAACTGAAGAAAACTGCCACAAACCCAGTAACCGTTGAGATCATGTAGAAGTGAAAATTAATAAGCAGTGAGATCGTCGTATGACGATCAAAAGGCAGCAGCATGGAAACAATGTACTGCAACAACGAAAAAGAACAAGCAAAAGCAAGAGAAGCAATCAATCACCTGACTTCATTCCCATCATCCTGAAAGGTATCCGGATTCGATCCAAGCTTCATGAACTTCATCTTGAAACAAGAGGTAGAACAAATGTACACCTTACAACTTCTCACTCCCTCAGTCCAATGCTCTCACACACAGACCACCACAAGCACCAGCACTACAAGAACACCACAATATAGCACTACTATAGTACTACCCCATATTTGTCCACAACATGAACAGCAACGTCTCGGAGCCAAGAAGTACAAAGAACAGAACCAACTTGACACTCTAGGCTGGTGGCTGCGCCGAAGACCGAATATTGCAACGTGCCCAGACCGGCCCGGAGATCGTTCGTACAATGAAAACAAACAAACAATAAGATCGGTTCTGATGCAGAAGCAACACTGCTGCTTCAAGCACACTCCACCCCAGCCTACTTATGCGGTTGATGTTGCTGCTATCGTAGGCAGTGAGGCAAGAAGGGGAGGAGCACAAGCGCCTCAAGAAAAGTAAACTATACGGTGAGGGGGGCAAGGAACCAGGAGGGACACCCACAAAGCACAAAGCTGACACAACCCCACCTCCTCCTCCTATTTGTTAATTGCCTGTCCTTCTTGATCTGAGAAAAGATTTGTATAATTCCTTCCACCCCACTCCAATTTTCCTTACTACTTGTTTTAACAAATCAAGAATCACAAAGGATCTTGTGTCCAATGCACCATCATAAACAACTAGTCCACATTCCTCCCCACACCGTTCCCTATGCAGTAGCACAGGTGATCTCTCAACAAATCTCTGCAAAAACAACGGCAAAAACAAGAGTTAGTATTTTTAACACCTTGGAGCAGGAGACATCGAGCATCTTTTTTTAATGCAAGACGGGGAGGCAATGAAGAGACCAAGAACCACTTGCTCACTCTGGTCTGTGCTTGTGTGGGAATCTTATCGATATGCCAAGATCTCACGGTTTTGTGCTGAGATGACGAGAGATATGTAGTAGGAGGGGAAAAGAAAGAGAATTCCTAGTTAAAAACCATCAGCTCACAGCAAGTGCAGCCACAATGCGACAGCCATGAGGGAACATGTGGGAGGCATCAAGATTTTATAGCAACACAGGGAAGGCAACAAAACAGGCTACCCAGCAAAGCACACTAGAACAAAGGCAAAGCGAAGGCAGCACCAGCCATGACCCGAGGAAGAGGAACAGAATGAGACCCACCCCAAGAAAAGACTCCCCCGACTAATGGAGCCACAGCCTCCCCCTCCTCCCCCCAAGAACTGCTCAGGAAGAAGAGTGCATTCCAGATGCAGCCACACAAGTGTGTGCACGCATCGTGTGCACATGTGCCTGTCTCTCACTCAGTGTTCGTTTGTATATGTGTGTTGGGACTGGGAAAAGACGGTGTAGCAATTAACCCCAGTGGCCTTGCAGGTGTCCTCCTCCCTCTCCAATGGCTGTACTCAGGAGGCGGCCCAGCGTGCCTCCTCAAGTACCCACACCTCTACCCCCCTCTTATCTACCAATGCACTAAGGCCAAGTGATACAACAGCAAAAGGGAGGAGAGAGAGAGAGATCAGAGGAGTAGAGGAAGAGGCTCACCGCAAGAGTCCAACAAACGGCAAGAGAGCAGTGATGCTTGGATGGAAGGCTTTCCTGCCTCCTCGCCTTTAAGCTGCTTGCTTTTGGTTTGGTTTGGCTTTCTTTGGTTCGTTGGGCGGTGTACTGCGCCACTGTGGGTGCGCGCGCGCGTCTCCCTGCTTTCAAGAGGGAATAGAAAGCTCTCCTCTCGCCTGCGGTCCTGCTCCTGCTGCGGGTTGGCTGGCTGGGCGGCCGTGCCTCCTAATGCCTTTCTCTCCTCTGCTTTTTTAGTGGTACTACTGTACTAGGACGTGTTTATGGTACATAATGTGTCTTCGTCTTTCCAGCTACAGCCCATGAAATACTGCAGCGCCTCCGTGCGCTCGTCGCCTTGCTACACCTTAGCGTGTGCCGGGCTGGCCGGGTTCGGTCATGAAAAGCCCGGTTGGTTTCGGGTCGAGCCAGCCAGACCTGGCCCTGGTCCCCTAAGACTGTCAGGGTAGACACTTGTTGACTTGTCGTGTGTAAGGTTACAAATTTTGTTTTTGGACTATATTTTAGAGGTGACCAAAATCCAAAATTTTAGTAAGATTTTAAAACTTTGGCCAATTTCAAATTCGGTATCTTTTTTACCAGCAAAACCGAAATTTCGGTCGAAATCACCGAAATTTCACCATTTTCAACACCTTGTGGAATGGTCTCCTGATACTGGAAAAAAATGTGAAAAAATATGAAAAAAATCATGCAAGCATTTATCTATATTTTCTATCTATTTAAATGTAAAATACTAAGTATTAGCACATAAACAAATTTGGAAGTTATGGGAACGAGCCACACATTTGAGTTCTTATGTGTCAAGAACTCAAGATAGCAGCATCCGATTAGATAAAGAAGATGTCATTCAACTCACTTTATCTTCACTCCTCGGTGGGCATTGGTCCAAACGATAGATCCTGTACAAGCTCAACCCTACCGATCGTGGCATTATTCACTCTGATATCAGAGTAACCAGTGGTCATATTATATTAGAGCAACAATGGATCCCTACCCGTAAACATGACCTTGACGTCGTTGTCGTCACACTTCTAGCCCAATCCCTTTGCTCCCACCACCAATAACCACAACAATCCTATAAATGACAACGAGCAGGACATACTACTTAGCCACCGTGACTCCAGATTATATAGTACCAGAGTTGACAAAAAGTCTAAAATTTACAGTGACTTGAACACCCAAAATTTTGGCCAAGTTTGGAAATTTGAAAATTTTGTGTGTCCAAGTCATGGTAAATTTCCAGACTTACCAAAATTTGGGCATAAGTCATAGCAAACTTTGGTCGTCCAAGCCATGGCACAATTCTTACATGTTTGTTTTTTTTGGCAAAATTTTCACATGTATTCCTTAGAAAAAGACATTACAATTCATCAAAAAAAATTGGTGCTAAATCCGATCATACAAACATGAAAACCGATTGAATTTGTGATTATTTCGATAAAAAAACCGAAAATCTCATCGAAAAATCCCAAAATCCAAGTTATGATTTAGGGTTAGGGTTACATAATTTGTATATGTATTTTTTTGCAAAAATTTCACATGTATTCCTCATAAAAGACATTATAATTTATCATAAAAATTGGTGCGAAATCTAGTAAAAACATGAAAACCAGTAAAATTTGTGATCATCTTGGTCTAAAAAAGCCAAAATCTCAGCGAAATTGACTGAAATCTCACCGAAATCACCGTAACAATTTGAAAATTTTCAATATTTGTATCCCGCTGAGATTCAGAATATCAGTCCCAACCGAAATCTGAAATTTCAACCACAATTTCCGAAAATCTCGGCGAGACTTTGAACCATAGTTGTGTAGCGAGCAAATTGGCGCTTTCCGTAGCCATCTAATGGCAATAACACAGTACTTTATCCGTCCAAGTTTATAGGATATATTTTCTCTTAGCATATAGATTAAGAAGATATTGAGAATGACTAGACTACCCTTAATTATTATTTCTAATCACTATATTCAATGCATACATGTAAAGAATATTAAGTAAATATAGTTATTTATTAGGAGTATAAAAAGAACGTCACACTAATTTATATTTAAACATATAGTATGTTATATATTTATGAATAAAATTATTTAAAAAATATCGTATAAACTTGAGCGAAGCAAGGAAGTCATGGCTAGTAATATTTGCATCATCGGTATTTGGTTGTACCAGTACTTCTACCACCTAGGAATCGTACAGACAGGAAACAGGGGGGGAGAAAAACAAAATAAAAGCTAACCCTTTCCACACTTAATTAAGCTGGTCCCAGATCACACAAAACGAGGGACGTGAACGAATAATCATCCTTTGATCGAAATGCGCTATGCCTCCGATCGATAAAGCTGACTCGCCTTTACGAGTGTGCTAACCATGCGGGCTTAGGGCCTGTTTAGTTCTCTGTCTAAGCGAGTCACGTCTAAGATTAGTAGGCTGTTATAGGTGTGGCACGGTTAAGTTGACTGAGATTAGCTGCTGTTTGGTTCCCTACCACGTCTAAGGTTGGCACGGCTAAGAATTTTATGGTACGCGTTTGGATTGTGGCCATGAGTTGGCTTAGGCATGGCTAAGAAATTGTGGTAGACGTTTGGATAGATGCCACACAATTCTCAGCTAGAATCAGTTTTGTTATGATCCATTAAACCTTTTTTATGTGAATCTGGTTTAATGTCATTGGTTCAGAATTAAAAAGCCTAACCATAAGTTCAGCTCCTTGATCACAGCTTCAACCTATGATATTGGTGACGAAAATTTGCATTCAGGCTGCAAATATGCAGTTGTTGTATTGATAAAACAGTAAGGAACATTGGTTATATGTCCACTTCATCCAGTTACAACCTATGGTCACAAATGAATGTGGAAAGAAGCTAACATTGATTTGCAATTGGTGCATTGACAATATCTAACATATAGTCATGCAACAACATGGAAGTACTTACATATTTCTGAACCGCAATTGTACAAAAAGGATTAAGCTTTCTCCTAATAAAAGATAGTTGAGGCCATAACAAAATTTACAATAAGTATCCGCAATAAGATTTTACAACGGAAATGCTTGTTTACATGCTCCAGCACTGATTACATGCAGTCTTCTCTAACCATGCGATCACCATCAACAAATAGTACCACTGCATGGTTTGCTTGGTCTTTGGTTCTCACAGATACGGCACAATCCTTCGCCCACGATTGTGCTCATCTGCTTACACCAAAACAAAGGAGCCTGTCACATATATGAGAGGGCATATGGAGTACAAAGCTACAAGATGTAGGGACAGAAGTGAATCAAACCGACTCACCAACCATTCAAGCATTGTGATGTGATCACTGCCTCCTCCCCAACAAATTTAGCAGGCGTCCTCTTGTTTCCCTGCAAACATTGAACAATGAGGGCACTGCCCTTGGTACTCCCTATTTTTTCTGGCAAAGCAATGTATTACGCGTACCATGATGAGGACCCTCGCACCCACCAGAAATGGATTCTGCACCCCCTTGAGTGTTGTTGAGTTCACAGCATTATGGTGTCATGTTACCTCGAAGTATGGGTGAAATCTGCCTGGACTAGTTGTTATCTTGGAATGTGTCTCCGTAGTTCTCAAGAGAATGAGGTCACGCGACATAATACATAGAGCATCTAAGACAGCATGGAAGTACCTATGCACTGTCTCCCCAGAGCGGTTAAACTCAAAACCAGTTGTTCTATTAGTCCATCTATGACCAACAACATGCATGAACATCGCAACTTGTTCTTCAATCTCGACATTGAGTGTGTCGATGGCAGCCCACGATTTCTTAGATGAGAGCACAACCTATGGAAAACAAATTTCCACATGCGCAACTCACTAAGGCAGTGAGCTTCAGTGCCATTGTACAAACGGTTCAAACGTGTAGCTCTCAGCACGTTTCTCGGCAACATAGGACCATAGGTGACACGTCTCTTCTCAGATCTAATTAACTGAAGTTTATATCAAGATAGAGCAACGCATATTGCTATGTTGATAATAGCCCTTCTCATCCGCAAGTAATTACAATAGCTATTATAGTATTCAAGGTATAGTTTCTTTGCACCCATCTATACACACATGAAAAATGTTTAATCATATCAGGGCCAAGCCATGCACAACATTGAAAACTGCAATATGGAAAGCTAATTGGATTAGGGTTGCTCACCGATGATTTCTTCAAGGATTAGTTGCAAATCCAATTGGGGGAAGACCTATTGGAGAATTCCCTACATCATATATAGAGGAATCAATGTCCTGGGGACCAGAAATATTTGTAACTAGTGTTCACAAATTAGTCAACTTGCCAATCCATTACAAAGTTTCAAGATTGACACCACAAATGTTTCATGGTCTAGTAGAACTCACTCCTGTTGTTCCGATTTCTATGGAACACGTATTTCAACGAATATGATTTTTTCGATTACGTCTCTAGTATATCACTCGAAAGGAATCTCATATGATGGTAACATTAACTATATTGTTTATTATCACAATATACTGATTCTTGACCAAGTAAAATATACACTGTCGTCCCTCGGAAGGTTTCGTTGAAGCTTACAAGCTACTGCCAAGAAAAATCACATTATAGCTAGTAAGGGAAAGAATCAGGAATCAATAGATCAGGTAGATCTGAAAAGAAGCATTACAAATCAGTACAATCAGACTCCACCCCGCCATGAACAGGTAGGGGGTGGCCATTACGGGGCCGAAAAATTTAGGACAATGAAGAACGTTTACTGCTAGTACTCCAGTATTCGACCACGCAGCCGAACAATCGACAACACATTTTATCAATACTGAAGCCATGGATTAGATTGATTGGTCGTAGTCGCAGCAAGGAAATAATCCCCAAGAACAAAGTGACAGAGCAGCAATCCAAGCAAGCAAGCTTCTTCCTTACCAATGAAAGAAGGAAGCGGCGCCGCTGGTGGTCGGCAGAGAGGGGAGGTGCGATGGCGATGGCGTGCCTGCTGACTTCACCACCAAAGAAGGAAGCGGCGGCGCTGGAGGTCGGCGGAGAGGGGAGGTGCGACGGCGATGGAGTGGCTGCTGACGTCACCTGTCACCACGGGAGGAGGTGGCGGCGAGCTGCGGTCGCGGCGCCTTGCGTGGGATGTCGCCGCTGCCGCCTTTGCGTCGCCCCTCCTCCCAGATCTATCGATTCGGAACCCTAGACTTTGGTTGCGGGAGTGGTTGTGGCGCATGCGCAAGTGCGGCGCTCAATTTGACCGCCACAGATTTGGCGAAAATTTCGCTGGCGAGTGAATCGCGCCACGCCTCAGCTATTGTGGCCAGCCTCAGCTGCGTAACGAACCAAACACTTACCTAACCACGCGTGGCATGTCTAACCTTAGACGTGGCTCGCTTAGACAGGGAACCAAACAGGCATTTATTCCTTACGTCTAACTAGGAAATATACAAGGAAGATATTGAAAAACGATTAGACTAGGACTCTAATCACTATATTTAATGCATGTAAAATATCAAATAAATCTGGATATGTATTAGAGATATAAATAGAACATCACATTAATTTGTATCGAAACATTAAATATTTTTATTTATAAACGTTAGTACAAGACTACTCAATAAATAGAACGATTAAACATGGGCTGAACGAGTATCGTATCGTATCCCCCTGCCCTGGCCGGGGCCTCCTATTTTTTTAGGCCGAGATCTTTTGAGCGTGCGTTCGCGGCGACCCATGCGGGCGAAAGCGGCGGCTTCTCTAATCTAATCATCCTCGGTCTTTCGCCGCCTTGGAGTGACCCGATGGCGCGCGGCGTGACGGCATCCGTCCGGACGGCGCGTAGCAAAAGCTTGCACGCGCCGTGCCGTGCCGTGCCGTGCGCGCGTATGCTTTTGCCGGGTGCGTTCCGTCCATTGCATCTACGTCGTCTATTGCGCGCGCGGGTGGGACGTAGCTGGTGAGATCGACGTCACCGGCCAAATACTCCATATGTATGTACTCGCGTAAGCAGTGGATGTATTATAATAATAGGCTTGGGAGTTAGGACAGGTCACACAAGCTAGCTTAGTCACTAAACGGCCACCTTTAAAAGATGGCAGCCTTGCGCCTAACTTGTGTCGCTGTCTCACTGATCGCTCACATCCGTTCCATCTAGCTAGATTAGATAGGTGGGCCTAAACGCATCATGCATGGTATTCCCTTGTCCTAGAATAGTACACAAAAAATATGTAGTGGTAGATTAGATGTGGCATTATTACTAGCATACATGTGTGCACTTGTACAGAGGGACCAAGGTGAGGTCACGACGAGGAGCTCGGATAGGGTGGGCGCTGCATGCGATGCGATGCGATGCGAGTCCGTATTTACTGCGCGCGTCTGCTGGTCTAAGCTCATGATAGTTTCAGGCGCGGTTCTTTTGAGGCGTGCCTTGCTTGCTCTCACGGCGACAACCTATTATGATGTTGTGCCTCACGAAGCACAGCTGCTTCTCTGATCCCTCTTCCCAGCTGCTCGCTCGCTAGTCTCTCTCTGCTGACCTCTCTTCCCTCTCACATCCAACACTTTTTCCCCCTTTTCCCGTACGTAGGTGAACTCGAGACTCGAGAGCAGCAGTAGCTACGCTGCACACAACTATACCCATCCTGTATCCTTCTTTTTCGATCGTCTGTTTCTCTCTCCACCCACTCGCAGGCACACATACGTAGGTGGAGGAGGAACTACTACACAGTCTACACTACTAGTATAATGGGAGGAAGAGTCACACAGAGCACGCACGCACAGTGAAAGAGTCATAACGCCGAAGACCGTTTCGTGATTCCACTCTACTACGGTGCTACCCATTGGTAATTTGGTATTCTAGTCTAGCTGACGGGTCTTGGGGTTTGGGAGGCGAGGGCAAGCTCGTAATTAAACCCCTATTTCCATACTGTTGCTACTGATAGCGCTGGGTTGATCGGTCATATGGTTGTTTGGTGGTCGGTCGTAGCGACCATCATTAGCTCGTACGTGTTGAATCCCCGCTACAACGATCATGTCTCCACAGACTAATCCTCCGGCAGGATCTGGATCCATCTTTAGAGTATGGTATTGAAAGTTATAATTTTCTACTAGAACAAGAAAAGACGTATTTCTTCTTGTCATATGAAAAAATATATTAAAATGACGAGATTACTCTTAGTTATTATCACTAAGTACTATATTTATATGTATGTAGAGAATATGAATGAAGATGCATATTTATCAGAGATATATAGAAAATATCACACTAATTTTGTATTAAAATATACCTTATATCTATAGACAAGATATCACTAAAAAAATATGCATTATAAACTTAGGTGGTGGGAGTATCTATTAAAAGTCGACAGCAACCTTTTTACAAATTGCGAAGAAAAAGGTGTACTAGAAATGCTTAAAAAAAAGAAAAACTTCCGATCATTAAATTGATGGACCCTACTACTTTAAAAGCTTAGATTCTACAATTGTTTTATAAATATATTAATTTGGAAAAATTTAAAAATATGTAACCCTTAATTTCGTGTTAGAGGCTTAGATTCAATAGTGTATTTAGAGATATATCAATATGAAATAAGGAAATACGTATTACTATGTTTAATCTAAAGATTGAGATTGTAAATTTCTTCCTCAATGGACCTATCTCTCAATCCTCTCTTTCACACATAAGTAGGAAATCTTAAAATAATTTTTGCTAATTAAATATAAAATCAAATGTCCCAAAATTCAAATTTGGATTACAAAATGTCATTTAAATCTAAACATATGTTTAAATCTCATTTAAATATATTAAATAGAGATATAATTTCAAGGTCCAGCAAAACAAAAGGTGAATTCAAAATGCCAAGAGACACACTACGAAAATACGCGAATACACGTGCGCGTGTGTTTAGCTGTGGTGACCCCCATTTTTACACAGAATGCAAAAATGAAAATCTAATGTGCTTGCAAGATTAGTCCTCTGGATCGAGAGCTAGCACGCACATTTCAACAAATGGAATCACAACCATACAACAAATAATTAGCGGAAACGATTGATTACTTAAATAAATATTACAACTCAGAAAATTTAGCAGCAAAGAAGCAATAACCCGTAGTTTGCCCAATCGATCCCGCAGGCAACTGACCAGGCATAAACTCCAGATAGAAATACCGCGGCAAAAGGATCCCGCAACCTGCGATGAACACTTGAAGCTTCGCTTTCTAAACCACCTACAATATAATTAGGCAAGGGTGAGTACGCTATGCATCAAAGAAGACTTGAGCAAAACCTACAATACATGCGAGCCATTTCAAAGGAGGCTACTACGATTAATTTGCATAAAGCGAATTTGCATTTGTAAATCAAGTTATTTGCAAACGAATTTAAAAGAGCATGTTTAATTGATAATAAATAGATACGGCGATAAGTAATACTCACAGTCCTCCATGACGTGAGCAACGAATCATTCACATTCCTGAATTCCACAACTGTCGGCCCTTCGACATAAAACATAGTTGCAAAACAAATAGAACCAACCCTTTTGAAATTAATAAAACATTTAACATTGGAATGACTTCACCGAGTGCTCATGACCGCGAGCGCGGCTAATCGATTAGATTTAAACTCTGCAGAGGTGTACAACTTTACCCACAAGGAATGATCCACTCTTTTGCAAGCTATTAGCACACTTCCTTTGGTGTGCCGCAGAGCGATCATCTGAGCCGTTACATTATTCAGACATGGCTTTGATCCAGCCGGGGCGTTAACCTCGCCTCACAACAGAGACACTCACCCAAGTCGTGGATCCACATTTATCACACCCAACACCACGTCTCGTCCATGGCAAAGGCGTGCACCGTTACCGCCGTGCAATTACCCATACTGATCGCATGGAAGCCCTCACAAGCAATCCGTCGGAAATGCCTCCGCTTAGCTCCGCCTACCAATGAGCAAAGCCACATCCGAACAACTTAATAGGCTAAGCTCGTCCCATACCGAGCCTCATGGTTGCACGGAAATCTCGGATCAATAGCGTCCCATTGCTCGGTCCTTAATTCGACACGGCGATACTCCACCCTACACTACGTGCAATTCCTTTCACTGCACAACCCGCTATTGCCAATAATCGCCGCATCAAAGCATAGTTTCATTTTGGGTTTTTAATCAAAATTACCCGCAACCAACAGTGATATTTTCAATGTTTTCAAGAAAACAAATCTTGATTTGATCATGTACATTCTTGATTCTAAAGCATGGCTAAGCAGGTTAATATGATCGTGTATACCCAAAATGACATTAAGAAATGTCTAACCTTACTCTATGGTTATCAAGGTTCACATGTTCATAATCATCAACGGAGGATCACGAGACAACAGGTATAACTACCAAACCACAAGATAGCAATTTACATAAAGTAAACGATGCATAAAACAATTTGATGCACAAAAGGCATAGAAAATAGTAGGATCAATATGGTCAAAGGATGCTTGCCTTGCTTAATTGACGAATACGACGAAGATAAGGATTGCGGTTGACGAAGGTGACGACGAACACAGCAACGTCGGGTTCTACGCGCCGAACAACGGAAACAAAGCAAACTAAACTTCAATAAGAGCGAAAGAAATAGATAACAAGAACAAATAAAACTCTGATAAAGAAACAGGGATTGCTCTTTATGTATTTGTTAATCTTAGTTACGAATTCAAGATGCTAAAATTGGTTGGATTAATAGAATTAAGCATTAGTTGCAAGGTTTCATTGATTTACTATTCACAATCTGATTTCGGTAACTTTGTTACTTATGGGTTTTGCTCTATTAGGATTTAGAGTCAAAGCAAGATAAATTAAGGATATTTTCTTAGATTGTCAGTAGATTATAATTTGAAGATCATTTCAAAGTCGTTCTTTCCTAAATTCGGATTTAGATGAGTTGTTTTGCAAGTTAATGAAAAGGCTTAATCGATCATGTTATATTATAAATGAATACTTCTTAGCCTTGATTGACTTCAAATGGAATTAGTTTTATACAAGTGAGTCTATTGATTTAGGCTCTGAGATATCATTTCCATTATATTTGAGAAGGTTACGGTGATAAAAACAACTTAACTACGGATTCCTTCATTATTACCTAAAGTTTATTCATTCACATTAAGGCCTAAAGCAATGTGATAACTTAGGGTTATTAGGCTATTAGGATTAATATGCAAAACATGATAAAGTATGGTTATTTCTTCATCTTGAGATGCTATATACTTTGTATAACAATCCTAAGTCGATTCCATAAATTTTTGGCTTTGGGCGATACATTATATTCATTGGTTAAAATGCTAATATGGTATTAAGGTTTATATTATAAGAAACTGAATTGAAAATGTGCGTTAACTATTATCACTTAAGGTTATTTAACCTACAGGATAAATAGGTAAACCTTAGCGAAATGGGATTATCTTTTCCTAGCGAGGTAGTATATACTTTGGAGAGTGCTACAGATCAATTTCATATGTTTTACTGATTGAGATGAGATATTATATTCATTGTTGAAATAGCTTAAGTGGCATTGTAAAGTTAACGTTTATTCGAATCGGCCAAAAGGAAATGACAGTTAACGCTTAAGGGTTTTGATCTGATGAGATTAATATACAAACCTTAATGGAATAAGGTTCTTTTACAGATTATGGTAGTATCAACTTTGTAGAGTGTTACCAAACTGATTTTCTTGATTTTAGCATTTGGATGGGTTATTTTATCTATTGTTGAAATAGACTAAATGACCACATTTACAAACCTTAAATCGGCCAAGTTTCATTTTACGTTTGCGACTACATTACACATGATTCTTGATTCATTTTTCGGGGGTTAGCGAATACCATTCTAGAAATGTTATAAAGTTGACTCGGTATTATTTTAGCTTCAATTGCAATAGATGAACTATTTGTTTGTTGCCATAATCAACATTTCTTTTCATTAAGAGAATGCTAATTAAACCTTATCTTAAACAGTTTTGCATACATGGAGTCTTCTTGTTTCGAAACCTATTCAAAGTGTTGCTACCATTTTATGAGCTATCATGCTACTATTTTGCTAATGGCCATAACAAGGTTCACTATTGATTGCCGGTAAATAAATTAAGCATAGATCAAAAATAAAATACATTTTCATGATTGAGTTTATTATAACTCCAGAAGCACATAATCACTTCTTATATGATTCTATAAGTTATATTTTTCCACAGGAGCAATATTGTCCATAATAATGTTTGTTCTATTCTTGACTTTAATAATTATTCTATGAATCAAGACTTGAATATTTTTGCGTATTTGAATTCATCTTGGTCTATTTATCACCTAAGAATTTATTTTATCATGTTACAATTTACTATGCATAGATTTGCATTAAAGACCATAATGGGATTATAGCAAAGCTTACTTCTAATAAATTGTTCTGAAGCTCAATAATTAAATATTTTTGTATATTCAGATTCTTTCTGATTTTATATGAATAATGAAATTTATCTCACTGAAATTGGATTACAAATGCGAAAGATAATTAAGATTGAATTTTTGCCCGATTTGGAAATTCATATGAAATAATGAAATACGTTTTCCGTGAACGTATATGCCTTCTCCTACCTCGAACACACGATTGCTTTCTGTTCTCGAGGGATTGCTAGGGCTGGCAGTGAAAGGTCTTCGGCGATCTTTCCGTGGCGAGGGCACTGGAGGCAAGGGCACGGTGAGCCGCACCAGTGTGGAGTTGATTCGACGAGATTTGAGGCGGTGGCGCAAGAACCGAGCTTGAGTGGCAGCAAAAATGGCGGCGATGGAGAGAGCAACCAAGGGCATTAGAGGTCGAATCGATAGCACCAATAGCATCGATGGAGCGAGGGGTTCGGTTTCACCCGAAACGGCGCCGGAGAAAAGCGGCGAAGCCGCCCGCGGCCGGATTTGGAGGAGAAGAGGCTCATGGCGTGATCGGCAGAAAGAACTGAAATTAAGGAGCTAGATGAGTTCAGTGATACTCGAGAGCGCTTCTGATTGCGAGAATTTGAGAATGGCTTCTTGGTTGGCTTGATCTTCTACCTCACCCCTTTTCTTGCTTGCTGAGCTTGATCTTCCGAAGACAAGGAGGAAGTCACTACCGAGCTTCTTGGTTCAGGAATGGGAAATGGCTGAGCTCTACTCTTGTTCTCTTCAAGAAATGGCGAGAATCGCTTGAGCTCCGGGAGGCTTTGCGGCGGCGAAAGGAAATGGCGAACCGGTTACAGCGTTTTGGCTATGGCGTGAGGACGAGAAGTAGTGGAGCACTACCGGTTGGTTTTCAAGGTGCAATGTCTCTGGTTGAAGCTGGCGTGATTTCTGAAGCAATGACTTGGGCTTGCTGCATCGATGGAAGCATCTGGAGACATGGAGTGGCTGCAATTGGGACCCACATGGCGAGAAAGCGAAACCGGCTTAAGAATCAACCGGCTGGGTGTACTGAACTTGCATTGATTCGCCAGCTAAACCTTGTCAGAGATTTTTCATACTTTTCGTGTAGTCTCTTCTGGAAGTAGATGATCTCCAGCAAAAAGTTTAGATCGAGATAGTTTGTAGATTATTTACTAAAATTCTGACACTGTATAATGCACAGGATTTCAAATTCTGCTTTTTGATTTATCCGACAAGTCGAATATTTTTATAAATTTTTGAAACTTTGTTTTTCAAATTATCTTGAGCTATTTGTTCATATGTAAAATTTTCAGCTCAAGATATTGCTCCAGGATTTTATAAAAATTCTGACATTAAGATTTTCAGAATTTCAGAGCTTCTGTTTTTGAATTATTTGGAGGCCTATCCGACCTGATGAATTCTTGATATTTTTACTGGAGGTAAATCCTTTACAAAGGGTGTTCTGGTAATTTTATTAGCTTCAGATAAACCCTTAGTATTTTTCATTAATTCGGATGATGCACTGTTTCATTTTTAATATTCAGATTGATATTCACGTATTTCTAGCAGTGCATAATTTGGTTTCTCCACAATTTTGGATTTAGAAAATAAATCATTCCCAACTCTTCTTTTGTTCTTTTAATTTCTCCGTTTCCTTTGTTGTCTTTGCAATTACAAGATCCAAGAAATCAATTCGAAATTCACAATTTCCATAGAACTCAAAAGTACTCAAAATGCATAATTCACCTTATAGCATTTCACTGGTTTTATAATTTTCAGGATGTTACAAATCCACCCCCCTTACAGAAATCTCGACCCCGAGATTTGGTGGGTCTAAAGGAAAGAAATCGGGATATTCTTCTTTGAGGCGATCTTCACGATCCCACGATGCTTCTTCTTCAAAATGACTGCTTCATTGAACCTTGATCATCTTGCAGAATTTGTTACGAACGTGACGTTCAGCTTCTCTTAAGATTTTAGTCGGATGTTTTCGATAAGTTAGTTCGGATTATAGATCGATTTCGTGTGGCTGGATGGGTTCAGAAGGAAAACGAAAACGTTTCCTTAATTGCGATATCTAGAAGATATGATGAACACTGGATAGGTGAGATGGCAACTCTGATCTATATGTTTTCTTTTTCTTTCATCTTCAATGATACGATATGGCCTAATATATCGCAGCGCCAAGTTATTTCGAATTTGGTAACAACGAATACCCCGAACTTTGCAAATCCTGTGGATGAGATAGATTTGGGAATTCCTTCTCGGAGGTGATGTATTGTTCTGTTGATACATCGTCTTCATGGCAATTGCTTTACTGGACTTTCGTCTTGTGATTCCGAGTTGGCGTGTGAGAAATAGAGAAGAATTCTATTTAGATTTTAGGTAAGCAGATGAGAGATATTACTATATATATCTTCTTCTTTTTCTTTGTTTTTCTTTTTTTTTTTGGTTGAAAACCCAGGATTGTTAATATGAATAATCAAGTTTTAGAGAATAGCATTTAGTATGTTTAGAATACTGGAGGTGAAAGAGAAGATGTATTCTTATTAGATTCATTTAGGAAGATCTGAATGTTATTATCCAGAAGGATATTTGAATGCAACGGCTGATCTGTATAGTCCAACATTAGTTAATGAAATGAGCCGTGAATAAATGTCATTTCGGGTTGAGTTTAACTTGAGAACATAGTAGAAGTAATTCAAGTGTTGGGTTGAGGCAAAGGGATTGTAAGACGATCCTGATGATTTAATTCATTTGATCATTTGAGCGAAAAAAGAGTTTTTGGTTTTTCTTTGAATTTGGCAACTACAGAGGAATGAAATATGCAGAATCAAAAGATTGATTGCAGGAATTGAATACACAATGGGTGTATTCATTACCACATTAAGTGTCAGGTGCAATCACATAAGAAAGATGTTTATATTCGAGCCTATCATCGAGGCGGGGTTATTACGGGTACTTGATGTTTTCTAAATCCTTGCGATGGCTTGAAACTCTTGATGTCTCCTTTGACAAGGTGAAGTAAGAGTACTTCTTGGACAAATGTTGACAAAGTGTCCCGATCCCTCTCGATTGATGCAGGTGATATTGTCTCTTTTATTCAAAACAATAGAAAGATTGTTTCTTGATGTTATAACATAAATGATCAAGTAATGACTAGGATTAAAGAATTGACACGGGAATTAATTTTGAATGTTGGTAGGGTCCAAATACATAAGTATCTTTCCTAATCTTGCACCAAGTAGATTATAAATTTCTTTTGCGAACAAGTGTTGCGGACAACCGGGATTGATGTTTTGAGTTAGATCGGATGCATATCCAAGGAAATGTTGGTCTTGATTCTTGAAGTCATTTTTGAGGTTGTTACAAAGCTTCACAGGGTTGAGAACGAAAGCGAGTTTGTTTCCTCTTTAGGCAAGCTGTTGGCATAATGCCCACATTTACCATAACAAAAGCAAGAAAATTTTGGCTTTCCAATTTTAAATAATGACAGGATGTTCATTGGCGTTCTTTGGAGGGATGACAAAGGATAATTGAAATTCAAAGTGGAGTTGAGCGAAATTTCTCGGGACAAGTGTCTATGCTCAAGTGTCATTTCTTTAATCGATTTTTCGAGTAAACCGCCGGACTTTACTCCTCCTATTCTTGAAGTTATAATTTTGATCGAGTCTTCTATGAGATATGGTCATTTTTTTCAAGGTTTTGATGAAGATTCAAAAGAACAGGGGCGTCCATTTTTGAAGCGAATAGACGACTGACAAAGTTTGAAAAGATTCATCGCTTGAGCGATAAAATCGTTTTCGAAGGAAAAATAGGCTAGGACAACAACTAGTTTCAAGTTAAATCGACAAGCTGGTTTCTCATCTCACATGCAGATTCGCGGAGAAGGATTCTTGGGTTTCACATATGTGATGCTTGGTTAGGAGGGTCTGACGAATGACACTAGAATCTTTTCTGGATATAATCAACTGAACCATTGTCTTGATGACGATTATGGCTTACAAAAGATGGTTGCTCTTCCTAGGATATTCTTTAAGCGATATTTTCGATCGGCTAGTCTTCCTTTTTTTTTCGATTGCCAAACCTTTAGCAACTAAGGCTCAAAATTTCTCTTGCTAACGTTGGATTGCATTAGCAACCACCGTATCTAGGGGGCATTGAGTTGGGCACTTGGTATTTACAAGAGATAAGGGCGGGGCACCGAGTGTATAAATGGGTGACGGTTTGTGGTGCTGCGAGAGAAGAAGCGGGGTAAATTGAGACAACTCGGATAGGCACTTAAAGGAAATGAAAATGTTCCCACAAAATCTGAGCAGGTGTGAGTAAAAGCGACCAAGTTGCAGCAGTCCGCACAACAAGTAGCGGTTTTAGTGTTTGATTAACCTAGGTATGGGGAAAATTTAATGGTGAGTGTATATGTGGCGGCAACGATTGATGGGTTAACTAGGCGCACAGTGCGAGAGTGCGGGCGATCTATATAGGCGCTTAAGGCGTGTAAAACAAGGTTTGAACGCGACAGTTTTGGTAACCTATTAGGTGATGACATTGAAAATTCAATGGCACGAGACATGGCTGAGGTAGAGATAAAAGTATGACGGCTATTTCATCACTATTACTAGCATCGATGGCGGGCATTGTTTTGGGCAATGATTTCGACCTTCAAAGTAACCAATGGTATTACTTACGGGGCGTTTTTCAGAGAAGGATTTTCTTTTATAACTGAAGCAAGCGATGGCGCTTTCATCAACAGATGACCTAACTCTCCATAGCAAGTGCAAGCACGATTTTCGGATCGGTTGGGTTAATAATACTTCAAGGAACAGGTGTAAGTATCAAATAAAGTGTAGAAGTAGGTTTCTAGTCTAAACCATTCCTTTCCTAACAAAAGCTACACCAAGGTTGGAAATATTTTGTGCTAGTTGCTAGAATAGAAGGATGTGCGTTTGGTGATTTCGTTCAATTATGGTGAGCATTTCCACCATGGTTCTGAGATACTAGTAATCATTTTTCTTGTTAGTTTGTTTTTGCACGTGCATTTTTTTGAACCGAAGAAAAGTGGAGGGTTGATTGCTATACAAAGGAAGTGCTCTAGCTAAATCTGAGATGATTCGGTTGGACTTGGATAGGATTACCATTTCTTGGCAATTGAGTATCTTGCGTGGTTTCACGAAGTAGATGAGAAGCGTTAGCGACTTATACCAAGAATCATTAGCGAGAATGAGCTAATTTAAAGAGAGATCTGATGCGTTAAAATAAGCGAGATGAATGAAACGATGCATTTTAATCGAGATTATTTGGGAGAGTGAAAGTCGATTATGAAGGCTAAAGATTTTATTACTCATCACTTTTAGTAGGTGCGTTAGTGAATTGTGTTGCGGACATTCTACAACAATATGTATTAGAGTAAAGTGATTTATCTGAAATTCTCTTGGATTAGAGGCATTTTGCAACGCGTTTAACAAGATGTTGGAAACATAGAAGGATGGTTAGATAAGGGTTGCCTATTTTATGAAGTGATATTTGACTCCTTCCAATTAACTCAAATCGTGGTTTCCATGCAGATTATGTAATTTTTGGTTCGGTTTATAAGGCAACATTTCGTTCTTTAAAATCTTTTTAATAAAAATTTTCTTATTAAGCGGGGTTAACACATCGCAAATTTCAACCTAGTGGTTTTAACATTCACGAGGGTAACCCGAAAGCAATAGAAAAGATTTACAACAAAACTTCAACAACACAGAAGTAATATGTATATATTTAACTTAATATGTAGGAAGGGTATGTATTTTTTTTCCTTCTACTGGCCATAAGTACTTACGCACAAAAGGTCTACTACATAGTTAGAATAATATGTAGCTCGCATATTGCTATTTTTTTATTGTAGGTTGTTTGGTGACGAATTTCTTTTAATCTTCGCACCACTTGCTGTGTTAGTCTTCCGAGGCTTCGATGAAGTTGGAGAAGTTGTGCTGCTCTGCTGCTTCTATCTTCTTGAAGTTGTTGATGTAGGCATCACTATCTTCGACTTGTTGCGAATTTATTTCCAAAAGGATTGGTTAATAGTTTTCATTTTGCAAGAAGATAAGGAAAGAAATACTTCTAGAAAGAATAACTTAGGAGTAAGGAAAGAAAATTCTACACAGGGGGAAATAGGTATACAGAGAAGAAGAATATTTTCCATAGACGGGAAAATAGTGTGTGTGTGTGTAACTAATGTTACTCTTTTTATATTTCTTTTTTTTTAAAAAAAAATTAAAATTTCAAATTTTCTTTCCAGTTTTCATTTTTAACATCCATTTAGAAGTAAATAACTTTTCTAGTTCCAACTCCTTTTCATGGTGCATAATTTAAGCAAAGTGATGAAGTGAGTTTTAAGGCATGGCTAGAAGTTATTGTTGGAGCATTAGGTTTTTATCTAGCCTAGAGTGACCCGAGTAAGTTGGTATTTACTAATTTAGAGAGCTCTTGTACTTGGTTTATATATGCATGGTATGATCTCAAGCAAAGTTAAAAGTAGTAATGGGGTCTGTATTACTAGTCTTAATGAGGCTTGATTTTTAAGAAAAGTTAATGACTATGATGGTTATACTGGTAAGAAGTTCTATGAAGAGGAGACAAGTTTGTATAAGTTTTATATAAAGGAGAGATAGACTATTTTTATAATCTCTTATTTATCCTATGGTTTGAATTTTCAATATTCATACATGAGGACAATTTATTATGAAACTTTAACCTTAGAGGTTAAGTTCACACATATAAATCACCCGGGCAACCAGAAATAAAAACCAATTCACAATAGCAAGACAAAAACACAAAATAGTAAAATGCTTTATATAACCAGAGCGGAACAAAATGCTATGCGCAAAGGGTTCTTATCTTAGGACAGATCGTAAGGTATTCTAATCTTCTGCCTTTTCTGTTGGATGATGTTTCTTCACGAAGTAGAGTCTTCAGTTGTGAATCTGTTTCGTTGAAGTTAGTAAAGTGTTGTCTGTCTTCCTGGAGATTGTTGGCGCATACATTGTAGGCTTCACTGGTTGTCGTGAAGAATGACAGCAACATGTCTCAAACATTTCCAGAAGCAATACTAAAGATGATCCATGAGCAGAGATTTCTTTTTTGAGATAAGGGGAATTTCTTTGCAAACCAAAATGAACGTAAAGACAAGAATAGATTCTTAAGAATGAGGAAAGAATGGCAGAGTCTACATTTTGCAAATATGCTAGCTTCGGAAAATAAAATTTTGAATTTGCTTATTCCAATACTAACGACCATTCTATCTAAGGTTTATCCTACGGTCAGTATAGCTCTGATACCAACTGTGGTGACCCCCATTTTTACACAGAATGCAAAAATGGAAATCTAATGTGCTTGCAGTACTAGTCCCTGGATCAGTAGCTAGCACGCACATTTCAACAAATGGAATCACAACCATACAACAAATAATTAGCGGAAACGATTGATTACTTAAATAAATATTACAACTCAGAAAATTTAGCAGCAAAGAAGCAATAACCCGTAGTTTGCCCAATCGATCCCGAAGTAACCCGAGCATAAACTCCAGATAGAAATACCTCGGCAAAAGGATCCCGCAACCTGCGATGAACACTTCGAAGCTTCGCTTTCTAAACCACCTACAATATAATTAGGCAAGGGTGAGTACGTTGCGTACTCAGCAAGACTTGAGCAAAACCTACAATACATGCAGGCCATTTCAAAGGAGGCTACTACAGTTAATTTGCATAAAGCGAATTTGCATTTGTAAATCAAGTTATTTGCAAACGAATTTAAAAGAGCATGTTTAATTGATAATAAATAGATACGGCGATAAGTAATACTCACAGTCCTCCATGGCGTGAGCAACGAATCATTCACATTCCGAATTCCTGGCAATCGGCCCTTCGACATAAAACATAGTTGCAAAACAAATAGAACCAACCCTTTTGAAATTAATAAAACATTTAACATTGGAATGACTTCACCGAGTGCTCATGACGCATGGCCTTGCTAATCGATTAGATTTAAACTCTGCAGAGGTGTACAACTTTACCCACAAGGAATGATCCACTCTTTTTGCAAGCTATTAGCACACTTCCTTTGGTGTGCCGCAGAGCGATCATACAGAGCCGTTACATTATTCAGACATGGCTTTGATCCAGCCCGGGACGTTAACCCTCGCCCTGAAAACAGAGACACTCACCCAAGTCGTGGATCCACATTTATCACACCCAACACCACGTCTCTGTCCATGGCAAGGCGTACACCGTTGCACCGGCCAGGCAATTACCCATACGAACTGCATGGAAGCCCCTCACAAGCAATCCGTACCGGAAATGCCTCCGCTAGCTCCCGCCTACCAATGAGCAAAGCCACATCTGAACAACTTAATAGGCTAAGCCTGTCCCATACCAGGCCTCATGGTTGCACGGAAATCTCGGATCAATAGCGTCCCATTGCTCGGTCCTTAATTCGACACGGGCGATACTCCACCCTACACTACGTGCAATTCCTTTCTGCACAACCGGCTATTGCCAATAATCGCCCGCATCAAAGCATAGTTTCATTTTGGGTTTTTAATCAAAATTACCCGCAACCAACAGTGATATTTTCAATGTTTTCAAGAAAACAAATACTGATTTGATCATGTACATTGCTGATTCTAAAGCATGGCTAAGCAGGTTAATATGATCGTGTATACCCAAAATGACATTAAGAAATGTCTAACCTTACTCTATGGTTATCAAGGTTCACATGTTCATAATCATCAACGGAGGATCACGAGACAACAGGTATAACTACCAAACCACAAGATAGCAATTTACATAAAGTAAACGCATGCATAAAACAATTTGATGCACAAAAGGCATAGAAAATAGTAGGATCAATATGGTCAAAGGATGCTTGCCTTGCTTAATTGACGAATACGACGAAGATAAGGATTGCGGTTGACGAAGGTGACGACGAACACAGCAACGTCGGGTTCTACGCGCCGAACAACGGAAACAAAGCAAACTAAACTTCAATAAGAGCGAAAGAAATAGATAACAAGAACAAATAAAACTCTGATAAAGAAACAGGGATTGCTCTTTATGTATTTGTTAATCTTAGTTACGAATTCAAGATGCTAAAATTGGTTGGATTAATAGAATTAAGCATTAGTTGCAAGGTTTCATTGATTTACTATTCTGTACGATTTCGGTAACTTTGTTACTTATGGGTTTTGCTCTATTAGGATTTAGAGTCAAAGCAAGATAAATTAAGGATATTTTCTTAGATTGCTGTAGATTATAACTTGAAGATCATTTCCAAGCTGTTCTTTCCTAAATTCGGATTTAGATGAGTTGTTTTGCAAGTTAATGAAAAGGCTTAGCGATCATGTTATATTATAAATGAATACTTCTTCGCCTTGATTGACTTCAAATGGAATTAGTTTTATACAAAATTTGAGTCTATTGATTTAGGCTATAGATATCATTTCCATTATATTTGAGAAGGTTACGGTGATAAAAACAACTTAACTACAGATTCCTTCATTATTACCTAAAGTTTATTCATTCACATTAAGGCCTAAAGCAATGTGATAACTTAGGGTTATTAGGCTATTAGGATTAATATGCAAAACATGATAAAGTATGGTTATTTCTTCATCTTGAGATGCTATATACTTTGTATAACAATCCTAAGCTGATTCCATAAATTTTTGGCTTTGGCTGATACATTATATTCATTGGTTAAAATGCTAATATGGTATTAAGGTTTATATTATAAGAAACTGAATTGAAAATGTGCAGTTAACTATTATCACTTAAGGTTATTTAACCTACAGGATAAATAGGTAAACCTTAGCGAAATGGGATTATCTTTTCCTAGCAGGGTAGTATATACTTTGGAGAGTGCTACAGGATCAATTTCATATGTTTTACGATTCAGATGAGATATTATATTCATTGTTGAAATAGCTTAAGTGGCATTGTAAAGTTAACGTTTATTCGGAATCGGCCAAAAGGGAAATGACAGTTAACGCTTAAGGGTTTTGATCGATGAGATTAATATACAAACCTTAATGGAATAAGGTTCTTTTACTGATTATGGTAGTATCAACTTTGTAGAGTGTTACCAAACTGATTTTATTGATTTTAGCATTTGGATGGGTTATTTTATCTATTGTTGAAATAGACTAAATGACCACATTTACAAACCTTAAATCGGCCAAGTTTCATTTTACGTTTGCGCTACATTACACATGATTCTTGATTCATTTTTCGGGGTTAGCGAATACCATTCTAGAAATGTTATAAAGTTGACTCGGTATTATTTTAGCTTCAATTGCAATAGATGAACTATTTGTTTGTTGCCATAATCAACATTTCTTTTCATTAAGAGAATGCTAATTAAACCTTATCTTAAACAGTTTTGCATACATGGAGTCTTACTGTTTCCAGAAACCTATTCAAAGTGTTGCTACCATTTTATGAGCTATCATGCTACTATTTTGCTAATGGCCATAACAAGGTTCACTATTGATTGCCAGGTAAATAAATTAAGCATAGATCAAAAATAAAATACATTTTCATGATTGAGTTTATTATAACTCCAGAAGCACATAATCACTTCTTATATGATTCTATAAGTTATATTTTTCCACAGGAGCAATATTGTCCATAATAATGTTTGTTCTATTCTTGACTTTAATAATTATTCTATGAATCAAGACTTGAATATTTTTGCGTATTTGAATTCATCTTGGTCTATTTATCACCTAAGAATTTATTTTATCATGTTACAATTTACTATGCATAGATTTGCATTAAAGACCATAATGGGATTATAGCAAAGCTTACTTCTAATAAATTGTTTTGAAGCTCAATAATTAAATATTTTTGTATATTCAGATTCTTTCGATTTTATATGAATAATGAAATTTATCTCACTGAAATTGGATTACAAATGCGAAAGATAATTAAGATTGAATTTTTGCTCGATTTGGAAATTCATATGAAATAATGAAATACGTTTTCCTGAGCGTATAGCGCCTTCTCCTACCTCGAACACACGCATCGCTCTGTTCTCGGGGATTGCTAGGGCTGGCCGTGAAAGGTCTTCCGGCGATCTTCCGTGGCGAGAACCTTGGAGGCAAGGGCACGGTGAGCCGCACCAGTGTGGAGTTGATTCGACGAGCGGAGCGGTAGCCGGCGCAAGAACCGAGCTTGAGCGGCAAAAAATGGCGGCGATGGAGAGAGCAACCAAGGGCATTAGAGGTCGAATCGATAGCACCAATAGCATCAGTGGAACGAGGGGGTTCGGTTTCACCTGGAAACGGCGCCGGAGAAGAAGCGACGAAGCCCGCCCATGGCGACCGGATTTGGAGGAGAAGAGGCTCGCGGCGGCGGCTGATCGGCGAGAAAGAACTGAAATTAAGGAGCTAGATGAGTTCAGTGATACTCAGAGACGCTACGGTTGCGAGGAATTTGAGAATGGCTTACTGGTTGGCTTGATCTTCTACCTCACCCCTTTCTTGCTTGCATCGAGCTTGATCTTCCGAAGACAAGGAGGAAGTCACGGTGAGCTTGCTTGGTTCAGGGAATGGGAAATGGTGAGCTCTACTCTTGTTCTCTTCAAGAAATGGCGAGGAATCGCTTGAGCTCCGGAGGCTTGGCGAGAGGAAATGGCGAACGGGTTCGGCGTTTTGGCTATGGCGTGAGGACAGAGAAGTAGTGGAGCACTACCGGGTTGGTTTTCAAGGTGCAATGTCTCTGGTTGAAGCCGGGCGTGATTAGGGGTGAAAACGGATCGGATACGGATCGGATAGGGATCATCCCATATCCTACCCTAATTTATTTTGTCGGATATCGGATCGGATACGGTAAGAGTAGAATACTGATCGGATAGTCGGAACGGATACGGATATTAGCGGTCGGGTAGAAAACGTAATCGGGTATCATACGGACGGATAGTGAGCGGATATCGGATACTAGATCGGATAGCATATAAAATACATAAATTAAAGCATACGATGAAAATAACCTAACTAACACATAATTGGAGACATAATCCTAACACAAATACACGAAATACAAATAACTCAAACATAAAATCCTAACTAATACATAATTGGAGACATAATCCTAACATAAATACACCAAATACAAATAATTCAAACATAAAGTCTAACATAAAGTCCATTTACACAGATAGTCCATAAATAACATAAAGTCCACTTACACAAATAGTCCATAATTTAAAGTCCGGACATAACAACAATAGTTCACATACACGCATAATTAAAGACATAACAACAATAGTCCATAATCACTAGGAAGATTTGCAAAGTATGAAGTCCATTTAGACCATGACACAAAGCTATGATATAAAGCTGCGACCAAGCTTCAATTATGAACTTGAGTTGTGTGTCCGTATTCAAAAACATCGATTAACTTTGCAAGCTGCAGACACAAGAGAGAAACAGAGAATTAGCACCATCCAAGTCCAAAACATGAAAGAATAACAAATGAAAAACTTATATATAACACCGAAGGAAAAAGAACATTTGGTTTTATTAGCACAATAGCAAAGGACTTGGTCACTTGGTTAGTACTCTAAATATACTTATGGATCTCAACATTTGACAGAAAATGGGTTCAGTCAAGTCAATATTCTTCTAGGTATCACCAACACAATACAATCAAAGTCCTTCAAGTATGGCAGGCCAACATAATACTTGTACAGTAAAAGGTTAGAATTTTAGAAAGCATAAAGGTTCCTTATGAGCGCAAGAATGATGTAAGCTGTATTTGTGTGGTAATTAATATAGAAAAATAGAAACTCGAGATGGACATCAAACTTAAGTATCTTGAACATCTTGTCGATTAGATGCCCAACACTCATAGTAATGCATATATCTCTCAAGTGAGTTTTAGCCCTTTCCTCCTTGTTTCAGTCTCATCATCTTTGCAATCGCAATGAAGTTATTTAAGTTAGAAAAGGAACCTTACAAACGAATCGGACAAACAAACTATTTGGCAAACAACAATAGACATTTCAAATAAAGATACAATAGACATACAACAAAACAAAGATGCCCAAAAATGTCTTCATGGCATCCATACACATGTCAAGTTTCAACATTGCATACACCTTCCGTTGCTTCATTTCCATTCATATTCAAACCATTTAATTGGTCGCACAAAGCTTCTACTCCACTTTTATTTGAACCTAAATGCAATAAATAACAAATTAGAAGGCACAAATAAAGACATACATAATACATAATACATGAAGGAAGCCATAACTTGTAAGAAAAAATTGACCTTTACGCGAAGCAATCATCCAATCCTTTGTGCAAACTAAGGCCTCAACAATGTCATCATCAAGTCGACTACGGAATGGATCAATAACGCGTCCACCGGCACTAAACGCCGATTCTGAAGCAACCGTAGACACTTGAATAGATAAAACATCCCGAGCTAGCATAGAAAGGATAGGATAGGTTGTTGTTTGCCCCTTCCACCATGATAATATGTCAAAAATACCATCACCATCATCAAACTTCAAGAGATCATCACTCATGTATATATCCAATTCAGACTTCTTGTTTGCATTATTTTTAGAGTGATACAACTCATCTATGTTAATCTCATCCTCATCCTCATCCAATGTGCAATTCTTTGATTTTGAAGCCACATCATGCTTTTTCAAAGTGGATGGTGTACTTGATAAAGATGCATTGTTTAATGAATATGTTGCAAATAATTCATTGATCACATTCATTAGTTCCATCTTAGCAAACTCAGCCATGTCATTTTCATATATTTTGGACAAGCAGAACTCAACCACCTTGTGCTTGTACCTAGGGTCAAGAAAGGCTGCCACTTGCAAAGCCATATTGCTCATATCCCAATACTTGTCAAACTTTTCTTGCATAGCCTCACCCAAGTTAGAAACTATGATGTCATTACTATCAATCCATTTTCCAATAGCAATCTTTATCTCACAAAATTTTCGAAAGAAAAGATTTGCAGTAGGATAGGATGTTCCAGAGAAAAGTAAGGTGACATCATAGAATTTTTTCATGCACTTGCAAATAGTTGTTGCATTTAACCATTCAGCTATTGTAGGGGCAACAAATTCATATCTTGTCTTATCTTTGAGAGCAAGACGATCAAAGGCATCCTTGTAATAAATTGCATCTCTAATCATAATATAGGTAGAATTCCACCTTGTAGCAACATCTAAAGAAAGAGCCCTTTTAGTGTCCAAGTCACATTCTTTAGCACATATTTGAAATGCTTCCCATTGTTGAGGTGATCTTTTTATGATTGAAATGAACTCTCTAATGTTTCCAATGGCACTCTGAATTAATTGCAGTCCATCTCTAGCAACAAGATTCAATATATGATTCGCACATCTCACATGAAAGAATTTACCACCACATACAAGGAAGTCTCTAGCATGGTCAACAATAACATCAACAGCAACATTGTTTGAAGAAGCATTGTCCAATGAAAGAGCAAGCAATTTCTTGTCTAGGTTCCAATTTAATACATTTGTGAAAAATGTATCACCCAATCTAAGTCCTGAATGACTACCCTCAACATGAATAAAATTGATTATCCTCTTTTGCATGTTCCAATTGTCATCAATCCAATGTGCGGTGACACACATGTAACCTTTGTTTTGAATTGATGTCCACATATCCATAGTAAAACTAAAACGGCATGAGAGGGATTTGAAATGTTCATACAACAACTTCTTTTCCTCTTCATAAATCTCCATGATTTCTTTACGAACAGTGATGCGAGATTTCATTGGAAAAGTTGGCCTCAAAGATTTAATGAAATCAACAAAGTATTCATGTTGGCAAATATTGAATGGATACTCATGCATAATGATAGCATAATTAAACTTTCTCAAGCTAGCTTTCTCATCATACCGATATGTCGCAATCCCTCCCTCATTTTGATCTAGAAGTTGTTGGCCTTTTAAAACACTGTGCTTGTTCTTCAAATGATTTTTGAAAGCCGTTGTACCATTGGTACTTATAGCCCTAGCTGTATGTCTACACTTCTTGCATTTAGCCCATGTCTCCTCCATAGTGCTACCATCATCCATGGATACTATTTTCTCAAACTTTATAAAATGTTCCCACACCCATGAAGTGGTCTTCTTTCCAATCTTGGATTTATCTTCACTATCATCTTGTCCAATTGATCCCACACTTGCACTTGCACTTGCACTTGCACTTTTAAGTTGTGAAGCTACAACAATGATAATAAGAGCACAATCATCACTATGGCAAAGATATTATTGAAAAAATGCCATTATAAAAAGTATAAATATCACCATCATATTATACCTTTGTTCAATGTGATTGGAGAAGCTACAACTATGGCCTTGTTCTTGGTGTTGGAGGATGTCATTGGACCCTTACTTTTACTCGAAGATGTCATTGGACTCTTGCCCTTGCTCGACGTCGTGTCATCCTTGCCCTTATTGGTTGTAGGTTGTACTCCTGAAACATCATTAAGACTCCTATGTTTTTTCAACGGACGCGGACATGCATTCACTAGCTTCTTCTTACTACCGGCAACCTTTTTCTTGCCATGGTCAGACCCAACAACCTCTTCTTGCTCTTTCTCCCCTATTGCAGGATTGCTCCTCAATTGTTTCATGGATTGCTCCTCCTCGGATTGCTCCTCAATTGTTTCATGGCTCTGGCTATTGAAACCCGAGCCTCCACCACACTCATTGTCTCCCATCGCCTACGGTCTACATATAAGAATGAAGCATCAAAAACAACCTAACACTTTTTGTTCTCAAGACTGTGAATAAATCCTGAGACTTGTTTGTAAGGTATTATTGCAAGGTATTATTACCACAAATGATATTCATTTTCCTCACTTGTTTGTAATTTAGCACATGGACATTAAAACAAAAACAACCTTCTCCACTGCAATAAGGGACAAAACATGTGCAAGAGAAAACACTACTTCTTCCTTTAGAAAATCACATCCCTATATACAAATATGCAACTCTACCAGATGTGCAAAAATGTAAGTAAATGAAGCATGCACAAAAGGTGGGTTTCATACTTGCATCACCAAATTCTCTGAGTGGTGAGCATTTGTGATCCATATTACTTTTATCACCAAATACTTGCATCACCAAATACTTTTATCATACTTGCATCACCAAATACTTGCATCACCAAACTCTCGATTACAGATTATCGGGCAAAAGACCAACTCTCTGATCAAGACTCAAGGCCATTATATTCGCGAGAAATGGATGCTTATGATCGATTATCACGTCGGATCGAAGACAAGAGTCCTGTATCAGATGCAGTCCGGAGGTCGTGGATGAAGGAAGGGCGGCGGCGGCGGAAATGGAGGTGGTGGACGAGGCATGGACGGCGGCGGCGAGCGACGAGGCCGGACGGCAACGAGCGACAGGGCGGAGGCAGGCGGACGAAGCGGCGAGGGGATGGAGGCCCGCAGAGCAAGGCGGCGAGAAGCGACGAGGCAGGCCGGCGGGCAGCAGCGACGGGCGAAGCGGCAGAGGCGAGGCCGGCCAGACGGGCAGGCGGGGGCGGCGGGACGAGGGAAGGCGGGCGGCGGCGACGGGAGGCAAGGGATCGGGCAAAGCGGCGGCGGACGGGCGGCAAGCGGCAGGGAGGCGGTGGGCGAAGCGGCGTGAGGCGGCAGACGAAGCGGCAGGCGGCACGGGAGGCGTCTTGGGCGGCGGCGGACGAAGCGGCGGCCGAGGTCGGCGGCGGTTGCGGCCTCACGGGCTGGCGGCTAGGGTTGGGAGATTGCGAGCGGAGGGACTGAGGGAGTGAGGGAGGACCGAACCGAGTGACCGACTGAGGGAGTAGCCGAGTAGGGACTAGGGAGTATTAGCACTGCTGCCGGGTAGAACAACGGATACCCGATCGGGTATCCGAACCCGATCCGAAAATTTCGGGTATCACCCGTCCCATATCCGACCCGAATCCGACCAGACGCTAACGGGTAGTACCCGAATCCGAACCCGAACCCGCGGTTACCAAAAAATCGGGTTTTCCTTGACCCGACTGAGCAAGTCGGTTGCCGTCGAGTAGTACCCACCCGTTTTCACCACAGGCGTGATTTCTGAAGCAATGACTTGGGCTTGCTGCATCGATGGAAGCATCTGGAGACATGGAGTGGCTGCAATTGGGACCCACATGGCGAGAAAGCAGAAACCGCAAGAATCAACCGGTGGGTGTCTTGAACTTGCATTGATTCGCCAGCTAAACCTTGTCGAGATTTTTCATACTTTTCGTGTAGTCTCTTCTGGAAGTAGATGATCTCCAGCAAAAAGTTTAGATCGAGATAGTTTGTAGATTATTTACTAAAATTCTGACACTGTATAATGCACAGGATTTCAAATTCTGCTTTTTGATTTATCCGACAAGTCGAATATTTTTATAAATTTTTGAAACTTTGTTTTTCAAATTATCTTGAGCTATTTGTTCATATGTAAAATTTTCAGCTCAAGATATTGCTCCAGGATTTTATAAAAATTCTGACATTAAGATTTTCAGAATTTCAGAGCTTCTATTTTTGAATTATTTGGAGGCCTATCCGACCTGATGAATTCTTGATATTTTTACTGGAGGTAAATCCTTTACAAAGGGTGTTCTGGTAATTTTATTAGCTTCAGATAAACCCTTAGTATTTTTCATTAATTCGGATGATGCACTGTTTCATTTTTAATATTCAGATTGATATTCACGTATTTCTAGCAGTGCATAATTTGGTTTCTCCACAATTTTGGATTTAGAAAATAAATCATTCCCAACTCTTCTTTTGTTCTTTTAATTTCTCCCGTTTCCTTTGTTGTCTTTGCAATTACAAGATCCAAGAAATCAATTCAGAAATTCACAATTTCCATAGAACTCAAAAGTACTCAAAATGCATAATTCACCTTATAGCATTTCACTGGTTTTATAATTTTCAGGATGTTACATTAGCCATTGTCCACTCTATGCCATTCTCATGCCAAGTATCATTATTCAAGAAGTGACAAGGAGTCCTTTTAAATTACCTTTCCTCCATTTGGCTAGGCAATATGGTACTAAACCATGCATGCTTTGAAATTAAAGAAATGTGCCACCCAATGGGCCAATTTCTAGCATAAATTGAGCACCAACTCCTTCAAATGTGTACATTTTTCCCTATAAGAAAAAAATAGAAACATTAACAAGATTGGAAACACAACAGAAAACACAAGAAGAATTGCATTTTTTCCCCATTTTCATTTTCTATTTCCAAGAAAATACGGTTCATTTTTATTTCCCACCTTCAATAGATGCAAGAGAAATTGCAAACACTTTTGCCATCATTAGAAATGCCTCCCCCCACCACAAAAAAAAATCAATAACATGGACTAGTAGCCAATGACGCGGAGCCAGGGAGTCGGTGGCCCACGGTGGTGGAGGCGGCGTTGAGGACGAGCGGCGGGTGATGGACAACAATGGGTGGTGGCTGGTGACCCCGACGCCTGGATCTAGACCAGATCGGCCAGATGTAGAGGGTGGGGTTTCTATTGTCACCGGCACGGAGCGGCGAGTAGTGGACGGCGGCGGGTGACACCGACACCGGAGGGGAAGACCCCGTTTAGATCTTAAGCAGAGAGCTCGCCGTTATACTCGGGGGATAGAGAGACGGGAGTGGACGAGAAAGGAGGGAGGGAGAGGTGCATCGGGAGGACTTTAATGCTATGCATCCGATACGCAATACGTATAGATGTACGTATTTGATCCCCTGTTCAAAAGGTTGCACGCATCTCAAAGCATTTCAACGGTTAGGTGCACGAGAGAATCATGCACGCACAACACAGGCAGCCCGGTGTCAGACCAGAGCCATCCTTTTCTCCCCAGCCAAGGCACAAACACATCAGTACCCCGAGAGGAGCGTCGGGATGGGAGTTTTCTGACTGAGATGCGAAGAATCATCACATCACATCTTAGTTCATCACGACGCATCGTAGCTTGCGGGGATGTGGGTGTGGACACAGACTGACAGACACACAAACAAGTCTCTGAGACTCTGAGTTGTGCGATGAGGGAAGGAAAGGCGGATGGGCGCGATGAAATGATCGCTCGCAGGGTGCAGGTGCGGCCGCACTGGCGAACGCCACGTATCTAATCCATCGTGCCATGGGGAACGCACGCTCTGCCCATGGCGTGGCGCATCATGTATGCACACCCCACGTGAATAATTCTGTGGACAAGTACCAGGCACCACCTGCAATAACGAGACAGGATGCTTGGTGGGGCCCGTGGACCAGTGCCCAGAGCTTATGGGGTGACGACAGCTTGGGGTGTGCCCTGGTTAGTATGTGATCTGCTCAGACCAGGCAATGGCGATCACTCATAGTTGCACACTTGCGGTCATGATCACCTTGTTTCTAATCCTCGTGGAGTTCGAATTGAGCTTGTTTTTTTTGGGTCAATTTATTAGCTCAAGCGAGCCAAATCTGTGACAGATTATCTGCCACGGCATATATCGGACTAACTAAACTCAGCAGTCTCGTTGAGGTCGATCAGTCGATAGCTGACGCCCCATGGGCCATGGCAGCTGGGAGCGTCATGGGCAGCCTCTGCGCTCCTTGCGCTACATGAAAAAGCATGGCGGCACGGTATTTCCATCATACGATTTGATTGCATTGCACGTAGTCTACGAATCAATTGCGTATCTTCACTTCAGAAGCGAGACGATTGCATCACATATTCAGAACAGATCGATCCACTACTCGCAGAACAGATGATCATGATGTATGGCTGGTGCTTATTGAATCTGATTTCTGTTAGTAGTCTTGCAATGAGTAGTCAGGGACAATTGCATGAACAAGGGAAGGCAAGTATACATTCTACTTCACTTTGCAAGAATTAGACAGATAATCGCACCCTTCGTACACCACTAGCCCTGGCTTGTCGTTGTCGAGCTCCTCTTGCTGGAAACAGGCACACCGTTGGCTAACTTGCCCGGTCAGAGCTATGTCACCCGGCCTCCTGACTAATCTTGGATAGCCTGTTTCACACCAAACCTAACACAAGTAGCACAATGTAATGAAGGTTTTCAGAAAATGGTCATACTAAGCAAAATGTGTGATTTAAACTGCTTTCTTCAGACTTTGTTGTGGATTAGCTTCCTCAAAATAGACACATTTTAGTTCAACTCGATATACCAGTTAAGCAGAGATGCCTCACGCACTAACAAATTCTGGCCAAAATTTGATTCTTGTATCGAATTTATGGGGCATAGCACGCCCCCAGGAAAGCCACAGCACGTAGGTATGAATATGTTCATATTGCTACCTCAGACGGTGACAGGAGTACAAGCACTACTATTCATCACATGTGGCTGGAATACCACTGCCAAGCACCCATCAAAGATATAATTCCTACAGTAGGTCTACGCAAGGACGAGAAAACTCAAGGAAAAGATCAGTAGACACTAGACAGTAGCCTATAGGCACTGGGTTTGGGAGCAATCTCAACAAGTTACACAAAGTTATTGCTGATCCTCATTAATGCCTTTTTTATGGGACGACTCATTAATACCGCTTATTTCTTTTTTTATCGAAATATATTGCTCCATGACCCTATTTGCTGCCAGCCTATTCTTGACGACTGCCAGGAATCATCAGCAATCAGCCCGACAAATCAAGATGAGTGCCTGGGGAGGTTATTATAGCCCACCAGAGGCACGATAAATCCTAAATAGTACCCTATTGCCCTACCAAGGGGTAATACTCTGTTTGTAGAGTGCAGGTCAGAATATTTTTGGTGTGTGAATTCGAAACTTGGTAAGATGAGGTTTAGTTCAATCAGGAAATTCATAAGGTATTTTAAGAAAAACAAGATAAACTGAGAACAATAGCAATAGGGTACTTACTTCTCCACCCTCTTGCTGGCTCCATTTTGAATTGCAGTTGGGTATTTTTGCTTCCTCACTCTTCTGCTTCTCAAGAAGCTGGGCACCTCTTTTTGCCTTTACCTCTATACCCTTCAGATATTTTGTAGGATTGCCTTGACTGTCGTAGTAGCGTCCAATAATTTTACCAGCAAATCTGCATTACATGCAGGCACATTATTACACTACATGTATACCCTCAAGGCATCAATCAAGTAAAGCTTTTATTACATGACCCACTACTTCCACAATAACTTTAATATGTTTCACATGGCATATGCATCTACATTATATACTTTTTTTGGAGGGAATATAAGTTATAAGGTCAACAATACCACATAAGTAACGGATTTGAAAATATTACAAACATTCAAACATTGAACAGAATAGATAGATCATATGAATCTCTCATGCTTTATGGTTGACGAGAGCGAAAGAAAAAATAACGTCAAGAGCATGAAGATGACCTCGTAAATAAACTCCTCATATTCAGAAAGAAATCATAAGAAATGAATGTAACTTTGATAAACCAATGAAGAAAAAAACTCACATGTATCTCTCAAAGTAAAATTTCCTCCAGTCGACAATGCTATTTACCTGAAAGGAAGTTACAAATATAAACATTGAATAATTCAGCAACAAGAGAAAATGAATACTTACATGATTTTAAGCTACAAAGCACACATATGTAAGAAACACCGCCAAAATAAATATGGATGTTTACATTAAGTTGCTGGTTTACATCAGCACTTCATAAAATATACATAATACCAAGATTGAGGTGACCTTTTCATATCTTTGACAGTGTTTGCACCTATGTCCATGAAAGCTAGAAGCACATAACCACATAAGAAGAAAGGTTCAACTACTAAGAGCTTTCACATAAGAAAAAGATGGGTAATTGGTATGTTGGTCAAGTAATCTGTCAACTAGGACTTTGCAGAAGACCTGGAGCAAGAGGCCAAACAACGTATTATAATTGAAGTTAACAATCTTACCCCTAGACTTCTTAACTATAGTCCTTTCTAATAATTTCTCTTAAGCATCAGAGAATTTGATAGGTTGTACAAGAATTATGAATATAAACCATGTGTATTGTGTTCTTGTACCTCCATGCTAGATAAACCCTGTAAAGAATCTGTCAACCCATCACCTGTTGAATCACAGAAGAGGTTAGTGTTTCGTAAATCCATACAATCTTCTGCCGCCATGATGGTTGTGTTTTAATTTTGAAGAATTTACATATCAACTACCCCCAGTAAAATTAAACATATTAAAAAGAAACAATGTGACAGCATATCCCATTGTGTCAATTGCTGTGAGAAATTGAAATTTACCTAGTTGCCAAGAACTTAACAAGGGAAAAAAAGATTCTAAGTTAACTATAACAATATCATCACATAGGGGCCAAGTCCGACAAACCTTATTTTATTGAGTAAAATTCACAAAACTACAGTTTTGCTGTACAAACTATCAAAGAGCTATAAGTTTTAGTTTCTATTTCATAAAACCACAGGTTTCAAAATTGACCGTTTCTTGCAACAGGGTTTGACATTCTGAAACATGTAGTTCTGTAGTACAAATTCTTCTAAAATCTTTAGTTTTATGAAATAGAAGCTAAAACCTATAGCTTTCTGATAGTTTGTACAAAAAAACTTGTAGTTTTGTGAAATTTACTCCATGTTATTTATTCTTGATGCAATGCACCTACTCTTATGTTTCAACCAAACTTCCTGCTAATTTTGTGAACAAAAATTTAATTTAACTACTGATCCAGGCCCTTTTTCTTTCCAGCTTGGATGATCTATCAAATCAGAAGGATGCTAAATAAAATACATTAACCCAATACACTACTTATTTTCACATCTTTTTATCCCACATCTAATGCACAAAGTAGTAACTGCAACCCCCTTCAGCAGTTTTCCAGGAAATTGACAGGACGGTGTAATAGACATTTCAATCAAGCACTGGATATTGAAGAGGCAAAGTATGGGTAGGATCGTTGATTCAACAATGGGGCTAATGCAGAACTAAATATGCAATTTGACCCTGATAACTGTTAGACAGTATCCTATATTGTCTTGTCTAGAGATTGCTAGTATCCTAGATTGCCTCGTATGGAGATTGCTAGTATCATGTATCGCCTTGTATAGCTATTGTCTTATATAAGCTTTTCTTTCGTACCCTCATATACATGTATATATTTTGGCCTATTGGCCTCATGATAAATACAAGTGCTATTTATAACATTGTATCAAAGCAAGGTTTTTAGTGTTAGGGTTTTTATCGGCAATGCACTTGCGCCAACCACTCCTTCCTCCTTGTTGGCTAGCCCCCACTGCTCTTCTTGTGGCTCTTCCTGCTGCCGACCGTCATTCCCGTCCGGCGATTATGTAGTTGTCGCCACTCGCCATTGTACAGACGGCCAGTCCACTGAGCAATGACTCTTTTGCAGCAGATGTTACTTGGCTATGGTGGTTACTTGAGGATTTTGGCATTTCTGTTTCTACACGGATTTCTTGTTTATCTGACAGTACAGGTGCTATTAGCATTGCTCAAGACCTAGTGAAGCATGCGCTCACTAAGCATATTGATATTGATGTTTCCTACACGCAGTCACAGGTCCAGGTTCATGTTGTGCCTCTTCAGTATGTACCTTCAGAGCTTTAATTGGCAAATTTCTTCACGAAGGCACAGACTTGAGCTCAGCACAGCTTTTATCTCTCCAAGCTCAGCGTTGTTCATCCACCATGAGTTTTGGGAGGGATGGGGTGTTAGACAGTATTCTATATTGCCTTGTATAGAGATTGCTAGTGTCCTAGATTGCCCTGTATAGGGATTGCTAGTATCATGTATTACCTTGTATAGGCTTTCCTTTTGTACATCATGTACATATATATATTTTGGCCTATTGGCCTCATGATGAATACAAGTGCTATTCAAGTGTTCATAACAATAACAAAGTAATTCCACTGATATGACAAAGTTGCTTCATCATCACCTGTGCCTCTATAATATAGCTGATATACAAATGTGCTTTCTATTGTTGTTTCGCCTGTGCTTATGTAGTTCAACTGTTGATATTTTGCTACCACTAAATATACATCAAGGACAAGAATATTTTACGATGTTTGTAGTTCAAAACGATTATATCGTAAATTAGATGTAGATCAAGGAGTTCCTGAAATTTAGCTCAATACAACTAATATCAATTCATGTTTACCTAACTGATTTACTAAACGTAAATTACTGGCAATCATATGTACAACCTTACCTGTAAAATTTCCAGAAACAAATGCTCGTGATGCATCCCTGTTATGGAAATGCTGTTTTAATACCAACATGTGAAAAAATTCAAGGAAATTAAGATATGCTCTTTCAAGTTTGTCAAAAATTTAAGAACTATCCTAGAGTGGGCCAAAAGTTGAATAGCTTATTTTATACTCCTAGTGAAAATGAATTGTGTGACACAAACAATTCAAATAGTGCTTTCAGGCCTGTTATGACTTTTAGGAATCTATTGACCTCACAGAAGTATAACCTCCTCAAGTTTCTAGCAAGAGTTTGTGCATACATTATTTACGTCCAGACTCAAGAACAAGAACTTAGCCAAAAAAAAACACTAGTGCTGTAGAAGTGCAACACAAACAGCTAAAATCTTATACATACAGTTTACAACGATAGAATTGCAAGTATAAGATGGTAACCTGCCAGAAAAGTGATGATAACCTCCTCCAGGACCATAATTTGACCTTCCTTTTGTGACATCAAACACTGAGCTGTATCACCAAACAAAAGGAAGGTAATGGCCAAACAGTTGAATGACCAAGGTAAGATAATGGAATTAAGTGAATCCGCCGTGCATAAAACTTAAACAATGTGTAGGTATATTTGAATTCGCATTCACAACCGAACAAATTGAACTTCTTTTCTATCGAAACAATAAACTAAGGTATCATAACCTGTGATCAACAGGGAAAAAACTTTGAACACGGCCTGCCACTTGAAAGATCACAGCTTCTACAATAGTAAAACTCTGCAAAAGAAATAAAGATATACGAGAGAGAAGTGTGAATACCCCAAAATCCCTAGTAGTATGGGCAAGCCCTCATCCGTTCCGTTGTATATGGACAACTCCTCCACTGTCCACAACCTCTGCACATTGTAGCAGACGTGAGAAGAGATAAGGGTGTTACAAACCTCAGGAAGTTACAGAGCTAAAAAATTGCAATGTTTCTTAAATCATAAAGCTATAACTCGGAGAAGCCGCGATTAAAAGTCCATTACACAGCTAGCATCCCTCACTACAAGCTCATCTAAGTTGCAAATTGTAGTATACCACAGATATGCTCTAGATCAAGGTCTTAGCACATGGATACGTCTAACCAATAAGGAAAGTTACTGTAAATTTTGGATCTGAATTGGTTGCAAGCGTCAACGCAGCTTCCGTAGATTAGACAACACGCGAGCTCTAGCTCATACGCTTAAGATGTATCAAATTCAAGGCAGTGCAAAATTGATTTGGGGAAAACAAATAGAGAACACACCGGCTTCCTGAGGCGGTAGAGCTGGAGGAGGACGGCGAGCAGCGCGGCGAGCAGCGCGAGACCAAGGAGGAGGCGAGTGCCGAGCGCCATACTTCTGGCTCCCAAGAGATCTACCAGCTAGTTCACCAACACGACACTGCCTCCACGGCTCCACGGCGCGGGCGCACGGCTCTCCCACCACCAGTCGACCAAACCGCCTCCACGAACTGGAACCGCCCTTGAGACGCGACGCCGAGGCTTCGGCCGGCCGAGGTTGTTCGTCGGAGCGCAAGACGGGGACGGTGGATTGGTGGAGTCCGCGCCGCGACGCTGCCGTGGCACAGGCGGCGGCGCAGACTTCTAACGATTCCGACCGAAACCACTGGGCCAGTGGGACTTGGGTAACGATCACTGGAGTTAGAAAGCAAACCATTCATTTCCGTTCATTTTCTCCGACGATTTATATTATGTCACCCTCGTCTTTATCGGGTCGAAAATAAAGAGAGAATGCAATATTTGCCACTTCAAACATTGATTCTTTAATTTTTATCATTCTAAACATCATAATACAATATTTGTCACTCCAAACAATTACCACTCTTATATTTGCCATTTTGTCTAACTAATCTCATTTTCTTCTTTTCTAAATTAATTTTGGCACTGAAAATGACTGTTCTACCCTCGCTTCCCTAATTAATCAGATTTGCACTAGAAAGAGAATCAAGAGCTTACTTGGGCAACCAACGCCACCGCCTCGGTGGCAAAACTGCCATGTGAAAGAGAAGGGCGTGGGCATTCCATGCATAAACCGAAAGACAGAACAATTTGACCATGATCCAGGCAGCAAGATACTTAATACTCGCAAGGAAGGATGTAAAAAAAATGTAAAACTAATAAAATATATATTCTTGATACTATCCAAAAGAGCATAAGAACCAACTTCATACCTCAGGATGCAAGTGGGATGCTTCGCGGCCTAACAACAATTTGCCCACTTGGCCGCATATTGTTATGTGGGTCAATGCGTAGTCCACAAAATTTTTATGCGGACAACACATCATCTACAAAGCCCACAAATTCCATCAAGTTTACAACACAGAGTTCCATACCTTCTGAGTTACTAGAGGCAAAGCGCCAAAGTAAATTACTAGAGAAAGTGCTAAAGCCAAATATTTAAGGTTTCAGAATAGTACACTTGATTGACATAATGTTGAACAGAAAATGCAGATTAAGAAGTAACAAGGCAGTTGTTGACGGAAGACACTTTATCCTTACAAACCACATCAAATTTTGTAACACTTGATTGGCAGTTTCCACCACATATTCACTGATTCACAGCCACTGCCCATAACAAATTCCACCGCATATTCACTGATTCACAGGAGCAGGACACCATTTTGTCTGTGTAACATAATGATAAACAATGAGAACAAAGTATAATTCAACAGGTAGGTCAGTAGTCACCATGTCAGCAGTGAACTAAACAAGATATTAAGCCATTTCTTTCACAGTTATCCACATTTATTACCAAGTGATCATGCTGATCCATATTGAAAAAAATGAGAAAAACTCCTACATTTAAGTGAGGGCAATGTAGCACTCTGGCCACCATGTCAACTCCTCTAGTCCAAAGCTCAAGGGGATATATATGAAAGATAGATATGCTCTTTCTGAAACACAAGAAACACCATATTACAACCTTCATCCAAAAGATAAATAATACAGTTAGTAGATTACAAAATCTCAAAAGCAAGATAAGCTTTCTTTGGTGATGCGGTGATGCGGGCGAGAGTGGACGTGAGGTGGGCTTCACGGACGCGAGGTGCGGGCTGTTAATTCGCGACGCGGGTGTCCACGGAACGTTTTTTTGTGGGCTGATTTAGGCGGCTTCGTGGGCACCCGCGTCCACTTTCATCCCTATTCATACCAATAACTTGACAGCCATAAGTCTACTAGGCAGGCCAATTTACACGCCACCACCAACATAAACACATTCATGCATAAACCCAAAGACAGAACAGGCCAGGCCTTGCAGGTTTCTTTCTGCATCGGTTAGACAATCATGGTGTCTGGGGTCTGGGGGGCTGGGCGGCTGGCAGTGCTTCGGAAGGGCCGGTGGTGTCTCGCTTCGGAATGGCGTCTGGGGAGGCCTCGTGTGGTTCGCGCCCCTCTGCCTCCTGCAAGTTCTCGGTTCTAATTCCAGTGCAATCTGATTAATTAGGGAAGCAAGGGTAGAACAGTCATTTCTAGTGCCAAAATTAATTTAGAAAAGGAGAAAATGAGATTAGTTAGGCAAAATGGTAAATGTAAGAGTGGTAATTGTTTGAAGTGGCAAATATTGTATTATAATGTTTAGAGTGGCAAAAATTGAAGAGCTAATGTTTAGAGTGGCAAATATTGCATTCTCTCGAAAATAAATGGTCGAGACTGCAATGCATTTTACCTTCAGAAGCAGGGGTGCCAGGTAAACATACCCCTGAAATTTTGAAAATTGTATAAAATCATCTTCTTAATATCCTAAATTTATTTATTATTTATTGAATTGATTTTAATTTTAGTAGTTTAGGATTTTTAGGACCTTAGAACTATGTATATTATACTTTTAGCAAAATTCAAATATATGTATTGGATTTACTATATTATGAAATAACTATAAAACACTACAGAGTTATACGTGTGAAGTATACACTTTCAATAAAAAATTTCTAGTTCCGTCGCTGTTAAGAAGATCTGCTGTCTGCACCGAGTAAGGGACTTTGTGCTTGTGCTTAAAAAGAGACAGCAAACTGCGTCCAAACATACGGAAATAGGTGTGGCGAAACGAGGAAATCAACGTCGGAAACATGAGAAATTGAAGGTTACCTGTAAAATTCCTGTGAAATTATATGAAATCCTTTCATTCCAAAACAAACGTATAGAGTAGAGTCCAAAGGAATTGATGTCTAGACGTATTTTTTTTATGTCTTGAGTTCTAGTGCGAATGCAGAACTCATAGTTTTGTGCTATTTAAGAACCTGTTTGGGAGATGTCCACTCTAAAAAAATCAGCTCCACTCCACCAGCTTTACTATAGAGTAGCTCTGCCATAGAGTTGAAGTAGGGAAGGGAGGTGTTTAGCTTGCAAATTAGATCCAACTTCAAGAATAGATGGTTTCGGTGTAGATACCTATTTATGCCCTTGGATGTTGAACCAGTGGCAAAGGTGGGTAATTATCTAAGAACTTCACGAGTGGGTACAAAACGGTGTTTCTTAGAGTACCTTTTGAGGAGCTCTACAAAAACTATGGAGCAGCCCCCTAGATTCGCATTTTTCCTGAAACCAGAGTTCTGTGGAGCTGAGATGTTTGACTACATGAATTTGAAGTGGAGTTAAAAATTAAGAAGCATAGCTCTTCCAAACACCCTCTAAAGATGATAGTGAAACATTTTATCCCTCGGCGCATTAGTGATTGCAGCTTTTACCCGCAATATGGCATTGGTATAAAACACCGCCTGGTCAATGCTCACCTGTCCCAAAAGGCCCAAATCCTATTCGCAGCATCGGCCTCAGACCCAAGAGACCAGGAGAGCACAGCGGTGACCCGATGGCTTCCATGGGCGGCGCCCCGCAGAGGTTAGTTACGAACACACATAACCCTAATTAACACCCAAATTTCCAGATCTGAACACCCATAACCCTAATTAACGCCCAAATATACCCTCCAAGTTGGATAGTATTTCTAAATAAAATTCCTAAATACATATAATTTGGCATAAAAATTAAATAAAAATTAGCTATTTCATTTATACTCAAAATTTGAATTTGAAAATTTGATATCGATATGAATTGTAAAGGAAAATACCTAAATAAATAATACAGAGTAAGAATTAAATAAAAATCAGAAATTTTATCTATACAAATTCTAAAAAATAATAGATAATTAGGAATAAAAATGAAAATAATTACGATGTGATTTCCAGATGAATTCCAAAGTAAAATCCCTAAATAAATAAAATTAACATCTTGATTTATATATGAACAAAAATAGCAGAGGCAAAAGAAGCCACTACATTTGCTTTCAAGCCAAGAAATTTTCATATTAATCTGAAGAAAAAGTGAAAGATGTACACTATTACCCATTGTGGGTATGGATGGGCATTCGGTTTTTTTCGGTCAAATCATTTTGATTTTTTCAGTTTTAAAATAATTTGGTTTTTGGAAATTGGCTACCAAATTTCTCGGACCCTAAATTAACCGAAATACATCAGTTCGGTTACTTTAGTTTTTCGATTAATTGAAATATGAATAAACACTAAATAGACTAGATTTAGTCCTATTCATATAGCAACATAGAGTAAGGATAAACCTACATAATATTCATAGGTTATTACATTATAAATATAATAGAACATATGAATATACCAAACATATGCATAAATATGTTAGAACACGAGAATTATTTTGTGGCTTTAGGAAGAACATTATAAAAGTAGTATTGTACATGGGCTATTCGATTATTCGGTTATTTCGGTTTTTGGAAGTGAAAAACCAAACTGAACACCGAAAACCAAATTATACCAAAACAAAAACCGAACCGAAAACTAAAATAATCAATTAATTCGGTTTGATTTGGTTTAAGTTTAAAAATGCCCACCCCTAATTGTGAGTCCAAATTTAATGGTCTAGACTGAAAGAAAAAGATGTTGTGCCATATGCAATATATAAATAACTGAAATTCCAAATAAAAATGAAATAAAACAAAAAAAATTCCATATGAATCTCTACGTAAACTCTGATTTGGTTATTTTTTATTCAGAATTTTTATTTTTATACTGTACTTCACATGCACTCCTTCTTTTAATTGTATGGAAACCAAATTTTTAATTTTATTTTTTATCCTAAATTTTAGTTAATCCTATATTTTCCAAGACACAAACTCCTTTTCTAATTTAGACTGTTATAATATGGATCCACAATGATTAACAATGTAGACCTTTCTTTTTTTCCTCCGATTAATGTAAGAATTTCTTACCTTAAGAGCCAACATGGTGGAACAGGGATATATAGCTACATGATCTATGTATGATGAAGAATTGCTACATTTCGAAGAACACCAATAACTTATTATTCTCAGTAATTTTCTTCCATCAAAGCTTATACTTCAATTATGTTCTTTAAGTTGAATTTTCTTCAAGCTTCTATTGTCATTTCTAATGTCTATGATGTCTTGAAAATTTAAATAGCCTACAAAATACGTTAATATATTCTCAAGAATATAAAATATATCATTTGATATTATAAACTTAAAAGAATTTAAAATTTAATGCCAAATGTGCGGACCACCCTACTAATTGTATTGAAAAGAATGAACGTACCTATGGAATTTAGTGTCTTAAAAGAACTCAAAATTTTTTGCTTTGATGACGCCAGAACCGAACATGACTTTAGCCTTGCAATTAAATTATCGTGGGAACAGAGCTATAGAAGTATGATGTACAGATCTGAATGTTTCCCGCAACGAATATTCATGGATACCTATGATGGCTGTAAGCCTGTAGCTAGCAAAACGATCTACTGAAACAATTTTCTCACCAGCATATTAGTATTCACGAACCGACGTCACTACAGAATGTCAGAACATCGTAGCAACGGTATGATCTACAAGGTTGCCGAACAAAATGCCAATGCGAAATACACGCAGCACTTGAACGAAGCAGGCCAAAATGCCGAGCAAGGCGTGACACAGATGCAAATATATCATGATTTTCTCCTATACGCTTGGTAAGCGTAGGCATGGCACTTAAAACCACGGCTGGCATTACGTCCCTGCGATGAAGATGATGTCGTCGATAAGCTCATACTTTTACCACTGTCTGAAACCTCCCCGGTATCCTCACAAGCATCACTTTTTCCTCCATTTCTGTACCAGATTGATCACCTGTTGTATCTTGTTCGTCAGTCGTCACCCTCTTCCATACAAAATCCACCTCCAGTGAAACGGTAGTCTTTCGGTGCAGATTCCGTCTGATGATCCTCGCATAACCCAAAGCCGGAGGGATCTTCATTCATATCTTCAGCAACGCCTGGATCTGTACGCATCTGATCGCAGTTCAGTTCAGTTGTATCCTGATGGACCAGATTAGATTGTTTCTTGTCCAGACTCCAGCCATGTCCACCTCCGCAGCAGCTTAGCTTTGGTCATTTTCATCAATTTTGGTGCATGCGAACATCATTGTCATCAACTTCATGACTATCTTCCACGTATGTTAACTGTTTCCGCTTCTTATTTGACTGCAGAAACAACAACAGTATGCAGATATAATGAGTTTTGTTTCCAATGCAAATATTACTGCTCTTCATATGGAGAACAGAAGAAAAGCATCCACACACCAATTCTGATTCTCAAAGAAACACACATTTCTGACTGCAGGCAGGACTAAAAACAGAAGTAACCGGCTAGTAAAAAATGGTAACTGGTTTTTATAGGCCAAAACAGTTTTTTTTTTAATAACAATTTTCTATGGATCATCAACATGAGTATTGTATAAGCTTCACATTTTCCATGCACTTAACATTAGTTGGCAATATTTCAGTACAGATACTCTCTATAGCTCCCTCGTTGTAAAGCGTGATAGAGAGAAATACCAAAAATCTGAACGAACACTGAGAAACTGAACATTCCAAAAATATGGCAACACTGAACTATGTAAAAACCTACCCAAAACCCAAGTTAGAAGTCATGCTAGTCTTTTCTAATTCATTCTCATTAACATAAGAAAAACAAAATTTTAACCAAAGTGACCACTTACATACATGTATACATATACACACAATTTCATCACAAATAGAATACATTATCACATCCACATGTTTAAACATCCAACTTAAACTAGATTACTCAAGAACATCAAATACATCCATAATACCCAGAGGGTAAAAACAGATCCAGATCAATAGAATACAATACAATTGGCCTACATCAGGGTCTGCATTTTGTATGTCTGTTTGTTACTTTGTTTTGATCAGATAAAAGATAACCTACAGGATGCACTTGTAGTGAATCTACAAGGGATTAGTGCAGTGCATCTCTGAATGCTTGTTTCCAGGACAAGTCCTCTTAACTCCTGTTATGTTTGGTGTCAAATTCGTTCGGTCTTGCTCGGTAGGCAGTTCAAATTTATGGACCTTTTAAATATAGCCAGGTTGGACAGATTTGATCCAAAATCAAATATGCATGCCCACCACATGCGAGTTGGTCAAAATCAAATGATGGTTGGAACAAACCACAGGATATTCGCACCGGCCGTACGTGGACTAATTATTGACGGACATACTGATTAGCTTGGCAATTGTAGTTAGCAACCTGCAGTAGTTCACCCCTATTTATAAAAGAGAACGTATGGATCATATCGAATCGTCTAATCGGGCTCCTTAATTTAATTCCTAATCATCCATGATCAGTTTGTCTTTGCAGCATTCCGTGTAGTACTAAAAATTTCTGAGATCTAGTATATCTGTACGTAACCTTCCATTATGTATAATGTGATAACGCATAAGTTCAGAAACCTCTCCTACGCTAGCTTCTCTTCAGGTCGTAACCTACAGATAGGATACGCGTACGTGCAAGTGCAACTGTGCAAAGTGGATATTTTTCTGCACTGCGCAAGAATATTGTTGGGAAATAGAACAAATATATGGCTTCAATTTTCTCTGTATTTGTTTTCCTTTGGTTGCTGGACGTGGTTATAACGTGGCTTTAATTTGATGATATCTGATACGGTCTTCTGCATCTGTCTCTCGTTTGAGACTATTGGCCAACTTTCTTTAGCAAATTAATTATCAGGAGACTGGAGATGCAACTGTCTCTTGATAATTGGCTCAGGACCTACAGAAAATTGTAGGGGAAAAAAATAAAAAACTCAACTGCTAACAAATGGGAACGAAGTGCAGATTTGCTGAACAAGAAAGGCATATATATGAAGTACAAGATTTGCTAAAATAAATACATATGTGGCCACCTTCAGATCTGACAGCCAAAGTTCTCAACAAGGAAAACACACTTTTTTTTGGCATAAACTCGATAAATCTCCGATTAATTCAAGTTCCAAGATCAGACGAGTACACTGGGGTGTTCTGTACAATGTGGAAAAGAATGGCCTTCCAAGAAGTTAATTAGTACGCAATATTGTTTGCAGAAACTATTAACCAGTGCTCCAAAGTTGTACTACTTGTTATTGCTGGCAAGAGAAAAGATCAATAAGGCATTATTGACATGATTTAGGAGACCAACAAACACACACACGCGAATGAAAGTAAACTAATTCAAATCTTTTACTAATCACGAGCACTGATGCCCTGGTTTTGTCTCCCTCCCTCAAACTTAAGCCAAAAAAACTAAATGCAAACAAATAATGTGTTAGTTATGAAGTCCCTATGGGGGGAGGCAAAGATCAGAATCAATGATATGAAGCAACAAATTTTCTTTTCCATGTGAAATTATAATGAATGGAAACTCTTCCCCACGATCTTGCCAACTCTTTCACAACCATCTTTTTTTCTTTATTGCCAACTACAGTCCTACCATCCGAGTTTATCGTTTTGTTAAGTTGAGTGTCCAGTACAAATAGCTTATACTAGTGGAATATCTGTGATTTGCTACAGATAAAAAAAATGATATTACTGCTAGCATGTCAAGTCGACATCGTTGGCTTACCTGTCTCACGCCCTTGGCTCTGCCACCGTCTTGGAATAGCTTCGCAGTTTTTTATGATTTTTTGTTAGAAATTTTTTAGAGATGTAAAATTTATTTGTTAGTATATATTGTTTTTTCTATTTTTGTTTGAGATTTTTTTTTGAGAGATAGGTAGGGCGTTGGGAGTAGAGAACATGCCATCACCGTCACCGTTTTTTTAAAACTAGTAGACTTATCTGCTCAACTGTGCGTCTAAATATTATGATATAATTATTTTTAATATACAACTCTACTTCTAATTATTGAAATACAATTGTATTTGTTATATATATAACTCTATTTATATATGATTAATCTACACCATTATAATTTGGCCCCACCTAAATAAGTGGTGGGGATTCACTTTTTGATATACAACTCTACTTCTAATGATTGAAATACAATTATATTTGTTATATATGATTAATTTGTACCGTTATAATCTAACCTCACTAAAATAAATGGTGAAGATTCTTTTCTTTTTCTTTTGATTAATGTGAGAATTTCTAAAATTTAGGATTATTATGAGATTTTCTTGCCCTTAAAACGAAGAAGCTGCCTTGAATATCACAAGTTATTTTTATATGTATAGATAAGTAAAGATAAGACCATCCCTGTACATTCCTCTACTAGTCACCTAATCGTGAGCTTTTTTTTTTTTTTGAAATAAGTGGAAGGAGAGGCAAAATACACTATCCAGATGTTTTTACAGCCGAAAGGCAAGGCGACAAGGAACTTTTAGAAAGCTAGGTAAGAAAACAACGGTGGAGACGATACGAGATCCAACAACTAAGCAAGAGCTGTACATTAGACCATTTGAGCAAATGCCACAACCGATTTAAGAGTTTAGCCTCAAAAAACAGCATGAGTCTACACCGATTATTCGTATGTACTATTAGGCTCACTCGTTGCATCCGTCTCAATCGCCCTCACGGATGAAATCGTGTATTTTGTCTGCATTTCACTCCTCATTTTTCTATTCCATCGTTGCGCGAATTTCAGCGGGCTCGATTAGCTACCTAACATCTCCAATTGGAATGAATTTCCCCAAAATGCTTCGTGTTAGACAGTAGGGGTGAAACCGGATCGGATACGGGCGGATATTGCTCGTCCCGTATCCTAACCCATATTTTTTTTCCGGATTCGGAGTCGGATACGAATACGAATTCGGATTATTCGGGATTCGGATACGGAGCGGATACAGCCGGTTGATTCGGTCGATCGGATATCATAATCGGATAATAGTATAGTACATAATTGTGTACGTAAAAGAACGAATGAAGTATTAACCTTACAACATTAGCTTCAAGTAGTGTTTTTTAGTGCCAGTATCAAACAATTATTCTATCTATCCAATAATGAACCAAATTAATGGAAGCATAACTGATTTTATCCGGATATCGGGTCGGATATTTATTGGATATCGGGTCGGATATTGCTCTTCCCATATCCTAACCCATATTACATGAGATTTTTCGAATACGGATCGGATATTGCTCTTCCCATATCCTAACCCATATTACATCGGATTTTCCGGATACGGATACGGATAACATCGGTACGGATTTTAAACGAATTCAGGATCGGATCGGGCGGATATTTCCCGTCCTGTTTTCACCCCTATTAGACAGTGCACCAAACTGATGTTTATAGGGCAATGGTCAGACTTGTACGCGCGAATATTCCCTTTCTGAACGGAAAATTATGAGTAGTACTAGACTACTAGTACTATAAATACTGACACACGTATCGCCAAATACAAGATACTGCTCTACTTAGCCATTAGCGTCTAGTACCAAAAGATGGAGTCCTCCGAGGCGAGCTGGCACTCGTTTGATCCGTCAGTCGCCGTGGAGGACTCCGAGGCGATGGCGCAGTTGCTCGGGGTGCAGTACTTCGGCAATGAGCAGGAGCAGCCGTCCATGTACTGGCCTGGCCATGAGTCTGACCAGTACTACAGTTCAGCACCATACTACATGCAGCAGCACAACGAATCTGGTGCAAGCTGCTACCATGGGTACTGTCATAGTAGAACGATGACCGGTGGTTTCTTCGTGCCGGAGGAGCAGATGGCCGATCCGAGCTTCATGGTTGGTCTGAACCTCGAGTTTGAGGACCAGGACGGCGCCTGCAAGACGTCGTCGTGCAAGAGGAAGTTTGAGGATCAGAAGGACGAGAACACCACGGACACTGTTCCAAGGAAGAAAGCACGCTCCACGGCAACGACAGTAAGTGTCATGAACTCATGATAAAAGGATAGCAAAATATTTCTCTTTAGTGCGTCAGATTAGGATACCTGACGATATATGTGGGGGTCGGTCTGATGCAGGTGCCGAAGAAGGGTAAGAATGCGCGGTCCAAGAAGGCGCAGAAGGGCGCGTGTAGCCGAGGCAACCAGGAGGAGAGCAATGGCGACGGCAATCTTCAGAGCTCGAGCAACTACCTATCAGATGATGACTCGCTGGAGATGACCGCGTGCACCAACGTGAGCTCCGCGTCCAAGAAGTCGTCGTCGGGAGGCGACCGCGATGCGAAGGCGAGGGCTGGACGCGGGGCGGCCACCGATCCGCAAAGCCTCTATGCCAGGGTAATTAGAACTGTCAGCAATTACAATGCCGTCGCATAGTTTGAGTACTTATCTGTTGCTGTTCTGAATCTGAAGTTTGTTCTGCTTTTGGTACAACAGAAAAGAAGAGAACGGATCAATGAGCGGCTAAAGATTCTGCAGAACCTTGTCCCTAGCGGAACCAAGGCAAGTTATCCAAATCATCCGACTGAAACAAAAATTGGTAGAAATATCTAGGAAAAGATGTTGTTCTAATGCATGCAAGACGTGGTTTTCAGGTGGACATCAGCACAATGCTCGAAGAAGCAGTTCACTACGTCAAGTTCTTGCAGCTCCAAATCAAGGTTGGCACTTGCAAAGTTCCGATTATACTTCAAGAAGATATAAGTTCTTTTTCATGACTACACATTTTTCTTCAAAAGATGACTCTCTCTGTGCATGACAGTGATCATTGATCATCAGGAACTGCATCTGAGTTGTGTAAACTGCAGACTATTACCAATGTTCTGAACAATTAGATCCTGACCGTTTCTTGTTCTGCGCAGCTTTTGAGCTCGGACGATATGTGGATGTTCGCGCCGATCGCTTACAACGGGGTCAACGTCGGCCTCGACCTCAAGATCTCTCCACCGCAACAGTGATCGAAGTCTGGAGTCGACGCTGGAGCAACGCTCTTGGCACTTCGCAGCGCACATACACACACATTGATTCTTCTTCGTTTATAATTTTTTTCCCTTTGTTGGATTCATTTGATTCATCACCGAAGGACAGCTTATTCATATCCTATTGATCGATTTTTACCATCTCAAACACCCCCCCAACAGAAATCCTGTAACACATGAGATATGTTTCGGCGTTGGAATGGGACAATGGGACACCGGCGCCATATCTATTGAAAACCCTCTTTTGTGAAAACTCCGTGTATAAATTTTAAAAATTCTTAAAAAATTACTATACGTAGAGGAGGTGAGTTTGTACAATCCTGCAAAATTCAAACACCATACTTAATCGTATTTGAAAGATATGAAAAAGACAAACAGCGAAATAAATGGTGTTAAACAGTGAAAAATCATTATTTAGGTTGAATTTGTCTTTTTTTATATCTTTCAAATACGATAAAGTTTAGTCTTAAAATTTTGTAGGATTGTAGAAGCTCACCCCTCTTCGTATGGTAATTTTTGAGAATTTTTCAAAACTTATACATATGGATTTCACAAAGTTTTAACAGTAACAAGGGTTTTCACTGAATATGTTTGACTCGTGACAAAAAGATGAGTGTAGTTTAAGGTGTACGTGTAAGATAGGGAGCATGGCCACACACGATGGCCTTCCATTGATCAGTTCACGAGTTTTCATCCATACATAAATACACAAAAAGAAGCTCTACCAATCAAAGAATACTATGTACATTAAACTCTGAAGATTTTTCGGCCTCTCACGTTGTCCACATCAGCTGCGGGGCAACGTGGCCGCCCGCCGCTACGCCGCATCGTAGCTCTCTTGCTCGCACGTTTCGCCGTTCATATGGTTCGCACCGTGTTAAGCCACGTCGCCCACGTGACTAACCAGCCGCTTTAGCTTATATAATTTATTGCCGTTGGTTTTCACAAATGAACGCGTGGTGCAGCGGTAGGCTTGCTCACACCCAGCCTTGTGACTCGCTTTTGATCCCTGCCAACGCGTGCCTGAGAGTGAATTTTCCTGGCCAACGTGTGGCCTAGACGCGTGTTGCTTGTGTGCGTCTAGCGCCGATTTTTTGCAAAAACACTCCTGAAAATTTTGAAAATTGTTTTTTCGCCGTTTTGTGCTTAATGATCCCAAAAAATTTTCACACACAAAGACCCCCAGAAATTCAAAAAATGCGTCTATATCCCCAAAAAACTGAAAATAGATTTTTTTCCTTGTGCTTTCTTTGCGATGGCCCCTTCAATGATTTGTAAAATATATCAGCGTTCCGTGATTACATGCAAGTTCATTTTTTCGCGAAAGTCCTCCTGAATTTTTTTGTAAAAAAACTCCCAAAAATTATAGAAATCCAGTTTTTTTGGTAACACCCCCCCCCCAAAATTATAGAAAACCAGTTTTTTTTGTAAAAAAACCTTGATAATTATAGAAAATGCAACATGACCGATGAAAATTATTCTATTGATGCGTGGACGCATTGTGGTTGGCGCGTCGTGCATCGTGCACACACATCTAGTATCTCAATTATACGTTACCATGTAATGCATACATTGCCATGCATGTCAAGTATACCATGTATGCTAACACTCCCTCGCAGTCACACTGGCAGCTGCACAAACATTGAGACTGGCCCAAAACTTGAGGAAGAGTGTAAGGAATCGGATGCCCAAGAGAGGGGGTGAATTGGGCTTCTTCAAATTTTACTTTCTAATCAATTTTATACTTGTGTCCAAATCTTAATGAAATGCGGAAGCTAGAAAATGATATTCGAACACTAGTTATTATCCTAGATGATGGCAAGCAGGACAAGCACACTAGAACAAGAATTAACTAAATTAATGTATGTAGTTCTAGAGTGACCAGTAAGCAAATTAATTCTAGGAAGGTAAATGCCAACAAATGAATAGCTCAAGATAGACTAGTTGGCTCTCACAAGTCAACACATGACAAAGGCACAACTAGCAGTGAACTCACATCAACAGTCAGGGCATACTATGCATAAAGGATAAACACAAAGTAAAGCAATGTATAAGGGGACAAGTGATACCACAAGTGACACAAGGATTTTTATCCCGTGGTTCGGAGCCACGCTCCTACTCCACGTTGAGGCAAGTCCTTACTCCTCACAAAGAACGGCTCCCTCTTGAGCACTTTGCCTCGTCTCCACTCGGGTGACTCTTCCACCACAACGGTGAGGTGAGCCCCAACCTCTTACAAGTCGCTAGCTCCAAGAGTAGATAGACCTTCCTCGGGCCCTGCTCTTATCTTGCTAGCACATCGCACACCCCGCCTTCTCACAATCTTTGCTTGAGAAGGTCACCGGAATTTCCAAGATTCCACACCGTCTAGGTCTTTGTTAAGCACCAAGAGTAACAAGCCAGAAACTTATTTGATCACACCGGATCAAGCTCAAGAGAGATGCACACAGGACACTCTTGATCACACTAATCTCACTTAGGATTCTCTTAATCACACTCAAAAGATTAGTATCTTGGACACTCCTAACACATAGGAGTTCCTCTCACACACCTTCAGCTTAAAGATAATGAATGAATTGCCAAAAGTTGGTTCCCAACAGTCTGGAGGGGGTATAAATACCCAACACCCTCAAAACTAGCCGTTTGAAACCAAAACTAGCCGTTGAGAATAGTACCAGAGAATTTTACATTCGCCACAGACTGGACTATGCAAAATCCCATGTATGACGGACTAAAAATTTGGTCCGTCACTGCCTGCATACCTGATCTGCATCTAAAACGGTGATATCTCTCGTCCGAACTCGAATTGGGTGATCTTGGACTCTATAGAAAGCTAAGAACAAGGGCTATCCATCTAGCAAGGTCTCAGTACCCAGATCCCAAAGGATGAGTGCAGAATTCACAAGGAATCAAAAGACATCCAAAACCTCACATTTTTTGATAGCACTAACTTCTCTCTTTTACTAAACACTTCTAACACCCAAAGACACCTCACTAGGCTCACTTAGGGGTAAGAAGACTCAATGTGCATCACTCGAGAGCTTGAAAATGGTCCAATCAATAACAATCCGGACTCCTCTTGATAGTACGACAACTATCCTATCAATCCGGTCTTTCCTCCAACACCAAGACCGGTGAAAGACTAGGAAACATCCTCAGTCCTATACTAGCCATACCTTGGCCTTGAGCATCTTTAGGTTCACTTCTAAGCTTCATACTTTTTACTTGATGTGTTGTGCATGATGACCGTCATAATTGTTGAAGTTTTCGTCTTGTCAACCTTGACTTGATCACCTCATGAGGCTCTTCCGTCCTATCAACTTTGATTCGATCATCCTTCCGATGACCCTCTCATCAAATCGATCTTGACTCGTCCTCAGCTCTTGGTGAATCCTTGTCTAGTTGATCTGACTTAACAATCAATCCTTTATCACGCCTTGGTCATCACACATGCTCTTGGGACCTAATTCTCTTCAAAGTATCTCAAGAAAGGCATTAGTCCCAAAAGCCCAATAGATTTACATGGATATGCTTGATAATCATTAAATTTTAAGCTCAACAAGTGTTTGATAATGAAACTCAATATATATGAAACACTTGACAGAAGAATGCTCTTACTAAGTGCACCGAGATGTATATGCATTTGATTCATACACTTAGTGAGAATAATACCAAAAGTTATTTAAATTAATTGCAAGGCAAATCAATTTAAATTACTCAATTAATCTCTATCTTCTTAATAATGTGCACATGAATGAATATGAATGGGGAGGACATGTGCATTGAAATATTTACAATTCCAGCACCAAAGAACATAAAGATTTCCTTCACAACATAGTAGCCAACTTCAAAAATTTTTATAAATTTTTTAGTAGCTCAAATGAGAAAGTTGTCAACATGAAAAAGATTCATCTCAAAATTCTCTACAACTTCCATATATAAACTTTATTTTTCTGAGCACGGGAAGACCCTCAAAAATGCAAAATATCAAGACCCTGTCAAAAGCATGTGTATCACGGACCAAATAATTTGGTCCGTCCCATACATTGAAATTCAGTCCACTTTCCGAATTTTTATAATTTTTTCGGTTGCTCAAATGAAAAAGTTGTCAACATGAAAAGGATTCGTCTCAAAATTCTCTACAACTTTCATGTAGACACTTTATTTTTTCGAGCATGGGAAGACCTTCAAAAATACAAAATATGAAACACTATCAAAAGCCTATGTATGACGGACAAAATATTTGGTCCGTTATACATGTATGCCGGACCAAAAATTTGGTCCGTCATACATGGGAGTTTTAGAGAGTTTGGTTCGGCTCAAAAGGGAAACTTACTGTTAGATTGAGTGGATGATCCAGTGCATATTCTAAGCACTAAATCCGGTTCGTTCCCCATGAAAGGACTTCCGAAAAAGTGTCAAACATCCAAATCCAAATTGATCACAATCAAATTCAATCACCAAAACACAAGTTATCAAATACCCATCATAAGCTCTCTTAAAATCAAGGCATGAAGATATATTGATCCAATGAATTAAACACACAAAGATACATGGATCAACATCGAAACAAATATTTAAACCAAATTAGACTCCACGAAGGTTGTGCATGATAGAAACATTCATGGTGAGCTTATATGCACAAATATGATCAAGCATGGTGAAGTCTATAAAGAAGCAACCAAAGGATCACTTAAAGAATAGTCATATAAGATCAAAGATCCAAAGACAAGCAAACCACGTTCATGCCGGACTAAAAAATTTAGTCCATCATAAATGGGCAAATAAGAAGTTTTGATCAGCTGAAAGTACATGTATGCCGGACCAAATATTTTGGTCCGTCATAGATGGGCAAATGAGAAGTTCAACCAAGAGATTCAAGTTGGCGCTGGACTAAAGTATTTTGAAGGAGAGATTTGGCGTCGAACTAAGATAAGAGTCAACTTGGGAATCACTAAAGAACTAAATAAGAACATGATCCCAAGAGTAAAATATGAACAGTGCGGTAATGTTTATACCCAAAATGAATATGACATGCATATGATAAATACACTAACAGATAGGAGTGGAATACCGAGCACATACCTCAAAGTTGCATACTCATTCTTTTCATATATGATTTCCTTTTAAATAAGATGAGACTAAAACAATCTTCACGATGAACATATTAGTCTCATATCAATAAGCATATTAGAGGTTTGTCATTAAGCACATTGTCAATAACTATATTTGTCATTAATCACCAAAATCATACAAGGGCTACCTTGAACTTACAAAGAGCAACAACAGTAGCCCTTTAGTGAACACATTGGTGAACTGTGATGGTGAGGGAACGTGCAAAACTAAGACTTCTCCCATGGTGACCCGGTAACACACAAAGTGGTGATTGATCTCGATGTGCCTTTTGCGTTGATGTTAAACTAGATTGGTTGACATGTACACAACACTAACATTGTTGCAAAAGACAATGATAGCTATGTTGAGAGGCTATTGAAGCTCCTGTAGAAGTTGCCGCACCCAGCTGCTGGCTTCAGCCACGGCGTTGGGCATGGCATGATACTCAGCCTCCGCACTAGAACGAGAGACACAGGGAGTTGTGATTTAAAGGACCAAGACACCAAATTCTCTCCTAGAAAAAAGTAGTAGCTAGAGGTAGATCGCCTTGTGTCGTGGCAGCTGCCAAGTCAGCATCAGTGCATGCAACGAGAATGGTCGACTTGCATTGATTAAGCTAGAGCGTAGAGAGTGCCTTTGATGTACCCAAGCACACGTTTGACCAGGTTGAGGTGGTGCTTGAGTGGGTCATGTGTATGAAGACAAATCTACTGCACCGCATACGCAAAGTCGATATGTGTGAAGGTGAGGTATTATAGGGCCCAATATGCTACAATATGCAGTAGGATCAGCCATAGTAGCTCCGACTTGATATGAGAGTTTAGGAGAAGTATCAATGGGGTGTTTGAAGGCTTGCAAGAAGGCATCCCCTCATGGTCCAAGAGTTCAAAGGCATATTTGGACTGAGAAAGAAACATGCCAATGAAGTGCGAGGGACGTAGATGCCAAGGAAGTAGTGGAGAGCTTCAAGGTCGGTCATGGCGAACTCTGATTATAGTGCATAGACGATGCACGGGAGAAGAGTGTCATAGGATGCCGTGAGAATAATGTCATCAACATAGAGCAAGAGGTAGGTGATGCCATACATACTATGTAGAATGAATAGAAATATATCGGTATCAGAGGAAGTGAACCCAAGTGAGGACTCATAAGACGCAAACCATTGATACAACGTGTGAGGTGCTTTCTTGAGACTATAGAGAGAGCAGTTATGGAAATATACGACATTCGGTTGGGAGGGATCCTCAAAGCTAGTGTGCTGGTGATAGTAGACCACCTTGAAAAAGAGTACTATGTAGGAAAGCATTCTTAACATCGAGTTGATGACTGGCAAGAGAGAGCCAAGCAGAGAACAATGCGAATGGTGGCCAGCTTGACCACCAGGGAGAAGGTTTTGTCAAAGTCAATGCTAGCATCCTGAGAGGAACTGCAAAGGACCATTGAGTTTTTTAACACTCGGGAGATTCATTGGGTTTGAATTTATGTCAAAAACCCATTTTTTCAAAGACAATGTTGGCATTGGATGTAGGAGAGACAAGATCCCCAGTATTGTTCAAGTGCTTGAAACTCGTCGATCATGGCAGTGTACCACTAAGGATCTTTTGAGTGCACTACGAAAAATTCAGGAGTGGACGAAATGGAGGTGGAGGTTGAGTTTTTTTGGGGGACCAAATTTCTACAGGAGGAATAGTTTACATGCTAGGAGGACGTTGCACCACGCCATGAGGCGTGGCAGGGGGCACGGTAGCGAGTGGGGCTACCGTGGCAAGAGGTATTACTACCGCAGTAGGTAAAATGGTTATCGCGGTAGGGCAAAAGTGTGTTGTGGTGGGCAGGAGGAGGGGCATGATAGCACCCACCACAACCGACAAGGCAACGATGGTAAGATGAGGGACCGTGGGGGAGGGAATAAAAAGAATTCGTCCAAAAAAACCATTGGTGTTTGCAAAAGGAATGGTGAATTCATCAAAATCACATGTCGGGATGTGATTATGCATCGAGTAAGGAAATCCACGCAATGATATCCTTTATGATTAGGAGGATATCCGAGAAACACATAGGGAGTCGAATGTGGAGCAAGTTTGTGGGGGTATGGTGGCATAGGCACTCAAAAACTTCAAGGTGGGAATGTGTTGGCGTAGTGTGAAAAAGGGATTGGCGGCGATGGAAAACTTGAGAGTTTTGGTGGCAGGAGATCACATCATATCAATGATGATTAATGTAGACACATAAATGTCGTGTTCAAAGAAATTTTCAGGTGATATATCAAGCTAGTGGGCTTCTATTTAAGAAGATAGGTAGCTACAAGTAATGCTTCTACCCAGAATGAAGTTGGCATGTGGGCTTGAAAAAGGAGGGAGCGAACAATGCCGTAAACTGTATGGATGATACACTCGGCCTTGCCACTTTGTTGAGATGTGTCGGGACATTAAAAACACAATAGAATGTTGTGTGTGTCAGTGAAAGAATAGAGGGTATTATTGTCAAATTTGCTACTGTCATCACATTGGATAGTGCAAATGACGGAGGAGAATTGTGTGGCAATGAGAGCATAGAAATTGGATAATTTTTTTTTAAAAGTCTCATATTTGAAACAAAGTGGAAAAGTTCATAGTTAATGCATAAAATCGTTTAGGAATACGAGAAAATATTTGAAGCTAGAGATACTCGCTAAAGGAGAAGTCTAAAGATCACGGTGAATTGATTCAAAAGGTCAAGTCGTGTGACTCGATAAATCAAAAGGAAGTTTGACATGACATCCTAATTGACAAGCATAGTAGAAGGTATTGTCTTTTATTGCAGCGTAATAAATAACAAAAGAGCTGACAAGTTAATGATGTGCATACTGCCAAAATGACCAAGAAAACGATGCAAAGGGTTGTGCTATTGGTGGAGGCGGCTAGGGCATGTGGTGTGGCAGACGGAGAGGGTAGAGGTCTCTTGAACTATTGTATCTCAGAATTTCGCTCTTCATTTGAAAATCCTTCACAAAAAGCGATGATGGTCAAATTCAACAGCACAATTATTGTTAGTAGTAAATTAATAAATGGAAACTAAGTGCTTGATGATGTGAGGAGCCACAAGAACATTTTGTAGCTGTAGAGGATGAGTGTAATGAGGAATAGATGTATTGCACTGAGTGATGGGGAGAGAGAAACCGTTACCGACGACAATGTGAGAGGACAAGGGAGGGTAGGGTGGGAGGGAGGATAGGTTATTGGAGCCAGAAGACATGTGGGCGTAGGCACTTGTGTACATGTAGCAGTCATGGGACGGATGCTACGATGGCATGGCATTTACGAGGTTCATGGTATCCCATGTTGGAGTGCTGATGTATTGGTGGCTAGGCGCGACGATGAAGCATAATGTCAGATGGGAACCGGTTTTTTTAGGTAAACCGGTTTTCCGTTTCCCATTAGATGGCGGATGGGAACCGACACATATATCGAGCAGGAAGTACGACACACCAAGGTTAGTGGTAGGCGCGCTTGGCATGGAAAGGAGCCCTTGGGGCGTTGCTTGCGGTAGGGTCAGAAGGCCTTGTGACAAGAAAAATGGAATCCTATGGAGTCGATGGAGAGGCAGTGGATGGATGCGACCCAAGGATGCGGGTAGAGGGCCATATGGTGAACTAGAGTTGAAAACAAAACGAAATGTTTCCAACTGTTCTGGAGAAAAACGAAAATGGAAGTTTTTTTCTCGAAAATGGATATGAAAGTTTTTTATCGAAAATAGAACTGAAAATAAAAGAGCTAGTTCTGACAGAAATGGAAACAAAACAAAAATTCCGTTAAGATGAAACCGAAAATTCTGGCCCACTGCTCAAGCCCAATCAACACACACACATGGACACACCCGACTACCCGAGTCTCCCGACACCCCGTCACCCCGAGCCCGAGCTCCCCGAGTCCCGCGGCGGCGCCGCACCCTTGTCCTCCCCTCTCCCCACCGGCGGCCTCCCCCACCACGCCTCCTCCACCCGTGAACTCCCCGTCCTACCTTCCCCCACTGTGCCGCCCCCCATCGCGCCTCCCTCTCGCGTTCGCGTTCAACTCGGTGAACTTCTCCAACAGGGTGCTGCGGATCGAGGTCTTTGCTGACGACGACGCCCCAGGGTCCAGCTGCGACAGCGGCGGAGGGTCCCTCGCCGGCTGGTCGTGCCACCGCAAACGCCGCCGCAAGGAGCTCTGCAAGGAGAAAGGTGCGTACATAGTGGTTAGATGGATGTAGCCGTTGGTAATCGTGCTATTCTTGTGTAAATTATCTGTTGTTTATCACTGTTAATATGTGGCTTTGTGGGGAATTTTGCGGCTTATTTGGGATTTTTGGGTTAGAATTTTGTTTCTTTAGGTAGCTGACCTTTATTAGGGACTAGTGATCAGGGCAAGGGTGAAGCGATAGAATGGAATTCCTAAATTTTGAGCTATTGTTGTGTAAATGTAGGATTACTTACCTGACAATGACATTTGTTTTCGGCTGAATCAATAACAAATTTATTCGGACGAAGCAGTTAAAAATATTATGTATTGTCCATACTTCAAATTAGAATGCACAAAATCTTTTTTAGTCACATATGTGATATGTGGATGTAGCAGCGGTGTTCAAACAATATCAAACCATTTTAATTGAGAATGGCCACTGTACAACAAAGTGGCGCAACCATGCTACTTAGAAAACTTTGGGAGAGCACATTGTGCTGCGCATGATGCTTTGCATGCGAGGCATGTTATTCAGAATTCAATTGGTAGACTGTCTAGTGCTTTTGACATGCGATTAGTAATAGTTTTCATAAAACTCCTTTGGGTTGTTTTTTGGAGGGGGTATGATTGTATACATAAGAAATCCATTTCCAACCAAACCATTAACACCCCTAATCGTAGGCAAGCAACTATCCTGTCAGATGAAGCGTGGACCGTACATCGGAAGTTAGTATCTCACATTTAATTAAAGAAATTTTCTAAAAGAAATTAAAGAGAGAATTGCCGCATGCAAACAGAAACACAGAAAATTTGTCATAATTTCATATTCTTCTTTTGACAATACAAGCAATTAGCTACGAGAGTGCTTCATGGCATCAAATGGAACAAGAGGTATACAAACTTAGCCGAGCCCCTCAAAAAATTTGCCACATTTACAGTTCCCGCCTTCTTGGCACTCAACGATGATGCTACCAGAAACTAAAGCCCTGTCATCACTTGCATATGCTTCTTCATCACCCGGTCTCTCCGGTAATGATTCCCGCCGCCCCACGAGGAGCTGGCCCCCCTCGAGCGAAGTCTTCATTGTCCTCTGCTGGATGATCAAGGTTCCTGCCCCCTCTTCTTGCACCACGGCCAAAAACTTGCTGCCCATTAGAGTTCTCATTTGCCTCTGGCGGGTAGCCGTGACCCCCCCCCTCCCCCCCCCCCCGGGGGGCGCCGCCAAAACCTTGTGGACCATCAGAGTTGGAGGGTTGCCGTGATCCCTGCCACCTCTTCTGCCTCGGCCACGGGATTTGAGTCACCTCTGCTGAAGTTGTTCGCATCATCACCCTCCTCTTCCTCCACATCTCTATGTTGCCTGTTGGGAACTCCAATAGGTACATTTCCACCACGGCCAAGACCATGGATCATCCCTTTTTGAACATGGTGCATGACTGTCGCTTCTCGAGCACTAGATACAGCAACTGAACCAGCAACCTTGTAGCTGTAGTTCTTCCCATCCTTAACATAAAACTGGGGCTTCTACTGTGAAGCCATAGTGGGCCATGTGAGGAAGTCTCAGCATCATTGGCGCCATCAGTTTCCTCATAACTTGATTCTACCGCACTGAAGCCAAGATCATCAAATGAGTCATCATACTGATCCTTGTATTCATACTGGGATTCAAGGACACCTGACCTAACAGCATCTTTAGCATTTTGTGAGTCTAAAGTTGCGGAGTCAGGCAAATCATCATTGGTCTTCCTTGTAAATCTACCTTGTGGGACTGATGATACAGATGAGGATGGACCCTCAGAAGCTGATGAAACTGAAGAGGATGGGGCATCTTCAACAAAATGATGCATCTGAGTATCAACTTTATGGGGCTTATTCATAATCTGAGCCACAGTCTCCACTAGTATGTCTTTGCCTTTATCTTTTCCAACAGTAGGTGCAGGTCTTTGCTGCGGCATCTTTTGTAATGAAATATCCAAAGCTAGAAGATCTTGATGAAATGTTCCGTCTAATATCTTTGGATAACTTCCTCAGGGTTCTGGTTGTAAGCTTCGAAGCATTCGGCAAGGAAACCCTTCCCATAATCAGGAAAAAGGTCCCTTATCTGACTAATCTCGGACTCAGTGATCGCAGCTTCCTCATCTTTCTGTTGTAGTTCAACACCATGGGAAGATACTGGCAAAGGTGATATGAACAGGAATTGCTCATCATCCATGTATATCCATCCTGGTAAAGATTGGTAGAAGAATTGTTAGAAGACTAACAAAAAGGCAAAGATTTGACAATGCCGTCTGATTTTAAGGAGTAGTGATCCTGGTGGAGTTGATGGTACAAAGATGTAATCAGTTAACCAAAAGCACTATAGTAAATGTAGGCAGGTACCACATACTTATCAAGTAATTCCGAGACCTGCATATAAGGAGAGCTACTTACAATCGTAGCGCTCCAAAGAGGCATGAGAAATGGTGGATGGTACTACCTCAGCGCTCTTGCCAGTCAAACAATTTTTGCAATGTGTGCGCGGCACATGCACTGAGCCAATTTTCCCCAATTTCTACCATACCTAGTTTACCTACTATAGTATGCAATTGACAGTATCATTTTTTTCAACCAAATACCACTCGTCTAAGAGCATATACAGTATTAGAGATGATTGCTATCTATATACTCTTGTATGTCATCTAAAGACAACTTTCACGATAGATGTCATCTTAAAGTTGTCTTTATGAGATCTTACAATCTTTTAATTATGGCATGAAGAGGTGTTATTGAAGACAATAACTCATATAATGGTGTTTTATGATATGGTCGTCTTTTCACGGAAAGATAGCTATGCTCTTTCTCCTTTTTCTCTCTTCTCCATATCAGAAAAAATCTTACATGACAAAGCATATAGACAGCTGACATCATACCATTGTACATGCCCTGAATAGGATATCACCTAGACACTTACTGTCAGTTGGATATGCTCATGTTACTTAGATTTTTTTAAGAGAGAGGACCACGTGAGATAGCTACTGTATTCTACTGCTAGTGACTAGTGAGTGAGCTATTCCAGGTACATTAGGCCGAAAACAAGAGGTATCATTGAGCTCAGTCCATCCCCCGTGCGGACCAAAATCTCTCGCGCCCTAACTCCTCTATGGCTGAACTATCTCAAGCCCAACCTACCCGAACCACAGCCCAACTCTCCCGCGCTGGTTTATTCCCCGGTTCGAGAGACCGACCGCCCCCGCCGCACCCTTGCTGCCCCGTGACGCTTCCTTGCTCCTCGCGCCGCCTCCCTCCTCCGCTGGCCGCCTCCCTCCCCAAGTTCCACTCCTGCGCTGTTATATCCCGTGGCTACCCTGAAGTTTGGGAGCGTGAGACGCAAACGATACAAGCACCGAAATGGGAAGAAATGAAGAAGAAAGACAGTATGAGGGGTAATGGCGAAGCCTGTAGTTTCATTTCATTTCTCAAAATCGATCTCAGACATCCCCAGTACCATCTCTTTATACTCCCAACACGCTTGTCCCTTCCCCAAGCCAACTCGTAACAAACTCTCAACTAATTACATCATAAACTGCATTACTCGCTTTGACAATTGACACTCAGTGATTAGCGGCAAACGCACCAAAAGCCCGCTCTGTTATTTCCGCCATCCGTGACCTCTGGACTTTGCCTCGACGCCGATCTCTTCTTCTTCTCCCTTTAGCACCATTTGCATTTTGTGCGAACCATCTTCAGCCATTACAATGAACTCGACAATTCTAGCGACTGCCCAGGCGTGACATTCCCACCCCTGGAGCTTGCTTGTCCCCAAGCAAGAGCGTTAGGTAAACCCAGTACTCAACACCGACAAATCCTCCCATAATTCCCATAATTCCGGGGTCCCATTGCACATCAAGCCCAATTTCAAGTTTTATTGACCTGTGATTAAGACTTGAGTCCAGTTTTGGTACCAGTTTTGGAATATCAGCCTTCGTGATTGTTTCTGAAAATGTGTTATGCTCCATTTCAGGGATGTAGTTGTTCATGCCTTTACGGGCTATTGCATCATCTGAAACCACTTGCTCTTCTATGTACTCTGTGCTTACATCATCCACTGCATATTCATCGGATTCAATGCATTCTTTGGCATCTTGTGCTTTCACTTGCTCTACACAAATGCTGACTTCTTTCCACTCTTCACCCATATCAGATGCATTTTCAGCAACAACTTCGGTATGAATATCATCAATCTGCTCTTGAATAAGCTTCCAAGTTTGATCGAGCAAGCCGGTGGATGAATGTTCGTCAGTTGCACCTGCACATCCTTCTTCCTCTCGGGAACTCGGTGATGTGATGTTTGTCAAGTAAACAATGTTGGCATGCTCAAAGCCATTTCCATCAGGGACTGGATCTTGGGTGATATCAGATTCTTCATAAGCATCCACAGCATCAATTTGCTTACTATGTTCATCTTCTACTTCGACCACCTCAGCTGTATGTTCTGCACTATGTTTAGTTTCTAGAAAGCTCTCTTTATGGTCAAAATGAACACAAGTGGACTCGTAGCAAAGATTACTAGGCTGATCAAACGCTCCAAACTTTTCCTCCACAGCCAGTACTAACTGTTCCCAAGTACCCACCTCATTTTTCAGTTTGTATACTTGCCACCATTTAGCAGCATTACCATCAAAATGCATTGTCGAGGCAGATACCCATAACGCTTCTGGAATATTAAATATGCGAAAGTAATCAAGACAATTATCCTTCCAAATCTGAGGGTTCTCCCCACCAAATTGAGGAAAATTGAGTTTCGGCAATGAAGTACGCATGACCCCAATCGTCTCTCTCTGATGAGGACTCTGAAACCCATTTGTGTCTGGAGAACCACCCACCGAGGATGAAGGTTCGACCTCCACTCTCGCCCACTGTTCTGGATGAACCGGCGTCAGAATCGCCCTACCCGCATGATATGGTACCAATCCATCTCCAACTTCAGGAACTTTTCCGATCGTCAATCGGGCGACTGCCTGTGCTGTCAACTCCATCTGCCGAGCAAGGATTTGCTGATTTTTCGAGCTTTGCTCGATTGCCCTGGCCGTGAGTTCAGTGCGCGTCAACAATTTCTGTTGTGTGGTACCCATAATCTCCATTCTTGCCAACAGAAGATCGATACTCTCTTTGATCTTCGCCAATTTCTCCTCTGCGAGGTATGGGTACCGCTCGCACATCTCGCCGATCTCCTCCGCGTTGTCTTCGCCATCGCGCTACTACGGAGGTGTCCGTTGCCTTGTCGCCGCCCGACGCTCTTCGAGAGGTTGAAGAGCCGTGGTCGTGGTCCTTGCTTGGGAGTTCGTCCTTCTTGGCGGTGTCGCATCAATGATTCAGTCTTTGGACCTTCCTTGAGCTCCTTGCGATTATAGCCACGGTTGTCGAGGCTACAAGCAAGGCGGCGACAAGCAGCGCAGGCTGACGACAAATAGCCATTCTCCCGGCGGTGCGCAACGAGGGCCTCGAGGATGCAGACCTCGTCGTCGGTCGACCAGATGTGGTGGAAGGGCGCGGCCGACTTCGTGGCCTCGCTCGACGACAAGGGCTTCAGGCCCTTCCCCTCCATCTCCTGTGTTGGAGCAGGCTTAGGCGGCGGCAGCGCCTTGTCTGAGTCGGACTCGGACGACTCGCGCGAGGGGAAGTTCCCATGGGTGGGCTCCTTGTCCTCCTCCTCCTCCTCGTCGGAGTTCTCGGATTCTTCGCCCTTCTGCAGCGTCGGAGACGGGTTCTTGGAGGTTGGGGTAGGCGACGCAGGGGTGACCACTTCCTCCTTGGAGGAAGCAGGCGGCGGCTGCGGTTATGGCGGCAGCGGGGTCATCGCCGGAGCCTAGGGTTGGAGGTTTCGGCAAGTGAGGCGCCGCGACGCGAGAGATTGGTGGATGCGTCGCTGATGAATTCGAGTGGTGGTGGTGGCGGCGGCTCTGATACCAAATGTTATATCCCGTGGCTACCCTGAAGTTTGGGAGCGTGAGACGCAAACGATACAAGCACCGAAATGGGAAGAAATGAAGAAGAAAGACAGTATGAGGGGTAATGGCCGAAGCCTGTAGTTTCATTTCATTTCTCAAAATCGATCTCAGACATCCCCAGTACCATCTCTTTATACTCCCAACACAGTTGTCCCCTTCCCCAAGCCAACTCGTAACAAACTCTCAACTAATTACATGCGCAAACTGCATTACTCGCCTGACAATTGACAGCTACAGTGATTAGCGGCAAACGCACCAAAAGCCCGCTCTGTTATTTCCCGCCATCCGTGACCTCTGGACTTTGCCTCGACGCCGATCTCTTCTTCTTCTCCCTTTAGCACCATTTGCATTTTGTCTGAACCATCTTCAGCCATTACAATGAACCTGACAATTCTAGCGCACCTGGCCTGGGCGTGACATGCGCGGTCTCCGCAGCCGCCTGCTCGTCTCCATTGCCGCGCTGCTTGATTCACGCGAGCTCGCCACAAGAGGCGAAGAGGGGTGGACAACCGCTAGGACCCAGGAGGGTGTTGTACTACGCGATAGAGCTGATTGGAGATCTGTACGATGGGTCTACGCAGCCAGAGGTTGCCACTGTGTTGGTCAGAGCAGTGAAGGGTTCGGCTTGGATATCCTCGTGAAGGTAATTGCTAGGTCTTGTGGTAGCAGAGTTTGCTTTTCTGTTATATGATATTGTCAGTGTTGAATCGCCTGATTGGACCACTTACCTGTTGCTGAAAAGACTCGATTTATGAAGCCGGTGAGGGAATTTGTTTGGACCTAAGCATTTGTTTTTAGGTTGTCACATGTCGGAGGCTGAGTTAACCTGTCCCTGAGTTTTAATAACATTTTAGCCCCTATAATGCACTGTGTTATGATGAGGTTGTTAAATTTCAAGGGAATTCATAAGACCGTGTTAGCATTGCTCGCTTAGGAAAATGCCTTTATAAAAAAGTAAAAGAATTGCTCCCTTAGGATGTAAATTGTAAGTGTGGCATTGCTGAAGTTTATGTTGTACAGTAGCTAGGCGAATATGTAATCTATTGATGATTGCTTACTTGAGGGGTTGTGGTTAGCATGGTACGCTACTTCGAGTGACACAATTTGGTACTACTTTGAGTATGTAATAGTGTCATATGTCAGCCCTGGCCATTCTCGATTTCTAGTTCCACTACTGTAGGTATTGTTAAAATGAGATAATCGATTTATCCATGTTGTTGTTGGTTGTTGTTCATGTGAGATGTCAAGCTCCATCCATGTTTCATCATTAAATCAGTGTAGTTCAAGTAGCGAGTTTATGTGTTGTGCAGTCAACAATTTAATTTGATAAAGTTATCCTAACTGTGGAATTTAGCTGTAATTTTACTTCTACTTAATACTTGAATCCCTCTGTTTACTTAATACTAGAATTTCTTGGGCACATCAAACTATAGCTGCGTGGGCAAGAAAAAATTCAATGTCTTCAGTCTTGTTCAACTTCACAGTCAATTCTTTGTAAGTTTTTTATATAAAAAGTGGTTGTATGTCCTATATGTCACTAGAAAATACGCTTGCCAAATCTTTGTAGTTGAATTGGTATTAACACAACACTAGCTCTAATTTTATTGGTCATTTGATCACTTGTTAATCGAAAAATTGAAACACTTATTTTCTTTGCATAGCCATGTTCCTCCCAAATCTCAATTGAGCTACTCCCTGTGTTCAGAAATATAAGGCCTATAGTTTGAATGATCTTGTTTAGAAATATAAGACTTGAATGTAGATTTAATAAGGTTTTTCCTACTATACCTCTATTTGTTCTCTCTCAACTACATGCATTTATTCATTACCACCACACACAAACTATTAACTCTCTTGGAAGATAATTATGTAGGGTATCTAAATCATTTTCACTCATACCTTTCTCAATTTCACCCCAACCTTAATCCTTGTGCAAAGTCAAAATACGCCTTATATTTCTTAACGGAGAGAGTATAAAATATCTGCAACAAGTTTGTTTTCAAATATGTTTATCCATCTAACATCCTTCCCCGTACTTGGCATATCTCCAATCAGTTGTAATTGCATAATTCTGAGTTTTTTTTATTCACATTTGTGAAAACTAAAAACGAACATATGTAACAGTCATCGGCGGACACCAGTACCAGGGAGGAACTTTGCATAAGGCGACACTCTGAATTAGTTGCATGTTTGATAAGGCCTTGTTTAGATAACAAAACTTATGTTACGAGTGACACACATGTAGATTTGATTACACATCATACAATGGACAGTCTGCTAGCTTTGATTCAGGGTGATTATTATTAGATTACACAAGGAACATTTTATATGGCATTTGTATATTTGATAATTGTACAACAGATGAACAGAGGTACATTTCTAGCTTGATTTGAAATGTTTGTCTAATAGACCATGTCCAACTTGATTTGAAATGGTTGTCTAATAGACCATGTAATTTGCAGGAAGCAGTATCAAGTTTTTTGGTGATAATGGAACCGAAGCATTCAGCTGAAATGTCCAAGTACAATTTCTTTACTATTCTTCAGCATTAAATTAATCATCATTTCAATTTATTATGTAACATAAGAGGGATCTGCAGGCATTTGGACAAGCAAAATCATGCCCTAATGGAAACATACCGCGCAATGTCACATGAGTTGCATAAACTTCAGGTGAGCCTTAGATAGTATAATCTTTTGTCTTGAGAGTGCACCTTAGGGGTAATATTTTTAGATAGTAATTTGTTGCTACCATTTTACGCAGGTAGAAGAAGAAACAATCATGCGCAAGTTATATGAGCTGATGTCTGCAGAAGGGCTTCTTCCAAAGGTATATTGCTCACCTACATGCAAATGATTTGGAGTGGATATACTGTTGGTGCCACTGCTCTGACCATTCAGTTGGAGCTGTTGAGCTCAGCATCATTATGGTGTTAAGCCAACCAATGATATTTTGTTGAAAACTAAAAGATATAGTGCAGAAAATAATAGATAAAAGAGCGGGGAATTTGGAAAGATAAAAGGAACTTAATTTATCATACTGCTGAAAGTGTTAAATTTCCCTGTTATTTGCAAATGTTAGTCTTTACTGATTTCCCCATTGCTTAGATATCTCAATCCTTCTATTTAAGGTTGAACAAATGACTGGCAAAATAGCAGTCTTTGTTGAGAATCACTCGTGTGAACTCTTACTAAACATTCTAGAGCTTGCATCCACAGTGATAGTTTGCACATATGTATGTTGGCACTTCCAGAATTAATTTCAGATTTGATAAACAGACGCCTACTCCCTCTCCTTTTAACTCCGTGCTTGTATGAACTGACTCCATTAGATGCTTCTTTTCAATTAAATTGCTTCTTATGTTCATGTTGCTTATATACTCCACTTTCTGTCTTCCACATCTAGACGCAATGATCAAATGACTGTACTGCTATGCTGCCTGCCTCTTCTAACCAGTTCTCTAATAATTATTGCAGCGCAAGAAAGAAAGGCAAACGGAGAAAGCTGGGGAATCAACTCAGGAAAACGAAGAACGGGAACCATAGAAAGTTTACTGCGAATTTGCAATAAGATATTGAGATATTACATGGGGATACGAGTTCAGCCGAAGTGCTAGATAGATGGCTGTTATATTCTCTATCGCAATTTTCTACCATCACAGCTTGGGTGACCACTGCTTTTAAATTTCCACAGCGATAGTTTTAAAGTGCAGAAATTCGGTGTCAACTCCGGATGTTAGTATGCTCTAAGAGTGATCCAACTGCACAACTCCGGATGTTTGCTGTAGAGGTATACACATCATTTTTGTGAAGTTTGTTAGTTACTCGTTAGCACTTAGCAGTGTGATCTGAATATCTGATTCTTTGGATACCATATCAAATGTTTAACCTTCCAGAGCACTGTAATTCTTTCCGCTTTGCTTGGAGCGTTTCGCTTCCGTGAAACCCCTGCGAGATAGCATTGGCTACTGCTCTACGCTGTAATGCTCAACGCAATCAGTATTCACTAGATTGTCGAAAAGTTTTTTTAAAAAACTAGACGGTCGAAAAAAGTTTCTTATTTGGCTTATGCTAATCACCGCGTGATAGCATCGATAAGTGACTATAGATTGCAAGACTGAACGCAATCACTATTCACTAAGGGGCTGTTTAGTAGAGTTTCAGATTCCAGCTTCTCCTGAAATCTGAAACTTGTAGGCCAAAATAAAGTGAATTAAGTTTATATTTTTAGTCTAAACTGAAGAAGCTGAATCCAAACCCAAATACACCCTTAATTGTCTATACAATGTGAAGCGCCCGATTCGGGAGTGATCAGTGGATGAATCACGCTACCATCTGAGCAATCAAAGGAGAGTGAGAAGTTGACAAACGAGAACTCTAATGGCCTAGCCAACCGCGACGGCGATCTCTCCGAGCACCGTGGCCCAGCCGTCGACCCTGCGCGTTCTACGGCCTTGCCTTTGCCCCGTGTGCATCACGGCCTCGCTGGTAACCTCTGCACTCCATCCCTTTCCACCAGGCACCAGTCCACCACCTCGCGCGCCATCGACCGGTGAGCTCTCCGCCCATCACGCCTTGCTGGCATCCCCGCCCTCCACGACATCGCCGTCGATCTCCACCGACCTACAGATGACCTCCCAGCGACCTCTCTGCATGAAAATACCAGTAGGTTCTCTTATATACTACCCGTCTGTGTTCACACCCCACAGCTGTTTGACGAAATGCCAATGTAGGAATTTCTTAACACGTTCCAGGCATGAAATGTGATCGGTAGTATGTGAAGTGAACGTCGATTTTTCTGTGATTGGAAAAGATTTCCATTCATTTTTGCTGTAGGTCGGTGGAGATCGACGTCATACTAGCTTAGCCATTCATGTACCAAATACAAATTTACAAGAATCCAATGCTTTAACTAAAAGGTTCAAAGAGGAAAAGTAAAGCACAAACAACAGCCTATACCCTGCTACATCACCTAATTAAACAGGAAATGAGATGAATAACAGAGGAACTCTTTGACCCTACCAACTTTACGAAGGCTGTTGCCAAGAAGATTCAACAAAGCCAAATTTGTCAAGCACAACTGTTGTTTCCTCCCTTGAACTGCAAATTTGTATTTGGTGTCAAATATTCCATCTAAACATTGTGTTAAAAACAGCTCTATCTCTCAATTCGATCTGAGAGATTTAATCAAAGTTTTGAGTAATTGATATTACTAGTTTACTATTACTGCACTTACCTTCCATCTCTCAATATCTTGTAGACTCCTGGTGTTATTAGGTCAACAATTGTTGAACCAGAACGTCCAGAAGAAAGTATACCACCATCAAAGACATATGAGCAATGTGGCCATAGATCCTCGAAATCTTTGATGCTAACACTACTAGGCCGCCCGCTTAAGTTGGCACTTGTAAGTGAAAGTGCACTTCCAGCACCACGAGCAATGGCTCGTATGAAATCCAAATTTGGCACACGAACTCCAATGCTGTCCAAACCAGGATTAAGTGATCTCTCCAGTATGCTGTTTTCACCTAATTGTAAATGAATAGAGTATATTCAGCACCTCATGCTGCTTAACAAAGATGATAGATAGAACTATGAAACACAGTGTGGAATCCGCACCTCGTTTTAGAACAACAGTGACGGGCCCAGGAAGTAGACTATCCAGCAAGCCATGGGGTAAGTGATCCACTACAGCAAACCGTGATATGTCTGGGACATCAGCAACACAGATTGCCAGAGGGCGTGTTTGTATGCGCCCTTTGATCTCATATATACGATTTACTGCTTCTGCAGAACTGTCATGAAGAGCCTTTTTAAAGAGAACCAATGGATGAATGCATCTAATTGGAATAGAGACAGAATCTTCAAAATGAACTCGTAGCTTAAACGGATGAAATAGTCCTTCCAATTCTAGATGAAAGCAAAGTTCAAAATTAACTAACGAAGGTTTTGAAATGATGTGGACCTTTTTTTTCATTACGTGACTAATTTAGATATAGGTACAGTTTCATCATAACTTGATTTGGAGTATTTATGAAAATAATTTTGGATTTGTTGTGCTATACAATCTCAGTGCATCATTGTGACAAGTTCTAATTTGTAGTAATACTGAAGGACAAGAAGACATGGGACACATTAAAACCCTTGGCACAAAATGGAAATTAAGAAAACACTAACCATGCATCACAAGCAAACCCGTATATTGTATCAGTGGGCACTGCGATCACTTGCCCCCCGTTGATTGCATTGATTGCTTTCATGACATGATCTTTCCTGGCTGGGAGAATGTGTTCTGACCTATCTTCTATCCTGTGTGCCATGTTTTCTGACATCCTAACTGAGCAGGACACTACAGACTTTGGCTCAAGTCGAGAAGATAATCTGCTGACCCTAACAAAGCTGAAAAAAATGAGTGTGTCAGTACATGATGTGGTAATCAGAATGACGATTCTACAACACTTCAATAAATGAAAAACATCCAGTGCGCTAAAAAACTATTTCCATGAAAACAAATAATTTATACTGCAAGTGTGCTAAAAATGATTTCCATGAACAACAAATAATTTATACATGAAGTCTCAAGCAATTGTGTTCATTTGGACGCATCACTGGATTGCAGTGACATAAATATGATATATTAGGAGAATTAAGGATGAAATTTGTGTATGCTCGCAATTTCCTCATTACTTTGATTCTGTAATTCTCTAGCAAACCAAGAAAACAATACTTCCCCAATTTCCTCGTAATTAAAGAAAATACAGAATCTTATTGTACAGATACAGTTGATATTATCAATATGAAGTCAGGACTGCAGGGATAACAAGATCAATACGCATAAGATCCTACGTGTGAACTTCTTTACAGGCTATGTTCAGTCATATCCATATATTCAATTAAGAGTTAAAGCATAATAAGCTGTTGAGAAGAAAGCGGTACTTTCTACCGCATCCGGATAAAAGAAGAGGAAATGCAACATTTCATATGCCTGTTTGTATTGATAATCCAAAGAGGAGCAGGAAAAACAAGCAGTGATTGATGAGTTCACATAGCATGACCGTGGTGAGCACCAGCAGAGCATCTCATAGTATACTAGCATGACAAACGCCAAATTTGGCGCTTTTATACAAGAAAGAATTAGAAATCTTTAAGCATATCAAACAGGAACAAGGCTAAAGGCTACATGCTCTTGCGAAGTTCTTGGCAAACGAGGGCACCGCACCAATTAGGGAGCAGGCAAACAAGAATCGGAGAAACGAGGAGAGATATACCTCTTAGCCAGCGGTTGCCTGATGGGGGGAGGGGGACGAGCCAGAGGTAGCCTCTCCCCCGCTGCCTTCGCGCACGTCTTCATCGACCCCCCTCCTCTTCTTCCTTCTCCCACCGCCGCCGCGCAAGAAACGAACAGCGCAGCAGGAGCAGAACGCTAGGAACAGAAGAGTCAAAACAAGTTTATATACCCAGTCTCTGACAGCTGGGCCCGGCGCACGTTCCTGGCTTCCTGGAGCTCTGCGAAGCCCTAGCCGAGTTACATGCATGAAAGGTGCAACTATTCCTACCACTTTGTGCTCTAGGCCACTGCTTCCTTTTTTGCTTTTCTGGATATTGGTACTTGGTAGCTATATTTGTTACTTCCATAGGATTTCCTTGATTTGGACTTTTTTGTGCCAAATTGACCAAATGATGATCCTCTTGTACTTTCATCTAGAATTGGTGACTGGGTGCTATGTGATCCTCTGGTTGAAATTCCAATGACATAACAATGTTGCATATCTAGATGAATTCTTACCCTGGATAACATGTGAACGGTCAATAGTCGATGCCATGTTAAGTCATCTAAATTTCTATCGCTGATGGATCTGTAGAATTGCTATGTATCGCTAACAAAAAGAATTGAATCTATATAGGTCTACGGGCTAGTTTTGCTTGTTCATTTAGTTATAATGCAGTTAATGCTCACATATGACATATCTCGTGCAAGAAATTAATGCCATCTTATAACACCACAGTAATGTCCTCCCGAGCTTCCAAGAAGTTTAGAACACCTTAATAAAGAAAGAGGTACAAAAATCATAAGGTTCACTGCAGTAGTCTTGCTAGTTTCATGTACTGCCAAAAAATTGTGAAAATTCAGGAGTTGTGCTGTAACAGGAGTCACATGTATTTTTTGCTCTGTTTTGCAGGATGTCATTCACAGAGATCTCTATTCGAAAAGTTGTATTTGCAGGTTTAAAAATGAGGACATTCTTGCACTGCAGCACTAGTGATTGATCTGTCATTGCTTGACATATCAAACTATGCTTAGGAAACATTATTGTACTCGTGATTTGATCTACATTTTTGTACTTGAAAATTTAGTGAGATTTGGACCTAATTTGTGAAGGAAATATTTTGTACCGGTTGAAAATTCACTCGACTGCAACTTCATCTAATTTCTGTTCTCAAGGGTTAAGTTTCATGTTCCAATGGTTGGTGTGTAGTGCATGTTTCATGATTAAAGTGAGTTTCCGTGGTTCAAGTGAAAACAGTTATCATCCTATTTTCAGTGAGTTTCATATGTGTATAGCATCTAGTTTCGTCTTGGTTTGGTTTTTTGGATACTTGCTTAAAACGCGAAACCAAATAAAACTAGCCTAAAATCTGAAACATCCATTCGTGTTGGTCGATGAAACTTACTTGAAACTCAGGCAGTGTTCTAAATAGCCGCTATAGCTGCACTATAGCTTTTTTTTGATCCCACGTTGTCAGCGTACTCTGCGCTGGGTACCCTCTCCGCCGCACAAAAGCAGTCAACACGGTGGTCAACATGACAGACCACGCTGCGCCAAGACGCCTCTGCTCGTCTCCGCCAAGAAGACAAAGGTGGTGCGAGGTGGCTTCACCTCAAGGCTCCTTCTCCCGCCAGATTGCTCGGGCGACAGGGCAGTGTCGACACACATCCAACTGCAAAGATTTCTCGCTACAAGTCCATTCCTCGACGCCTCTCACCAACCCGTCAAGAAGGGTCACATCCCGGCGGACCAGCGGCCATGGCGTCGGCATTTAATGAGGCCGGAGGAACGGACAAAGACGGGAAGGGGTAATAAATGTATGAAGATAAGCATGATGACCCTCCTTTTTACCTACTCCCGTTAGCCTGGCCTATATAAGGGCCTCCGGTTGCATGGGAAAGAGGGTCGAGGCGGTCGAGCGGTCGAGTAGTGTTGCATCCGAGCAAGCAAGAGCTCCGCAGCATAGTCTAAGAGAGAACTTGTAACCTGAGAACTTGGTACTAGTTTTGCACACTCTCGAAACAATCTAGCAGGAAGTAAGGCTATTACCCAAGGCAAAAAAGGGGGCCTGAACCTGGGTAAAATCTTGGTGTCATCCCTAGTTCATAGGCGCCGGAATCCCTCGCGTGGGAGTCTTTAGGGTTTTCACCCTCTAGGTTTAGCCAGCCGCGAAGACGCCCTCCTTCCGAACCAAACCCGGTCAGAGACTCGGGCTGTCAGTGGAATACGCCGGCAGTAGCGCTGTAGGGGCTAGTGGTTGGTTTCCGGCTAACTCCGGCGGACTTGGCGTCCGTGATTTAGAAGCAAGCCTGCATCTCAAGATGGCGGGTTCAAAGATCGTAATATCATGCGGGCGAAGCGACGACCAAGGCGCCTCCCGGTCATCGCGTCGGTTGAGGGACCGTCTCACCCCGCCCCTGCAAGGCAGCGCTGCTGTTCCCTTGGAAGAGGGGGAGCAGCCCGTGCGTCGCAGGCTGGCCATGGAGGCGGCCACTCCTGCCCAGAACTTGCACGCAGCCCGTGCTCTTCTGGACCACCCTCCGGTGGAGTTCGCGGGAGACTCCCCGGCCACTCCGTGGCTGCGGAGCATCGCCGCCTCGTGGTGGACGCGCCAAGTAGGGCCTCCGGCGCCAGTATTTGGCCGTACCTTGACACCTAAAGCGCATCGAGGCACTCTCGTGCCTCCACCGCCTTAACGAGAAAGGCCTCGCCAGGGGCCGGTCAAGAAAAGGCGCTACAGAAGACGGTCCCGGCTCCCCGAGGAACCGTGGGGACCTCCGCTCTCATCTTGACGAGAGCGCCAACGACGGTGATGACCTTTGGTCGCCACCGCGCCACCGGACCAAGAACGCCGCCATGATAAGCGGGTGGCGGTGACGATGAGAGTCCCCCGTGGCTCTCATTCTCCAAGGAGGAGATTCACCGACTCTCAAGAGCCGCCTCGCGCTCCGTGAACGGTCTCCGGACCAGGCTCCCGATGAGCGGCTCGGCTCCTCTCGGCGTCGGTGCCAGCCTTCTCCGGCAGGCTGCGCCATGTGGCGTGGCAGACAGTTCGCCCGTGACTATAGAAAAATATGACGGCACCACCAACCCGGAGGAGTTCCTCCAAATCTACACAACGATGGTGCGGGCGGTGGCGGATCTGAAAAGGTCATGGCCAACTACCTCCCAATGCCTTAACAGCTCTGCCGCCTCGGTCGCTAAATCTCCCCGAGGATCGGTGCACTCGTGGGGTAAGTTAGCGACCTCTTCGTCGCCAACTTTCGAGCTCCTTTTGCAGCCCGGCGTGGAGGACGACCTCCACGCTCGAGCAAGAGAAGGGGAGTCGCCATGACTTCATCCGGCGGTTCTGCCACTACCGCAACACAATCCCCCACATCTCCGACCAATCGGTCGTCATCTACTTCAGGAGGGGCGTACGCGACCGCAAGATAAAGGAGAAGATGGCCACCCGTACCATCGGCTCCACCTCCGAGCTCTTCTCCTCGCACATAAGTGTGCGCGGCCGCAGAGGCGAGGGCCACCGCCCCAAGGGTGGCTAAGGCAAGTACGAGGCCGGGACCTCGAAGGGTTCCGGCCGTGCAGGAAAGAAGGCGCGGAAGCACGAGGCGGGAGAAACCAGGCAAGTCCTGGCCGCCGAGCGCGACGATGAAGAAGATCCCACGCCTCGAAAGCGCAACCACCGCGACCGGCGTGATGATCGCCGTGAGCGGCGTGACGACCGTCGTGACCGGCGCAACGATCGCCGTGATCGGCGCGATGACCGCCGCGGTCGTGGGAACGACCGCCGCGACCAAAAGGAGGGCGAGCCCTACTGCCCGATACATAAAACCAATACCCATGACCTAGACAATTGTCGGGTCGTGGACAAAATTGCGGAGAAGCGGCTCAAGGAACGCCGCCCCGACGATGATCAAGATGAAGATCCCCCGTTGGCTTTCCAGCAGGCCGATCACGTGGTGGCCTATATGATGAGGACATCACTTCCATGGATACAACACATCTACACATCAATTTGAACTCGCTGCTATTATACAAGGACCGGTTATTCGAGCTCGCGCACGACAGTTTAGTTATCAGGTGAATGCGTTCCAAAGCCTTCCCATTAGTGATAATATGAATGGAATGCTATTTAATTCTTGTGATGATCTTATTGTCCTTAGGAACCAAGGAGAAGAACCTCCAAATGCCAAGCATAAAGCACAATCATCATATGCGCAAGTTGGACTTGGAATCAGCAAATTCGCGGATTCGGCCTCCGCAACAGCATCAACTTCAAACGACTATAACTTTTGTTCTAGAAGGCTTCTGGAGGTCTATGAGTACAAGAACGAAAGCCCTGGTCGTCCTCTTTCAAACGGATCTGAGATCACCTCAAAATTCCCTTCGAGTCAGCAGGGAAACGCAAAACAATCCGGAACACTTTTTCAGTCCGAGTTCGAGTCCAATTCGAACTCAGAAACAGCACTGAGTTTAAAGTGCCATAACTTTTGATTCCGGAGGAGTCTGGAGGCCCATGAGTACACGTTTGAAAGATCTCGGAGTCTACTTTCCAAAGGATCCGGCCCCACCTCAAAATTCCTTCAGATGCGTCCGAAAACTGCCTAAAACCACACATTGCTTTTCCAGTCCGAGTCAAACTCGAGTCAAAGAAGACTTGGTGTTTTGGATTTGAGTTGTATTAGATTTCCTTTACTATGGAAGGCCCCCTCCTGCTCCTCTAGTATAAATAACCACCCAAACCCTCATCTAGGACTTGGGTTTTGTTTATTTGATAGTTTAGCCATTGCTACTATTTTGAGTCTTCGGACGTGCTCAACAACCGCCTAAGAAGCTCCTTGTTTCAGAACCCCACCTTGTCAATCGCTCATCTTTATTTGCAATTTCAGATTGCTTTACTTTTGTTCTTGCTTGTTCTTCGGTTGCATGCAGGAATTGAACCTCGTGTTCAGGTTGATCGTGCCAACGGCAAGATCAATAACCCTCCGGAGTTGGTGTAGCGATTGCTAAGGCGCATAAATGCCGTGACGGTGTAGTCGGATCGTCAACGTCGCCTCCACCAAATCGATCGTGTGTTTCTCATCGAAAGATCGGGACACCAAAGTGCTATCAAGTGGTATCGAGCGCCAAGTTGCTTTCGGTGAGAGATTCAAGACTTAGATTAGTTTTTGTTTTCTGTCCAAAATTGAAAATCCTCCACAAAAATTCAACCTTTAGATTCAATCTGGTATTTTAGTGAGTTTTGTTAGGTTTTGATCCATTATAGTCCTTGTTTTAGTTGCTGATCGTTTTTCCTTCGCGTAGCTTTTATTCCAATCTGTCCAGTTCATTGTTTTGTTCATAACTTTTGCATACGAGCTCCGATTCAAGTGTTTTTGCACTTTCCTGAAACCGTGGGACAAGCTCCACAAAAACCTAGTTGGGCACGAAATCTCATTCTATATAAAAGGTTGTTTAATCTTGACATCAAATTCGGGAAGCAAGTTGCAATTGTAATCCAGATTGGTTCGGTATTTTGATCATAACTCTCACATCCGAACTCCGATTGAGAAGTTTTTATACTTTCCTGAATCCTTGAAGAGTCCTCTACAAAAACGTTTTTGGGTGTCCTTCGTGATTCGGACTCCTTCAAACCAAATATGACTCGGATTCGGATTTGGTCAGATCGGCTGAATTTTGTTGAATCTGTGCACCTTTGTGTTTTGGCCATAACTTCTACATATGAGCTCCAAATTGTGTGTTTGAATACTTGTTTTAAAGCTTAGAACAGTGGCATCATTTGGTTACATTGTGAGAAAGCTTGATTCGGTCATTTTCAAGCCTTAATTGCAGCAACAACCTTATTGCATAGTTCTGGCCGAATTTGGGTTTGTTTCTTCAATTTGTATTCTAGCTTTGTTCCTTTGAGTTGGTTGAGTCCAGTAGCATCTACAACCATAAAAGTTCTAAAATATCAGTGTACATACCTTTGGGAACCAATTCATCCTTTGCGAATACTTTGATCCCAATTGAGACTAGCAATTTGACATTGCTTGGGGCTGCTCCTTTTGATACGTTGCACTATCATAACTCTTGTGATATCAAGTTAGGGATTCCAAAACTTTGCTCATACTAGTGTTGGCCGAAAGTCACAAAAAAAGAGAGAAAGAAAGAGCCAAAAGGCCAAAAAGAAAAAAAAAAGAGAAAAGAAAAGAGAATAGTGGCGAAAGACTACATTGATCAAAACCCTAATTTGTGTTTGTCATTTTCAGATTGTGCAATTGTATTATGTAGTGAGCAATCTTGTGCCCTTGTACCTTTTCTGAAGCAATTAGCTAGCGTCTCTCCATAACTTATGCAACACGAGTTTTAGTGCTGAAATTATTCTTATTTAGCTCATTCCATTGGTTGCATTAAGTTGCATTATCTTTATGTGTGTGTTGCCTTGAAATTCACTTATATCTTTGAGATCGCAACTAGGGCTTGTGAATTCTTGTTTGGATCATTACTTATCATTACAAAATCTAGAATTATCAGATTGCATAGGAAATTAACATAGCCTACCAAGCTCCACATATTCTACCTCGTCGCTTGTTCGTCCCTTGGCAATCGCTTTATCCAAACTTGGGAGAACTTTTGATACCGCCAACTACGACAACTCTGCTGCATGGTAAGAACTTGTAAGAGCTTTGGTTAAAGTTTGAGAGTTGAACGACTTTTGTCCACATCCTATGTAGTGATAGAACATTATACTTGTGATTTTGTTTCTTGTCTTCACTAACAATGGCGGGTTCTCAACGTCGTGGCGCTTGGGCCAACAAAGATCCTAGGAGAAGAGATAGTTCACACTCCAAGATACTGAGAACGCACGACCATACCTTCAACACCACGGAAGGTACAACGGCATCGCACATGTACCAAAAATAAGTTTACTGTACCTATTTTTAGTGATAAATATGATCCTCAAGGTTATCTTACATGGGAATTAGTCATCGAACAATCATTTGATAAACATGAAATTCTGAGCATGATAAGGTTAGGGTTGTTACTAGTGGATTCTTTGGATTTGCTGCTATTTGGTGGAATGATTATATGAGTAAAAATCGGGACATTCCTAGCACATGGACAAAAGCGAAGAAAATTCGATAGCTAGATTTGTCCTTCATATGTTGCCCGTCAATTACTGAAATGAATTGCAACATCTAAAACAAGGTAGTAAAACAGTGGATGAGTACTACCAAGAATTTCAACATAGATCTTTGCGTTCGGGGTTAGAAGAGACCGAAAAGACTCGCATATGAATAACTTTTATTTTGGACTAGATTTCAACATTCAGATCATGATATCTTCTAAAGAATTCAATTCTTTGTCATGTTTACTTAATCTTTCACGAGAAGTCAAAGAAAGATACAGAGAAGACAATCAACCAAAATTCAAGCTAACACAAAGTTAAATGCTACTCTTGTGGCATGCACTGCACCAAACACCGAATGAGAGCATACACACCGAGAATGTGAAAGAAATACAAGAAAATTTGAGTGAAGTAGAGGATAGCATATGTGACGATGATTCTACTAACACAATCCAATCTATTTCGGTTAGTTCATTCTTTGTTGTTCCATGCGCTATTCAGGTTACTTTTGAAGAAGGGGCGCAACAAGCGTAAATACCAACATTATCGGTGAAAGTTTTGATATTTCTACTTCTGAGGAGGAAACTAATGACCATGGTACAGATCTGCTTTTACAGCAAGAAAAGGATCAAATTGGTGAGTATATTCCTACTATGCATAACTCTTGTGAACTACCACCTTGTGCCACAATTGTAGAACCATATGACGAATTGCATGCTTATAATTTTGCTCATGTGGTGCTGATTACGCATAAGAAGGTGATAGCTAGAATATCCCCTACCACTGTTTTGTGCTATATCATGTTGAATGAGCTTGTTAGTTTGACTTGTGCTATGGACAAGATTTCTGAAATTTCATCTCTTAAGTCTTTGTCTAGCACCTATGCCTCTTGTTTTAAATTCAATTTATTTGGTGAATATGGCATAGATGGCAAGTTTCTTGTTTACTGAATATGCATAACTTGTGATAAACTTGATGAATTGAAGCTTGCTATTTTGGGCAATTCTAGTTGTAAGCAACAACTTGTTTCATTTGAGGCTCCATCAAATTTTCCTAATAAGTGTGATACCCATAGTTTGTTGCCACATTGTTGAATTTTAGTACATTAACTTGTATTACAAATCAACATGTCGTAGTTGATACGTGGAAGCCAATTAAAATTGTGTCACCATTATTGGAATGGCTTGATTTTGCTTGTTTACAATTTGATAACATGAATGAGCCATACTTGATGCCGAACTTGTTGTTTTGCCCACAAAACATGTTATTGAATGCGGCTCACAAAACATGAGTATTCTTTACCAAAGGTCGAGGAATAGATATGTGCTTTACTTATATTTGCAAATCAAGTTGCAAACTAAATCATGCTAATATTGATGTTATATGCTTCACTTATAACCACAAATCGACCGCGTAATTGCGAGGAAAGGTGCTTTGCTTAAATCTGATTTCCTCATGTGTTGTTTTGAAAATAACACACCGCGAATCCAAAAGAACAATGAAATATGGGATATATACATCTACGCCTGTGTACACGTTCTTTTTGTTGGTTGCTTCGCTTCAGCTTGTCCAAAACCGAGAACGGGTTTCCTTCAAAGAGGGAGAAAGCATCGAAGAGTGCTAGCATTCATCAAGTCATAATATGCTGGAAAGAAGTGTTGAGCTATGTGGATAATTATCAGTGAATCCTCTAAATGTTTTTTGTCTTAAAAAAATATAAAGAGGCAGAGCTACCATTTTATTTAAATAAATACAGACCTATATGAGAATGTTTTGTGCTGAAGATGAGCAAAAAGGTGAGCATGAGTCGAGGACGACTCAAATGCAAGAAGGGAGGATGATGAGGACATCACTTCCATGGATACAACACATCTACACATCAATTTGAACTTCATTGCTATTATACAAGGACCGGTTATTCGAGCTCGCGCACGACAGTTTAGTTATCGGTGAATGCGCTCCAAAGCCTTCCCATTAGTGATAATATGAATGGAATGCTATTTAATTCTTGTGATGATCTTATTGTCCTTAGGAACCAAGGAGAAGAACCTCCAAATGCCAAGCATAAAGCACAATCATCATATGCATAAGTTGGACTTGGAATCAGCAAATTCGCGGATTCGGCCTCCATAACAGCATCAACTTCAAACGACTATAACTTTTGTTCTAGAAGGCTTCTGGAGGTCTATGAGTACAAGAACGAAAGCCCTGGTCGTCCTCTTTCAAACGGATCTGAGATCACCTCAAAATTCCCTTCGAGTCAGCAGGGAAACGCAAAACAATCGGAACACTTTTTCAGTCCGAGTTCGAGTCCAATTCGAACTCAGAAACAGCACTGAGTTTAAAGTGCCATAACTTTTGATTCCGGAGGAGTCTGGAGGCCCATGAGTACACGTTTGAAAGATCTCGAGTCTACTTTCCAAAGGATCCGGCCCCACCTCAAAATTCCTTCAGATGCGTCCGAAAACTGCCTAAAACCACACATTGCTTTTCCAGTCCGAGTCAAACTCGAGTCAAAGAAGACTTGGTGTTTTGGATTTGAGTTGTATTAGATTTCCTTTACTATGGAAGGCCCCCTCCTGCTCCTCTAGTATAAATAACCACCCAAACCCTCATCTAGGACTTGGGTTTTGTTTATTTGATAGTTTAGCCATTGCTACTATTTTGAGTCTTCCAGACGCGTGCTCAACGACCGCCTAAGAAGCTCCTTGTTTCGAACCCCACCTTGTCAATCGTTCATCTTTATTTGCAATTTCAGATTGCTTTACTTTTGTTCTTGCTTGTTCTTCGGTTGCATGCAGGAATTGAACTCGTGTTCAGGTTGATCGTGCCAACGCAAGATCAATAACCCTCCGAGTTGGTGTAGCGATTGCTAAGGCGCATAAATCGTCGTCACGGTGTAGTCGGATCGTCAACGTCGCCTCCACCAAATCGATCGTGTGTTTCTCATCGAAAGATCGGGACACCAAAGTGCTATCACTATATCCATGGTGGTTCGTCCACCTTTCCCTCCAACGCCGCTTACAAACGGCTGAAGAGGGAAGTGTGTGCCACCACATCAAATTCGGGGGCGGGTCGGATGCTGAAGTGGTCTGAGCAAACGCTCACCTTTAGTCAGGCTGACCATCCCGAGGGCGCCAACGGCCTGGGGCATCTCCCGGTCGTAGTGTCGCCCACCGTTCGGAACGTGCGGCTTACCCGCGTGCTGGTGGACGGAGGGAGTTCTATCAACCTCCTGTCCTCCTCAGTGTTCCTGGCGCTTCAGATCCCGCGGCAGGATCTGCGCCCAGCTCTGCCCTTCTTCGGGGTAGCCCCAGAGGCTGGTTTGATGCCCCCGGTCGTCGCCTCCCGTCACCTTCGGGGAGAGGGATAACTATCGCACCGAGTTGGTGGATTTCGAGGTCGCCGACTTCGACCTCCCCTATAATGCCATACTCGGCCGACCGGCGTTGGCCCAGTTCATGGCGGCCACCCACTACGCGTACATGGTGGTGAAGATGCCGGGGCCCGCTGGCCCCATTGTGATCAGGGTGGATAAGGCCGAGGCCTTGCGCTGTTTCAAGGTCGCGCAGGACCTGGCCGGTGCCACCTGCGTCGGGCGCCCAGACGCCACTTCCTCGGGAGCCCCTCAGGCCCGGACCCGCGCCTCACCTGGCTCCGCCGGTGAGGTTAAGGTGGTCGCCCTGAGTGCGGGCGAACCCCGAAGATCACAACATTGGCGCGACCTCGGCACCAAATAGGAAGACGCGCGTCACCTTCCTCGATCTAACTCCGACGTGTTCGCCTGGCAACCGTCTGACATGACTGGGGTCCCCAGGGAGGTGATCGAGCATCGATTAGCAACGCTCCCCGAGGCGCGTCCGGTCCGGCAGAAGGTCCGGAGGCAGGCGCCCGAGCGCCAAGATGCCATTCGGGAGGAGGTAGAGAAGGCATTGGCGCAGGATTGTCCGGGAGGTCTCTCATCCTGAGTGGCTCGCCAACCCTGTGCTCGTCAAAAAGTCCAACGGGAAATGGCGCATGTGTATCAACTTCACCGACCTCAACAAGGCTTGCCCGAAGGACCCTTACCCCCTGCCGCGGGTCGATCTCATTGTTGACTCCACGGCCGGGTGCGAACTGCTGTGCTTCCTGGATGCGTACTCCGGATACCACTAGATTAGCATGGCACTTGAAGATGAAGAAAAGACCGCTTTTGTAACCCCTACGGGTGTCTACTGTTATGTAAGAATGGCTTTTGGTTTAAAAAATGATGGTTCCACTTACCAATGTGCCATGCACATTACCTTCCGCCCCCAGATAGGGCGAAATCTTGAGGTTTACGTTGATGATTTAGTTGTGAAGATCAAAAAGAGTGAAGAACTGATCCAAGACCTGGAGGAAACATTTGCTAACCTCCGGAAGAATTATCTGAAGCTCAACCCAGAGAAATGCGTGTTCGGTGTGCCCTCCGGCAAGCTATTGAGCTTCCTGGTGTCCAGCCGGGGCATTGAAGCCAACCCTGACAAAATATCGGCCATCGAGCACATGAAGCCGCCGGCGCGACTCAAGCAAGTCCAATGCCTGGCCGGTCACCTGGCCTCCCTGGGGCGGTTCATTGCCCGGTTGGGAGAGAAAAGCTTGCCCCTGTTTAAGCTGCTGAAGAAGACAAACCACTTCGAGTGGACTGAAGAAGCCCAGAAGGCGTTTGAAGAGTTGAAGCGGTACCTCTCCTCTCCCCCGGTGCTGGTTTCCCCCGCACCGGGTGAGCCGTTGCTCCTGTACATAGCCGCCACCCCTGAGGTGGTGAGCGCGGTGCTGATTGCGGAGAGAGAAGGCGTCCAAAGGCCGGTGTACTACATCAGCAAGGTGCCTGCCGGCGGAGACCCGATACCGCAGCTCGAAAAATGTTGTACGCATCTGGTGGCGTCGAGAAGCTGCGCCATTATTTCAAGGACGGAAATCACATGGTCACGGCCTACCCTCTGCGAGATCCTTCACAACCGAGAAGCAGAGGGCGGATTGCAAAATGGGCGGGAACTGGGAATTCAACCTCAAATTAGTACTCGCGACCGCCATCAAAAGTCGGTCAAGCGGAGTTCGTCAGCGAATGGACTCCGCCACTCCGGAGCCGAAAAGCTCCCGCGCCTCTCCTGGACCTTGTTCTTTGATGGTTCCTTCAGGTTGGAGGGCGCGGGGGCTGGAGTTGTCCTGGTCTCCCCGACCGGCGACATCCTCCAGTACGTGGTCGCCCTCGAGTTCAAAGCCACAAACAACGAGGCAGTCGAGGGCTGCTTGGCGGGATTGCGTATCGCTTCGGCGTTGGGCATTCGGCGCCTCCAAGTCAAGGGAGACTCCCTGCTGGTCATCAATCAAGCGCGGAAGGAGTTTCAGTGCTCCGACCCCATCATGGCGGCGTACCTGGCGGAGGTCCGAAAAATGGAGCGTCATTTTGAAGGTTTGGGATATATCCATGTCCCCCGGCGCGACAATCACCTTGCGGACGGGCTTTCGCAGCTTGCGTCCTCAAGGGCTCCTGTTCCGGTTGGAGTCTTCGAAGAAAGACTATCGCGACCGTCCATCGCGGCCCCTGATTCAGGTGGGGACGATGGTGCATTGCCGCGACCCCGTTCATGAGGGGACGGCAAGGCGTTGCGACCTCCGGCTCGAGCGGGGCGGTGGTGCATTGTCATGGCCCCCACTGCAGGGGAGAGACAGGCCGCCTCTGCCTGTGTCCGGGAGGAAGATGGCGGTCTTGCGAGGCGGCCAGGAAAAGCTTGGCCCGGTGGAGTACCCAGAGAGCACCGAGTGGTCGCCGCGCTTGGCCAGGAAGATCGGTGGATGGATCCTATCCTAGCCTTCCTGCGTGACCAAGTGATCCCCAACGATGATGCCTCAGCTGAGAAGATTGCACGCAAAGCCAAGTGCTATACCCTGGTAGGTGGGGACCTATATCGCCAGGGTAGAAACGGAGTTCTACTGAAGTGCATCACTCGGGAAGAGGGGAGCAACCTGCTCTCTGATATCCATGGAGGTGTGTGCGGGAGCCATATGTCCGGCCGAACGCTGGTCGGTAAAGCGTTTCGTCGAGGATTTTATTGGCCTCGCGCCTCCAGGATGCTTGTGAGATGGTGAGGACATGCGAAGTTTGTCAGTTCTTCGCCAGGCAAATCCACTGACCACCTTAGCTCGCAAACCATCCCGCTCTCCGGCGCTTGCGGTCCGGGATGGACATCTGGGTTCGTTCGCGAACCCACGGGGCTTCACCCACCTCTTCATCGCCATCGATAAGTTTACGGTGGGTTGAGGCCGGCGGTGCGTGCCATCATGGCCGCCGCCGCCGTCAAGTTATCTGCGCGGATCTTCGCGCTTTGGAGTCGCCAATCGCATCATCACCGACTAACGGACCCAATTCACCAAAGTCGACTTTCACGGAATTCTGCGATGAAATGGGCACCAAGGTATGTTTTGCTTCGGTGGCCCATCCCATGAGCAACGGGCAAGCAGAGCGCGCCAACGCGCTGGTGAAGGGCCTCAAGACGAGAGCGTTTGATCGGCTTCACAAAAGTGGCGCGCGGTGGACGGAAGAGCTCCCGGCGGTGCTGTGGTCGCTCCGTACCACGCCCACCGGGCCACGGGCGCGGGCGAAACGCCTTTCTTCCTGGTGTCCGGGGCCGAGGCTGTTCTCCCCTCCGAACTGTCGCTCGGTTCCCCGCGCGTCTCGGTGTTTAACGAAGAAGATCAAGAGGATCTCCGGTGAGAGGATGTCAACCTTTTGGAAGAGGTGCGAGATCGCGTTGCTCTCCGCGCCGCCCGCTACCAGCAAAGTCTCAGACGGTACCACGCCACCCGGGTCTCTGAGAACACTTGGCGATGGCGACTGGTCTCTGCAGATTCGAGATGCATGCTTGGGTTGCATAAACTGCCTCCCGATGGGAAGGCCCTTTAAGGTGGTCTCGATATCTCGGCAGGCGGTCCGGTTACCCGAGGACGGCGAAGAACCGATTTAATTCCTATAACATAGAGTTGTTGCGGAAATTCTATCCTTGAAGAAATTGTAAGTGCCCCGCTGCTCGCCCCGGTCAGCCATGAGGTAAGATTCTCCCTTGGCTGGTTGGTGGCTTCTGGCGGTTAGTAAAGTTGTTGCTTAGAAGGCTTTCAATTTACCATTGTTGTCCCTTTCTGTGCCCTTAGCGGTAAGTTTTTTGCATGAATGTCGCTGGTCCCGTATGTTTGCTAAATCCTTGGTGATCTACTGGGTCACCTAGTGTCCGTGTCCGACAAAGACGGGCGACCGGGGGGCGGGCTAGATGCGGTGCTCAAACGCTGCTCGCGCCTCGGGTTAGTTCTCTGAAGCACCGTTGGTTGTCACCGCGAGCATCGTTAGTCTAGTACCCCTCACGAAGCCCGCAGACTTTGGCGCTTGAAAGACCATGGTTCGATCTCCAAAAATCGCAAGGACTTAGAAATTAAAAAGGATCGGGTTCATTCCATGCGGGACCTATATCGTTTGGATTTATCTTGCATATGCACGCTTATTCATTAGTAGTCAGGCACTAAGGCATGGAGTCACCGGCTCATCGCATGAAGTCTCCAAGTCTCTTCGTGGTCGCCCAGGAGCTCGGGGGCTGGTCGCCCCAAGCCTCTTCGTGGTCGCCCCAAGCCTCTTCGTGGTCGCCTAGGAGCTTGGGGGCTGGTCGCCCCAAGCTCCTTCGTGGTCGCCCCGAGTCTCTCCGTGGCCGCCCAGACGCTTGGGGGCTGGTCGCCCAATGATATAAAAAGCAAGATAAGTGTTTCATACCGCATTTTTGACCATTTTCTTATGTGCATGCGCTAAGATGGGTCAAGTTACGCGTGATTGTCGCAAGTACCAAAAATAAACGGCCCCTTATGATACGAGGAAATGTGCTAGAGTGTTAACGTTCGGCACGGCCAAGCGACCGGAGTGCAGGTTAGACGTGGTACTCAAACACGGCTCGTACGCCTCGGGTTGGCTCTCTGAAGCACCGCTGGTTGTCACCGTCGAGTGCCGCTGGTCTAAAAACACTTTCGGAAACTTGTTGCCTCGCCACGCTATGCTGCAGCGCGTTTTCAGGCGATCATCGGGGTCCAAGTTCCAGAAGAGTTTGAACCAAGTGGCAATCCCGCGCAAAAAACCAAACGCTAAGATCGAGCTACATCTAGCATTTCCTGATGGACTCGAGGTCGTTTTTGCCTAAGTCCCGTATGGCTTGTGTGATCCTTACTTGTGTTTGCAGCGAACACGCGTAATCACTGGCGGAGCTCAGGGATACTGCCCTAACCTAAGCGTTCCTCAGGCATTCCAGCTAAGCTAGAAGGTTGGCCGCCTAACAGTTTAACCTAGCAAACTTGATCACACAAAACGAATGAACATGCAAAATAGTATCGAACCCAGAAATATCCGATATGCTAAGTACCGCTTAAGTGTTTGTACATGCAGGTGGATCAAACAAAAGAAAGAAAAGCAAAAAGAACCAAGAGGCTGCCTGGCCCTTCAATCCTCGTCGCCAACGCCGATGTCGCTGTCCTCGCCGCCTTCCACGGCCCGGTGGTGGAGACATCCATGACCGGCCGCTCAACTTGCAAAGATCGACCCACGTGCTTTCGGCGGTTGCACAAGACTCGCCTCGCTGCGCCACATCTCCCTCGACGCCGACCATTACCGCGGCCATGGGATCAAGGGCGGCGTCACCGCCCAAGAGAGCGGCAGATAGGTCGCGGTCATGATCGCGACCTCTCGACCTTCTCGTGGAGGAAGCGGCGGCTAAGGCCACAGGCGATCCGGGCGCCTCCGCGGCTTCGGTTGGTCGCGTGGGCGAATGCGGCCGGAGTCCTCCAACGGCGAAGTTCGAGGCCACCCCAAGGGCTCCGAGCACCTCTTCATGCTGCCGAAGGCCTTCTTGAGCATGGCGAGCGAGTTGCGCCGCGGCGGAAGGACTCAACTCCAAGGTCTTGGCGCAGCCTCCGCTCTGCGCCCGATCCTCGGTCCTTTCAGCCGCGTCTCGGCTTGGCGGCGGCGTCGGTTCTCTCTGCGCCAATGCCGCCTCTGCCGTGTCCGCCCTCACCCGCTCCCGCTGCAGCTCGCCTCTCACCGACGCCAACTGCTGGGCGATATCGGCCCGTGCAGGCTCGGCGCGGCGGCGGTGCCGATGGCCGTGCAAGTCCTCGAGCCCAAGAAGAGCTCGACGTGGCGTTAATGAGAGCAATGGCGGTCGGGCGAGGTTCCTGAGGCGCCGGGCGCTAGGATCATCCGTTCCGGCCCTCTCCGTGGCAGCGGCCGGAGGCACCTGGGCGGAGGTGCTTGGCGCTTCGGTGGGCGCCGGGGGCGTTTCCGCCCTTGGCGCGTCCTGGGGGACCGCCTTTGGCGGTACCCTCAAGCTGAGACCGGCCATTGGGAGTGTGAGACCACCTTGTTGGGTGGTGGCCTGGGCTCCCGTGGCCGAAGAAGTTGGCGCCGCGGCCGTTGAGGCCGGCGCCGGAGGAGAAGACGTCGGGGCGGGCGCCGCGGGAGGCGGCGCCACCGGCGATGAAGTCGAGATTGGGGCGGCTTGTGTGGCCGCCCCCTGCGAAGGATCCGCCGCGACAGAACTCGTGGCGGCTGAGGTCTGGCCCGCGTCCACGCGGGCCCTTTTTGGATCCGGGCCCGTGGTGTCCGGGCAGTGATCGTTGCCGCGACCCGACATTGGCGGGGGCCGTGTCCTCGATCACCGGCGGAGCATGGGCGGCACCACGGCGGGCCCCGTGGAGTCCATCGGCGGGAGCAGCCTCACGACTCTTAGGCGCTCCGCATGCTCCAGATCGGCGAGCGGCTGGGCCGCCGCCAGAAAAGGGGTGCTGGTCGGAACCGGCTGCATAAGCACGGCGAGCCATCGGCCCTGGAGCTGCTCATCCAAGTTTCCCACCTAGCAATGAACAAAAAGTAGCTGTTGGTTGGTAGGAGACCACAAAAAGAAGCATGTGCACGAGAAAAAGCTAAAGAAGAATGAAGACTCACGTCCCGACCACGTCTTGCGTCAGTCGTCGTCGCCCGTGGTATCGCCATGCAGACGGACGCGGCGGCGAAGAGGCGATTCTCCGCCACGAAGTCCCGCAACCAGCCCCCAGATAGTCCGCTTCCCGCGATCGGAGGATGCGGATCGCCATTGCGCGAGCTCCGCCGTCTCTCGGGCGAGTTCCGATCCTCGGAGGCCTCCATTGCCCGGCGGCACGCCCAAAGCGTCAACGCCATTGTCATCCTTGATGTCTGACCATTCGCCGCGCCATGACTTCCAATTGGACCTAGGCTGGAAAGAGATGTAGCGGGAGGCCATCCCATCCCGCAGGCGGAAGTAGCAGCTCCCCACTACCTCATTATCGTTGGAGGTGCGGCAGAGGAAGAAATGGCGAAAAAGTGGAAGATTCGGCATCACCCCCATGAACATTTCACAGAGGTGTGCGAAGATGGAAAGAAAGACAATAGAGTTGGGGGTGAGGTGAAGGTGGTGGATCCCGTAGAAGTGAAGGACGGTAAGGAAGAAATCAGAAAAAGGCGGGGCCAGGCCAGCCATCATAGCCTAGGTATGGTTGAGGATTTCGTCGGAAGGCACCTCGGCGTGGCGGTCCCCGCCCGAAAGCGAAAGTGCCCTCTGGCGCTAGGATGGCCATCCTCCCCACCGCATGGGCGTCCGCGGTGGAGGCGGGGATAGAAGGTGCCATGGGGATGAAGGAAGGTTGAAGTTTTTCGAGCAAGAAGGTTGAAGAAGCGAAAGTTAAGGGTGCGCAAGGAAGGAGAAGGCGTAAACCGTTTGATCTGATTTAACCCATCTATATATGCGCCCAAAGACCGGCGGTTCGCGAAGAGACAAGATCGTCGTCGCCTCGGGTCCCGAAAAATCTGCAGACGCTGGGGAACCGAGGCGGTCAGATCCTCATGAGTGGTGGCCCCACCCAGAGCCCGCTAAGCATTTAATGAAAGTTCTAAAGTAAGCTTTGATGCGCGCTCCTAGGCGGGCCCGGCTCTCACGGCAGACTTGTACTGGGTACCCTCTCCGCAAGACAAAAGCAATCAACACGGCGGTCAACATGACAGACCCACGCGATGCCCGGCGAAAGGTGGGCGAAGATGCCTGCTTCGCCCGTGCCAGAGTCCACGTGGCGCCCGGCGAGCAGGCGGGCGAGCACGCCCTGCTCATCCCGCCGCAAGACAAAAAAGTGGTGCGAGGTGGCTTCACCTCGAAGGCTCCTTCTCTGTCGTCAGTTACAGGCGACAGATGTGTCGACTGGCAACCGCAAGGATTTACTGCTATAAGCCCATTCCTCGACGCCTCTCCCAACCCGTCAAGAAGGGGTCACATCCGGCGGACCAGCGGCCATGCGTCGGCATTTAATGAGGCCGGAGGAACGAGACAAGACGGAAGGGGTAATAAATGTATGAAGATAAGCATGATGACCCTCCTTTTACCTACTCCTGTTAGCTTTGGCCTATATAAGGGCCTCCGGTTGCATGGGAAAGAGGGTCGAGGCGGAGCGGTCGAGTAGTGTTGCATCCGAGCAAGCAAGAGCTCCGCAAAGATAGTCTAAGAGAGAACTTGTAACACGAGAACTTGGTACTAGTTTTGCACACTCTCAAACAATCTAGCGAGAAGTAAGGCTATTACCCAAGGCAAAAAGGGGCTGAACACTCGGTAAAATCTTGGTGTCATCCCTAGTTCATAGGCGCCAAATCCTCGCGTGGGAGTCTTTAGGGTTTTCACCCTCTAGGTTTAGCCAGCCGCGAAGACGCCCTCCTTCCGAACCAAACCCGGTCTGTAGACTCCGGGCCTGTCAGGTGGAATACGCCGACACACGTGAAGCTATAGGTTAACATTCTGCTATATTAGCTATAAGCGTTATATCTAGCGAAAGCTCCACTATTTGATGTAGCTTATAGCTAGCGATAGCTGTACTATCCTATATAGGTACTCATGGGTTAAAACATTAGACCTATTTTGAAATCCAACATTACTAAAAGGTCCAAATGCATCATTTATAACCCAAACTATGAGAAAACCTAGTAAAAAAAACCCCAATCTGCCATTTTTCAATAATCTAGCGTCTATATTTCTTAGTGATTAAGTATTTATTGTTAAGAACATCATGTTATAGTTATCATTTATGGTTTTTTTGGACATATACTAGTATGTTTGTTGATTTCAAACTTGACTCATATTCTTACTATAAAAATATTAGTATCTTCTAAAATACCATGTTTTAATGATTTGTTTGGATGTGACTTATATTATATACGTATTTAATTTTTAAAAAATATTTTTAATACTGAAAACACAGCGAAGGATAGCTTCTGCGATTTCTAGTGATAGCTGCTATAACTTTTTTGGATCTTGCTGTGAAGCCGCGAAAATCGCAATTTAAAACCTTGAACTCAGTTCAAACTTAACCAAAATATGAAACCATTTCTTGTTCCAATGGTTAAGTGTGGTGCTTCATATTTCAAAATTGGAATTATTTGCGAGACTTAGATGAAACTTCTTGAAACAATAAACCAATATGAAACTACCCTGAAACGTCGATAGTCGCGGGGCGTGTACAATGGCTGCTACCTATACTGTTATATGATCACTGGAAGGTGTAGCCACGCCGAAATTCTGATGGGCTAGCAGCCCATCCCGTTTCCCAGCATACACACACCTAGAAGGCTAGAAGCACTATTCTACTCTAGTGTAGAATAATTATTCTATGTGTCGAACGGACGAGTGCTTCCAAATCATCTCACATACGTCTATGTCGTGTGATTACTAAGTATATCAGTTACATGTCCAGCCAACGAATAAAGACGGTTACTTGTTTGTAGAAGAATTTTTTTTTAATTTAGCCATAACTTTTTATTGTCGGCTTCGATTCATAAATAGTTTTCACTAGTAGCTTGTTAACGATGAAAGGAATCACATGATATAAGTTTCACTAGCAAATGCTAGATGAATGAGATTTTACTGCAAAATGCACTCAGTTTGCTGGATGTGTTGTTAGATTTTACTATCATACTACAACTAGTTCTTTAGTGATATTTTAAGAGGGTTCGGCAGCCTGTGGAGTCTATGTAACAGTAAAATCTAACAATATATTCAGTAAATTGATGTTTATTTGATAGTAAAATCTGATTCATGTAGTATTTATTGGTGAGATTTATATCGTGCTATTTCTCTCATCGTCAGTAAAGTACCAGTGAAAATCGTTTGTGAATCGGAGCTACTAATAAAAAGTTATGACTAAATAAAAAATTGTACTACAAGTAAGGAACCATATTTATTAGTTGGTTGGCTAGTCAACACACAAAGTAGGCGTCATAACAAACAAGATAGTTACCTTGTGATAGATTTTACTGCCAAATGTACTTCAATCTACTGGATGTGATGTTAGATTTTACTATCATGTTGTAACTAGTTCTCTGGTAATATTCTAGGAGGGTTCAGTAGCCTGTGGAGTCTATGCAGCGGTGAAATCTAACAACGCATTTAGTGAATTGATATTTATTTCACAGTAAAATTTGATTCATGTGATATTTATTTGCGAGATTTATATCATTTTGTTTCTCTTGTTGTCAATAAACTACTAGTGAAATTTGTCCTTGAATCAGAGCTACCAATAAAAACTTATAGCTAAATCAAAGAAAAAAGATTCTAGTACAAATAAGGAACCATATTTATTAGTTTGTTGGTTATATAACTCATTGGCTTAGTCAACATATGAAGTGGGCGTACATGGGGTGATTTGGACACGCTCGTTTGGTGCGTACAATAATTGTTCTACACTTGGGTGCAAAGGGTGCAAAATAGTTTGGTAACCCTCATGTGACCCTCTGGCATTTATATTCCAATGCTCTTGGATTGATACTTATGGTTGTTCCTTGTTACGATCGAGTTCATGATGCTTTACTTGCGCTTTGCATTAATGCAGTAGAGTAGTAGTAAAATCCTTAATCTTGCAAGGAATAAGATTGTGAACTTGCTTGACACTATAAATAATATATTGCTTTGCCTATTAGAAATAGTCATTGGGCTCTTGGTATCCACTAAGCCTCAATTAGTCATGTAGGTTATTTACCCACTATTTCTTTGTGTTCACTAATGCCTAGTAGGCAATAGGGGATTGGATTTCTTGACAACACATGAACAAATGGAACTTATTGTCGGTCAATGATCTAAAATTGACCTAAACTATGGGGGCCTACGGGTTCTATGTTCTAAATAACACTAGTTAAATAATGGTTAAACATTCCTTAATACTCTTGGAGAGAATTCGCCGGGAAGGAGAGAAAGACCTCACAAAGAGGCTCATCATAAGATGAAAACCTGGCAACTTAAGCACACGCGAACTATAATGTTGGGAATGCGAAAAACCAAGAATTTTTCATTTTGGGAAATGACAAAGACTTGATTAACAAATGGATAACCTCAAATTATGAAGATTTGGGAGAAAAGAATAGTTGTTGGTGATGTTACCAATATGATTGCTAATGTTTATCTAATGAGAACCCAGATGTAAGTTCAACCTTCATTAGTTATGGTTTTGGTGTTAATGACAAATCTAATATTATGTTAATCCCCTAATGCGATTTTATTATTAATGACAAATCTTATATCGAGACTAACTTGTTTATTTAGAATATCTTTGACTAGTCTCATCACATTGAAAAATGGAAAACCCAAGGTATGTTTGCATATTCATTCTAATATTAGTTGCATACTTTGGAGTCAAGTTGAAATATGAATGTCCCCATTGTATTAACCTCAAAATGTGCATTATGTTTCTTAATCCATATATTACATGGATGCACATATTTAGGGGGAGTTTGTAGTTTAACTTGAAAGTCTCTTTGTATTGATCAATTCGTTATTGACACATATAAGGATCAAGACAAAGAAACTAAATCTTTGAGTATATATTCAATTGCCTAGTTATAAGTATACTCATGGTAATATAGGATATACTCCAATACAATCAATTTGAATATGTGCATATTATCTCCAAGTCAATCATATTTATGCACATATACATGTGGGTGTAGTCTATAGTTGATGATCTAGAGTAATGATCATTTCCATACAATTTACATATATTGGATCATTACTTTTCATCAACATGAGTATATGAAAACTTGTGTAGCTAATATATACTCATATCAATTTAAATGATAATTTAAATTGAGTTCATTTGTCTTGTTAATCATTAAAGAACACTTCATCATGTGTTGATGGTGTTTTGTGATTAATTGAGGATAGATGAATAGTTCTTAAGTATAATAAAGCATGAGTTGCATTATTGTACTTAAGACACACTTAAATCATTTCTATTGATTTAGGATTGTGCTCAATTGATCTAGAGGCATCCATTATGTGTTAATGGAGTGCAAAAGATAATTGAGACAACCATGCATCTTGGACTAACTATTTTATGAGTTGTGATTGAGTTAGGTCCAAAGATGGATGAGATGATGAGAACGGGACAAGGACGGCATCATGAGTTGATGGGCGCCAAGAGTGGATCCCAAGTGGAGTCGAGTGGATATCCCGGGAATATCAAAGTGATGATCATAAAGACCCCAAAGGGATTGCTTGTCTTGTGGCGAAGGTATAATTAGATAGGCTAAGGACTTTATAGTCTTTGAGTCTAAGGTTTTATCGCCGTGCTATTAAGAGGGGTCGTTCCCTTTGTTTGAGCTTCATCATGTGTTGGTGATCTCATTCCGCGTTCACTCAAGCTCAAATCTTATTTGATTTGGTTTTTGCATATGGGTTAACCATTTGGCATGTGTTGCGAATGGGTTAAACTTATGCTTTGTTGCATTTGGTTTTCGCATAATGCTTTGATTTGCATGTGTTGCAAGGAGTGATAAGCTAGTGCGTTGGCTTTTGTGTGAAGTTCACTTTTGCATGTGTTGCATTAGTTGAAGCTTCATGTTTTGGTTTCGCAAAACAATCTTTCTTAAAACCGTGTGGTTGTTTGGAGCTAAGTTTTGCATGTGTTGCAAAAGGAGAGAGCTCAAGCATGATTTTATGTTTGTGTGTTTGTATGGAGCTAGAGGCTTGCATGTGTTGCGAGTAAAGAGCTCATACGTGTGATTTGGTATAGTTGAAGTTTGGTTTTGGTGTTGCATAGGACTAGAGAATTGCATGTGTTGCAATTAGAGAGTTCATGCATCTTGATTTGATGTTGCTTGGAGCTAGACTCTTGCATGTGTTGCAAAGAGTAGTGCTCAAGCATGAAATGGTTTTATTGTGTTATTTGCAAGTTCGTTGTGCGAATAAACTGAGGTTTATGAGTCCGGAATCCCGAGAGCATGTGAGTGGGGCTTGCAACGGGTGTTGGCAAGTTGACCGGGTCTTGTGTTGACCTTCACATGGCTAAGGGATTAATCTCATAAACTCGAGTTTGATTTGCTTAATACGCTTTTGCAAATAGATTTTGAGTTGATTATAAATGCGCTTTTGCAATTTGGTGAAATTCTTTGAGCATGAGCAAAGTTGGTGCAAATGTGTTTTGCATGTGTGTTTGATCATGTGTTGATCATCTTGAGGCTCAAAGAATGGGTTTTGGTTTTGGAGAAATGGATTTGAAAGTAGAATTCGGTTTTCTCCTCAGAGGCCAAGCATCTGCAGATGGAGGTGCGGTAGTACCGCTATTCGACTACCGCAATATTGTTATGTAGCTTTTCTCCGATCGCAGTGTTTTCGGTGGTGCTTGGTAAAGACGACCGGCTGTGTGGGAGCGGTAGTACCAGAAGTCGGTACTACTGCCCTTAGAGGGCTGTAGTACCGAATATATCCGCTGTCGAATCGTTGAGGTCAGGCGTACTACTGCCCTATGAGGGCGGTAGTACCGGCCTTCGCTGATTTTTGCCCGTTTTGAGCCCCCAACGGCTAGTTTTCTTGGTGGGGCTATAAATACACCCCTTGGGGGGCTTGGGCAGGGGTTGGCTGTGTGTGGGAGTGTTTTGCATGTGTTGCTCTTTCTCCCTTTTGCCTCTTGAGCATAAGAGTGAGCTAATTGTATGTGTTGCAATTATGAGTGGTTTGAGTGAGCTCTTGTGCATGTGTTGCACTTGAGTGAGGTCCTTGTGCATGTGTTGCACTTGGTGATCGCCGGAGCGCATGTGTTGTGCTCGGTGAAGTTCAAGCGGAGGAGCGGCTTATTACTCTTGGAGGTTGCCGACTCCTAGACAGCGTGGGCGTCGTCGCGGAGCTCTCGAGGTGAGAAGCCCCAAGTTTGTGAAGGTTCGGGTTGAGCCTACGCGCAAGCGTGAAAAACCACGACTAGTGGAAAGAGGCGGGTGCTCGAGCGGGAGCCGGTCCAAGTGGTTGGGCTTGCCTCAACGTGGACTAGGGGAGACCGGCAAGTCTCCGAACACCACGGAAAAATATCGGTTGTCCTTTGTCTCTTTACATTCAAGTATTTACCTTTTGCATATTATTGATTGCTTGAATTAGAATTGCTTAGTATTAATTGTTTTGATCAATATAGCAATTCTTGTTTAGAGACATAAATTAGTTAGTGCACTAGTGAGCCTAGTTGATTTAGGCTTTAATGGTCAAAACCTATTTATCGCTTCCGCATATATATTTGATTAGGTTTTGACATAGGGGTTGATTAGAGCGAATTGTTTAGAAGAGTGATTAATCTTGTAAAACGCCTATTCACCCCCCCTCTAGGCGCATCCTCGACCCTACACCGGATCCATAACCCAAGTCTATGGTAGCGATGCTTGAAGCACTCATATCGAGTCAATTGAAGAAAGCAATTGAGGATGAACTATAATACCTAAATGTATGTTTTGGAACAGAAAGTTTAGATTTAATGGGTCATTATGAAAAAAATGAGGTGGTGAACAACGATGGTTCATAGGTCCTTGCAAAAGACCGGTACTCTCTTATTATGTATAAAACTATATTCTCACACTAGTGAATATACGATCTCTAGAAGTGGACAAAGACCCATGTAGATCCAACAGAATGAAATACCATAAGATTAGAAGTGCACCATATAAGCACCTATTAGTTCATCTCTACCATGAAGATAGTGGAACTTACGGTATCATCTAGTACCATGAAGGAACAAGTATATTGGTGATGGTGGTAATTTGATTAATCTTTTAAATACCAAAATTTAGACCGATCATATCTTAGTTTGTAGTAGAACAAACCAATTCTTGTAGCTCTGCTAAACAAACTAATTGGTTATAAAATTGATAAATCCATTCAAAGAGAGTTGCAAAGGGTTTAGCCCAAATGAAGAGGCATACAAGTTATATCCAAAAGGTATGTGGCACTCCAACTAATTTTACCCCATAATCCTATGAAAGGATAAAATTACTTGTGTTGCGCAAGTAAATAGTGGTTAGTGTTAAACACATTGCTTCTGGATTATTTTATCCTCACAGTCCCTGAAAGAATAGTGAGAATAAGTGTCTAGAAGAATAAACATTATAATCATCTAATAGATTTGCTCATAACATCGTTAACTATGGTTTTTCAAAATGTAAGTACAACCTTAGAGCAAGAAGATTCCAACGGATGTCATTTTGAGGGGAGCATGTAGGTAAACTTTAGACTATAAAAGTCTTAATTTTGATTTACCTAGAAGGAATCAGTTTGATGATCACTGCCTGAATTTATCTTGTAGGCTTTACCACTTAATTGTTGAAGATCAATAACTATTCATGAAGAATAGATGGTCTAAGAGATTGTATGATGAAAAAGATCAAGTGTTGTACTCTTTATCCTGTAGTGAGTTTTTACTATAAGGTTTCTCCAATGAAATTTTTTAATGAGGCAACATGTGCAATACACATTGCTTATGCGATGCGCTCTTTTCATCATTCCTTTTTTCCATTGGATTTTTGTAATGTTTTTAACAAAGTATGTGCATACCGCGGTATTCACCCAAGGGGAGTATTGAATAACTGACACCCTAGAGGGGGGCGCACTAGCCATGTGGGTCCCGTTGATTTTGACTTCATCTCCAAAAAGGGATGTGGGCACATAACATATTCACGGGATGACTTTTAGGCTATAGATATAGGTAAGATGCTATTGTAATTTGTATAGATAATTATTGGAATAAAGAAGATGGCCGGATTGCTCTGTCTACATCTTGTGTCTATTTGTTCTTCTACTTTTGAATAATCTAATTTTGATATTATTCTTGCTTCTAGTTGTATGGATTGGTTGTGTGGATCATTCGACGTCATAAGTTATTTTACAAAAAAACAGAACAACCTGTGAGATGCATGTACATGTAAATACATTACTTTCCTGGATCAACTCGCTGAATTAATAAGTTCAGAGTTCTTCTCTTCTTTTTTGTGATTACAAGGAAGATGTAGATGCACATACGTCATTATATCTGCACACCACATGCACACACAACTGGAACAAAGGCCATATGCACATGCGAGTGCATCTCTTAGCACACGTTTAGAAAAACAGTGGTTGGGATAAATCCGTGATCTCATAACATTTCTACTGAAACGCACTCTTGTGTGCGTAAAGATGGACACCAGGATTTAAAATGCACTCACGTATATATAAAGATGGATACTAGGATGTAAATCTTAGTGAGTGATATCGTACATCCATGAATTCACCACCGAGAGGTGATTCCCCGAATTATTTTCGAACGGGTAGAAGCCCAAAAGCTACCGCACTACGTAACAATACAAAAATAGAGATAAAATTGCACAAGTAGAGTAATAAAAGCTCCTCTAATCTGCGTCATAAGCTAAGTAAGCCTCACCACCAAAGTGGCTGTAAGGCTATAACTAATCACCGAAAAATTATTTGGGGAAGGGATTCCCCCTCAAATCTGAGCTGCTCCACAATCATATCTTGCTCGACCTTGTTCTTCGGAAAGGTGGATTTCACTGAAGAACACATCGCATAGAGTTCAGGGAACTTGCTGTATTTTTCGAAGACAGGAGCCTTGACATATGGGCAGATTTTGCAGGGCTCTTTATCTTCCAAAGCAACAGTCTCCAAGTTGCTAGCATGCGCCATGACAAATTTTATGAACGCCAGATGGCTCGTTACTGGCTTGAAGCCCCCAAACTCGAGCCTTTTTAGTTGGCGAAGCTTGGAGCCCTCCAACTCAAAATTCCACGGAGTATGTCTTCTTTTGGAAAAGGCATATATTCTCAGGTCATCGTCCACTTCGCATGGACGATCCCACACCTGCATTCAGCGTGAGTTACAGGTCGATCTTGATTTGGCATTGCGATAATTAAGTTAAAGCATCAAATTGGAAGGCATCCGCATGCAATTGATTACTCTGAGTAGAAGAGGCGCAAGAGGACAATTACCTTGATACCAAATGTCTCCACCAATGGTGCGGCTTTAAGAAGGATTAGTGTCCATAAGAGGTCAAACTCAACAAAGATGCCATGTATGAAGAGCTTCTTTAGCTTGTTGAATGAGGTGCTGAGTTCTTTACCTGCTTCTGGTAGAATCCAAATCTGGGGCCAAGACCAATTAATCGTGATCGTTAGCTCAATCAGTATGCAATCAAGTAAGCATGATGGTGATGCTTATGCTCTCATGATGCCCTGGTAGATAAATAATGGCAGAGTACGTAGTGCTTTCCCACTTTGAAGCACATTGAGGACCAGAGTTTCAACTAGCCACTATTCTACTAGTCACAATACTGTCATAGGGTTAGCACAAATCAATTCGTAGGAGAACATAGAACATAATTAATTAAATGCCAACACAGAATTTATATAGGTTAATAACTTAATATCAGATCAATAGAAGGAATAGATAGGAGAACGAGATGGAGAGGAAAATTCATACTCAGTTTAGATGGAGAGGAAAATTCATACTTAGTTTATCCTTCCAAATCGTGCATTCATATATATAAAGGACTAGCTAGCTCATCCCAATGTGCAATGGCTAGTTGAGCTAATGGCAATGCTTACCTTCTCCCCCCGGAAATCCAAAGTAAGAGACTCTACACTTGCTGTGCCACGCAGAAGATCACTTAGCTTGCACCCTCGTTGGGAGATCGTCATGGAGCAGACGAGGCGCAGCTCCTTGAGGCGCGGCACGGAACCGAAAGACAAGGGCGCACCCGCCAGCGACGTGAAACAATCCCAGGAGAGCCGCTCCAGCCTCGGCGCGCGGAGCAACTCGACCCGCTCGAAGAGGCACGACTGGAGCTCGAGGACTTGCAGCTGCGAGCCGGGCAGGTCGAGCCTGATCGCCTGCTTGGAGGTGGCGTTGAAGTAGAAGAGGCTCAAGTGCCGCAGCTGCTCGAGGCCGGCCAGGAGGCGCTGAAATTCATCGGCGCCGAACTTCGCGTTGGAGAGGGAGAGCTTCGTGACGACGCGGCTCAGGCTGGACGACCCGGCGCCCAGGAGGAGGCGCTCCAGGCTCCGCGCGTGCCGCAGCATGTGCTCCACGGAGCAGTCCCAGCCGTGCATCTCGGTAGGGACGGCGAGCTCCACGTTCTTGGTCACCTTGCCGCCGTCGACAGCGTCGCGGAGCAGCTCACCGATCTCGTCAGCGCCGGCGCTGGACAGCAGGTAGAACCGGAGTTTTAGGTTCGCGACGGCGTGCTCGCTCCGCGGAGCGGCCAAGAACATGCGGAGTGTTCCGGTCAGGGCCGCCATTGCTCCCTCTAGAATCGCGTGCTTGTCCTCCGGCGACGCCGCGGCAGCTGGATCGGACCGGCAGAAGTCGTCGACGTCCAGGTTGGCGACGCGGAGCAGCCACGGGAGGGGCCGCCACCGCCTCGACAGGGCGCCGGCCCTGACGGTTGTGCGCACGTCTTTGGTCTTCTCCAGGACGCAGAGCAGGATGTCATCGGGCAAGCGGCTGATCCTGTCTTCTCCGCCGCCATCCCGCTTCTGTCGCTTGATGCGTTTTGATTCCGGGGATCCCCTAGTATGTGCCATGGATCGATCAATCAGGCAGGGCGATCGGCTATATATTCGGCTATGCGCAGCGACTAAACCCTAAATTGCATTATCTGTCGGTGCACTATCTGTATTGCCTTCGGACGTGGACCTCATTCTGCCGTGATCAAGAGTCCTGCACATTCGGCTAGGCAGGCTCAAAAGAGAGTAGGACAACTTGGGCTGACGGCTCAATGAATTTTGAGCTGGGCCTTTCAACACTTCTGCAGCGCAATCCAACCTTAATAGTCATGGCCAACAGGCTAGCTATTGCTAATTGGGTTTGGTCAGGTCCATATCCAATGACATATCTCAATCTTCATTTTAAAAAGAGTAAATTTCACAAAACTACTTATTTTTGAGCAAACTATCAAACAAACTATAAGTTTTAGTTTTTATTTCATAAAATTACATATTTTAGAAGAATTTGTATCACAAAATTGCATATTTTAAAATTGATTGTTTTTTGTAACGGATCTAACAGTGTGAGTCCACATAGCAGCATCACGCGTGGGTGAAACAAGAAGGGGGGGGGCGTCATTTTTTTTAAGGAATGCGATTTCATCATGTAAACCCCTCCCATCCATTACTCCGAGTGATACAAACCCAAAAGAGAACTATGAACTCAAGGGTAATCATGGCGCCACTATGGACCCATCAACCCTTCATTATGTTGTCTTTCTTTCCCATTGCTCATTGCTTCTCTTTGCTGCAGGGTGACATTCTTCCTTGTTTGCCTTTCTCACATGTGGCAGCAGTTCACGGCATTTACAGACACGAACTGGAGAGGAACTCATGAAGCTTGGAATCATTCATTCGCCTGAGAAAAAGGTTAGAGGATACTTTCTCCGTAGCTATACTGCCCCCATGCTTTCTTTACATCTACGCAAAGATAGCATGCTCAAGTGATCACTTATCACCTGTGCAGAGGAAAAGCTAGCGGCGACAAAGATGAAGAGCAGATTATGATGGTGGCTTTGCTGGCAGTTATTCTTGCCCATCCTTTGGCTTGACTGACCTTTACAGTTACAGCTATCACAAACATAATGATAGTTCCTTTTTATTTACATTTATTTTATTATTCGAAAAAAACACCTTTATCTTGCTTTGCAGATAACTGGAAGGATGATGTGCTATGTAGTAGTACTTTTGTAGTGATACAAAGTTTTCATCGTCTAAGGTATGATCTGAAGATGACAGATTTGCTGTTTGTCCCAGAATAAGGCGTAAAAATCTATTTTAAAAATAAATTAGTTACAAATTATTTCCAGAGTACGGGCACAGACCAAAATGTACCATCTCGAAATGATCTCCAGGTTATACTAATAGCCCGCAACTAGAACATAATTAGATAACGAAAGCGTACCATCCACCAAGAAACTGAAAGATATTACTGAAGCGAGCCTCTTTTCTGAGCCTCAGTTTTGCGGATTACCCAACAAAAGGAGAAAGAACTTGTTATTATTATTCTTCTTTTGTACAGAAAAAAATTCCACATAATCCAAACGTATACACCCTGATCTCCTAACCTTGGTCTTCCGAGGATTAAATATGTGCTTCGTTGTCATTGTCATAGTAATATTTGCTGCATCTGCTAAAGCTGTCAAAGTTCATGTGGCTATGTTCATTCCAAAATTCAGTCTGTTCCTTGATCTCCCTGTCCTATGACGACGAACTATCATCGTCGGAGTTGTTCTCCCTTCGTTGACCGTACAGGCTTAGAACTGGCAATGAGGTCGTCGCTGAAATACGGAATGACCTTGCCGACCCGACGACGGTTCTGTCCTGCTGCATCCGACCAACCTCTTTGCAGACATGGTCCAACGTCGAGAGGAAGTCCCTCACCACCATGAAAATCCTCAGAGGGTGTGCTTCCTCTTTCGCGGCGTCACCGTGGAAATACTCAGTGATGTCTTTTACTCTCCCCAGAGCCCTCTTCTCCTCACCACGGACTCGCTCGATCTCCTTTTCAGCTTCCTTCAGAAAGCCTTGCGTTGTCATAAAGAATCTCTGGCCTTGCGTGCATTGCCTCTCGAGCTGCAAGACCGACTTCATCTTTTCAAGACCCGTTTCCAGCTTATTGGCATAACCATGCAGGACGTCAAAGTCCATGGTAGCTGCTTTCTTGACGTTTCCTAGCTCGCTGCTCAGCCCGGACACAACTTTAAGGCCCTGCTTACGAAACTGCTCATCTTTAGAGCTGGCACTTTCTTTTTCAGATTTTGCATCTTCTGATCGAATGATTTCTTGGACAACAAAATGCAGAAGCGTGGTTTTACCATCGGCGCCCTTGACATCTGCTAGTTTTAGGAGAGTATCAAGCTTGAAAGCTTTTGCCTCACCCCGGTTTGTGCCAACATTCATCCTGTTCCCGGTTCTCAGCACTGCTTCAAGAAGTTTTAGGAACAACCTACTGCCTCTAAGATCCTCACAAGCTGCCTGAAAACGTGTGAAGAAATGACAACTAACTTTAAGTGTAATAGCTGGGATTGGGGATTGGTACCCAAGCCAATAATGGTATGGTAGTAAGGGCACATGAACGAAAATGGGGCAAGAATGACAGCAACTTAGGACTAGCAGTTTATAGCGCTAAAAAATGATGAAAATTGAATTGTCATGGTAAACAGAATTATGCAGTATGGATTAAAAATTTAGCATACCTCTAGCGTTTCAAAAGATTTCCTTAGATAATTTATCTCAGTCTCAAAATTGGCTCGGTATAGCATAGCATCAACTCTTTTGAAGGCAAACGGTATATCCAGCACGGCTTTGAGAAAGCGTTCCGCAGAGCCAAGCTTCGTTAAGTCACCGTTGTAGTCTCGTAGTTTGAGTTCTTCCTCTTTAGTAGGTGCCATCTTGACTAATGTTTCCAAAAGTTCAGTCCCCAAACATTCAGCATTGCCTGTTCAAAAGTACAGTAGAAATAACATAATCAGTGGACTCTCTAAGCAGTAGTACGCCAGTGAAAAGCATAAGAATATTATGTATAGTGACCGTTTGCTTTTAGTAAATACAGAGGGTGGTTCTGGGAAAGAGTTTGATTCGGACGAATTATGACTGTTTGGAAAGATGAATTGCTATGGTAATAGTAGCTTAATGATCAAGATGAAATATGAGGACAACACCAATGGCTTAAGGTAAATTGGGATTCACCAAACACATCAAATTCAGTTTCCGTAATGTGAACTGAGGAAACAGACACAAGTCCAGATAAGCAATATTTTCCAGGTAACTTTATTCCTCATTGTCAACATTATTACCAGATAAGTGATACCACACTCCATAATAGCAGAAAGGAAAAAAGTTCAGTGTAACAATTGATGGGTGTTTGTTTCATAAATGTTCACAACCTTCCTACTAGCAAAAGATTGGCCGAGCCATGTTCTCCCCTTAAAGATTTCAAGTCCTTGTAATTTCTGTTGAGGTCTTAAAATCAAGAACCAGAATTTCTGCTAATTCAACCCTTCTTTAGTACCTGTCACTGTTGAACGGGCACGCCCACCAAGCTCCAAAAACAAAATCTCATAGAAAGCAAAACACGAGTCACTGAATTTGAAAAGAACGTCCTACCAAAGCATCTTTATACTAAATGGCAACGATCAAACACAACTAATCCAATTTAAGATTTGCAAAAAAAAAACATATTTTTTGAGTTAAAGAACAGTAGAAGATGGTTCGATATAATGGATATAAAATAAGGTCAAGGATTTACTGTTACAAGAAAAATGTCCTGATCATTTACGCAAAATTGTCACTGCAATCGCACAAGCAGCGCTGTACTAACACTCACCATCCAACAGCGCATCCGAGACCTCCTCACGCGTAACATTCAACGCGCGAAGCAGGATGGCAATGTTCTGCGCTTTCTTGGGATCGAGCACCCTCTCCTCCTGCCGGAACGGCGGCACGCCGGCTTTCCTCCCGACCTCCCTCGGCGGCGCGGCTGGCTTCGAGTTGTTCATGAACAACGCCTCGATCATGTCCTCATCCAACCTGGAAGAAGCGCGTCAACATCACGCATAATGCAGAAACCAACCTACAGGCTACAGCAATCACGCATTTGGTATGAACCAAGTCTCAACTGGAATGAGCTTGACTTCAGCTGGTCCCAGACCATGGCGCGGTCGGAGGTCGCCCGCACCTTGTCCCAGTGCAGCGGCTTCAGCTTCGGCCGCGGCTCCCCGCTGCCCAAGTGATCATCGGCTTCATCGTCCCCTGCTCGTATCGACGTGCTCCCGTTGTTATCCACCGTCGTCGCCGCTGTGATCGGCATCGGCATGGCAATGCGGGGCCCTTCCGGCGGCAACGGTTTGAGCAACCGGCGCCTCGATGTCGGCCCGGACGACGGCTCCGCCAGCTTTGGGAGGTTATTACTTGACGGCATCGGTAGCGGTGGAGGAGGAGGAGGTTTTGGAGCTGCGTTAGACTTCGGCGGTGGTGGTGGGGGAGGAGGCGGAGGCGGAGGTGGCGGTGGAGGTGGGTTGGAGGGTTGCACCGGCCGCGGGGACGGCGAGATTACCTGTTTGATGTCGGGGGCGGAGCCGGGGGAGAAGCGCGTGCGCGGGGGCGTGCGGCGGGAGCGCGCAGGGGGCGGGGGTGGTGCGGCGATGGCCGCGACAGGGGGGAAGAAGTCGCTGGTGAGGCTGGGGAGGCTGCGGCGGGAGGCCGTGGTGGTGGTGGGCGGGCTGGATGCGCTCGCCTCGCTCCACGCTTCGCCGCCCGCGCCGCCGCCAGAGCCCCCCGAGCGCTGCCTCGGCGTGTAGTATGCGTCCTCGTCGGAGAAGCCCAGCGTGGTCGCGGGCCGCAGCGGCGGGAGCGGCCGGAGCTCCGGGCTCGGGTGGTCTGTGGCCTCGTCGCGGCTCACCCCGCGCCGCGCGCGCTCGCTTCGCAGCTTGCGGTACGGGGACCCAACGAGATCGGCGGTGGTGGGCCTGTGGTGGTGGTTCGCGGGGGTGGTGGGCTCCACCATGCCGACGTAGAGGAAGTCGGTGGCGGAGGGGCCTCCGCGTTGGTGCACCGGCCCGTGGTCTGGGCCGAGTAGCTTCTGCGAATCGCCGCGGCGGCGGGCGCGGCCGGTTATGACGAACGCGCAGGCGAAGCCGAGCAGCGCCACCGCGGCAGCCGCGGCGGCCCCAGCCCCGACTATGGTCGCCTTCGTGGGACCGCCTCCGTGGCGGCCTGCAGCGGGGCCGGACGGGGTGTTGGAGACGTCGGCGGCTACGGTGGTGGGGGAGGTCGTCGCACCACCACCGCCACCAGCAGCGGGTGTCGGCGGTGCCGGAGGGAAGAAATCGCCGGAAGGTCCGTCAGGCGACGCCGGAGGGCTGGGGTCGGAGGTAAAGTCCGGAGCAGGCGGAGGTGGCGGCGACGGGGGCGGCGTCCACTCAATGGGGAAGAGCGGCTGGTGCAGCACCCGTCGCGCGCCACCGTCGCCGACATCGCCGGACTCGACCTGCGAGAAACGACTGCACAGCAACAGCGTCCCGAGCGCGACGAGCAGCGTGATGGCGGGAGGCATTGGCGGTGCGAACAGAGCGGGAGGAAAAATAAAAACGAGCAGCTGCCGTTTCTGCTTTCTAGAGTGAGAGAGAGAGAGAGAGAGAGAGAGTGGGAAGGAGAGAGGAAGCCGCCATTTTTGGTTTCGGAGTAGTACCATATGCCATCGGTTTGGAGATCAGCGGCCTCCCTCTCACACGTGGCATGGGAATCTGCTTTCCGTTTGCTTCTTTTCCCTCTTTTCCCCTAGCTTTTTTTTTTCATTTCTTTTCGTTTCTTTGCCTCTCAGCTTTAGGATCCCACTTATGAAAGAACACGTAGATCCAATTAGTGCATAACCTTTTTTTCTTTCACAAAATTTGGATACTATTATACAACTGGTACTGTTTAAAACTTAGGTTGGAATGAGGATTTCGTGTTTGCATTTGGAGAATTGGAATAGGTTAAAATACGGCTTATGGTAGGTTAATTGGTACATAGTGTAGGAAAGAAAATATTTCACACTAAACACATGAAGAACTGGAACCCGATACTTAGCGTACCAACCAGCTCAATATGAATAGTGGGTTTGCCGGCTAAAATATTCGTCGTGATGAGTTTTGTATTCTGCATAAACAGTTCTCGTAGTATGATCATGTGAGATACTATGACCATGCGAGCCTTGCTGATTTTTTTTTTCCAAGGGACCTTATTGATTTTTTTTCGAGGAGCCTCGCTAGTTAGCATTTTAGTATTTGGCTTAACTAAAGGTCTGTTTGGCAGAGCTTCAGATCCTAGTTTTATCTGAGATCTGAAACTTGTAAGTTAAAATAAAGTGAATTAAGTTTATATTTTTATTCTAAAATGTAAATAAGATGATCCATTTAAACGCTCTTAATGTACTCACAGCTCCAACTCCACGGATCTGGTAGAGCTAAGAATACCCAACTCCACCAGTGAAGTTCCTTTTTATGAAAGGTCATATTTTATTTATTCACTTCATAAACATTTTCTTGTCGTACTGCACCGACAAGGGACAAGAAAGTCGAGGATTACATTAAGCCACATAAAAAACATAATTTACTTACAAAGCTTTCTTGGTGCAACAATGCGCCGCATGATTAGTTATTCTACTAATATATCGGAGTTGGAAACCCTAAAAACTCCGGCTCACTTCTTCTAACTCTATTATGAGATTGTAGACAGATGATCGTTGTGGTTGTAGCCCTTCTTTATAGATTTACCAGGACCTGACCTTCTTGCTACAGTTTCTACACCGTTCCTACAAACTAAAACCTCAATCACCCGAGGATCGTCAAGATGAGATATATTTCTTGCAATTTGCATCCAAAAATCTCGATCGCTTCTTCATCCCTGAAGATTACTCATACACCAACCGTCTTCCGGACAGTATCAAGTACTGCATCAACGTTTTCCTTTTACCCAGCCCACTACATGTTTTGACCAAGCTGCCGTCCGTCCTAAGTTTGATCACCATATAGTACCATAGAGCAGTGGAGCCAGATTTCTTGCACGCCGGCGCCGCGGTGGCAGCTGGTGTTGCATGCACTGCCACATACCATCAACCGTTTGGACAGTGTTCGTTGCAGATGCATTGGCTAGCAGGTACATTTGCACTGTCGCTGAAGCAAGAACTTGAAGTAGCTACAGCATGATCAAAAGAGAGCGGTGTTGATAGTGTTGCATCAAAATTAATGTGTCGTTGAATGCCGCCCAGCTGCCTTAGTGCTGTTAGTTTCTTGTTTCCTCCTCACAAACTTTCCGGCACTTTATCGTGTATCATTCACCCATTCCCTCTCCTCTAGCTGGGCTAGGATCTTCAAATACTTTGCTTTGCTCGGGTTTGCTTTCTTAGTGTTCGCTTAGCTTTAATCGAAAGCGTTTTACGGTGGGGATGCATGCTTCCTGCTGTGTGTATGCAATGAATCATGTCGTACATGGGATGAGAGAGAGAGAGAGAGAGAGAGGAAGAATTCTGTTGTTTGGCCCCACGTGCATGGCCTGGTCTAGCTGTGGGATTGGGCTTCTCCTTTGTCCGCTTTAAGTCGGCATGAACTTAACTGGCCTAACACTTTTTTTTATCATAAATCATGTCCGTTCAAATAAAATTATAAGAATAATCTCCTCTCTAAATACGAAGCCGGCCTTACACTTTTTTTCTCATAAATCATGTCCGTCCAAATAAAATTATAAGAATAATCCCCTCTCTAAATACAAAAACGGCTACATATAACGTATGTCACTGTTACGCTAGTATACTGTAGCAGATAGTTGGTTCATGGCACCTGCCCAACCGCGGGACTAGCACCGAGCCCACCGTGGCAAACGAGGTGCCGCACTCCTCTAGCTCGACAGCAACCTATTGTGCTGGTACACGAGCACGGCAACTGGCATGTATCACCTTCCATTACTTCCACGATTGAGGAGAAAATTGTTATCATTTTATTCGAAGAGGATTAGATTTGCTGAAGTATAAGTGAACTGTCCACATTTTCTCATTACCTTAAATTTTTGGCTAAACTGGCAAGTGCATGCAACTCAATACGGTATCAGAACCTAAGGGAGAGTGTTGAAGTATAAATGAATTGTCTACTTTTCCTCATCACGTTAAACTTTTGGGTAAACTGACTAATATATGTAACTCAATAATTTTTTAAAAAAATTACGAATGGTCTAAGAAAACTTAAAAATTACGAATGGTCTAAGAAAACCTAATGGCTAGTGGATTTCTATAATTGGCACGTCAAGCATCTGCTTTTGGCTCGTATCATATCACGTGGAAAGCGGCCCGATCCCGGAGCGCACCTCTCTCAGCGATGCCGCTACGGCTACGGGAGGACGGCCGGTGCTCTGGTTTTGCGTTGCCGCTCCAACACGCAGCCCCGACGTACCACACACTCCTATCCGTATTGTTTCGTTCCATTCCCGATACATGCATGCCAGGAATTTTTTTTTGAATACACACTTCGTACATATAATTTTATATTTATATACAATGATTTTATAAGATCATAAATTCAACATATATATTTGAAAGTTACTAAAAGCATAATACAGATAGTTCTAATGTCTTAACAAAATCTAAACTACTAAAATTAGAACTAATTTAATCAACAAATTTGATTCATTGAAAAGATAATTTTGTAACACTTTACAAATTTTTGGAGTCCCGCACCATGGTACCGCCCATGATGAATGAACAAATGCCGTCGAAACCTCTGTACAGTAATATACCGTTCCACTGCTGCTTTTCACTGCTCGATGCCTGCTATTGTATTATTTATGTGCGCTGGAAATGGATTTGTTACACCTAAAATGGTAGCACAATTAGACTCCTCGTCCGCGATGCAGATGAAAAGAAAAAAGGAAATCCTACCTCGGTCCACAAGACAAGTAACAACATTTTTCTTATACGTATGCATGGAATGGAGGCTAACTGAGCTCTCAGTTTTGCATGAAACGTGTACGGACAGTATGGTTGTTTTACAATTAATCATGTGACGGTGAGTGGTAAGAGAGTTACTTAAGCATGAATGTTATTTTTTTCTGGTTTTCTTGTTTACAATGTTGCGTAATTGTAAGTATAATGTGTGACAGGTCCGGTCTATATTCTACAAGCACCTTCGCGTAGCAAAACCATTCTATAATCTGTACGGTGTGTTTACTTGCATAATGGTGAGGTGCCAAAGATTAAAAATGGAGAAATTTGCTGTAAAACTTGATGTTTTTCCCTGTGTCTTGGGCCGGCCCGATAATGCTTTGGGCTATCCGAGTTGGCCCGCTAGGGTTCTGAGTATGGAAGGAGGCGAGGAGACCTTTTGGCTTGCGGCTTGAGTCTTGGCTCAGCAGCACTTTGATCTCCTTCTAGCTGGCGGCGCTAATTGCCCTCATCTCCCTCTCTCCCGATCTGGCTAGGCGATGACTGGTAAGCGCGGGCTGATCACCGATCGGTGCGAGAATTGAAGGAGGGTAGTTATGCTTCCATTCTCTATATCAGAGCCTCTGATTCTAACCACAGAGGACACACGAGTAAGAACTTTGAGTTTTAATTCCTTCCCATCCTGGTCCTCTCGTGTGCTTGCACCCTGGCTTGTGATATCTGAACTCAGATCTGTGTTCTGGAGTTCTTGGTTAGATTCTTATTTCGGTATTTGGCTCTAGTCGCTTGGGCGTGCGGTTTTGCTTGGAAATCTTTGGTCTCTGTGACCGAAGATTTGTGAGGACTGACGGTTTGATTTTGGTTGTTCTTGAGCTGCTGCTAATGAAGCTCAACTTCGCAGTTGGGGTGTCACAATTGTGATTATGGCATTGTATCTCCGTGACCGACCCTTCTCTTCCATGGCACTTGCGGCTGTGATTGGTTTTCTGGGACAATGACTCCAGTTGTGCCTTGCCTTATTCCTCTAAGTAGCTTCGAGTGCTACTCTTCAGTGAGTATATCAGATATTCTGATTTCTGATTCGGTTGCCCCTTGTTGCTCTGTGATGACACTGGGTTTATTGATGAATATGACAATTAATGAAATGAACTAGACCCTGAACTGGTAGGTCATAATATGATCGACAGTTTTGTTAATTCTCTGTACTATGCTAGTTAGCAGTTCATCTTGCTAGTAATTCTGAAACTTGATTCAATTAGTATTTCTGGAACCTGATTCAATTAGTAGCTCTGATTACTAATTTGAATTTATGTGCCTATTTAGTTAGTGCGATTGCTAGCAAATTATTCTGAATCTCCAGAGTTTAACTAGCCAGTGTATTAATCTGTTGAATTGTCCTGTGCATACTGGAAATATCTCTGTTGTTAATCAGAACGTTAGCAGGTTCGATTAAGCTAGACCTTACTGTCAACAGAACTGAATATTTCTAGTTGTCAATGTGATTGTTATTTCTATGTTGTTCATAACATGGTTCGGTTGGGTTAAAATTTTGATTGACCTGAATTCGTTCTGTTCTTAGGAGAATATAACAAGTGAGCTAAATACTCGATTCTTGTGCATGCTAAGGTGGTAAGGGTTCAAGGTCTAGTTCGTTGAATTGATTAGTCTAGCCGATTTGTGATTGTGATGAGATTCTTATCTTCATTCAACCCCCTAGTCTGATAGCACAATACAAATCTCCTCTCTTTGAGGTAGCAGACATAATTCTTGTAATGGATGACATAACATTGTTAAGTATTATTCTGTTTATGTCTTCCTGGTTGTTTATAGATTATGTATTCTCTCATATATATACTTAAAAGGAATAATAAATAAAATTTTGCTCTTATACTCGCATCTTTTCCAACAAAATTATGGCTTAAGATCGTGGGCAAGAGCCCAGAGACCTGGTTAATTATGTAATGCACGCTGGCCTGCACAAAGTGGGGATGCCGTACTTAAGTTGGTTAGTGCCCCCACGGGGTGATCTAGTGTTCTCTAGGTGCAAAGTTAGTCATGCCGATAAGAGCACGTACAATACTGCTGTTTATATATTTTTTAATCAGTTAAAGATATATTCTACAGTACATGATATCTTTATGAGATACTACAATCTTTTAATTATGATATAGAAAAGTATTTATTATAAATAATAACTCATACAATGGTGATGTCTAAATAGCCGTCTCTTCACGAAAAGACGGCTATACTCTCTCTTCTCTTTCTCTCTCTCCTATATTAATAAAAATCTTATCTGGCAAAGCATATAAACGAATCACATCATATCATTGTACGTAGGGATGAAAATGGATAGTAATTCGGATATCAATTTTTTGTCTTTGTTCTTCAATGGGAAACAAATAGGATATAGAATTTTCTATCCTAATTCATATTCTTGTTTGTGGTGTTGAGCTTATTCAAATTCATAAAAATGAACCTCAAATTCATTATATATTTATTTAAATGATAGAAACAAAATTCGGATATCAATCGGATACGGATTCGGATATTTTTTCACCTTTTTATTTATGGGAAGCAAATAATGCGTAATTTTTTTATCTAATTTTATAATCTTATTTTTTATAATGAGCTTGCTAAAGTGTTAAAAATGAAAACCAAAATCGTTATATATCTATTTAAAATGTCAAATTTGTTCAGAAATTCGGATATCCGCTTTCATCCCTAATTGTACGTGTGATAGGGGGAAAAGCCCGACTCTCTCCGGAATGCCAAAATCCGCATGTTGATTAATTAGGAGACACACGTAGGCCCGGTTAATCCCGTTGGCGACTACCTAGGCCACTGATGTTGTCCAAGGACAAATGAAGAAGACTTTTAAGCTGCCACTGGATGGCTGCTCTCCTAAGCAATCTTCTTCTTCTTCTTTGAAACGGAGCTAAATAAATTCTTTGGCGTGAGTAAAAAGGGTCGACCGTGTTTGCCTGGCTGAATTACCGTGAATTTTGACACGTCGCTAAAGCATCGTTGGAGCTGCTCTTACAAAACGGACATATATAGCACCTCTCTAAGAGATGGCGTAGGCCAGGCTAGCCCCGGATGTGGCCAACGGCCGTCCTTTTGTTGCCGCGCGCGACTCATCGCCGCTTTTATTTTGCGCATGGTACACGCATCTGTGTGTACACATGGTGACATCGGTGACGTTCTATTCAGAGGAGCAATGCCATGCCTGACCTTTCCTGAATTTCTCTTGCTTTAAAACAGCTACTGTGTATTGCTCCATCCGGTCGTAAATATTTATCATTTTGATATAGGTATAGCCAAACTTTTGAAATTTTAATTGTCAAGATCTTTTAAATATTTAAATTGAATGTATGAAAATCGTAATGCGTGTGTGTATTATTTATCATTTTGATATAGGTATAGCCAAACTTTTGGATTTTTGATTGTTAGTATCTTTTAAATATTTAAATTGAATGTATGAAAATCGTGTGTGTGTGTATATATATATATATCTTGAAAAACACTTTCATAAAATTATAATTACATTAAATTTTACAAATATATTATAATAAAAATTAGTTGTCAAAGCTGTATTTCAAAGATTATTTATATGTTAAAGCTGTATTTCAAATATGATTTATATCAATACCTGAAATAAGAAATATTTGTGACCGAAGGGAGGATAGCTTAGCTGGGGAAGAAAAGAGGCTTAAATCTTGCGATCTCGCTGCCGACACGCGCTACATGCGATGATGCGAAATGAGGCGTCGCAGACTCGCAGTACGCCCAAAAGGAGTACATGTACAGTCGAGAAATGTCGGTGATCAGGTGCGCTTTGGCGTGTAGGCGCACTGGTTCTCTCCACGAGTACCAAACAAAGCCTGACCGACACAAACGTGGCAGCTTGTGCACTGCAACTCGAGCAAGCATGCATGCAGACAGCAGACGCAGGACTGTATTGCAACCGCGTCGATCGTGCTGGATAGTAGGTCGCTGTCGCGGAAATCCACGCAGTTAATATGCGATCCAAGACCAACCTGACACTGACACCGGTCTGTGTAGAGAGAGCCTCGGAGTTCGATGCCAAGTCACTGTCTGCAGGTCCTCGCGTTTAAAGGCCTTGCGCTTCGATTTCGGAGATTTTTTTGGATGCTGCTACTAAAGTGCAGGCATATAACTCCTTTCCTAAACTTGGGTGTCTTATCCCGAGTGCTCTGAGGGACCATTTCTGGGCCTAGCCATACGGTGTCAAGTTCTCTATCATCGTTATTGGCAGCTCCTCAAACGCTAAAACTAACCCCAGTCCAGTCAACATAGGCACAGGAATAGTAGTGTACTTCAGTACTAAGTATCAACAGTTTTTCCGATCTTCTGGTCTTTCTGGTGCCGAGGCTGTTAATGGGGAAGGTACAAAATGTGCAAGAACAATCTGCACTGCACTGCATTGAAAAAAAAGATCTGGATACAGAGCCCAGCCCAGCCAACCCATTACAAAAAACCAGACAAAAGTGGGCCTGGCCAGACTCGCCCAGGAACGTAATGGCATGATGTATGCCGATCTGCATAATCTGAATTCTAAAGACCTAACCACAAGAATCACAATCCATTAAGCCACGCAGAGAAAGATTGCTACTGACAGTCTTAACATGCACGAACATTTCCTGCTCGTGTAGATAACTTGGCACAGTGTGTAGTTCGTGCGGAGACAGTACACTGTACTTTCTATCTGCATATGCTTCAAGTGGGCACTGTATTTTTTGCGACACAACGAAGATGCATACTTATACACATCACCATACAAGTGTTGTGTTGATCTCGTACGGCTCGGTCAAAGACCGAGTTCAGACCCGTCTCGCTACTCGATCGGGCGCAATAATCTCACCGTTATGCCCCCGTCACACCCGCTATATATAAAGAGGATCAAGGCCGGCACACGAACCAACGTTCGCTGTAACCCCTTGCGCCCTACATACACTCAAGAACCGATCTAAACCCTAGCGCGAGGAAGTGACGGGAAGGACGCCGCCGACGCCATCTTCATCCTCTTCTTCCTCTCCGTCCAAGCCAGAAGGAAGGAGGCACACGGGAGAAGAAAGGGAACACCGCTGCATCCTCTACATCCACTCCGAACGATGGCCATGGCTTCGGGATGCAACGGGAATGGCGAAAACACCGAAGGTATGAACTAAATACTCCTAGATCTAGTGGTTAGAGGTTAAGGGGAAGGTTCTAGGCATCCTAGAAATCTATCAACAAGCACACATCATATACGCGAACGCGCGCACACACAAGCGCATATACTTAGTGCATATCTAAATATATGGATGCTCGTGATGGATCTGCGAACCTCGCAAAATTTTTACTAGAACCTACCTGTATATGTGCAAAGGTACACAACAAAATTTAAACCCTAACTGATGGAATGTACAGCTACAACTCCACCACCACATCCAGAGATGGCTTCCCAAGTGCGCACTACATGACAAGCACTGACAAGAAGTCAAAGAACGTACTCCCTAACGAGTAAAACACGGTACGACATCAGCAAACATTTGACATTAATTGCCTGCAAGAAACATATGTGGAACGCAGCTGGATATATATCGTGCGAGGCATACGGGCCGAGGTTTCACATTTTATTTGCGGATCACATTCTAGAGACGGCTGAAATTCAAAATTTCGATAAAAGTTTTAGAAATTTTAGACAAAATCTAGAAAACAATTTGAATTCCGAAATTTTTGGGACCGAAGTCCTTCTCTTCCCTACTTCTGAGTTCTGAGCTCTGAACACCGAGCAATCCCAGTAAGTTCTGTTTTGTTTGTATTTCCTCTCCTATTTTCCTCCCTTGTTTCTAAGAGTACGCCCACTGTTTGATGTCTTGTTGCTTAGAGTGGTTCGGTTTGCAGTTTGCTTTCAGTTCTTGATTGGCTTCAAGAGCCACCTTGTTTACAAATGTGAAATGACACAGTGTAGACTCTAATGATGGTCTGATGCAGATTCTGCAACTAGAAAACACCTCAAGGGTCAGCAGGTAGTACCCATACATCTACATATCAGCATTTGGTTCAGCAAAATTTAGACCGAGTGTGTGTATATATGTGTATATATATAGAGAGAGAAATGCTAATGTGCTCTCGAGAGCCCGCGATGAGTTTGCGAAATCCGTGACAAAAATATTCAATCCGAACCGTTCATCTTCTCCATCTTGTTGAAATATAGCTATAGACCAAATTTCGTATTTTTTTTTTAATTTGTTTACTATTTGTCTGATTTTAGAAAATGCAAAACAAATTCAAAAAAATGTGAAATTTGGTATATAGCTACATTTCAACAAGATGAAGAAGATAAATGGTTCAGATTGAACACTTTTGTCACGGATTTCGCAAACTCATCGAGAGCATGGAAGGATCCGTATTCTCGAGAGCACATTAGCATTTCTCTCTCTATATATATACACACACACACATGTATATATGCACACATATATGTGTCATGTGTACATATATATAGACACATATATGTGTATATGTGTGTATACATATATGTGTATATATGTATATAATGCAAAATTTTTACATTTATTCCTCATAAATGGCATTATAATTCTCAAAAAAAATTGACACCAAATTCGGCCCAAAAACAGTAAAAACTGGTTAGCAATTTAATTTTTTCAAACTTTTTTATTTTGCCGGAATTTTGAATCTCATCTTTAGTCAAAATCCAAGATTTCACTAAAATTTGGTGAAATTTTGAACCTCGATACGGGCTACGTATCCTTTGCCAACTTCTACACTACAGGAGCAGCTGCTTCGCTTCACGTACAAGCTAGAGTACAACTGATCAAACAGCGGAACAGGTAGATACATTTGACTACTTGGGATGTACTAGCATTACAACCATCGCACGTACACGTGGTGTGCGGCCAATTCACGTGAATATGTTTGGGATCGTATCTGGTGCAACCGTGCTTACTGATGCAACCGTGCAATCATTCAATCTGGACCAACGGACGAAGATCTTGCGGTGGGCGTGCAAAGTGTGGCTTTTTTACGAGAAAACGCCCGCCAGCGTCGCTGTTTTTTCCCATCGATCCTTACCGCTTCGACTCCGGCCGTAACGCTCCCGTCAAGACTCACGCGAGGCGTCCATCTCCTCCTTCCCGCGAACGAAGACGCCTTCGTGCCCTGACCCGGCCCTCGCGAGATGCCATCATCGGCCGGCCTTAGTCCTCTCCCTCGCGAGATCCCGCCGCCGACCCTGCAGGGCGAGGTCGCCGCTGCCGTGTCAACCACGATTCACGCGGATGCCACCGCCGCCGCCCTAGTTCACCCGGCCGCCGCCCCGGCCGTTCACCGCCGCCGCCGCGGCCGCCGCCATACGATTCACGCGACGCCGCCGATTCGCCGTGGAAGCGAGAACGAAGACGCCGCCGCCACGGTTCCCGCGACACTGCTACATACGATTCACAGGCTGCCGCGCCGCCGTGAGAACGAAGACGCCACCTTGGTTCACTGTGGTCCTCACCAACAAGGTCCCTCCACGAGCCGAACGGTCTCCCCAATTCCCGTCCAACCTTTTAAGTTTCACCCCTTTTGCGTTCTCAAATTAAGCTTCGCCAGCTCAACGGTGCTAAGTTGGCGTGTTTCGTGTGTTCTCATTATCTCTCGGGCGTGTCGATCCCTCTGTGGACTTCACCTATTATGTAACATGTTTTTGAATCACACGCATATGGACAAGAAAATCAAACCGATGATCAAGATCATTGATGAAGATGTTGACTCATTTGCAAGAAGAGCGGAAATGTACTATGTATACGCCCGATGTCTTTGCTCGAGGAGTTATACCGTGCTTACCGAGCTTTAGCCGAAGATATGATCATGTCTTAGGGAACTCCGTGAGCTCATCGAAAAATGGCGAAGCATTTCGATGAGTTTCGATTAGATTTGGATGATGACCGCCAAATTTAAACCGCATCTCTGTAAATTGACATCGAAAATAATGATATGACACCATTTTTCCTCTCCTTCCTCAACACCGGTGATTCAAAAAACGTGTTAAAGGTATGTTCTACAAATTCACTTCCTCAATAAATACAAGATAATCCTAATATCACCGATTAATGTACTAGTATTGCAGATGACCAGACCATGAGAAGTCAGCAGAAGAAATATCAAGCTTGTCACAGAAAATCAAGACCTCAAGAAGAAGATTTCATCAGTGTTAGGAAAGAGTGACAGGGCTGAATTTGAAGTTCTTTGCCTCAAGGAGGCCCTTGCACAACAAGAAGCAGAGAAGGAAGCCGCATTTTCACAATGCCAACAATCCAATGATCGATTACAGAACCTCAAGTCTGAAATATTGCATACCCAGGAGGAGTTCAAGAGGCTGAAAGAGGAGATGCAAAATGGACTGCAGAGTTTCAACTCATCCTGCATGTCATATATTTATCTGTCAAGTTTTCGTTATAATGATACTCATGTCAACTGGTGGCTTCATTAGAAATTTGGTGCAGCCACTAGCTTTTCCAACAACATTGCTTTAGATTAGATGTAGTTTTATCACAATTATGGTTGCAGATACTTTTGGTAACATTGCCAAGTCTTAGATGGTTTAGCGATTTAGAGGAATTGGGTGGGGATTTGTGCAAGCGATCTAGTAGTTATTGGTTCGAGCTTTGTTTGAACCTAGTCGACATCTTCCCAAATGAGTTATTCTCCTTTTCTGCAAGTACATCAAATTGCAACTCTAATGTGCATCACGATTGCGGTGCTCACCAAAGGATTTATGACGTGATCGACACTGTAACCTTGGAGAAGGAGAATGTGAGGCACTTCCACATCTTCATCGACAGCTTGCCGCTGATAGTGCCCGACAGATGACGTGATCGACACTGTGACTACCTAGTATAACGATGAAGCTCCCTTTGGAACAGAAGAGAGAGGCTGGCCTTGTGTAATCGCATTGTTTGTTGTAATAAGTGTACAGAAAGAAAGAGATGTTGGAGGATCTTGTCCCAAAGTTTCAGATGTATTACAGTGCATGACTGAGAGTGTAATATATTGTATTTTCCAGATTGTGAAATATATGACAGAGTGCAAAATATCATTCCAGATTGTGAATTCTTCTACTCCCCACCAGTTTGTGAATTCTTCTATGTTCCAGATTGTGAAATATATGACAAAGTGCAAAATATCATTCCAGATTGTGAATTCTTCTATTGCCCACCAGTTTGTGAATTCTTCTATGTTCCAGATTGATAATTGGAGCTGAATTCTTGTATGTTCCAGATTGTGAATTCTTCTACTGCCCACCAGTTTGTTTGTTTGGGCAATTGCGTGCATCATGTAGCACTGTTTGTTTACAATTCCTGCACATACGTGCAATTCTATCCTTGCCTCCTGACTTGACAACCACCTTTGTCTCCTTACTTCTCTTGATTCTTTTGCATCTCCCCTTTGAATGTATTTCATTTGGTGGATGTATGTCGACTTCATTTGGAATTTGGCTACCAATGAAAGCTTCATATTCGTCCTATTTAGTAATGGTAGCAGTAGCAGCGGGAACCATCTTTTGGAGAGGCACCTCTAGGTTGGACAAACTGAATATTAAGAAGTTCATAGCTTCATCCGAGTGCTTGGCCTTTTGGATAAGATCTTCAAACTTGTTGCGTAAATCTGAAAAAAAATTTCTCATTGCCGCCTCCAAGGAGTCTACAGGTTTATCTTCTAGTAGGTTCCCTTCTCTATCATAGAAATTGTCCCTAGAAAATTATAGTTTAGCAAACTTTTTAGCTTTTGCATGAAACAACGCATGCAACAAAACAATAAGATATATAAATTGGCTCTATAAATACCTTTTACACCTTTTCTCCCATCTGCTCATAATATAACTCCTTGGTAACTCATTACGCTTCTCGGTTCTAAGCACTTGAATGATATGGCGCACGGGATGCCTTTTGACTCATATAATTTACATGAGCAAATGCCAATCATATTTGACTTATTCAAATGAACCTCCCGATCTTTTTCAAACGGTACGCTAATGGTTACAATTTTATCTCTTCGCCTTGTGTAATGCCTTGAACACAACAATGGTCTCTAGCAAATACTATTTCTTCTTGAAATTTTCCAAACACTTCATGTGTGTATAACATACTACATTGCTTCTCCATGGCCCATGGTGTCATCGATTGAGGAGTAGTGTGTATGCTTTTGTTGTCGACCTTCAACTCCTCTTGGCGCCGACACTCCAAAGTCTGTGTCAAACCTAAGCCAAAACTCAACAAATGACAATTTTCGATGAATGAAACGGTTAAAAATGAATTTGCACTCTCGAGCGTGACGTAGTCCTAAGAATGCTGCTAGAGGTATGTTCATAAAGTATGCCTAAGATCCATTGATGACGCTTGTCAAACCTTTTAGACACCATTCATTTTCGTGAGTTGAAAATCAAAATGATAGAATTCCATTGTGACTCAATTCCTCTGCGGTTTGAGCCCCAAACACATGAGTTCAATCTAGCCCAAAAATTGGATCATCTCTCACAGATGGTCCGACCTTCTCGTGGACCTTTTCCATGATATGCCACATGCAAAGTCTGTGAGTTGTTTCGTAGAATCGATTAATAGCCACTTTCATGCTCGCATCTTCATCTCATATGATAAGACGAGGGCTACTCCACCCATGGCTTTAAGAAAGGTCTTAAACAACCATACATATGACTCGATCTTTTCATTTGATAAGAATGCAGCCCTAAAAACACTCGCAAGTGATGATTAACTCCGATAAATGGCACAAAGATCATGTTATATTGGTTAGTGGTATATGTTGAATCGAAGAAACCATATCACCAAAAAGGCTATAATTTTTCCCTGCTCATGGCATCACCCAAAACACACGTATCACCTTCCTCGTTCATCCACTTCAAAATCAAAGTAAAATGCGAATTCACTTCCTTCTTTCTCTCTAGTTGTGCCACAAACATTTGGGCATCTGCATTCTTGATTTTTGTCCTAAGATCACGGTAGTAGTTCTACAAGTCCCTCAATGTGCACCCAACATTCTCAAAACCCCTCACCACATGAAGAAGTCAGATGCTTGTGAGGTTCCAATGCTAGCTTTATGACAAGTGTACAATGTATTCTTTGCTCTCTCACTGACATGGCGATTGGATCTAATCAAATGAAGCTTATCTGGCGATACAAGTCCATGGTTATGATGCTCAACCATTGAAGCTATCCTATACTTATTATCACTACCAAGCTTCACGAAAATGTGTGCATCACATCCACATCTAGATTCCATCACTTTATGTGTTTTTCCCTTTTTCCCAGATTGATCAACAATTTTTTTACCTTTATCCACCCTATAACCTTCCCTTGAACAATAGTATCTCTTGGTCAAAATTACCTCATTCTCTTTCTTTTGCTGGCCAATACGAACTGAGAATCCAACTTCATGTGCATAGGACTTGTAAAATTCCTCCACGGCCACAACGCTATCAAATGTCATTCCTACCGAAGGCTTCAAACCTTCTTGACACTCAGGTATAAATGAGGAACACTACAATATTATACAAGAGAATCAGTGCCAAAAAAAATTATAATTACCAAGATATCAGTCTATTGATTGAATCTATACTTACAGTGAGAGGAAAAGGTGATTTCTGTTTGGGTGTGTTCAGATGCTTTTGCATCGGGCTTTTGGTTACAGGATGCTCAAGGAATCGTGCTGGCGGATCCATTGCCATGCTAGCTGCACAAGTCGAAGTCGCAAGCGATGGAGAGGCATCAAACACTCGATCATCAGGGTGCAGTGGCGGCAACATCAAGACGGCGGCGGCGTCTTCGTTCGCGTGAACCATGGCGTCGACGTCCATGTGAACCAGGGTGGCGACGTCTTCGTTCGCCGGAACCAGGGCGGCGGCGGCGGCGGCCGGGTGAACTAGGGCGGCGGCGGCGGCATCCGCGTGAATCGTGGTTGACACGGCAGCGGTGACCTCGCCCTGCAGGGTCGGCGGCGGGATCTCGCAAGGGAGAGGACTGAGGCCGGCCGACGATGGCATCTCGCGAGGGCCGGGTCAGGGCACGAAGGCGTCTTCGTTCGCGGGAAGGAGGAGATGGACGCCTCGCATGAGTCTTGACGGGAGCGTTACGGCCGGAGTCGAAGCGGTGAGGATCGATGGGAAAAAACAGCGACGCTGGTGGGCGTTTTCTCGTAAAAAAGCCACACTTTGCACGCCCACCGCAAGATCTTCGTCCGTTGGTCCAGATTGAACGATTGCACGGTTGCATCAGTAAGCACGGTTGCACCAGATACGATCCCAATATGTTTTGGGTTACATAAGAAGCAAAGGGTCGATAGCGGCGCTCATTATTTCGCAAGACTAAATGATGGTCCTATGAACGATTGATTTGGCCGTCCTCCATCTCGCCGCTCCGCTCTCCCCCCAAGAGCGGTCTCCAAGCTCCCCATCATGGCGGCGTTGGGCGATGATCCAATCAGGGAATGGATCCTTACCGAAGGGAAGGCCACGCAGACATAAGGATCGGTTCCGTTGGGGGTAGTCAGATCAACACCGCCTCGGCCACGACATCGACACTGGCTCCTTCTTTGTGAAGACCAACAGGATGCGAGGTATTATCTCTAACTCCTTGAAGTCTCAAAGTATGATCTTCTCGTCTATGGATCTGGCCGACGGGCTAGATCTATCTCTCTCTGTGAGGGCGTCGGCGGTGGTGGCGCCCGCCATGCAAAATAAGGTGGTCGAGGCGGCTGGCTCCATGTTGGGCGGGTCGTGCGGATCGGGCAAGATCGGATAGTTTCTTCTAATTGGGGGGAAGAGGGGAAGGAACTGGATGAGGCGACGCCATAGCGGTTGTGCTCGTTACGGAGATTTTCGGCCCCTGTTGCCGGAGGCAAATTCCAGTCCTCTTGCAGCAATGCTGCCTTTGTTCTTGAGTCCAATCTCGGCGAAGTGCAACCGGATATGCTGCATATTGGGCAAAGATGCTTTAAGAATCTATTCAAAATTTGATGGATGGATCAAGTCAGCGTGTTCTTCGCTCGGTTCCTGTTGTTTCGTCAGTCCCGAAATGTTACTTTGTCATTCATTCGAATTTGAATGGTGCTTTGGACCGGTTAATTTGGTGGGCTCGCGGCATTTGCCGATGGCGATCGATTTCATGGTCGCAGTTTATGGTGGTCAACTTCATCTTGCTCGTGGAGGTCTTCGTTCCCCAAGATTTTAAGGGCGTGGTCGTAGACGGTATAGAGTCCGTGCTCGCGTTCAAGATTTTGGGGCCGCACCGATTCAAATAGTCGCGGTGTTCTTCTTTGGTGGCGCCAGAGTGTTGGAAACCCTGGGGGCTTCCAGACTGTTTCTGCGGATAAGGTTCCTGATGATGTTATCGCTACGTTCAGGGGAACATGCTGGATGCGGTTTTGGGCTCTATTGCAGTCTGAGAACAATATAGAGACCATTCGACTGGTTTGCAATGCATTGGAGGTTGTGGCGTTGGACATTTTTTCCAAGAATGGATGGAGAAGCAATTATAGAATTTGCTTTTAATTTTACACTCTCTTTGTCTCTATTATTCAATAATACTATGCGGATGTGATATTTGTAAGAACTTGGCTGTGTGCAATTGCAGAAGCCGGATTTTAATCTTTTATCTCAAAAAAAATGTACACGTGGTGCCTGTACGTACTTGGAGAAGAATCGCGCCAGTATCGAATTCGGCATTTTGTTCAGCCAATGTTAGCAGCTGCGTTGCATATGCATGGTACACTGTCTCTCGACGGCCCTTGCCCTTACATGAGCCTACTGTTTGAGGAAAGGCAAGGAGGTATAGACTCTCTGCGCGCGTTTTCCCCATTGCAGATGCACAAACAAAAATGATCAGAATCACATATGACTTGATGACTCTTGCGACTAGTTGGGATATAGTTTGAAGTGGCAAATATCTAAATATCTTCATAGACAACAGTATGCTTTTTAATTCTCGACGACAAGCGTAGAGCCGTATCACAAAGCAAGGTCCATTGACCCCTGCCAGTTCACGGTTGCCTCTACATTGGCAGCTCTTTAGTTTCTTTACATTAGCCTTACCAGATGGTAGTGAATGCTGCGTCGTAGTCCTTTATCGGCTCAACCATCTTCTTTGCATGATTCGGATCGGCTTGAGTGAAAATATACTTGAGCTCTTGTGATCGGTGAAGATCTCTACAGTTCCCAATAAGATAGTGCCTCCAGATCTTCAACGCATGCACCACAAAGACCAACTCCGGATCATGGGTCGGGTAATTAGCCTCATGTGGTCGCAATTGCCGCCAAGCATATCTGACGACCTTGCCTCCTGCATCGAACACATCCCAAACCCCGCCTCGAAGCATCGCAGATGATCTCAAAGCCTTTGTGAATGTCGAGACAGACTAGCGGGTGCCAACCGTGTCATCTCATCTAATTAAGATCCGCCCATTTAGTCGACTAGGACTTGGATGAACCTGCAGCTAAAATTACTAATCAAGCATCCCTTTTGCTAGGATCAACTAAGACTCCTCCGGCAGAAATGACGTGACCCAAAAAAGTAACCTCTGTCAACCAGAACTCGCACTTGCTGAACTTGGCATACAGTTGGTGACATCGGAGCTTCTCTAAGACCATCCTCAAATGTCCTGCATGCTCGGACTCATTTCGGGAGTAGATAAGGATATCGTCAATGAACACCACTACAAACTTGTCCAGATAGTCCATGAACACCTTGTTCATCAGATTCATGAAATATGCCGGGCATTGGTCAGACCAAAGGACATGACTGTGTACTCATACAGCCCATACCGAGTGGTGAAGGCGGTCTTCGGAATGTCCTGCGGTCTGATCTTCACCTGATGGTATCCCGAGCGCAAATCAATCTTGGAGAATATGCGAGGCTCCTTGACTGATCAAACAAGTCATCGATCCGAGGCGGTGGATACTTGTTCTTGATGGTGACTTCATTGAGCTCTGTAATCGGCGCACATCCTCAAGTCATCGTCCTTCTTCTTCTGGCAACCTTGGCGCTCCCAAAGGCATTTAACTTCGGACGAACGAACCCTTCTCTAGCAGCTCTTCTATTTGCTTCTTCACCTCCATGAGCTCATTCAGGCATGCGGTATGGCCTCTTAAATCGGAGTGTGCGGAACAAGCTCTATGGTGAACTCGATCTCCCGATCAGGCGGCATGCCTGGCAGATCCTCAGGGAATACATCGGGGTACTCGCTCACCACAGGCACACTCTCCAAAGTGACTTCTTTCAGCTGATTTAAGGTGCACTTCCTACTATGTATACATCCCTAGCAAGAATAGGGAATGGCCTTGGCAACAATCTGCTGTACATGTTCGTATCAATTGGTTAGGCTCATGCAAGGCTAGATTTGCTAGAATTTCACCCCATTGATTTCTATGGTGGCACCAGGCACACCAAATCAGTTTTCATTTCTCTGCCCGGAGATTTCACTATCATAGGGCTCTTGAGAGGGAAAGACTCCAAACCAAATTGATCAACAAAACACTTGGAGATAAACGAATGTGACGCTCCAGAATCAAACAAGACTGTGGCAGGAATTGAATTGACAAGAAACGTACCCAGTACCACATCTGATGCCTCCTGAGCCTCCTCTGCAGTCACGTGGTTGACACGCCCTCTCCCAAGCGACTGTGGTGCCCTCGGAGTGTGCGGCGCTCCACGGCCTGATCCCTGAGCTGGTGGAGTCTTGGCTGAGCTGGCTCCCAAGCTGAATGGCACCGGTGTCACTGGCTGGCGCCTCTGCGGACAACTGTTGGCATAATGACCCAGCTGGTGGCAGTGAAAGCAGTGTCTCCTCTCTCTTCTTGTCTTGTTGGCCAGCAAGCTAACTGCAGTCCACTGGCAATCAGGCGTGGACTGAGAAGTAGGAGTCTTGCGCAGCCCCCTAGACAGTGTCCTGGCGACCTGTTTGAGGTGGGAAGCGTGGCGAGATCCACTAGCTCCTGCTTTGAGAGTGGAAGGCCATCTTCCTCTTCTGCGACTTCATGGCGACGCCGTGAGCATCCTCTGCACTAGGGCCTTGTTCACCATGTCTTTGGAAGTTGGGGAAGTCAAAGGCTACAACAGCACCTTGATGTCGGGGTCCAAACCCTCCATGAACCTCCAGATCTGTGCCTGTTCAAGTTCGTTCCAATCCGGCCGAAGCCTTGAATACTACCTGCAAAACCCCAAATCTCTCCAGCCGATCATGATACTGTTCGCACGTCGAGTCACGACTCACAAGCTGACATTGCTGGCACATTGCATTATCCCACCAAGTGGCAGCTCGCCCTTCACCGTGGTGGCGTGAAACACCTTCTCTCTGTCATTGCCTTGAGCAAGCTGCAGCTTCTTCTCAATGTCTCTCGGCCACCGTCGCCTCCAAAGGCTCTCCTGCGCTGAGAAGGTAGCGGCGAGTCCTCATGAACTCCCCAAGCCATTGCGGTGAAAAGTGGCCGCGCCAGGCTGGGTCTTCACTGGTTGTTCACCATGTTACGTGCGAGCCTGCGATGGCTGTAGTGCATGGCCATCATCTGCTGCAAATCGGCCATCTGGGGCTGAACAGGTGGTGGTGGTGGCGGTGGCAGACTCGATCTGGCTCGCTGGTTCAGTGGAATCCTCTTTGCTCTGGTGGCCTTCTTTGAGCCACGACCACGCCTACGGCCTCTGCCTCTGCCTCTGCCTCTGCGGCCACTTCCTTGGTTATCCATCTGAAGCAACGGCCAAGGAAAAGTTAGTTACAGACAAAAGGAAAAGCAAAAGATAAGGAGAGAAGGGAAAAGATAGCCATTCCAGGCAAGACGGAAAACGAGAATTCTCACGGAAGGTGGTTGCAGCACATTGCCTAGGGCAGGTGCACAACACACCTAACAAGCAAGTAATAAAACCAACAAACTCCGGTTACTACGCGAAAAGAAGTTGACATGGGCACTATTAGCTTATTCTTCATAGCCCCTTCCATCAACATGATGTTTCGGTAGCTCCTGCCATCGGTCTTGCAGAGAGTCTTCCTCGTCAATTTCGTTGTTTGGCATACTTGCAAAAGATCGATACTTAGAGATATTTCATGAGATAAGATCAAATTTATATTTCTAAATAATATTCTGAAAAGGGAGAGAAATAAGAACCTAAGAAAAAAGGTAAGAAGAGAGAAGCTATTAATTATCAATTTGTTGGTTTGATTTCAAAAATAATTTTGAAATTCTAACGGCCATTCTAACTAGGGTTGCGACCTACAGTCGATATGGCTCTGATACCACCTCTGTGAGGACCCGGATTACCAAATCCGAACCTCCTGTGTTTCAACCGCTAGTCCGAGAACAACTAGCGACACAAAGATCTGATGATGATAACACGTACATATCATAAAGTTCATAACGATATTAAGCAAAAGAGTGTAACAACATCATCACATTATTACAAGTATGAAGCCTTACTACCAAGTATAAAAGTAGCAAATAAAATGTAGAACAAAAAGAGCCAATCGGTTAGACTACAGAACCGACCGGGTAAGTGCGCTCCCTAGAAGATCGAGTCGTCCTCCTCTTCATAGACCTCTCCACGGATGTCGAGCGGCCCATCATCTCGCTTTATGGAATACCCATCCGTACGCGGAAAAAGCCGCGTGAGTATGCAACATACTCGCAAGTCTCGGAAACTTAATGCAAGTAACTAAATGCATGGCTTAAACAAAGGAAGGCATAATATGGTTCATTTGCATAAAACGAAATTGAAATTTGAATACAAATAATAATTTCATAAAGTAGAATTTAATAAAATGTAAATAGCATAATTAATTAAACTTGAAATATAACAATTTCCAGGTTCCAACTACCTGGTTGGCTCTAGCCGCCAAACTAGATCCGGGAGCTCTAGCCGCTCGCGGATTCCCAACCACATTTTCATTTTTAAACCAAATCATCATTTTTCCATTTAAAACCAAAAACCATAAAAATCTACTGTGTGAAAACGTTCCACGCTTGCCCTTATCCGTAGGCACGGCTACTCAAGTAGTTTTTAAGACTCTGCAGAGTTGGTACACCCCACACGACATGATCAACCCTTTGCGCCAAGCTTTTGACACACTTCCTTTGGTGTGCCGGCAGGGAGATCATGACAAGGCCTTTACAATACATATACCGCTACCGACTTCACCCGCTAAGGTTTCACATGGTAGGGCTACCTCCGATCCGAAGCCCCTTTTGCGCTTTGCAAGTGCCGTCCCGACAAACCCATGACCCAATTGGCGAAGTCAAATAACGATACATGCAAATTACTTAGCGGTCGTACCCATATAGACATGTGGTTGTCTTGTATAGCATGGCCCATGGTAACACACCACGGGTCCTTAATTGACTAGGGCGGACAATCACATTCCAAAATTTTGTGCATCCGCACCTCCATTCAACCAATCCGCCCGGTCTAAATCATTTTTCACTTTTAATTTCAAATTAACACCGCAACACCAATTGCCATAATTTCCACAATTCATTTTGAATCAAGAATGAAATCATTTCCATAATGGTAAGGTACCGACGTGATTAAGCATGGCTAAGCATTTTCTCTGTTCCCATAATAAAATGTTTATCATTAAGTACAGATAATTAGTTTTCCTAGGGTGTCAATGGTTATCAACATGAATATCAATGTGGGTATAACAATTTGGCATTTATCTAAGCATTTAAAATGTCATTAAAGTACGATCGTAAATTAAATAGCATGCAATAATTTAAAACAAAATAACATTTCATAAACTTGGGTTCAAAATGGTCAAGGAGACTTGCCTTCACCTCTCTTTGCTGAAACCTCCAATGGATGCTCCTCTTGCTCAACCCATGCGTCGTCTAACCCTCTGAATATTCTTCGAATCGAGGCAAAACAATAAATAAACAGAAATAAATAAAATTAAAAATTCACAAAAATGACACCAACAGATAGATCTTGATTTTATATGAATTTAGAAATTTGAATCGTTCAAATCGGAGTTCGAGCGGAGGAGAACGGGCCTTCCGAAGTTTAAATGGAAGGAAAATCAGAATTTAAATCGGGTTGACACGTGTCGCAACGCTATTGGCTGGCAATTCGGTTATTCGGGAAAATATCAGAAAAAGAAAATGAGCACAGTACCACTGACATGCGGGGTCCACCGGTCGGTGACACAGTTCTCGGCGTGAGGTGGCGCTACAGTGAAACACGTGGCGGTGAGTTGGCGCTGACATGGCGCGACATGTGAGATGCTAGGGCGAACGTGGCGACGGCGTGGCGTCGACGTGGTGATGAGATGGCAGACACGTGTGCATGTGGTGGGACTTGGCGAGACGTGGCACGTACGTGCTGCCGGGAGCCGCGACAAGGGAACTCGGGGACCGAGGCGGCGATACGCCTACGCTCACGGTTAGGGTTGCGGTGCGGTGGCGTTGCGTCGATCGAGAAGCCTTGCGGCCAAGCCTGCCGCGGCCTATTCCACGCGAGTTGGGGACGGCGACATGGAAGCAGCGGAGTGATGATTAGCTTTCGCTGTGGAAAAGATGAAGATCAACATGAATCTAATGGTACCTAGAACAGGCACTCACCGGTCGGGCTCGTTTTTACTTCAGGTCTCCGACCAGAGTCGGCTCAACCGGAGAGAAGAGGGAAAGGCGGCGCGAGAAGGAATCTCGGGCTAGGGTAGGCGGCGTTTTATAGCCTTGGGAGGCGTGAAAATGCTGTGGAACCCTAGGTTGGTCAATTGATCTGCAGCAAGCGCAATCCTCGGGAGACGTGGCGCGACGAGAGCCGATGGATCTGGATTAGGCAATTGGTGTGCTAGGGTTTTCTCCGGGCAAAACGACAAGGGTCGCGACATGGGAGATCTATAGATGCTAGGGTTTTTCTTGTGTGGGTAAAAGCGGGCGTGTCAAATGGATTCGCCACAAGAGAAATAGGATTAAAGAATTAATTTAATTTTTTTTCCCCAAAATTCCAACTAAACTTCAATAAATCCAAATAAATTTCAGATAAATTCGGAAAAATCCAATAAAGCACAAGAAACTCAATAAAAATAAGAAATAATAAATTTGAGCTATAGGTTACTCAAATTAAATTCTTTTAAATGTTGGAAATTCATTTTAAGCTAGAATTAATTCGAGAAAATTTCTATGGGTTCGGATTTTGAAATTCAATTCCAGGAAATCGAAAAACGGAATGTTACACCAGATGACCTAGAGTATGAGGAAGAAGCCCAGTATGAAGGTCACAAACCCACAGAGCATGAGCGTTATAGACGCATCGAACAGTATGGACGTTACCTCCGCCGCCAACATCTGGGAGAGATGGGCAAGAGGGGAAAGAGTGCTAAGAGAGATTGAGAAACGGTGTAAGAAGCCGCTCTCTTTCACCTGTCTCTCTCAATTTTTCTCATCTCTCTCTCACCCGTCTCTCTCAATCTCGCCTGTCTCCCTCACTCTCTTTCTCGCCCATTGCCCCTCTCTCGCCTGTGTTTAGCATATCTCTTTGTTCTCTGTAACTATTCAAGAATAAATAAATTTTAGTATAATATTTTTATACTCTGCCTCAACTCCATACATTTTCGGTTCATTTTCTCTTACCGCAATAGTGCAAATAGATCGGACTTGGACCGGTATAGTACGAAACACAAATAGACCATATCTAGACTTCACCGAAAGCGAGCCGAGCCTGTACGGCAATGCACGGCGGACCGTTATGGTATGGCACGATTCAAATATGAAACATGATAAATCTATATCAGAGCACCTCTACCCAGCAATCTCGTGAATCCGATCTATCGCTCGCTCAGCCAAGCGCCCCGCTGGTCGCTGGTCGCTGCTGCTGTTGCATGCCAGTACGCGATCGAGGCCTCGCTAGCTAGTCTCGTTTTATCCGTGATGCACGCATGCCCCGACGAGATCTGTCTAGTGCAGATACAACAAGTTACAACTAAGAGGCCGGTGGCCAAAAGCCGATGCTGGTACGTACGTACTACATCTGCGCAGCGCAGCGTGCAGACTGCAGCGACCTTGGAGGGTTGTCCTTTGGCTGCTCATGTGTCTGGCAGTTTGTTCGGACTGTTTGGGGCGTCATCCGCTGCATTCCGTCGTACTAGCACAATCAGCACGGTGGTAATTAGGAGCCGTACGTGTGATCGAACGATCGACGGTTGATCTGGAGCTTTTCCTTCGGGATGGTTCATCTGGAGCGTTGATTTCCAATGCAACGACACGCCTGCCATAGATGCAATGCACCATTCCTGCTGATTCAGGCCATGGTGCACGTACCAGAGCAGCTAGGAGAAATCGTGAGGTCTTCCGTCACGTGCAGAATGGATCAAGTGAGTGGAGTAGCCAAGCATTTAGTCAAGACCGTGTTGTTGTACTGCAACGTGGACGCAGGATCCAATGACCAACCAAACCTTGCAGGTTTGCATGGCGTTGCTGGCTGGTTGCATTAATATTTTTGCATCATTGGAGCGCAATTGATGGAGGATTGACTTGGTGGTGCATGGATGCATGCTGCACCTGTAAGTACTACTCTACTACTCGGTTTCTGACCTCTGCGCGCGGCTGATTGGCGCTATCAACTGCAGTAGATATATGGATCACTGCTTACATCTTCAGAAGTTTAACAAGTATCTGAACTGAAGTACAGGTATTATGGGGATCGAATTGATCAGAGTTCAGAGCTAAATGCTCTGTTATGCTTCTTCAGCGTTGGAGAGCCTACGAAACTTTCTACAACGTACCAGCATGTACACTAGATGCACTAGGATAGGCTCTACACCAGTACACCACCAGAAGAAAAGTTAGGAGTGAGGACACACCAATGGTCACAGCATGCATGCACTAAATTTGCCGATCTGTATGATTTTGATGCTTGGACCAATTCATTACTGAGCAGTTAGCAGATTATACTATATTACACCGGCTCCACGACTGCAAGTCTTTGCAGCAACTAGTACAGTTGTACTTTCCGTTTCTTTAGAAATTGATATAACCGTAGGTCCATGATGAGATGTTGGGTAGCATCCGATCGATGGAGAGATACTACTATAGTATGTTAGTACACTGCTGAGATCGTTTTCTCAGATCTGTGTGTGTGATCTTTCTTTCTAATTGCGGATTTCTTTGCTTGCGTAAGTCAAAATCATGCTCTTATGATAATCTTGGAGCAAATCTTAGAGATTGAACAGCAATAAGTGTTTGTAATTTGGAGCAACTGAAATGCAAGTGGTCCTGGGTGGTAACCACAAACAAATCTGCAACCGCTGCAAGTTCTACTACTCAGACAACAATTGGCGTGCATGCAATGACATTTTGGTCAGTCGACAATGGACGGTGGTCCTCCAAGTCCAAGATTATTCCACACTTCGTTATTTATAGTTTTCCTTGTATTTTTGTAACACTGGACTGCACACTGTCTTATATTCTCTCCGGTCACAAACAAATTTTTTATCACTAATTTATATTGTAATATATTTATATGAGACTCAATAAAATTATAATATTATGAATGTACTTTTCGAGAGAAATCTACCTATATAATTTTCATATATCCAATTTAAATATTTAAAAGATGTTGACAATCAAAGTTTCGAAAGTTTGATTGTATCTATGTCCAAAATAACAATTATTTGTGAATGATCGGAAATAGTAATCAGAGGGGGTAAATGATCACAAAACAAATTTTTACCTCCAAATTAAGAAATCAAGCCAAAGCTCCTATAGATCAAATGGAAGCGAAAAAAATCGATTTTCAAAGTTTTTAGTCTGAGGCCATCATTACTGCCCATTTAGGAGTAGTACTACCGCTATAAACAGTAAAATCAAGCATGTAACCAGCAAAAAACAGCACGATCTCAAAAACAAAATCGATGAATCTTTTGATCGGTTGATCCAAACTCTGTGAAACTTTGTATACACCTTCCTAGTGACTAAGGTCTTGTGGGAAACCTAAACCTCTTTGGTGACTAAATCTAAAGTCTGAAGTCTCTCCTCCCACTACATCTTCTTATATAGTGGAAGTAACCATAACCCTAAATCTGGATACTACAAAGCAGATATTATCCACATTTACATGGGTTAACTCAAAACCCAACACTCTTAACAGTTTTTTCACTCACACAAAGCACGCTTCTCAAAGCGGTCATTACATTAACACTAAATACACTTCGAAAGCCTGAATTTGTGTCCAACTCTACTTTAGCTCCTAAACCACTTAGGCCATCGTTGCTATTTTCCAAACTACCTTGACCACCTGTATTGGACAAATTATCAATTTGCCCCAATGACCGGTCTTCCTTCTCCTCAAAGCATCAATATGCTTTGGGCTTTTCACGTGGCCTCAATGATTTGTCGCCAAGCCTCTCACGCATTCAGACTCCCCTAAACCGCCCTCGCTTACAAGCGGGCCCAAGTCATTTGATTGCCACGTGTCCTTTTCTACTTCACCATGGTGGTATAGATTTCTTTGACCGCTCTGGACCATAGCTCTCTTAACCTAGTCCCGCTCTCGTCTCCGCCTCACCACGACCTACCCCAGAGTCATGTAACCAATACAGACAAGAAACACATCACATAGCACTGTTCACAATAATGTGTATTAATCAATAATTAATGCAAACATTAAGCACAACATCACTGGAAAGTGGGCACTACTGCCTCCTGAGGCCGGTAGTAACACACCACCGGTACTACCGCTCCCTGGTAGCCGGTAGTGCCACTACCTCTAAAATTTCCAAAGAGACTATTTTCAGAAAATAACTAACGCGCATTTGGCCCGGTAGTGTCACTCTCCTAGAACTACTGCTTCCAGATAGCCGATAGTATCGCTTGCCCTGGAGATACACGAGAGACCCCTCTCTAAAAAAAGATTACCACGTCCACGGTTGGTAGCTCCGACATACCAGCACTACTGCCCATCGTAGGCCGATAGTGCCGTCTTGATTTGATACCACCTCGAATTACTTCAAATTTGAAATGGAATTCAAAACAAACTCAAACTTGCGCACCACATGCTTAAACATTATCAATAACTTGTCACAAATCTAGATAGATCTCTACATGGTCTTTCAATTTGTGATCAGAGAGAGTAACATTTTTGTGCCTTCATTTTTACCTCTATCATAGTGCGATGGCCAGCCTGGCATTTCCAAGCAATTTCCAGTACAAACAATTTTTTTTGAAGACTCATGTCAAGAGGGTTTTTATGTAGCATTTGGAGATGAAACCACTCATTTAGCCTGAGTGCCTCGAAGAAGTTCTTCTCTAGAGGTCTCTGTGCTAATTTTAATATGCTATTAAATGGTTGTGATGAACATGAATCGCTGGGAAATCTGTGTTGCAAGAATTTTGGTAAAGATTAATGCTTGACTTCTTTATGACCAAATTCACACCTTCTAAAGTATATGCTAGACAAATCCAATAAAATGAGAATCATCATCTTTACACTCCTATCCTCCAAATGGATTATTAAAGATCACATTCGTGACATATGCGACAAATTATTTGGTTAACACAATAAGTTACAGAGTGAAATCCTAGAAAATTTATTGATAATGCATCCAACAAACAAACGAGTTGGTGCCAGATGTATGTCATGCACAACACATGCCGAAGAGACAAATTTCAAAATCTAAAACTAAACCAACTTCCGTCACGTGCAATTCAAATCCATGTAAAATCTTCTCATGTTGATAAAGCTAATAGCAGCGTAGAACTAGCATTTTCGCATACTTTTACTTTATATGAATACAAGAATGGAGTACATTTAGGCTACAACCATGCATGCATCCGTGCACTAAGCCTAGAGCCGGTGAGTGACACGAGCGTTGCTATCAGTAGGCAGGCAGGTACGGAAGTTTGACTTTTGTAGTCCCTTGCAACTTTTATTTCAAATATGATTTACTTTCAAATAAATTTATAAAAATAGACATCTTTTCAACCACGAAAGACATAACAAATGACATATGGTTGGGAAGCTTAGTAGTTTTCTTTACTCGCGGTAGACAAAGTTCACCTACCACCGTGCTCCTTAAGCTCAAAAGGTGCTGAGCTCTCATACTAACCAACTTCTCATGCTTGACAGTTTTTTGAAAAACCATCGAGCTCCCCAAACGCAATAGGTGACACATATTAACTCCGCACATTCGATGGTTAAAGAGTGACCGTTTTTATAAATCTATTTCAAAGGAGGCTATATTAAAAAAATGTTTGCGAGAGAAAAAAACTAAGGGCTTGGTAGGAACATATAGCACAACTCTCCTAATATTACCGCTCCTAGATGGCTAGTAGTATCGCTTGCTCTGGAGACACCCGAGAGATCCCTCTCAGAAAAAAGACTACCATGTCCACAAACAGTAGCTCTGACAGACTAGCACTACTACCTATCGTAGGGCCGGTAGTGCCGCCTGGCCTGACAGCACCTTAAATTACTTCAAATTCAAAATGAAAGTCAAAATAAATTCAAACTTGAGCACCACATGCTCAAACACTGTCAATAATTCGTCACAAACCTACATAGACCTCCACATAGTCTTTCAATTTTTGATCAGAGAGAGTAACATTTTTGCTCCTTCAGTTTTACCTCTATCACAGTGCGATGGCTAGTCTGGCATTTCCAAGCAATGGCCAATACAAACAGTTTTTTTTTAAGACTCATGTCAAGTGGGTTTTTATGTAGCATTTGGAGATGAAACCACTCATTCAGCCTGAGCGCCTCAGAGAAGTTCTTCTCTAGAGGTCTCTGTGCTAATTTTAATCTTCTTAATAAATGGTTGTGATGATCGAACATTAATTGTTGGGAAATCTGTATTGCAAACCAATTTTTGTAAAGAATAATACTGACTTCTTTATGACCAAATTCACACCTTCTAAAGTATATGCTAGACAAATCCTTTAAAATGAGAATCATCATCTTTACACTCCTATCCTCCAAATGGATTATTAAAGATCACATTCGCGACATATGCGACAAATTATTTGGTTAACACAATAAGTTACAGAATGAAATCCTAGAAAATTTATTGATAATGCATCCAACAAACAAACGAGCCGGTGCCAGATGTATGTCACGCACAATGCATGACCGAAGATACAAATTTCGAAATCTAAAACTAAACCAACTTCCGTCACGTGCAATTCAAATCAATGTAAAATCTTCTCACTTTGATAAAGCTAATAGCTGTGCAGAAGTACGATTTTCACATACTTTTACTTCATACGAATATAAGAATGGAGTACATTTAGGTTGCAGCCATACATGCGTACATGCACTAAGCCTAGAGCCGGTGAGTGACACGAGCGTTATCATGAGCAGGTAGGCAGGTATGGAAGTTTGACCTTTATAGTCCCTTGCAACTTTTTTTTTTGCAAAAATGATTTACTTTTAAATAAATTTATAACAATAGACCTCTTTTTAACCACAAAAGACACAATAGATGACATATGGTTAGAAAGCTCATGAGTTTTCTTTACTTGCGACAGACAAAGTTCATCTCACTGCTGTGCTTCTTAAGCTCGAAAGGTGCTGAGCTCTTATACTAACTTCTTATGCTTGACAGTTTTTTTAGAAAACTACAGAGTTTCCTAAACACGATAGGTGAAACGTATTAACTGCCGCACCTTCGACAGTTAAAGAGCAACCATTTTTATAAATCTATTTGAGAGAAGGCTGTATTAAAAGAAATGTTTGCGAGAAAAAAAAACAAAGTGTTCGGCAGGAACGTGATGCGCGCCGGCTCCCCGCAAGCGCGCAGGCCGGCGGGGCGAAGGAGGGGCCACGCCACCCGTCGTCATGTACTAAACCCTTCCCCCACTCGCGCAAACGCATTCATCCGTTCCGACCCACGCCACCACGCCCACCGCCCCCACAGCTCCTCAACCTCCTTCCTCCCAGTCCACTTCTCTGTCCAATCCATCTCTCTTCTCTCTCTAACCGCACATTTCGCCCCCTTTCACCGCGCGCGGGTGGGGAGAGGGGGAATCCTTTTCTGTTCCGCCCGCCCAACTCACCCGCGTGCCTCCTTTTCCTCCGCCCTCTTGCTCTCACTAGATCTTTTTTTTTCCCTTTCCTTTTTCGTCGCGTTTCTCCGCGAATCGCATGCACGGGCTTTGACGCCGCCATGAGGGACGCCGCCGCCTCCACCTCCGCTCCCGCCACGCCCGCCTCCACCCTCATCTGCCGGGAGGACGGCAACGACCTCTTCGCCGACGCCGACGATGGCGTCACCGGCCGCGTCGACTTCTCCGTCGCCGGCGACGACCACCTGCTGCTCTTGGATCGGGACGAGGAGTACGTCGAGCTGATGCTGTCCAAGGAGGGCGCTGCCGCCTCCGGCGGCGGCGGCGGCGGCGCGCTGGGGGAGGCGATGGAGGAGTGGATGAAGGCCGCGCGCACCGGGTGCGTCGGCTGGATTGTTAAGGTCGTTCACGCGTCCCTTTTCCCTTTCGCCTGTCCCAAGTTTTTGCAAAGATCGGGTCTTTTTATGGATTGTTTTTGGTGTTTGCAGACGAACGCTAGGTTCCGGTTCAGCGGGAAGACGGCGTACGTCGCGGTGACATATCTCGATCGGTTCTTGGCGCACCGTCGAATCGATGTAATGATGACCCCGGACCGCCCTCTTGTTGTTGTCTTTCGTTGTCGAGTGTTTGATGTAATGCCTGACTCCGCATTGCCGCTTTTGGTGCGGTTCAGAGGAGCAATGAGTGGGCCCTGCAGCTCCTCTCGGTGGCATGCCTCTCACTGGCGGCGAAAGTGGAGGAGCTCCGGGTGCCGCGGCTGCCAGAGTTCCGTCTGGACAAGTACGACTTCGACAGCGCGTCCATCCTGCGGATGGAGCTCCTCGTCCTGGGCACGCTCAAGTGGCAGATGATCACCGGGACCCCATTCTCGTACTTGAGCTGCTTCGCGGCGACGTTCCGGCACGACGAGCGCAAGGCGATCATCCTGCGTGCCGTACAGTGCATCTTCGCCGCGATCAAAGGTGTATCATTTATCCCTCCTCTGCTTCCGCTCCACCGAATTGGACCACGAAAACTCTATCTTTCTCGTGTCCATTTGCAGTGATGAACTCAATAGAGTACAAGCCGTCGACCATTGCTCTAGCATCAATCCTTGTCGCACGCAACAAGGAGACAACGTCTCCCAACCTAGACGAGCTTAAGGTGATCTTGGGCTCATCTTGGCAGCAATTAGACACCGTAAGTCCTCCCGCTCCGTTGTCGCGATCCCTTCGGGAAAGCTATTGGTGGAAACGGCAATGATGAGTAAATGCGGGTCTGTTGTTCTCTGGCAGGGGCATGTGTATTCCTGCTACAGCGTAATGATTCAGGAGGACAAGTCCATGCAATCAAGGGAGGTGGCTTCCTCCAGTGTCTGTGTTGCCCACAATGCGAGCTCGGACAGCACCATGGGCGCCAATAATGCCACCACCTCGTTGGCAACCCCGGACAATAAGAGGAAGAGGTTGCATTCACCTCAGCGCCAGTAGGAGCTGCAGCTGGACAGGGTGTTGGTTGGAATCCAGCTCTGCATTCTAGTTCGTTTCACGATTTTCCTTTATTTCAGCAAAGTTTTGCAGGGGTGGCCAAATGGGGTCCAAGATTTGATTCGTCTGATTGTTCAACTGTTACAGCTGATTGATAAGTTAGTAATGGAAAGATTTTGGTTTTGAGGAGATCTTTCCCAGGGTCAAAAGGTCGTGTAAAGAGGGGAGTAAAAAGAGAGATGAAAAGGGCTAAACTAAAACTGAGAAGTGCTCTTGCTCAAAGTGAGAAAAGTCCTCATCACTGAAGTGAAAAGAGAGAGAAGCCTAGGTAGGAGTGGGGACTGGGGAGCCATTTTTTTGTGAATACTGTACCAACTAGCCTATATCCTCCTAAAGTAACTTTTTTTGGTTAATTGCCTGTCGCTCCATAAGTGACAGATACTTAACTGGATATTCATGTGATGGTTTGTTCCTCTTTGTTGAATCATGCTATTTTGGCTCATTATCATGTTGTTTAGATGTTAAACCAAACAGTACTCTTCCATAATCCATACCCAGGGGATGTTCTCTCCTTTTCTTATGCTCTTGACAGGACTAAAGCCCTGATAGTCCGTGCAATTGTCGAGCAGGGGTAGTTGGGACTTGGGAGTTGTTTATTGTTATTCGTGGATGAAAGAAATGGTTCTTGCTTTGCTGCCTTCCTGAGGTTGCTTTTGTGCCGTGTCATCAAATCACCTGCTTTGCTATTTGCAACAATGGCTTGCTGTTCTTGGAGGTGACTGACATTGCTTGTTTGTCTCTTTCGCACGAGAGCTACAACATTGCCTTCTTTTAACTCACTGTATTCTGTATAGCGCAATGCAAAATTACTTGGACACGGTAGGACAGGTGAAATAGGCCAAGAGAGGTCCTCTTCAGCTTCCTCTCACCAGCTGCTGAGCTTCTTTTATGAGGTATTCTGATCCGGGTCTGCATGTGAGTGGCTCTGTTTCTGTTCTTTCCCTCTCTTTCTTTACTGCCTTCAAGAACAGTGTGTTCCTGTGAAATGTCTGAAGTACCAGAACTCTCTCTGTGTTTGTGTGTGGATCTTGACCAAAGAAACCCCCTCACCATGTATGATCGGATGGTTGTGGTGTTGTGGATGGCCTTGGCACTGCATTTCTTTAGTCCTGGCCCATGCAGTCAAAAGCTGAGAGAGAGACATGACCTGGTAAAATTTTGGTGTACTGTCTTGGGCTGTCTCGTGCCTGGCAGCTGGTAAAAAATAGTTCACAGGGCAGGGCTCCTGGCTGACGCTGTTGGAATTTTATTCCCAATGCTTCTTGCAAGTCAGGAAGTATATTGTAGTGCAGACTAGTAACATGCTTGATGGCTTTGTCACTGCCTTGACTGGTCAAAAACATTTTGAATTGGCACCGGTGACAATAGTGATGGAGAAGTGATCGGTTTTTTTTTTACCTCCTTGCCTTCAATTTTTTTTTTATAAATATAATCTCTTTTAAAATAAAATTATAAATATAATCTTGTCCCGACTAGGGACGTGCCTCCATCTTCCCCTACCTCGGGGAGAAGGCTTTTCGCGCTTGTATCCTCTCGTGCTCGCCTCGCCTGCCAGCAGACGAGCGTGGAAGGTCTCTTCCTACGGTAAGAGAGTGTAAAAGGTCTTTTTGGTTGGAACAGGGCTATATTTACCGTTCTACTTAGAAAAGGGCATGTTTGAAAAAAAAAAGATAAAAGGGGTTAAAAAGAGTGATCGCTCGCTGCTTGTGTGTCAATTGTGACGTGTCAAGAGAAGCCTGGGATGCCAAAACAAGGTAGCTACCAGGCCTATGCACTAGTACATACCGCTGTTCCTTGGCGTATCTTCGGATGCTGGCATTTGGATCGCAACAGACTCCTGGTGAAAGTTAAATATGACGCTCTTGGATCTTGGAAGATAGCGAGGCAATTTCTTGGCAAATCGGTAGTGCTGCAGCAGTCAGATTTACGAGGTAGAGATACGTGCTACCTTTTTTATCGGACGAATTTTTGGTAGAGCGCTCGGTCTAGGGCTTGATGTATTTTCTTGGAAGCACAGGTTTTTTGTGAGAGAGTTCGGGGCTAGACACAATTCTTAGGCTTAGTTTGTTTAGGCTTGAGCTTGAGGTTATTTGGCTTCTACACCTCTATAAGCCATAAGCCAAAACAAACAGTATTTTTCTAGCTAGATGGAAAGAAGAAGCTTCTAGCCCAATTTGCACTACGCGAGAGAAGCAAGGAAAACGATGCTTCTCGGGGTGGCTGGAGCTTCTAAAAATCCCACTTCCCTGGTACCCTTACAATTTAACTATTATTTACGAAAAATTGCCATCCTCATCCAAATCAGCCGATTTCTTTCGACTCAAAGACTTCTTTCATTTCGACCAAATAAGCTCAAGCTTAAGTCTAAACAAACTCAGCCTTAGAAGCATGGGCTTTTTTTTGCAAAAGAGCTTGCTTTGTATAGGGCGTAATTTATTAGAACCACGAGGGTCTTTTTACAAAATAGGCCGGTTAGGACCTATAGATGAATTCGTGGATCCACAGGACTCTTTTTTTTTCAAAAAAACCGGTATGAAGGACTTTGACGTAAGTTAGATTATCTCAGGGGCTTTTCGCAAAATAGGCTAGTTACGATCTGTTGGCGAATTTGAGGGAACCACGGAGTCTTTTTTGCAAAAAAAAAAAGAGAAGACAATGCTAGGATCTAGACATAATTTGGTGAATTTTGGTAGAGCGCTCGGTCTGGGGCTCGACGTATTTTTTAGGAAACATAGGTTTTTTTTGTGAAAGAACTCTGTCGGACTAGGCATAATTTTTCGAAAGCACAGGCCCTTTTTGCAAAAGGGCTTGCTCCTTATACGGCGTAATTTATTGGAACCATGAGGTTCTCTTTGCAAAATAGGCCGTTAGGAGCTATTGACAAATTCACGGATCTACGGGGCTCTTTTTTTTCAAAAAACCAACAGGAAGGACCTCGACATAACTTAGATTTCTCAGGAGCTTTTCGCAAAATGGGCTAGTTAGGATCTGTTGGCGAATTTGAGGGAACTAAGGAGTACTTTTTGCAAAAAAAATGGTATAAGGATCTGTAAGATCGAGGATGCCGACTAGAGGGGGCATCAATATATGATTTTAAAAATTTATCTCTAGACACTCTTTAGCCAAAACTTAATTTATATGCAGGAGAGTAAATTAAATGATTTTGTTCAATTAAGTCCTAAATCGTCTAATCTCAGCTAAGTGCACCAACAATCTAAGTCTATCATCAAGGTTTACGATCTTAGGTTGATAAGTAAGCAATTTAATTCTAGGAATATAAATTACAAGAATGTAAATAAGCAATAGAATGCAAACCACAATTGACACACAATTTTTTACCGTTATGTTTGGAGACTTGCCAGTCTCCCATAATCCATTGTCGAGCCCTGGAAAAACACTTCCAAAATCCTCTGTGTATTCTATAATAGTTTAGAAAAAGGTAATACACACAACAAAGATGATAACATAACATATCCAACTCACTTTATTAATAATTAGAGTTTATAATAAATATGGCATACATGCCAAATAAAAGATTACAGCGGAAGCAGAATAAAATCAGTAGTGGAACCCAATAGATTCGCTACAGACAATCAACTGGGGCAGCGACCTAATTATCCTAGTCCTCACCATCATAGAAATACTTCTCTAAAAATAACAACAAAGCAAGGACGGGTACTAAAAGTACTTGCAAGTTACACATGAGATGCATTTTAATGTAGAGCTGACAAAGAAAGGCCATATGGTTGAATTTTGTACAGCAAGTTTTTTTAAATACTTTAAGTTATTTTTCAATGGAATATTTTTAGATTGAAAAATATTCTCTTTTTAAACAAATCTTAACACAGGAATCCGTCCTGAAGCTAAACCAATGTTCCCACAATGGAATTAATCCACCTGAAATCATTTTTCTGAACCCATTTTTGAAAAACATCAAAATCTAATATGTAAAAGACTTGCTCGATATACCCATGACCACGGGTGTGACCAATCGATTATCTCCTTTTACCCAAATACGCACTTCCTTTGGTGTGCCCCTATAAAGCTCCATCTCATGTAGTTATACCCGCTAAAGTTCCACCGCTAATAGAGTTAAAACCATCCAGTTCAGAATCCTCTTCTTGCGCCATGTGGCGGACTAATCGTCCCCACATTCCCCCAATGACACAACTAATAATGAAAATATCGGTAAACGGATAGCCAAGTCTGTCCCATACCAGACTGATGGAAGCACGATTGTGCTTTACATTCAGGAGCTCACAGACTGGTGCTTAACTGACTAGACGAGCTTTTCAACAAACCAAAGGACCACCAGTCAACCATTCTAGCCCAGCCTAAACCACATTTTCATTTTGCTTTAAACCATATAAATTTATATATCATTCTATAGCACACCAATGCCAAGTAATACCCTTTATTACAAAAGTATCTTTGATTGGCTCAAATTCCTAAAAAGATCCTAATTCAAATCTAAACTTGTCTAAGCTAGTTACTATATAGCACTAGTCAATACTAGATTAATGTACCAACTAGTGAGATTTTTCTTAAGGTGACAAAGTATAGATCATCAAGGTCAAATGGGGTCATTACAATTAGGAGTAACTAAGTATTTAAATCTGGGATTTAAATTACAGTGATAAAAATTATACATGCAATAATTTAAATCAAAATATAATTTTAAATTCTAGGTTCAACATATTCAATGATGTGTAACTTGCCTTGGATCGAAGGGTAGGTGATCAAGATCATCGATAGCAAGTCTTTCGGCTCTCCGAAAACTATACATTACATATCACCTAAATTTAAATAAAATATAAATAAATTCAAATAAAATATAAAACTAGTACAAATAGATAGAGTATAATTTTATATGAATTTAGTAAGAAAAATGAGGTCAATCGGACTTAAGATGAAGGAGATATGACCTTTTGAATCCAAAAATTGACCTCTTGCCGGACTTAAAGAAGAAATGACTGCCGGTGGTGCTCCGGTGAGAATTTCCAAAATATGATTTTACACAATGTAGAGGACACTGAGAGGAAGCTCTAGCAAAAAATTTGAGGCTGAATGGAGATCAGGAGTGACCAGGAGAGCTCGCTGAAAGTTCGGCGGAGTTCAAAAAGAACGGCTTGTACAGAAAGATCTAGTGGATCTATTGGAACAAATCAAAATTGAGGATGTGAGAAATGAGCAGAGGAATTTAGGGTTCAATTTATGGGGCAATCGGACCAACAGATCGTCAAAAAACACTCGCCAAAGTTATAGCCAGAACAGTAACGGGTTCACCGGAATAAATGCGCTGAAACAGTTAGAATTTAAGAATTAATTGGATATTTGCCACCATTCAACGTGAAAATTCGACGCCATGTAGAAAAAATGCCACTCCAGTGGCATGATTTGTACATGGCGTTGAAGTTTGAAATTGAAGAGTGGCAAATATCTAAATCTCCCTAGATTTAATGGGTCGGGTCCAGGTTTGTACTATAATGATGGGGTTCACTGTTGCTGACAGGAGAAGCTGATCGAGTTGGTGAATAGTAACTGATAAATTAAATTCAGAAAGCATTTATTTCTCCACTAAGAATTCTAACTAAATTTGGAAAAAGGCAATTAAATCATCATAAATTTAGGAAAAATTGATAGACCACGGTTTCAGAAAATAAAGCATGAATAAATATTTTTAAATGATATAATACTATTATTTATAACACATTAATTACTTTTTATATGTTGAAAATTAAATAGGCACGAAAAAATAGTAAAAAGTTCTAAAAATCCTAAAAATGTTCTCTAAAATACTATGGAATAGTTTGGATCTAATAAAATTGTTTTTAGACTTTTTAATTTTTAAAATTTTCTGCAGAAATTCTTTTTGTAAAACTAAAAATGGAAAAAAGTTTTATAAAATCCATAAAAATTAGAAAAATTCCAAGATAAATTTAAATAAAAAAGTAATTTTTTGAGATGTTACATCCACGTTGAGATAAGCTGAAATGAATTGGATCGGCTCCACAAATTAAGTCAAGCACTTCAAATTCATTAGCAGTAGCTCTTGCCCCCTCCGAGTAGATGAAATCCGACCTTCATAACTCGTCGGGCCTTCTCACAACGTTCTTAAGAAGATCACCAAACCACGATGGCTCAACACCGTCTAGATGTCAGCAAACACCAGGAGTAATATGTCAAGCTTCTTGTTTGATCCTCACCAAGTGTAACACATGCAAAGGAAGATCAATCTTTCTCTAGATGAAATATATGCAACTATATATAGATCTTTTCTCCTTGCTCACAAGGTGCAACACATGCACAATTGAGAGAAGAGACTCACACTAGCTTGTAAGAATGCAAAGGAACACCAAAGAGATTCTATACAAGAAACTCTAGCTTAAAAGCTTCTCAAATCACTCAAATATTGTTCTAAGAGCTCTTGAAATTTTGCTCTCACAAGAATACCTCAAATGGGAGCTAGAGCAGTAGCAAAACCCTTCCCATTCATCCTCTTATAAAGCCTCTAAAGAAACCTAGCTGTTTGGGGCAAAATTGAAGAAAAAAATCATGCAAAACTCGGTGCTACTGCCCATCTAGGACCGGTAGCACTGGCCCTGAAAGGACCGATATGTCGCCTAGAGGGGGGTGAATAAGCGTTATTTCAAATTTAAATGCGCAACGGAAAATTACTATTCGGATAGTCCGAAAATACCTTCGGACAGTCCGAGTGGTTCGGATAGTCCGAATGTCTTTTGGATACTCGAATCGCTCTTAAGAAAACCCTAAAAAGTAGATCTGAGTTATTTGAGAGGCTAGATTACTACCAAATAAAGTTTCTAAGCTAGGGCAACTTCAGATTATGAGATCCACCCACTATCTATTGCAAGAGGCTACTAAATCCTTGAATCCCCAAAAGATTAAGCTAAGCACAAAAAGGGGACAAGAGTAAAACTTACAAACAAGAGAGATGCAGCGATTTTTCTCCGAAGTTCGGATCCTTGAGGATCCTCGTCTCCGCTGAGGCGACACAAAGCCGGGTCTCTTTCAACCCTAATCCTCTAGGTGTTGCACCAAGCACTCACCTACTTTTCTTTGAATCCTTCCCTTGCGGAGGTGGATTCAACCTTCACAAACTTCCGTCGGCGTCCCACACAAGCTTGGGGGCTCACCGGCAACTCCTAGCCGTCTAGGAGTCCTCAACCTCAAGAGTAAAAGATCCGGCAAGAAATTAAGCTTGAAGATGAACCAAGTGCTCAAGATGACTCACAACCTCTAGAGCCTTCAAACTCTCTACTAGATTTCCCCAAAAGATTTGCTAATCAAGAGATCAAGAGGGAAGAACACTAGAGCTCAAGAGTGAGAGGGAGCACAGCTCAAAATGAAATGAATGCACTTGTTGATTGGTAGGTGGGAGTTGGGGAGGTATTTAAAGCCCCCCAAAACTAGCCGTTTTTCACTTCAGCCCGACACTGTTCGGATAGTCCGAACCAATGTTCGGATAGTCCGAACCAATTTGAACTAGAACAGCAGAACACTCGATTCGACACGGTCAACGTCCCTTCTGATAGTCCGAACTAATTTGAACTAGGGCACAGAAGCGCCTTTGTTGGACGGTCCGACGAAACTTCGGATAGTCCGAACCAATAAGACTTAGCCCTAGCAGAGAGGGTCGTTGGATACTCGAACCGGTGTTGGACATTCGAACCAAATAGAACTGGACCAACAGAGGGTCACGGATACTCGAATCGAGGTTCGGACATTCGAACGAATTTTGCCAGAAACAGCAGGGGTCCAAATCGGACATTCGAACAAATTTTGGATACTCGAACAAATTTGAACACTTTGCCCCTAGGACTTCACACATTGACCCATACTAAGACTAGGATTCATCTTTGAGCACATTGGATCATTTTAAAACTATTTCTTGCCACATCCTCTTAATAGTACGGTAGTCCTTAAACTCAAATAAAATTTAAAAGCATATACATCCGTTGAGTTTAACCGACGCCTTTTCTTCTCGAATTTGAGGGACCTCTTTCCTGCGACTTTCCCATGGCGTATTCATCTGCACATAATACTCACAAAGCTCATTAGTCACTTAATCTTGTTGTCATTAATCACCAAAATCATTAAGGGGCCTAGATGCACTTTCAATCTCCCCCTTTTTGGTGAGTTGATGACAACACGATTAGATTTAGATAAAATTGAAATGAGAGAGTATTTGGAGAACCAAATACACGGAGAAGCTCCCCCTAAATGTGTGCATTGAACTAATTTGAGTGGAATGTCAAACACACATATTTATTGGAAATTTTGCGAGAGCTCCCCCTAAATTTCTGTTTTTGAGAGAATATAACAAGATATATGAATACGACATGATATATGACAGATAATTTGCATAAATAAATATGACATGATATCACACAAATGCGTTGCCAAAGAGAAATGGAAATTAAGCTATTAATATCAGGCATTCAACACAAGCAAACCAGTATACGCAACAATAGTTCAAGTAAAGCAATGACCAAAAGCACAAGTTTAAAACACAAAGCAAACTAAGCAACCAATCAAGTAACAATGAATCTAATCTCCTCACTCCCCTTTGGCATCAAGGCACCAAAGGGTCACTCCTCGTCATGCATTGTCGTCGGCCTCCTCGCTATCATCATTGTCCTCTGGGACTGGCGCATAAGCAGAATCACCCTCATCATCGCCAGTGGGAGCAGAGACGGCGGGAAGATCAAAAAGCCGCCGGGTTGTCGAATCAACTGTCACTGAATCTGACTCTGACTCGGACTCAGATGAACAAGACAGGTTGAGCTTCCCTTTGATGACATTGAGTGCGACGGCGAGTGTCGGTGATCTTCTCATTTACTTGCTTGATCTTCTGACGGTTCTTGATCCCAAGGCAAAAGATAGCACGAAGCATGCTCTTGATGGAGCCACTGGGAGAAGAAGGATCACTGAAGCAGGCCTCGCTGAAGTGGCACCAGACCTGGTAGTGGGCGCCGAAGGAGGAGGGACTGGCTGAACTCGAGGAGGTGGAGCCTTGATCACTGCAGACGCTGATGCGGCACATGCTCCACATCCTTGGCAAACACAAGCTTGAGATACTCTCAACCATACACATCACATATGGAGCGAATCCACAACTGCTGCGCGGGCTGAAGGAATTGAGGCGGATCTCTTGCCAAATAAAATCAAATACATCAAATGGCCTAGAACCCTCACCAATCCTCAAAAGCAGGTTCCTAGAGTAGGAACTGATGTTGGTGGCGTCTCCTCCTTGGGCCACAAAGTCTTAGTAGCAGCTTGTACAGGATGGCATAGAATGGCTTCAAACCTTTTGTGGTGCCCAGCTTGAAGTTCTGAGAATCATCATAGAGAGGAGTCAAATCATTGATACTGGAGGAGTCAGAAATGTGCAGCTTGTCCAGATTGTCCCGATATACGTGGAGAAACCGATGCAATCAGCGAATTGAGCCTTGGACACTGAGTAATACAGCCCATCAACCATAAACCACATGGTACTCTCGGCATCTTTGTCGACATACAAAGTAGCATAAAATTGCGCCACAACTTCATTATTCCATTTGCATCTGAAGGACATGATCTCTCTCAGATTGTGGCGCTCACAAGCAGCAATCACCTCATTGAATATTGTGTCCTCCTGCTGTGCCATGTAATCCCAGTCAATGTACTGCATCAATGCCACTGGGTTCTTCTTCTCAGCAATCACAGAATCATAGAAGTCCTGTTGGAAGTGATTCCAGAATCGCTTGTCCACATAATCTTCTTGCAAATACAACAGCGGATCCTGATTCCTGTGCTGACGGACTTCCTTGCCTCTGCCTTGCCCAACACAGTAGTCCACCTTCTTCTTGGGAGTCACACCCATTGGAGTAGCACGACGGGCAGGGTGAATCTCCAATGGTCCAATCAGTGCACCTTCTCTGCGCTGTGCAGCACACTTTGCTGCCCTTAACCTAGGCATGGCATCCCTAGGATTTTCAGCACCACTGCCACCTTGACCCTCATCTCCTTGTTCACCACCCCCTGACTTGGAGCACCCTTATGAGTCGTCTTCTTCCTCTTGCGAATGACTTGGCGTTTCTGCCTTCCGGCTGACTGAGCGAGAGGAGACTCCGGAGGGGAATCCTGAGGAGGATCAGCGGGGGCCACCGAGGAGCCACCAGCGGGGACATCATGCCTAGCCTTCTTTGAGCGAGCCGCATCGATGTCCGACAAGCCAGAATGGGGATTGCCACCCTGAGAAGGATCCATCCTAAAGGTATTCAAGGGTGGAAACAAGATTAGACTCTAATCATGACCTAGATGAGCAATAGAGAGTTCAAACGAGGTCACAATCTTCGGATAGTCCGAAATTATCTTCGGATAGTCCGAAGATTTCTTCGGATAGTCCGAAGTACTTCGGACATTCCGAAAGAAAACTCGGACATTCCGAGGTGACAGATCGCAAACCCTAAATTCCTCAATCTAGACAATAATTCAAAAATTCTAAGAGCTAATCACAGAGGACCATCCTAGCAAGGTCTAGAACGATCTAGAGTCCAAGAATCCACAAGATAAAGACGAGAATAACCGGCATTTGGAAGAAGAAGAACCAACCTTTGGAGATGAAGAATCGGGTTCCAAACACAAATCTAGGGCACCAATGAGAAGGAGATGACTCCCTTGCCCTAGAAGAAGGTCTTGGAGCCCTCAATCCGCAAAATCTCCGGCCAAAACCCTAGATCCGAGAGTTAGGGCGGAGTAGTGGAGAGAGAAACCGAAAAAGTGGAGTGTGGGGAAGAAAAGAGGAAGAGAGAGGGTCGGGCGGCTTAAAAAGCCCGAGGCCCCACTTCGGACAGTCCGAACTTAAGTTCGGATAGTCCGAACCAGTTCGGATAGTCCGAATGGAATTTGGACGATCCAATCGCTTTCTCGAGATGGCATGAGAATAAAGGCAGGAATGGCTCCGGAGCGAGAAATAGATGAGAGGACCTAAAGAGTCAAGTCATCAAGTGATCAGCAAGCCATGCAATAATTCAAACCATGACCACAGGATGATTGACAAGATCCGAAGATCAAAAACCAATAAGCACAATAAGATAAGAGAAATAAAGAGAATAAGGTTTTCTAAGACATTTTTCAATCACCAATCAACGTGAGCATGTTTCAAGCCAAAATGCGAGAGTCTAGAATATTTAGTCCACTCCTCAAATCACAAAACCTCTTCTCATCAAGTGGCTTGGTAAATATATCGGCTAATTGGTCAATTGTGCTCACATGTTGAATTTCAATATCGCCTTTGGTGGAATGGTCTCTTAGGAAATGATGGCGGATATCGATATGCTTTGTACGGGAGTGTTGGACTGGGTTGTTGGCAATCTTTATGGCACTCTCATTGTCACACAAAAGTGGCACATGGTTATAGGTCAGGCCATAATCATTTAGAGTTTGTCTCATCCAAAGCAATTGCGCACAACAACTCCGTGGCTATGTATTCGCTTCTACGTGGATAAGGCTACGGAGTTTTGTTTCTTAGATGACCAAGAGACAAGGGATCTACCTAAGAATTGACATGTCCCAAGTACTTTTCCTATCCACCTTACATCCGCATAATCCGCATCGAATAGCCAACTAACTCAAAAGATGAACCTTTAGGATACCAAAGCCCAAAATGAGGAGTGTGCACTAAATATCTCAAGATTCTCTTTATCGCCACCATGTGACACTCTTTAGGGCGGCTTGAAATCGTGCACACATGCACACACTAAGCATAATATCGGGCCTAGATGCACAAAGATAAAGTAGAGAACCGATCATCGAGCGATATACCTTTTGGATGACCGGTTTACCTTCCTTGTCGAGGTCTAGATGCCCGTTGGCTTGCATTGGAGTCTTGATTGGCTTGGCGTTCTCCATACCGAACTTCTTGAGCATATCCTTGATGTACTTGGTTTGGCATATGAAGGTTCCTTCCTTAAGTTGCTTGACTTGAAAACCGAGGAAGAACTTCAACTCGCCCATCATGGACATCTCAAATCGCTTGGTCATAATCCTGCTAAATTCCTTGCACAGGTGTTCATTAGTAGATCCGAATATAATGTCATCAACATATATTTGACATACAAACAAATCATTATCAATGTGTTTGGTAAAGAGAGTGGGGTCGGCCTTTCCGACTACGAAACCTTGACCGAGGAGAAAGTCACGAAGACACTCAAACCATGCTCTCGGAGCTTGCTTAAGTCCGTAGAGAGCCTTGTGTAGGAAGTAGACGTGGTCCGGATGGTTCGGGTCTTCGAAACCGGGTGGTTGCTCAACATAGACCATCTCGGAGAGTGGTCCATTTAAGAAAGCGCTTTTCACGTCCATTTGATACAACTTAAAATCATGGTGAGTAGCAAAGGCAAGTAATATTCGAATAGATTCAAGCCTAGCTACGGGAGCATATGTTTCATCGAAATCCAAACCTTCGATTTGCGTGAAGCCTTGAGCAACTAACCGGGCTTTGTTTCTCGTCACTATTCCGTTCTCATCTTGCTTGTTCCGAAAAACCCACTTGGTTCCAATCACATTTTGCTTGGGCCTTTCGACAAGCTTCCAGACTTGGTTTCGTTCGAAATTGTTTAACTCTTCTTGCATGGCCATCACCCAATCCGGATCTTGAAGCGCTTCATCCACCTTAAGCGGTTCAAGAGAAGACACAAAAGAGTAAAATTCACAAAAATTAGCGACACGAGATCTAGTAGATACTCCCTTGTTAATGTCTCCAAGTATGTTGTCGACCGGGTGATCTCTTTGTACACTCTGATGGACTCTTGGATGAGGTACGGTTGTGTTGGTTCTTTGGATGGGACCCTCATTGTCTTGAGTGGCATTCGAGCCGTCTTGAGCTCGCATTGAAGACGAAGGAGTATCATCCGGAGCATCCATCGTCGCGTCATGAACTCCTTGAGTTGAAGCGCTTGGCATTACATCTTCCTCAAGTGGCCTTACTTCTCCAATTGCTAGTTTCTTGATTGCGTCGCACGGGGGTTCTTCCCTGTCAATCACAACACGATCAACTTGTTCTACCTGAGAACCGTTAGTTTCATCAAATGTCACATCACGCGAAATTTCAACCACACCGGTGGTGTTGTTGAAAACTCGGTATGCATAGGCATTTGATCCGTATCCAAGTAAGAAACCTTCATCTACTTTAGGAGCAAATTTAGACGACTTAGCTTTCTTATTGAGGATGTAGCATTTGCTCCCGAAGACTCGGAAATAGGATACATTGGGTTTCTTCCCGGTAAGTAGCTCATACGCCGTCTTTTTCAACAACTTGTGGAGATATAGCCGGTTGGAGCTGTGGCACGCGGTGTTGACGGCCTCTGCCCAAAATATATCGGAGACCTTGTATTCGTCAAGCATCGTGCGCGCCATCTCGATGAGAGTTCGATTCTTCCTCTCGGCCACCCCATTCTGTTGAGGAGAATAAGGAGCTGAGAACTCGTGTTTGATGCCTTCTTCATCGAGATACTCCTCAACACCGGTATTCTTGAATTCGGTGCCGTTGTCACTCCGAATTCTCTTGATCTTCACTTCGAACTCATTTTGAGCCCTTCTCATGAATTTCTTCAAGCTTCCTTGGGCTTCGCTTTTGTCATGCAAGAAAAACACCCAAGTAAAGCGAGAAAAATCATCAACAATAACTAAACCATACTTGTTTCCACCAATGCTTATGTAGGCGATCGGGCCAAACAAGTCCATGTGTAGCATCTCCAAGGGTCTCGAGGTGGTCATCACATTCTTCACGGGATGAGTAGCTCCAACTTGTTTCCCCGCTTGACACGCGCTACACACTCTATCTTTCTCAAAGACAATATTCGTTAGCCCAAGGATGTGATTGCCCTTTATGAGTTTGTGAAGGTTCCTCATACCAACATGGGCAAGCCGGCGATGCCATACCCAACCCATGCTAGACTTAGCCATTAAGCACGTTTCAAGGTTCACTCTATCCGTATTAAAGTCGATGAGATAGAGATTTCCCTTTAAACGACCCTTAACGGCTATTGAACCATCATCCCTCTTAATGACATCCACACCCTTATCACTAAATACACAATTGTAGCCCGCTTCACATAATTGCATACGGACAACAAATTGTAGTTTAGTGATTCAACAAGCAAAACATTATTTATATGAAAATCATTGGTAATTAGGATTTTACCTAAACCTACCACTTCACCTTTTCCATTATCGCCAAAAATGATGCTTTCACTATTCGATCCATTAGCCTCCAAATGTGCGAACATCGCCCTTTCTCCGGTCATATGATGCGTACATCCGCTATCCAAAATCCAACTTGATCCACCGGAGATGTAGGCCTACAAAATGAAATTTAGTTTTTGCTCTTTGGTACCCAAACTTGTTTAGGTCCACGCACGTTAGTAACAAGTGATTTGGGAACCCAAATAGATCGCACATAAGATGAATCTTTGGGTCTAACCCCAATGGGACATGCAACTACACGACCATGGTTAGTTCTCTTAAGTACATATGAGGCAAAGAAAGTAGAATGAGTTTTGTACTTAGAGTTTTCCTTGCTCTTAACAAATTGGATGGGCTTAGTCAGCTGAGCAATCACAATATTACTCTTTTTCCCTTTGGGAGGAGTATATCCAAGCCCATACTTCATAGTATTACCTTGACGCTTACCTAGGAACTCCTCTAGTCCCTTACTTGCCTTGTAGGACTTTTGAAGTCCATCTTCAAGCAATCCCTTGAGCTTCTCATTCTCATATGCTAATACTTGCAATGTCTCAAGGTTAGTGGCACAAGTATTAACATCTATATTGAAGCATCTAGCACAACCATTGCTAGTAGAGGGTGAAAAAGAATTAGAACTAATGGATGAGGTAATCGGAGGGCTATTCTTGAGATCAACAAGCTTCAACTCAAGAGCCTTGCAAGCATCTTTCGACTTCGCAAGTTCCTCTTCGAGTGAAGCGTAGGTGATCTCAAGACTAGTCACCTCGGATTTTGTTACATTTAAGTTCTTAACCAATTCTTCATTCTTCTCTTTTTCAAAAGATAAGCTCTTCTCTAGCTCACGATTTTTCTCCTTTTCGAGGATAAGCAAATCCTCTTGAGCCTCGAGAGTAGCTTCCTTTTGCTCTACTACTTCCTCCAATTTTTCAATATTTTTTAAGAGCAAATTTAATTTATGAATGTCAAAGTTTTTCATAGATTTAAGCACTATGTTAATGTCATCATCATCACTATCACTATCGTGCTCATCTAGACAATCATTTGCAATAGAGGAGTGGAGGTAATTGATGATACCTTGTGCCCCTTTGCCATAAGGCACATTGGAGTGTTGTCGTCGTCATCGCTCAAGTTGTCGAAGAGGCTCTTCGACGTTGTTGAGGTGGTAGGCACGGCGATGGCGGCGGAGGCAATTCCTCCTTCCTCATCGAATTTGACTTCGAGTCGGTCGGAGTTGAGTCGGTGTCGGAGTTCCACTCCTTTCCAATGTAGGCATGGCCCTTGCTTTTGTACTTCTTGCTCTTCTCTTTCTCCTTGTCCTTGCCCCGATACTTGTCTTTCTTGTGCGGCTTCTCATCTTTACCTTCCTTATGCGGGCACTCGGCAATGAAATGGCCGGTTTCCCCGCATTCATAGCATCTTCTTGTGGAGTGTCTACCCTTTGATTTTCTTCCATAATTCTTTGAATGACCTCCTTGTTTGAAATTCTTCTTCTTGAAGAACTTGTTGAACCTTCGCACAAATAGGGCCATATCCTCATTTGTCAATGGACCACTAGACTCTTCATCCTCACTTGTGCTTTCTTCGGCTTGACGCACAACTTTGACGGCCTTGAGGGCGATGCCCTTTTTCTTCCCGGACTTGAGCTCTTCCACAACTTCAGCTTCCTTCACCATCATCTCGTCCATCATGAGCCGGCCAATGACATCGTGAGGTGTCAAAGTATCGAAGTTGGGCCGGTCTCGTATCAACTGAACAAGGTTGCGGTTGGTAGGAGTGATCACGCGAAGTATAATCTTCACCACGGCCTTGTCAGAAAGATCAGTGCACCCAAGACCTTTGGCTTGATTTACGAGCACCATTAGACGGTCAAACATCTTGTTGTAGGACTCTCCTTCTTCCAAAGTGAACCGGCTTAGCTCACCAATAATGAGCTCTATCTTCGATTCACGGACACTTGAAATCCCTTCATGACTCACTAGGAGTCTATCCCAAATGGCCTTCGCTTCCTCGAGTCCATCGACTCGGTTGAATTCGGAATCACTTAAGGCATTGAATAGGGCATTGACGGCCAAATCATTGAAGTGTTGAGCCTTGTCTTCTTCGGGTGTAAGATTTTCTGGATCATTTGGCTTGAAACCTGTTTGCACAATCTTCCAAATAGACGGGTGAAGTGATCTCAAGTGCATCTTCATCTTATGTTTCCACGCGGCATAGTGAGTGCCATCGAAATGAGGCGCCCGACCGGAAGGCACGGAAACATACGATGAAGAGCTTGAGACACCGAGGGAATTATAATCAAAAGGAATTGCAACCCCAATACCGTCGCCCGTACCCTTGGTTTGGGTAAGGTCGTCGGTAGTCTTTCCTGTTTGCGACATATTGATTCTCCAAGCGGTTAAGCCAAACTAAGGAGATTTGGCTCTGATACCAATTGAAAGGACCGATATGTCGCCTAGAGGGGGGGTGAATAGGCGTTATTTCAAATTTAAATGCGCAACGGAAAATTACTATTCGGATAGTCCGAAAATACCTTCGGACAGTCCGAGTGGTTCGGATAGTCCGAATGTCTTTTCGGATACTCCGAACTGCTCTTCGCAAGAAAACCCTAAAAAGTAGATCTGAGTTATTTGAGAGGCTAGATTACTACCAAATAAAGTTTCTAAGCTAGGGCAACTTCCAGATTATGAGATCCACCCACTATCTATTGCAAGAGGCTACTAAATCCTTGAATCCCCAAAAGATTAAGCTAAGCACAAAAAGGGGACAAGAGTAAAACTTACAAACAAGAGAGATGCAGCGATTTTTCTCCGAAGTTCGGATCCTTGAGGGGATCCTACGTCTCCGTTGAGGCGGCACAAAGCCGGGGTCTCTTTCAACCCTAATCCTCTAGGTGTTGCACCAAGCACTCACCTACTTTTCTTTGAATCCTTCCCTTGCGGAGGTGGATTCAACCTTCACAAACTTCCGGCGGCGTCCCACACAAGCTTGGGGGCTCACCGGCAACTCCTAGCCGTCTAGGAGTCCTCAACCTCCAAGAGTAAAAGATCCGGCAAGAAATTCGCTTGAAGATGAACCAAGTGCTCAAGATGACTCACAACCTCTAGAGCCTTCAAACTCTCTACTAGATTTCCCCCAAAAGATTTGCTAATCAAGAGATCAAGAGGGAAGAACACTAGAGCTCAAGAGTGAGAGGGAGCACAGCTCAAAATGAAATGAATGCACTTGTTGATTGGTAGGTGGGAGTTGGGGAGGTATTTAAAGCCCCCCAAAACTAGCCGTTTTTCACTTCAGCCCGACACTGTTCGGATAGTCCGAACCAATGTTCGGATAGTCCGAACCAATTTGAACTAGGGCAACAGAACACTCAGTTCGGACAGTCCGAACGTCCCTTCGGATAGTCCGAACTAATTTGAACTAGGGCAACAGAACGCACTGTTCGGACAGTCCGAACGAAACTTCGGATAGTCCGAACCAATAAGACTTAGCCCTAACCGAGAGGGGTCGTTCGGATACTCCGAACCAGTGTTCGGACATTCCGAACCAAATAGAACTGGACCAACAGAGAGGGTCAGCTCGGATACTCCGAACTGAGGTTCGGACATTCCGAACTGAATTTTGCCAGAGCAACCGAGGGGTCCAGCTCGGACATTCCGAACAAATTTTCGGATACTCCGAACAAATTTGAACACTTTGCCCTAGGACTTCACACATTGACCCATACTAAGACTAGGATTCATCTTTGAGCACATTGGATCATTTTAAAACTATTTCTTGCCACATCCCTCTTAATAGTACGGCCGTCCTTAAACTCAAATAAAATTTAAAAGCATATACATCCGTTGAGTTTAACCGACGCCTTTTCTTCTCGAATTTGAGGGACCTCTTTCCTTAAGCGACTTTCCCATGAGCGTATTCATCTGTACATAATACTCACAAAGCTCATTAGTCACTTAATCTTGTTGTCATTAATCACCAAAATCATTAAGGGGCCTAGATGCACTTTCAGGCCCGAGAGCCAACAGTTAGTTTCGTGCATCAAATACACTAAAACTAGCTATTGCTACTGTACCCCGGTACTACCTCCTATGTAGGATCGGTATTACCAACCTTTAAACTCTAAAACAACTCAAACACTTTTCTAAAAAATAACTACTGTCTTTTGGAGCAGTATTATCACTAGGGCGGTGCTACCACCTATGTAGGGGCAATAGCACCACTATTTCAACAACTAAAACATCATAACTTTTTATTCCGAAATCTGATTTAAGTGATCTTATACTCTAAGGAAAGCTTATCAAGAGATCTACAATTTTCACCCTTTTTTCAATATTTAAGCAACCACATATATTTCCAAATAACACAAAAACTCTAATGTAGTCACTCAAGTCTAAAAATCTAATTTTCTCAAAATCCCTCATATAGACTTAATCAAGACTATGACTACAAGCTAGTAAGAGCCAATAAGAATAAATCTTGAGCTATGTGATGATCAACTCATGATTGAAATAATTTGCAAAACATATTTGCAAATCCTAGTCATATGCTCGAAAACCAAATTCATAAACATCAGCTTATTTGTAAAACACATTTGCAAATAACAAATCCATGCAAATAAAAGCACAAATAACACATATGAACTCAAACATAGCCATGTGATGATTAACACATGATCAATAGCAATTTGCGAAATATATTTGCAAACTCTAGTTACATGATAAGAAGAGCACTTGCATTAACTTCAATATTTTACACAACATATTTCGCAAATAGCATTATGCAACAAAGAAAAATCAAGATTACATTTTTGAGCCATATGAGGATTAACACATAATCTTTAATCGTTTGTAAAACATAATTGCAAACTCTATTCACATATTCCAAAGATAGATGATCTTGAGCTTAAATTACAAAACACATTTGCAAATCAATATCAAGCATGAACTACAACTATTTGCAAAACACATTCGCAAATATTTAGCTCTATGCAAAGAATCAAGTTAATAAGATAGCAAGCATGAGCTACGATTATTTGTAAAACACATTCGCAAATAATTACTCCATGCAAAAACCAAATCAAGAGGTGAGCTAGTGCACGCTGGATTGAGCCATCAACATATGATGAGACTCAAGCTATAAAACTTGAACCCTCTTAATAGTACAACAATCTATACTAATAATCCAATCTCCCAACCAAATGCCGAGATCGGTAAAAGACTAGGGACACATCCTTAGCTCTATGCTAATTATAACTAGCGTTGCAAAACCACTTGGAGCTTTTACTTGATGACTATTATCATCTCTTCAAGTCCATGTTTTCGTCTTGTTCATCAACATACAATGGACTCCCTTTTCTTCAAGATCCATCTTTGATGCTCATCAACACATGATGATATCCTTTTTCTTCTTGCCTTAATGACCATCAACATATGATGTCATCTAAAATTTTCATCTTTGGACTTAACCTATTTCACAACTCATTAAAAATGTTAGTCCAATATATATGGTTGTTTCAATCATCAATGCACTCTATTAACACATAATGGATACCCCCAAAATCCTTTGATATACTCTTTTGATGATTGACCACAACCCAAATCAATTGAATGAAATTTTATATTTGTCTTGAGTATGTTAATGCTACTAAAACTTCATATACTCAAAAACTTTCGATTGTTCTAAATTAACAAGGTACACCATTAACACATGATGGAGAGTCTAGATCCATTGATCTAATTCTTTGATGATTGAATGATAACCGAACATAATTTAAATTTAATTTAAATTATTATTAGTATATTTCAACTACACAAACTTCATATACTCAATTTGATGAATTTCAAAGTAATGATCCAACTGATATGAAATTATGAAAAATGATCAATACTATTGAGGCCATCAAATATACAATAAACTCTATTAAATGTGTGAATATATATAATTGAACTTGAATCAATATGCACATATCCAATTTGAGATTTCTTTGGAGTTTATCCTATAGCGACATGTGTATACTGCAACTACAAAAGTTTTATATACTTAATGATTTGTTTCAAAATAAAGATCCTTAAAATATGTGACAAGCTGAAAGGAATACTATTGAAACTTCAAGATAAAGCATGAACTCCCCTTTAATGTGTGCATTTATAGATATATGGAATTTGAAATAAAATGCATATCTTAAGATTGAAACTACGGTAGAGTTTATCCTTTATCTTAAATATAAGTGAAACTACGGTAGAGTTTATCCTTTATCTTAAATATAAGGAATGCATCTAAAAATAATAAAGTTGTATTTAATGCATACCTTTGGGATTCTATTTTTCAATGAGATGAGACTAATCAAAGATATACTCGATAAAAGAGTTAGTTTCATATTTGGATTTATCAATATGATCATGAATATTATATTTAAGGAATGCAACAAAATATGATAATATGAACTCGGATGTATACCTTTAATATTTTCATCTTTTTATCCAAAAGAGACTAATAAGAGTTAATCTCATAAAAAGATTTACCATTAATTAACCATTGAGACTAAACAATATTATGATCACCAAAAGGGTTAGTCTCAATATTAAATTTGTTATTAATGCTAAAACTAAATTAATGGAACTTGAAGTTTCAGGATCTAGACATAATTTTGAATTTTCTGGAGGGTCATTTTGTGAATCAAATGATGTGGCAGCGCTGGCCACGCGAAGTTCTTCCACCATATGAGATAAAACATATACCTACCCCCATCCAATGTAGCAGATGCAACAAAACAAGTGATAGTTCGCATCCAAAGAAGCACATCTATTATAATATTAAAGCAGAGGCAAAAGAAACCACCACGTTCGTTCTCAAGGCTAGAAATTACCATATTAATCAAAGGAAAAGGAAAGATCTACACCGTTAATCATAGTAAGTCTAGATTATAACGGTCTAGATTAAAAAAAAGAGTTTGTGTCATATACAATTAACACAAGAGTTTGTATCATGTTCAATACAAGAGTTTGTGTTATATACAATATAAAAATAATTGAAATCCAGAATAAAAATAAAATAGAATCAAAAATTTGATTTCCATATGATTAAAAGAAACAGTCCAAGTACAATAAAAAAATTTGAAACAAAAAATAAAAGATAATTAATAATCTAATTTCCATACGAACATCAAAATAAAATTGAAATTTAGAATAAAAATTTAAAAATCAGAAATAAAAAACATAATTAGTAATCTTATTTCCATACTAACATTAAAATAAAGCTTAAATTTAGAATAAAAATTAGTAGTTGGATTTGTATACGAATTCTATCGACGTTTGGGAAACGGGTCCCCAGCCGAACTTATTTGTTGAATGAGGGATCAACCAGGGCCCCTTTTTCGCGAAGGGTTTGCGTCCGAGGAATGCCGTAAGGGGACGGTGCTCGAAAGGACAATGGACAAGAGATTTTATACTGGTTCGGGCCTCTCTTGATCGAGATAATAACCCTACATCTAGTGATCTTACTATTGCTTGGATGCTTACAGGAAGGTGCGAGAGTGTTTGCTGCTATCGTGTCTGCGTGTGTGTTTCTTGTGTCCATGTCTTGTTCTATTTGTCGCAAGGGTATTTATAGGCGAATGGAATAACTACGGCCGAATAACATGCCATTACCGCGCCTGAACGTGACCGTGGTGGCACCCTTGATTTTCGCCATACTGTATCGTGGACACGATGGACCTAGATCGTGGTGAAGTGGGTTCAAACCGTAGCGTAATTTCCGCCACGCCGTCGTTGTGGACCGAGCACGACCTCCTATCATGCTCGGAATTTTCCCCTTAATCCCGGCCAACCGATGCGCGCCTCCGAGCATGGGTGCTCAGGGACTTGCGCCTTACGCTCGAGGAACGAGCTAGGGCATAGTCGAGACGGACCTTCTGAAGGTTCTCCTTAGAGATACCATCCAAGGGTATGCATGGTCGGCCGAATGTCGGCTGCCAGGGTATAATAGTCTTTACAGAAATTACCCAATCCCCGACAAATTCCAACATAAAAAACTAAAATTTGGATTAAAAATAAAAAAATAGGAATTTGATTTCCACACGAATATAAAAATAAAGAGTTCACGCCAAGTACAATAAGAAACCAAAATTCTCTGTAAAAATAAAATAAAAATAGCAATTTAATTTCCGTACGAACATCAAAATAAAAATAAATGTCAAAACAAAAATCAATTAAAAATTAGTAATTAGATTTGTATACAAATACCAGCCTAAAACTAAAATTTAGAATACAAAACAAAATAAAATTAACAATTTAATTTTCATGCGAACTCTAAAGTAAAATCCCTAAATAGCTTAAGTTTGAAATAAAAATGAAATAAAAAATACCAATTGGATTTGTATACGATTCCAACCTAAAACTATATTAAAAAATCTATGTCATGTACAATCCAACAACACACAAAAAATAACTAAAATTTGAAATAAAAATAAAAGAGAAAGAGAAAGGCCAAAAACGAAGGAGCCAAAAGTCGCGATGACGAGTGTTGTGTGTCTGCATTATTGAAGAAATCAGTAGCAAAAGAAGCTTGGTGACGGGGAAGCCCTGGTAGAGAGGAGAAGAAGGTTTGCATTGAAGACAAGCTACAGAATATATATATAAGCTAGAAACCCACTAGTATAACACCTGGCATGGATACCCAGTCCTGAGTGAAAAAGATACCGCGAGCACAATCTTTTTCAATAAAATCATCACGCAATAAATCAAAAAAAAACTAAAGTCATTTCACGTTCCCATTCTAAGTTGCCTATGATGTATCAATGTATACATGAGTAATGTACTCTACTACCATGTAAAATAATTAGTGTATTGCTTGAGATTAAATAGATGTACATATGTTGCATATATTTTGAACAAAAAGTTACTAATGGAGAAAGAATAGGAGTATATATATTCTATGCAAGATAAAGAATTGCTACATCTCTAAGATTCCTCAACAACTTTTTATTCTCCATTATTTTCTTCTATCAAAGCTTTTATTTCAATTACATCCATTAAGTTAAATTTTTCTTCATGCTTCTATTGTCATTTCTAATATTTATTATATCTTAAAAATCTAAATAGTCTACAAAATACATTAATATATTATCAAGTATATAAGTTATATTATTTAATACTACAAACTGATAAAAAAATCTAGCCGCGCAAATGCGCGGGTTACTCTACTAGTTTTAGTGATAACAAGAGCATAATCACACGGGGAAAGAATAAATATAGTAATTTCCCCGACAAATAAAGTTCATTGATTTTTTATTGCCAGTAACTTTGCTACACTTCCAGAATGGCCATAAAAACATCGAGGATGGCAACAAGGAAAGAACCTTACAGAAGTCAATCCAAACACTTTTGTCAAAGGTGTAGCATCAAACAGATGTCTCCATGTACAGTTCCAACATTCCAAGGAAAGGACATGTGGGAAACCACAGGAAAGAAAAGCTACAGGAGTCTATTAAAAACTTTTTAAGAATCAAACCCACAATCTTGGCTCATCCTACGGATCAAATGCAAGAAAACATGGCAGAGATTACTAATGTGTTACAGACTTACAGTGTAAAGAATGCTTTCTTATGCAAATGGCAATGCCAAAAACTGCATTGGCATCATCAGCCAGTTGTCCTACCTGACTTCAGTTTCTGGCCGCGATTAGTTATGGTTTCCTACTTGGAACGACTGGGATCAACTTGACCAAAGCATCGATAGGCATGCCTATGAAGCCGATGAAAATACAGGTAACCCACTGCTCGAATGTGGGAGGGGTAGTGTTCGCGAAATCACCGAGGAACTGTACTATTATGAACTGGAATATGACAGTGCTACTGAGGACGGCGATGAACACATTGTTGTTTAAAATGCCTTCAAATACGTTTTCCTCTCCATCTCTCTTGAGCTCACCTCATTGAACAACTGCAAAACAAAGAAAATTTTAGTGGACTTACCCGCACTACAATTGACAAAATTTGGTCTGAATTTTTTCATTTATCTTTATTTGGTGATGAGTTTATCAGACTTATTGACTTGTCAAATAATCATACTTTGACAGACTTTTACAGTGGAAGAACTACATTCTAGTTCTGTAAGAATTCTAGAGAATTCTTTCCCACATTTTCTTGTAATATAGGAAGATCTTTCCAGCAAGTATTATTAAATGTTGTTTTTTTTGTATCTTTTGCTGAGACCATAGTCTAGTTGACAAACAGATGACATCATTGGAGAAAGAAACATAAAACATATCCAAATGTAGCCTAGAGAATTTGTCAGTCGTCAAAGTGGATTTAGCGAGCACTTCCAAATTACCTGGCAGAACACAAAGCAATTGAAGATCAGTGTGTTCAATACTAGATTGGAATTGTCACCCTTGATTTCAAATAGCCACTTCCCTTCAGTCTGCAGATACCAAATTACAAGGAATTGAAAGAAGGCCTGGCCCCAGGATATTCGTCCACATAACGTTGCTAATGAAGTTCCCTTTCCTTCCAACAGGAGCTCTGTTCAACAGTTCATTGTTTGGAGGTTCTGTGGCCAATGCCAGTGCTCCTAGTGTGTCCATGATCAGGTTGACCCAGAGCAGTTGCACAGCAGTAAGAGGAGCACTCCCTGAATTACCAAGAAGTACAAGAAAAGTGACAACTGAGAACTAGGTTATGAATCAAAACTGGGAAACTTAAAGTACGACATTTGTATAAGAACGTTCAAATCAACCTTATTTTAAATATTTGTACAACTCTTAAAGGGGACGTTTATGTTAAAATTTACATTAGTTGAAGTAATCAGCAGCAATATTCATGATAGGGAGTCACAATATGATAACGGATAACTAGAAAAATTGATTGGATGAGCATGCGCAGCAGTAGAGGTAACATCATAAATGAGCCAATATAAAGTTGACTATAACATTACATGTGGCCTTCATACTATATCCTTTTACAGACTATAATCTAAAAGCATCACAATTTCATATGTACTTGTCAAGCAAGCTGAGGAGAAGTTCACAATGAGAGCAACCACATTGACTGTCAGCTGAAACTGCACAAACTTCTGAATGTTGATGTACACTGACCGACCCCATTTAGCAACAGTGACAATAGTGGAGAAGTTGTCATCAAGAATAATGACATCGGCACTCTCTTTTGCTAACTTCAAACAGATGTTAAAATAAGTCAAATTAGGAGTAAATAATGAAGACACTTGAGATAATACGTAATTGAATGAGCAACTCTTGGAGATGCTGCAATGATGTCAAAGAATAGAAGAGCAAAAATGAAGCTGGCAGATATAGCTGGCAAATGCATACCTAAATATTTAATATCAGCCATCGTGAGTTATCTAGAAGAATATTTGTAATATTTTGTTCATTGAAATGACGTTAGTTATTTTCCCATGTAAATGAGTCTTAAGAATTGGCTTTATGGAAATTTACCTCCGTTCCAGCGATGCCCATTGCAAGTCCGATATCAGCCTCATGAAGTGCAGGTGCATCATTTGTCCCATCGTCAGTCACCGCAACAACTTCATCAAACGTAGTCCGAAGATGCTTCACCAAGGTGTGTTTGTCAAGAGGCGAAGATCTAGCCATTACCTGATAGATGCAATCAGAGCACGTTGACAAGTGATATTCAGAAAGGATTAGCAAGGAAAGTTCTCCAGTAAAAGCAACGAACTTACCTGTATTTTTGGTATCATTTCATTCAGCTCTTCTGCACTCTTGGTTCTAAAGTCTGCGCCTTCAATGGCAAGACCACCTTCAGTCAAAATTCCGCATTCCCAGGCAATTGCCTTTGCTGTATTGATGTTGTCACCTGTGACCATCCTGACAGTAATGCCTGCCGACCTGCAGATGGCGACTGATTCCTTCACACCGGGACGCACTGGGTCTTTAATCCCCACAATGCCAATCCAGGTGTACCCATCTTCAGGAATCTGTTCATTCGCCGAGAACCCGCCATTGACTTCGATGTAGGCGAGACATAGAGTACGAAGTGCCTCGTTTGCAAAGCTATCAATCGTGGCCTTCAAGTGATCGACAGTTGCATCATCGAGGAGGGCGACATTGCCTTCGTCGTTCAGGTACTTGCTGCAAGATGCCAATATGATCTCTGATGCACCTTTGCAGTGAGCACGCAATGCTCCCCCTGGGAGCTGGATGACCACTCCCATTCTCTTCTTCGCTGAGTTGAATGGTTCGACTTTGACGAGTGTGCTCGCTTTGCGCACCGCCTGAAAATCTCCGCCGAGCGACAGGCCGAACTCTAGAATTGCTGTCTCGGTTGGTGTGCCCAGTATTTCGCCTTTATCATCCTTGTTCAACAAACTAAGTTTGTAGAAACAAGATACGCTGTGTTCTTAGAAGAAGAAATGATCTGGGAGGCTAAAGGGCCAGGCATGGTACCTTGTCGACAGACAAACTAAGTTTGTAGAAACAAGATCTGAGAAATAAGCCTTGAGGAGAAGCGGGTCTTTGCCCCAACTCCGATGATTCAAGAGCCCATTTTTTCGATACCTGCTGTCGTTGCACCTCCAGTTATTGCAATGCCTGCTGTTAGTTCTCTTAGTGCAGCTATTAACGTACCTGAGGCTCCTGTTGTTATGGAGCCCCTAGATCCTATTGCAGTTGCACCTGAAGAGCCACAGCAGCCTTCTATAGTGAGTAACGTACCTGCTCATACCTGCTCAAGAACCTCTTAGGAGGTCACAACAAAACAGGAGATCAGCTGTTTCTGCTGATTATGAAGTCTATGTAAGTGAAGAATTAGAGATAGAGGGTGATCCCATCTCTTTTGAGAAAGCCATGAGAAGTCCCCATTCATCTAAGTGGCTCGCAGCCATGGAAGATGAAATGAAGTCCATGAGCGCAAATAAGGTATGGGACTTAAAAGAAATTCCTAAAGGAGCCAAAACAGTAGGCTGTAAGTAGGTCTACAAAACTAAGCGTGACTCTAGATGGAATCTTGAAAGATTCAAAGTAATGCTCATGGCAAAAGGCTTCACTCAGAGAGAAGGAATAGATTATAATGAGTCCTTCTCGCCTGTTTCGACAAAGGATTCTTTTAGAATCATCATGGCGCTTGTAGCACATTATGATTTAGAATTACATCAGATGGATGTTAAGACGGTATTCCTTAACGGAGATCTATACAAAATGTATACATGGCTCAACCCAAAGGTTTTGTCGCGGAAGGTAAAGAAAATATGGGATGCCGACTGAAGAAATCCATTTATGGGCTAAAGCAAGCGTCTAGACAATGGTACCTTAAGTTTGATGAGACTATAAGAAAGTACGACTTTAAGGAAAATGAGGAGGACAATTGCATTTATGCTAAGTTTAAGAATGAAAAATTTATTTTCCTAGTCTTATATGTAGATGATATCCTGCTAGCAAGCAGTGATAAGAATCTACTTCTGGAGACTAAGAATTTCTTGTCCTCAAATTTTGGTATGAAAGATCTCGGTGAGGCATCTTATATCTTAGGAATTGAGATTTACCGAGATAGAACAAAAGGGGTATTAGGCCTATCGCAAAAGACATACTTAGAAAAGGTTCTAAAGAAATACAGTATGCATGCGTGTAAGGCTTCGCCTGCCCCAATAGTCAAGGGCGATAAGTTTGGGAATTTTCAATGTCTCAGGAACCAATATGAGATCGATCAAATGAAATCGATTCCATATGCTTCAGCTGTCGGAAGCATAATATATGCTCAAGTGTGTACTCGCCCTGACTTAGCATTTGTAACTGGGATGCTTGGCAGATATCACCAAATCGAGAATAGATCCTTTGGAAAGTCATTAAGAAAGTCTTGTGGTATTTGCAAGGAACTAAAGACCTCATGTTAACGTATAGAAAGTCGAGTGCTCTCGAGATTGTGGGTTATTCTGACGCAGATTTTGCGGGGTGTGTAGATACTAAGAAATCTACATCAGGTTATGTATTCACCCTCGCAGGGGGAGCTATTTCGTGGAAAAGCTCCAAACAAACTGTCACTGCATCGTCGACAATACATGCTGAGTTTGTAGCTTGTTATGAGGCAACCGGGCAGGCACTATGGCTTAAGAAATTTGTACCCGGATTAAGAGTGGTGGACAGCATAGAAAGGCCACTCACATTATACTGCGACAATGAACCAGCAGTATTTTACTCCTATAACAACAAGTCAAGTGGTGCTGCCAAACATATTGACATTAAGTTTTATGTTGTGAAGAAGAAGATTCAGAATCAAACCATAAAGTTAGAGCATATAAGTACCAAGCGAATGCTTGTGGATCCGCTAACTAAGGGCTTACCACCACATGTGTTCAGAGAACACGTAGCCGGCATGGGTTTATTGGAAAGCCTATGATTCTGGATGTAAGGGGTCAAATAAGCAACCATCTCTTATAAGACTAAGTTTTCGTTTTGAGATAGAAAGGTACATTATAGTCATTGAGTTCAATAGCACGTAACTGGCTGTTGCAACGCCTTGGTCTTGGTGCACTAATCTATTGAGAAGCGAGATTAATGTTGAGTTAAGTTGTTTAGTTGCAAGATCAAGGGGAGAATGTTGGATAGATCTTGCGGGAAGTTCGGAACCCCCCTTGCGCCCTGATCGGGGGCGCTACCAACTCTTGGTTGTGGCCCGTCACACCACGCGCAAAATAAAAGAAGGGGATGAGAGCCGGCACAGGTACCGCAAGGTTCGTCGTCTCCACTCATCCCCACAACCCAAAAGCAGTTCGATCTACCGCGCGTGGGAGTGATGGGAAAAGAAGCCGCCACCTTCTACATCGCCCTCTGCTTCCTCTCCGTGCGAGCGCAGCCGATGGCGTCCTCATCCAAGTACCAATCTGGAAGGTATTTTCCCTAAGCCCCTCTTCTAGACGTTAGCCCTAGGCACTAAGATCCTCCATAGTTTTCTAACATGAAAAACTATCCAATTCTTTTATTTTGCCACAGATGCAGCCATGCAGGCCTTGACAACGGTCATGTGGTTCGTCATGAGCGTGTCAGTCTTGTCGCTGAAAATGGAGGTCGTTGAGCCCATGGTCTCACAGGCAGCAAGGTGTCTGACGAGCGCCTTGTCGTTCATCATCTTCTTCATGGCAAATGCAAGGCTCAGGGTCACGGCGAGTGGCAAGCCTTCGGGAACTGCCACGACTACAATAGTAACAGCAATTGCAAAGAACTCGAGCAGCTCCAATGCATCATCTCCAGTCCAACTCAAGTACGAGCTGTCCATGATCGTGCGCCGGAACTGGCCTTCAGTGAGCACCGCAAATGTGACGACAGTAAAGATGAGGCCTATTTTACCAATTATGGTGGCAACACCGTTCAGCTTTACCTGCAATGGCGTCTCGTCATCACCACCTTCACTAAGAGTTGCCATCAGTTTACCCTATTGAGTCTTCATGCCAACCGTCGTGACAAGCATCTTGCAAGAACCGTCCTGAACTTTAGTCCCTGAAAGAAGGAACGGGCTCTCGGCATTGACAGCAACCGGCTCGGTCTCTCCAGTCAGGCTCGATTCATTGATCAGCAGCGAGAACCCCGATATGAACAAACCATCAGCGGGCACTTGATCACCAATGGAGAGGTGCACAATGTCACCTACCAAAAGATCATACATCGAGAGCTTCTGCCGGTAGCCTCACCGGGTGACCTGCACCGTGATCTTCTTCTTCTCCTTGTCAAGGTCCTTGAACTGCAGCGACTGCCGGTAGTCGCTTGTCGCGGTGACAAACACAACCAGAAGAATGCTGGCCACAATGCCGAGACCGTCGTGCGCGCCCTTGGGCCACCCCTCGGTGGCAATGCCGACGACAAGCGAGAAGAACGCGCACGCTGCAAGGATCATGAGCGTCATGTCCTGGAGCGCTTCCCAGACGAAGACCCAGAAGCTGCGGGCCTCCGTCTCTGCGAACCTGCTGACGCCGAAGACCTCCTGCCTGGACTTGGGGAGGCCGTCAGACACTGAGGTGGACAGCTTCGCCCTCCACGCCGCCATGTGATTTGAGTTCCTTGAGGTCGTGGCTTTCGACGATAGAGCTCAGCTCCTCGGCACAGATGCCGAAGCCTGCCGCCTTGGCGTCGTCAGGGACTGTGTACTCGCTCTGGGGAGCAAGACCTGCGGAAATGCGTTGGTGGTAAGGTTGAGATCGAGAAGGAAATAGTTAATTCTGGGATCGTACCCTGGATGAACTGAAGTGCAGCCTTTGAAACAAGCACAGCCGGCCACAAGCAGCTTCTCCTGAAATAGGTATAAAGGTGGAAGTACGTCTCAAGAACAACAATTGTTCTAAGCTTGCTTGCAGCTCAAAATTGCATAAATGCATCTGCTACGACACTTCAATACGTTTTAAAAGACAGGAAGCTCCACACAGAGAGATTATACTGGACTAGTGGTATCTAATGATATACCGGTTAAAAATTAGATTTCGCTGTTTTTTTAGGATAAGTTTGTTTCACAGGAGGGCTAACTTCCATTGCTCGAAGAACTTAACAGTTCCAACAGCACAAACCACACCAGAATCCAGATATTTAAAAAGGATTTAGCCTGAATTTTTCTTAAATCTAAGTCAATTTTTGTAACCATTGGATTTTTGTAGAGATTAATATGCTATATGATTGGATGCTGATCCATTGGAAAAAAAATGAGTTAAGAAAATGTTAGTCACCTTTCAAACAGACAACCCCTACTTTAAAAGCAGCAGCCGCGGCCAGAAAAGCCAAAAAAAAAAGTCGTTCTTGAGTAAAGTACTGCAAAACGCTGATTTGTTTTTTTTTTTTAAATTGCTGCAGGAGCTTCCACTGCACTAATGCTGCGCTTTTTACAAGTGTATCTACTTGCCAGAAATTGATGAAGGCTCTAGCCTCTACAGCATTCATTTGATAAGTTGCCACAGTATGCATAAATATGGAAAGTTGAAATTCGGCAAGTTTGATTCACATAGGCATCCAAGAGTTTTAGTTAAAAAATGATTAGCCTGTTTGAATTTTTGTTGTAAATCAGTATTTTGAACTTGATGTGTGCATTATTGACAGAGATGCTCTATCCCTTCTAGAATCGGTCCCATCAAACTTTTTAAAGTTTTAACGCTAATAGGTTTAAAACTATCTAAATTGGCAATATAAAAATTATAATAGTATTAGATTTGTCGTTAAAAATACTTTCATAATATTAAAAATTTATTAGCACATCTTATTATAAAATTATAAAAAGTAACGGAAGTTACGTCTATAAAACGCCAAGAGAACGGATGGAGTATAATGCCATATTCACTCTAAACAAAGTGGCTAACAATTAGTAAAAGTAAATCTGCGCTTCCTATGTATATGTCAAGAAAAGTGAACGAAAAGGCTGATATTGGCAAAGCACGAAGCTGATCCAAGATATGAGTGGGAACTACAAGGGTAAATTCATCGCATAATGGGAATGCTAACAGGCTTGGATCTGTTCAGACTTTTGGCTGAGGATGGCCTAAAGATTCGAATGGACAAGATCAATTTGGACCTATTGCTTTTTAGATCAGATTTAGGCTACACTTGGATCAGACCGTGGGCCTCAGACCTCAGTATTTATCTTAGACTAGATCAATGCCCGTGCGTTGCTACGAAAAATAAAATTGGTAACGAAACATAAAGGTCAAGCAAAAAAAGAAAATTGTGCTACAAGATCAAACATCTATTTCTCCCGATTACAAAAGTTTTTATGGTTTCTTCTCCGGTATGAATTAAAACCAAATATATTGTATGTAGCAATATATATTATCAATCTCAAAAATCAATCAATCATTTTTATCCCTTTTTGAAATTTATATTACCAGCTTGCGTTCCTCTTCCTCTCGCCATGCCCGCAGCGCGCACTCCTTGGCGTCATCGACCTCATCTTCCTCGTCGCCTCACTTGTCCTCGTCATCCACCGCCTTCATAGGGGTGACACGGGGGCTTCCCTGAGCACGAGGCGCTGCTATCGAAACCACCGCCATTCCGGACCACTGACCGCTACGCGGTCGGACTAGGAGCATCCGCCGTTTTCGCCGCGGCGTCCGCTGTCCTCCTCGCGCTCGCGTTCTTCCTCCTGTTGAGCATGCCATGGCGCACTATGGAGTCCGCCTTCCTCGCCGTCCACTTCGTCGCACACGCCATGGCCGTGTGATCAGTCGCCTCGGAGAAAGGGGCCATCGCCACCACCCAGCCTTTGCACATCCGCGTCTTCTGGATTGCCACCGCCCCCAACGTCACGCTCTTCTCCGCTTCGGTGGTGGTCCGATGCACCGACGGTTCGCTGCTCTTCCCAGATTACCCTTTCGCCTTTGCCGATCTACTCGTCTCTATGCCTCTGGCGTACCTAACCATCACTAGCTTCACTGGCCATGACGCCGGAGCCCATGAAGGTGAACCAGAAAACACCAACGCCGAGGCGCCCGCCACGCCGTGTGCCGCCTCGTCATTCCTCTCTCTCACGATGTTCAGCTAGATCAACCCGTTTATCTCCAATGGGTATGCCAATGACTCTCTCACCGTTGACGATGTCCCACCGGTGTCACTGGGCAACCGCGCCGAAGCGTCGTACGCTTTGTTCACGTCCAACTGGCCGACGCTGGGATCACGGCACCCGGTGGGCGTTGCGCTCTGGCTGTTCTTCTGGCCGCAGTTACTACTTATCGCGGCGCTCGGCCTCCTGTGCCTCGCGGCGGTTTGACATGGGAGATCTTGAATGAATTTTCTTGATTAATTTTGTGAAAACTGTACAGCATATATAGAGTACAAAAGGAATGATTGGCCGGCTATTAATTACCAGCAATAATAAGGGATTTTGTTATAATAATCAGCCATATTTAGAGAGATATGGCTGGTTATAAATCAGGAAAGACTAATTAACTATAATGACCGGTTATTATTAGAGATATGGCGTAGAAGGAGGCTAGAAAGAACGGACCACTATCACTAACTACAAATCTATATTAGTAGAGAAAACTACTCAGACTAACAGTCAAGCGGAGGGGTATCTCGTCGTGTAAGTTCAACCTTCATTAGTTATGGTTTTGGTGTTAATGACAAATCTAATCTTGTGTTAATGACAAATCTAATATTAAGTTTATCCCCTAATGCGATAGTGTTATTAATGACAATCTTATATCGAGACTAACTTGTTTATTTAGAATATCTTTGATTAGTCTCATCGCATTGAAAAATGGAAAACCCAAGGTATGTTTGCATATTCATTCTAATATCAGTTGCATACTTTGGATTCAAGTTAAAGTATGAATGTCCCCATTATATTAACCACAAACGTGCATCATGTTTCCCAATCCTCACATTACATGGATGCACATACTAAGGGGGAGTTTGTAGTTTAACTTGAAAGTCTCTTTGTATTGATCGATTCGTTATTGACACACATAAGGATCAAGACAAAGAAACTAAATCTTGAGTATATGTTTGAATTGCCTAAGTTATAAGTATACTCATGGTAATATAGGATATACTCCAATACGATCAAATTGGATATGTGCATATTATGTTCAAGTCCATTATATTTATGCACATATACATGTGGGGTGTATTCTATAGTTGATGACTTAGAGTAATGATCATTTCCATATAGTTTACATATAATGGATCATTACTTTTTATCAACATGAGTATATGAAAACTTGTGTAGTTAATATATACTCATATCAGTTTAAATGATAATTTAAATTGAGTTCATTTGTCTTGTTAATCATTAAAGAACACTTCATCATGTGTTGATGGTGTTTTGTGATTAATTGAGGACAAATGAATAGTTCTTAAGTATAATTAAGCAGGTGTTGCATTATTATACTTAAGACACATTTACAATCATTTTAATTGATTTAGGTTGTGCTCAATTGATCTAAAGGCATCCATTATGTGTTAATGGAGTGCAAGAGATAATCGAGACAAGCATGCATCTTGGACTAACTATTTGTATGAGTTGTGATTAAGTTAGGTCCAAAGATTGATGAGATGATGAGAACGGGACAAGGACGGCATCATGAGTTGATGGGCGTCAAGAGTGGATCCCGAAGATAAAGAAGGGTAACGATCCCAGGGGAATATCAAAGTGATGATCATAAAGACCCCAAAGGGGATTGCTTATGCGCGGCGGCGAAGGTATAACTAGATAGGCTAAGGACTTTGTAGTCTTTGAGTCTAGAGTTTTATCGCCGTGCTATTAAGAGGGGTCGTTCCCTTTGCTTGAGCTTCATCATGTGTTGGTGATCTCATTCCGCGTTCACTCGAGCTCAAACCATTTGGATTTGGTTTTTGCATTTGGTTTAAACCATTTGGCATGTGTTGCGGATGGGTTAAACTTATGCTTGGTTGCATTTGGTTTTCGCATTATGCTTTGATTTGCATGTGTTGCAAGAAGTGATAAGCTGGTGCGTTGGCTTTTGCGTGAAGTTCACTTTTGCATGTGTTGCATTAGTTGAAGCTTCATGTTTTGGTTTCGCAAAACAATCTTTCTTAAAACCGTGTGTTTGCTTGGAGCTAAGTTTTGCATGTGTTGCAAAAGGAGAGAGCTCAAGCTTGGTTTTGGTGTTTATGGTTGTGTATGTGCTAGAGGCTCGCATGTGTTGTGAGTAGAGAGCACATATGGTTGATTTGGTATTTGTGTGTTTGTATGGAGCTAGAGGCTTGCATGTGTTGCGAGTAAAGAGCTCATACGTGTGATTTGGTTTTAGTTGAAGTTTGGTTTTGGTGTTGCATTGAACTAGAGAATTGCATGTGTTGCAATTAGAGAGTTCATGCATCTTGATTTGATGTTGCTTGGAGCTAGACTTTTGCATGTGTTGCAAAGAGTAGTGCTCAAGCATGAGATATGTTTATTGTGTTGTTTGCAAGTTCGTTGTCTTGAATAAACCGAGGTTTATGAGTCCGAATTCGAGAGCATGTGAGTAGGGCTTGCAACGGTGTTGGCAAGTTGACCGGGTCTTGTGTTGACCTTCACATGGCTAGGGGAATTAATCTCATAAACTCGGGTTTGATTTGCTTAATACGTTTTGCAAATAGATCTTGAGTTGGTTGTGAAATGTGTTTTCGCAATTTGGTTTGAATTCTTTGAGCATGAGCTAAGTTGGTGCAAATGTGTTTTGCACGTGTGTATGATCATGTGTTGATCATCTTTGTGGCTCAAAGAATAAGTTTGGTTTTTGGAGAAATGGATTTGGAGTTTGAAATCTGGATTTTCTCCTGTGGCCGGCACTACCGCATGTCTGGAGCGGTAGTACCGCAAGGGCGGTACTACCGGCATTTGTTTGGCGGTAGCTTTTTGGCAGTGCGCGTTTTGCTGTTGAGTGCTGGGCGGCACTACCGCTGTGAGGGAGCGGTAGTACCGCTATGGGGCGGTACTACCGGGCCTAAGGCACCGGTAGGTATTTTCCAGTGCGGGTGATTTTTGGTGAGCTGAGGCCGGCACTACCGCTGAGGAGGAGCGGTAGTACCGCAGAGTCGGTACTACCGGCCCTCAGAGGGCGGTAGTACCGCAAAAGTGTCCGTTGGCCGACCGTTGGGGCTACGGGCGGTACTACCGGCCCTTAGAGGGCGGTAGTACCGCATTTGCTGAGTTTTGCCCATTTCACCCCCAAACGGCTAGTTTTCTTGGTAGGGGCTATATATACCCCCTTGGGGGCTTAAATGAGGTTCTTTGGTGTTGTTCTTGTGTGTGGGAGTTGTGTGCATGTGTTGCTCTTCTCCATTTGCCTCTTGAGCTTAAGAGTGAGACTAATTGCATGTGTTGCAATTAGGAAGTGATTTGAGAGCCTCTTGTACACGTGTTGCACTTGAGTGAGGCCTTGTGCATGTGTTGCACTTGGTGATCACCGGTTGCGCATTCGTTGTGCTCGGTGAGGTTCAAGCGAAGGAGCGGCTTGTTACTCTTGGAGGTTGCCGACTCCTAGACGGCGTAGGCGTCGTGCGCGGGAGCTCTCAAGGTTGTGAGAAGCCCCGGCGAAGTTTGTGAAGGTTCGGGTTGAGCCTACGCGCAAGCGTGAAAAAGCACGACTAGTGGAAAGAGGCGGGTGCTCGAGCGGGAGCCAGTCCAAGTGTGGGCTAGCCTCAACGTGGACTAGGGGAGATCGGCAAGTCTTCGAACACCACGGAAAAACATCGGTTGTCCCTTGTCTCTTTATGTTCAAGTATTTACCTTTTGCATATTTATCAATTGCTTGAATGTATTAGAATTGCTTAGTACTAATTGATTGTTCAATTTAGCAATTCTAGTGTAGAGACATAAATTTAGTTAGTGCACTAGTGAGCCTAGTTGATTTAGGCTTTAATTGTCAAAACCTATTTATCGCTTCCGCATATATCTTTGATTAGGTTTTGACTTAGGGGTGTATTAGAGCGATCGATTTTAGTGAGCGATAGAATTTCGTAAAACGCCTATTCACCCCCCCTCTAGGCGCATCCTCGACCCTACACGTCGCGATGCCAAGCGAAGGAAGGAACCCTCGCATCGCTAGGCCGCCAACATCCACTTCTGCGGAACCCCTACCGCCACTGCGCCACGTGCTCGCTGTGCCTACTACACACGCACGTCCTCGAGGGGCCGCCGCCGCCATGCAGGTCGGATCCCCCGACGTAAACTCCCTCGCAAATCGAGCTCACCTGTGCCGTGTTGCGCTCGCCGGGCCACCGTGTCGCTACCACGAACTCAAAACCAAGGTTACCGATCTCCGTGAAATTTCACGAAATCTTGGCAAGATCTCGGATTTTGACTGAGAACAAGATTTAAAATCTTGATTGGATAAAAAAAATGAGCTTTGCTTCAATACTTTCTCTCCCAATATAAATTGCATAAGTCTTGAAGTAAACGAATGGGTAAGTAATCACATTAACCATTCATTCATGTTTTAATATTTTTTCAACTTTTAAAAGAAAAAGCATGGAAGCACCTCTCAAAAAAAATTGCTACAGTAATTTTAGAAAATTCAGCAAGGTCTCGATAAATCTCGCCAAAATCTCAATTTTTTAATCAAAATTTGACTTTTTTTACTGGATTTAGCCCAATACCCTTAAGAAAGTCTTCTTTTATGAAAATTTGTTGAAAAACCGAATTTTTGAGGCGTTTTAAAATGTTGGCGGAAACACTATCGGATTTTTATAAAATTGTACAAACTTTATCATTTTCTAAAAAATTTATGGTACTATTTTTAGCAATGTAGAATCATACTAAAATTTTTCAAAATAATTGAACTTTATTTGTTATTTTTTAAAAATAAAAAGCAGAATGAACATAAGTAAGACAGTAAACTTGTCAGAATTTTATAAATTTGCTCGAGTATAAACATGAACCAGAATTTTTATGAGAGCATAAGATTTGCCTCAGAACCCTTAAAATTTTAAACCTTTTTATTTGCTCAATCAAATCTATAGATGCATTGAACTTAATTTGTTATCTTCCAAAAATAAAAACACACAAGAACACAAATGGTACTGTACTATTGTAAAAATTTTATAAATTCACGAATATGTGATCATGATCCAAAAATTTTATAAGAACTTAATAATTTTCTCAGTACCCTTCTCTAAAAGTTTAAAAAATTCTAACTTTTTTTTGGTTGCTCAATCAAATCTATCTATTGATCATCAGGCTTTTATCAAGATAGTATCACTATCACAATTTGTTAAAATCCCCCAGGCTAGATATTCATATAAAAAATTTATAGAAATATTTGTGATGCTTTAGGATCATCCACAAAAAAATTTAAAAAATTATAATATGGTTTGGACCATTTTTCATTTGGTTGAATTTTGTCGACCAACCTTCACTAGTGCTGTCCTAATTTTTAAAAATTCCTCAAACTTGATCATCATTTGAAAATTTTATGATAACATTATTGATTCATCAGGAATATCCAAATTTTTTAAAATGTTCTAACATGGTTTGCACTATTTTTCACTCAATTGAAATTTTGTTGGTTAGCCTTTTATCAGGACAATAGCATTTTCATAATTTTTAAAAATTCCTCATGCTTGATAATCATCTGAAATTTTTATAAAAATATCAAGACCATCCACAAAATTTTTTTAAAAAAAATCAACATTGTTTCAACCATATTTCGTTCGGTTGAATTTCGTCGAGATTTTGGCATTTCTCGGCGTAATTTTGGTAATTTCGGCCAAATTTTGGTTTAAAAATTCCTGATTCCAAATTTTATTTTTGAATTTTAACTAGATTTTATTAGAAGTTCTAAGATTTTACTGAAATTTTGAATTTTACCCACTTAAGAGCAAGCTCAACCCATCCCCTAAACCTCTCTCTATTCTAAATTATAAGGAGAATTAGAAAAATGTGAGTTCCAACCCAACCCTTATAAGGAACCCCTATTCTAGGAAGACCCCTTCTCACCCCTACATCTAGGGGCTTTCTCCTTCCCCCTACTATTTTCTTCAACATTTTTTTATTCATTCTTTCTATTTTTAGTAAATAATTCATTGGTGCAAAGTAATAATAATGTTTAGATAAATAATAAGGGTGAGTAATAGGGAGTGTGGGTTGGAGACAAATTTGATATAGGATGTTTCTAATTTTTACACCACCCCTAAATGAGTGATTTAGGAGGAAAATATAGGGATTTGGGTTGGAGTTGCTCTAAGATGCGAACCGAAAATAAAATTTAAAAACCTGCCCTGAACTGCGTTCCTCATGACACGTCAAGAGGCACAACACCGCTGCATGCAGTGCGTGAGACCAGCGGCGACGACATATAATTTGGTACGTGGTTTGTACCAAGCCTAAGCTTTTATTTGGGCTCAGATTGGTTATAGGCCTCTTCTGTTTGGGCTTCATTGGACTGTATCAAAGGAACAAAATTTTAGACTTGGAGCAGCCCATTAGCAGCACTATCACGTATCTATCTGCCTAATGCCGTTCCAATCCAGTCTCTTTGTTCTCCAACCGAATTAACGAACAATTGAAGGAACGAGAAACGCAACGTGGAACGGGACAACATGAAGAGCAGGGATGTCAGGACCCTCTTGACAAAGGGGGCGGTACGTACCTGATTGGATCGCTTGTCGAGGTTGGCGGTGAAGCGGAAGCGGCGCTTGGGGCGACGCCGACGACCGTGCGCCTTTGGTCCAGTGCCTCGTCCGACGAGTGCTTGGGCTTGACGCCCCCTGAACCTCTCCATCTTTACCCTCTCCTCTCTTCTTCTCAAAGAACCAACCAACCCTTCGAATTCCCCCCCCCCCCACAACTCCGGTCTCCACCTAACTATATAGTACGATCCTCACGCCAGCATTTTCCTGGAAGAACCGCATGGGACGGACGCGTGAGTACGTGTGGGGGCGACTCGGGCACGCCGATCGGTGACACTTTCATGGAAGTTTTTTGTGCGGGAAGTGTCTAATCTCATGGAAGTTCTGCGTGGTTTCGGCAAGCGAGTGGCAATGCCATGGCAGCTCATCCTTCCTTCGCTCTTGGGAATGGACCGGAACTTGAGGGATCAAGAACCGAGTCTTCGGCGTAAGACTGTCTCCAACCGTGTCACGTGTGCCGTCCCGTTCCCTTCGGCGTGGGAAAACGAAGCCGAGGGAAGGGAATGCGCGGCTCCAACGGCGACCCCTCCCGGACGGGAACCCAGCGGGACAGGAGAGCGGATCCCCCCGTGGCCGGGTGCCCTGTGCAATCCCTTCGTCGCGTCGCGCAGCTCTGGAGTGCAACGACCTCCCTCTCCCGCGTCGGCACGGAAGCGGCGAGGGCAAGAACCGGACTGCGACGTTTCCGTCGACGAAGCAAATCCGCCCCACCCACCGGAGCCGAAGTTGACGAAGGGAGTCTGCACTGGCTGAGGTATTGCCCTTCGACCACCGTTTCCCTTGTTCGATTTGGATTTCGGTCCGGCGTAGAGATGGGGAAAAAAGGATGTGGGGGTATTTGGTTCAAATCGACACTATAACTTTCGCATATTGGAGATTCTGGGCAGATATATTCGGTACAAAACCGTAGATCTGGCAGTAGAAGAACACTTGCATGAATTACTAATGATTTAACCTACTATATCTGCCAGATTCGAAGCAGATATGGAATTACTAATGATTGAAACTACTAATGATTTAAACTAATGATTGAAACTACTGATTTAACCTACTATATCTGCCATATTCGAAGCATGGATTACTAATGATTTAAACTACTAATGATTTAACCTTATGCGTTTGCTATAGAACCGTAGATATGGAATTTCATTGCTCAGGCGATAGAAGAACACCAAAGCGCACCGGTAATGATTCTATCGATGATTTAACCCTTCCGTAAATCCATATGATTTAACCGTACATATGGATTTTCATTATTCTCTGGTAATGATTTAACCCATTAGAGGAAAACTTGGGTGAAGAACACTGAAAGCAGAGAAGAACACTGAACTGCTCATATGTGTTTGCTTTGGGGATCATGTAGGTATTTCGGCAAAGATTTTGACATAGTTTCTACATGTAGTTCTCTCAGATACTGAAATCATTAGTAGTCGTGACCCATGAAAATGAGGTGGTCCAATCTTACATATGACCTTATAGATGAGATGGTAGATGTTCTATGTTAGGATATAAAATAACATGTAGATTGAAGAATGTTGGTGGTTCGTGTTCGTGTGGTTTTTAGATGGAGGCACGCAGTTACATAAAGTCATCTCAAGATGCGCGAGATGATAAAGGATAAGGCCGCGGATCTGAAGAAGGTTGTGGCGATAACTTCACCACGTGGATGCCAATTCTTTGGTACACAATGAACCGGCGCTCATAGAGGTTGACGCGATAGCGAGAGCTTGATTAACATGTCGTTGGACACAAGTCAGACGAGGATGTCCCGGGTGACAGTGAGGACGTTCAGACGATGAGGTCGACGAGCATGATATCCATGGCCTGTTAACTCCGGTTGTGGGCGGCCGAGTACGGTGAACGGAGCGACCCTGAGGGTAGCGACACTGAGGGTAGCAACTGGTCTGTCGAGTCTGATCGGTCATGGCATCTTACGTATGTTTAATCAAGGTCTGGACGATGGTTCTGTGGTGCGTACTTCTATGTTTAATTATGGGGTTAAGAACTTTTAAAACCTCAGATATTTGGAGTGTTGTGTTTGATATTTTGAAGTGTTGGTTTAGTTTGTAGTGCACCCACAGTACCAATGGAAGTTTCATGGATGGCTTGTGATGTTTAATTATGGAAGGCTTGTCTTGTTGCTACCGTCATATAATTATGGAAGTTTTATCGAAGGCTTGTCTTGTTTGATTATGGAACGCTTGTGTTGTATAAAAAGTACATTGTCTATTGTATTACTTTTTCTTGTTGCTCGCAACTTACAAATTACTGATGCTTGCGCATAGGTACAAATTACTGATGCTTGTTCATAACGTATTGTTCTGGGGGTCACTGGGTTAAATGTTGTTGATCAGAAATGATTCGAACCAATAATGTTCTTTACATTCAATATTTTGAATTGCTAGGCTTGACGTATGGCATAAGAATTTTCTTCAGTTCTGGGTTTTAGACGCGGATAGGTGTGTACATATGTATAGATTGTGCCTTATTCCATGATCTTTTCGCAGATCTGCCATGCTGAAAAACTTGACTTACAACTTACTGAAGCTTGTGCATAGGTTGAAATTACTGATGCTTGTTCATAACATATTGTTGTTGGGGTCACTTTGTTAAATCTTGCATGTTGAATTGTTAACCCAGGATCTTTCTTACATGATATTACCTTTCTTACATGAGCAGTCCATGTTCAATTTGTGAATATTGACAAATCTTACTTTTCCTACATGATCTTTTGTGTTCTCAGATGTGCACTGCTTACAAGCTACCAGCACACATCATGTGGCAGTACAGTAGTATCCTTTCCTTTTTCTTGATGCAAATCTGGCCGGTTTGGGATGTGTGTTTGTGTGAGGAAAAGAAATTGCTTGACTTGAGTATTGTGATTATTTGCCAATTCTGCCTTGAGGACAAGAAATTGCTTGACAACTTTCTTTGCCAATTCTGACTTGAGTAGTGTGATTGAATTCCATTCTGTTGTGTCCTGTTGCCAGTCAGAGTGTAGCTATTCAGTCTTCTAAGCAAATGGTTCTTCAACTGATTGTACTTCCGAAGAGATTGTACTTCAGAAGAGATTGTAAAAAGCACTTCAATTGTAGAATTCAGTTCTGCACTTGAACTAGTTTCTCTACCTCATACATGCCCAGTTTATCTACCTCATGGGTACATGCCAGTAGAAAAATTAAGAGGTACAATCAGTTCTGGGCATGTATGAGGTAGAGAAACTTCAATTGTAATCACATGAGCTAGAGAAACTGGGCATGTATTGAAGTGCAGAACTGCCCAGAACTGCCCAGAACTGAATTGTAATCACATGAGCTAGAGAACTGAATTGAAGTGCAGAACTGAATTGTAATCACATGGGCTAGAGAAACTGGGCATGTATGCATGTACCCATGAGCTAGAGAAACTGGGCATGTACCTAGTTGGTAGAGTTATTGATTTTTTCTGTTGGCCTTTTTTCTGTTAGTTGGAGTTATTGATTTTTCTGTGCTCAGGAGGACTCAAGCATACAACTGGTTTTTCTCTGCAATAGTTGACTAAAAAAATCAGCCAATGATCCTGTATGCCTTGCTTATCCAATGTTTGTTCTTTGTGCGTAAGACAACTCAATATTCATGCTTGCATGTCATGTTGTCCTGCCACGGATAGATCTCTGTTGTATACACATGCCATCAATTTATGCTAGATACACCTACTAGTAAGATGTATTTCTCCAACTCGTTTATCATAGCTAACCTGAAGCAATGTCTTTACTCCTGAGCTACTGTTTAGATTTTTATGACTTCTGATTCAGTTAGCAATGTAGACCATTTATCATAGCTAACCTGAAGCTGGACAACACAATACATCAGGTAATGCTGTGCAGATTTGGTTAATGTATTAGTGACCTAGTGGTATGGTTGGCAGGATGTACCAAATCTTATTTATGATTGGGATAATACAGATGAACCGTGGAGGTGGGAAACGGATTATTATAAATCTTGCGTAAATCAATTGATGATGTTGCTTTAGTCCAGAATAATCGAGAAACAATCAATAGAACCAATGTTTCTGGAACATGAATTGTGCTGCAATGAAGCCGCATCAGCAACTAAAATGAATCTACATGGTGAATTTGTTATACACTTTTGTTGATTTCAACAGTTAGATATAAAACGCTACCTGCTTGCAGAGACCATTTCTCCTTACGCATCTTAGCTGATGGATCTTCAGGATCCACCTGGTAACTTGATTCGATTTGCTGAAAATTGGATGAGCAGCTAGTTTGCGAACATAAATACTTATGTACCTTTATGTTTACTTTATTGCCTGTTTTTTATGTGGTTGGTTTTCTCATGATGTTGGCCTTTTTATACTGCAATGCTTTTTCTACTGCAATCCATAACTTCTCTGTAACTAATGCATACAACCTATTTGGTTTCTAACCATAGCAGGGAAGAAGTTATGGATCCTTTCTTCGCGGACTACATGCGGGATGAGTCCGATCAGATCAGTTGGCCTTCTCCATCAATTCCTGCGCTAAATATCAATGATGACGGCAGTGCCCCCCCACGACCAGCTGAAGATGGCAGTGTCCCCCCGCGAGCTAGGCCGTCCTCAAGGAAGAAGGGGGACAAACATGTGTCCAAGACCGACAGGACGAAATGGACTGCTGACGAGGATGAGGTCCTAGTCAGCGCTTGGTTGAATGTGAGCCAGGACCCCATTGTGGGCAAAGACCAATCAACTGAAACCTACTGGACTCGGATTGCGGACTATTTCAAGACGCATACCACGAATCATGGCACAGAACGCTCCACAAAGGCTATGGTGAACCACTGGGCGTTGATCAATGAGTCGGTCAGCAAGTACTGTGGGTTTCTCAATCAAATTGACGGGTTGAACCAGAGTGGCACCACCGAGCGTGACAGGTAAGCATCATACATTTCATTACTTTTACGGCTTTGAACTACAATGTACTAATGCATTTGTTGTACACGTGTCCTTCTCAATTGCATGGACAGATGGCCCATGCGGCGAGGATGTACCAGACGTTGAGGGAAGGCCTTCGCATTTCAAAGATTCTTTGGTGATCCTAGCCGATCACCCAAAGTGGGTCTGCACATGGGCAACAAGAGGCAAAGGACAATGCGGACGGACCTCCGGTGGTGCACCGTGGGGTCGAACAACATGACCGACCAGCTCGACCTGTTGGTTCATGTGACGAGTCGACAAGACCCGTAGGCCGGGATACAGCCAAGGCGGCGAGGAAGAGGGCTAGTACCAGCAGTGCGTCCTCGGTGGGCGTCTATACTGAGCAGTTCGATAAGATCAGCCAAGCCAAAAACGAAATGGTGGATGTGAAGCGCCGACAAGTACACTTGATGGAGATGGCGGAGGAAGAGAGGATTATAAACATTGATTTGACCAAGCTGACAGGTGCGGCTCTTTAGTATTATAAAAAGCGCCAGGACGACATATTGAGGAGCCTGTAGACCGACCTTGCTAGATTGATTGCTTATCTGTGTGTGTTTCGTAACCTGGTCATTATGATGGTTATGTGCATGGACTTCGCTACAAAATGTGGTGCCTTGTTGTTTCATGGATGATGTTATTTTGGGTATGGACCTTTTGTTATGAGCAGTTATGTTATGAGACTTTGTTTGATGACATGTTGTGTTAAGTTATGAGATGTTGTGCTAACTCATGAGATGTGTTTGCTCGGCCCTTTTGTTATGAGCAGTTATGTTATGAGACTTTGTTTGATGACATGTTGTGTTAAGTTATGAGATGTTGTGCTAACTCATGAGATGTTTTGTGTTTGCTCGGCCCTTGTTGGATCACGTATGGAACTTATCTAATTGCTGTGTGAAATGTCATGACACAAGGTCAGCCTGATCTCACGCTGAATTTATTATTAAACCTGGCATGCTTACATGACACTCACATAAGAGGGTTCACAACAATACATGACAAGCTCACATAAAAGGGTGCATAACACGATGAGGAACAGGCAACGACATCACGCTTAGACGATAGTACTACTGGCCGTGGCGTGCCCAGAGGTGTTCGACAAGGTCTGACTGCAACCGATGGTGCAGTTCGCGGTCTCTCCGTCTTTGAGTTGCTTCGATGCAGCGCAAGACCGACCCTGCGGGTGACGTCCCTGTCACGGCCGGGGTACCCATATAGTCGAAGGACTCCTCCTGAGCTGGACCGTCCCTCTCGTCCTCGATAATCATGTTATGTAAAACGATGCAGGCAGTCATAATGTACCAAAGTGTCGTCCGATCCCAAAGAACGCACGGACCTCGTACAATGGCAAACCGGCTTGCGGCACTCAAAAGCTCTCTCCACATCCTTCCTCGCTGCGGCTTGCATTGTGGAGAAGTGGATCCTCTTGTTTCGGTGAAGCAAAGAATGGCCTTCACGAAGGAGGCCCACTCGAGATATATCCCGTCGGCGGTAGTACCCCATGTTGTACCGGTTTCCGCTGACGTAGTACGTGACCTCCGGAGTTGAAGCATCGTTATCCTCGAAAATATATTAGAACGATGCAGCACATTAATATCGTTCAAGCTACCCGCATCCCAAAGAAGGCGTGCATATCCATAGGTCGACGGCCACCGCCTCGGGACTATGGAAGGTCGCCGGTATGCCCCTGTGAAGCCCCCGCCATGCCTTAGGCGTTCCTCCAAGTCCAAGCATACAATCGATGCTACCAAGCATCCTGAAACCCTCTGCTCCCCAACTTGTAGGAGTCTAGCCGTGTCACCGCGTTCGTGAACGGAGGTATCGTCATTAACACCCCACCACCGCCTGCATTTAACTTCTTCGAGCTAGGAGCGCAAAGATTTTCCCAATCCGCAGTACTCGCCCACACCGTCGCCAGGACACCGACGCTAGTCTGCCGGATAGCGGCCATCATCTTCGCAGAGGGTCCAGCCGAAGCTTCCGGTGGCATCCCTTGTTTGCGTGAACCAATCGTCGTGGCCCTCGACGGCTATCTATGTGTAAACAGGATCGGCTCATCCTAAACTCACGTAACATAATATCATACAAATTCAAAGAACAAAAGACATGACCTCGATCATCCATTTTCGTGAGATGTTCGGGTTTTAGTACCTCCGCTTTGAACAATGTGTGCCCATACACGTGGGGAGTCGCTGGTAATCAAAGCATAGAGCCTAGCCGCTCCTTCACGGTGACCTCTGTTCGTAACCGCATGTCCCGGAACCGACCCCCTTCGACGAATTCTGGATTCCGCCTCCTCCTCCTCCGCTGCTGCAGCCATCATAAGGAGGACCTCGTCGTCATCACTCGAGGAAGAAAGGTAGTCAGGACTCAATGGATTGAAAGAACTCATGGTTACGCTCAATGAGTGAGTTCCTGATATTGGCAATGGGGTTTGAGTGAGGAACATGAAGACTAGAACCCCTCATTATATAGAATTGCTGTATGGGATGAGAGAGGATGAGGTAAAGTTAGGTACTTTTGGGAAGGGAAGGGAATGGGGGAAAGGAATCATTGCGTTGATTTGCCGAAGGGAATGAAAATCGGGAAGGAATCCTTCAGTGGCCGGGAAGGATTCAGGAAGGGAAACGGTTGGAGACAGTCTAAGACTATCCCCAACGAGTTCCGGTCCCTCGCTTCATTCCCCTCGCGATGGGAAAAGGCACCCGACGGGATTCACGAAGCGCTCCAATGAGTTCCGCCCCGGCGAGGCGCGAAAGGATAGGAGAGAGATTCCGTCGGGGAGAATCTCTCCGCTCCTTCCACTGGGCGAAGCGGTTGGAGGAGGTTTCGCGGCGGAGCGGAAGAGTCCATGCAGCGCGCGAAGCGGGCGGATTGTGAAGTCGGCGACAAGTGCCGGTGGAAGGAGAACGAGGCAGCGGCGATGGTTCTTGAAGAGGGCCGAGCTGGCGTCTTCACTGGCTGCACGGAGGCACCGCCGCATCCACACGAGGTAAAAAAATTCGCCCAAATTTCCTCCCCAATCTGATGGCCAATGTGCGATGGCGACTGGATTTTGGGGTGAATGGTGGAGGGCGTCAGTTGGGAGTGATTAGCTCACAGGCACTAGAACCTCTCCCTGGAACTCGGGTCAGGAGCTGTACATTGAGATGAGCATTGTGTTGGCCTTTACTCATTCTTCCCTTATATTGTGATGAGCGTTCGAACTCAAAATTAATAAGCTTCAACTGTGAAATTAATAATGGTCTGGAGTTGCAGTGGTAAATCTGTCAGTGCTACATCTGTTCTTTGTCGAATTGTATGGTGCCCTGGTGGCCTGGGAGATACAAATTTACAACCGTGGTGCTCCTCTTTGAACATAAGGTTAATATATAATCTTGACATGGGGCAGGAGCAGCAGCAGCTAGGGGGGAAGTCAAAAGAGTTAACAGAGACTGTTATTTGGATTATATATTACTACAGAGGTGAAAGGTTTCGTCCTGTGGTCAATTTTGATGGGCTTGCTAGTTAGCTTTTAACCTGTAACTTGAGATGAACCTGTAATTTCTGATTAACCATGTTAAATTGTTGATTTAGCTCTTATTGTCTGTGCAATCTCCTCATTCAGTATTCCTCTCCAATGCGTGTAGTTATATCTGGATGCAGCCCATTATGTGGTTAATACGTGTAGTTATATGTACTCATTCAGTGATGATTAGTTGTTGCTACTGATTGTATATGTGTCATTCTGGTTATAGATTCTTGGAGTATGTATGGAACTCTGGTTATATGTGTCATTCTAGGTTATATGTGTCCTTCTGGTTATCATGCTGGGAGTATGTATCAAAATGTGGTAAGGATTCGCATGCTTAGAGTATATATGAAATTCGTGCTTAGAGTATATATGAAATTCTGGTTATATGTGTCATTCTGGTTATCATGCTTGGAGTACATATCAAAATCTGGTAAGGATTCTCATGCTTAGAGTATATATGAAATTCTGGATTGTCAAGACGTAATTGATGCATAATCCAACACTTGATCCGAGGGCGGCTTCAGTCGTCCATATGATGTATACTCATCTTTGCATCTGAATCCATCACAGAGCAGCTCTATTCTTTTTCTTGATGATTTGGTTTTATGTTATGTTTTTTTTCCCAGTATCAGGGGATGAAACCTTGAAATAAATCTTAGGACACCTTCTCACACAGTGCTATTACCCTGCGCTGTGAATGAGAAGGCATTTCTTCTGATGATACTAGACATGCTCATATTTTTCTCGTTGCATCTCATGTTTGTTATTCTTTTGAGGTTATGTATAATCAGTTTAGCCATGATTTTCTGCATCTGTCAGGTGACATCTGTGCATTGCAAATATTAAGCCTATGATGATTAGCTATACCTGTTGGAATTACCGTCAGATTTTTAAGTGACGAAACTGTTGTCTGGCTTTCTGAGGCTTATTCCAGGCATAGTGTTATGCATGTAATGTTATACTTCTCCCGCTTTCTTTTATGTTGGTTAATTCTATTTCTGGTTGTCTAGATATGGTAAATATGTTCGATAGCTGTTGAATTGCACACTGTCATCTCAAATGGAGCCGTGTATTGAACTCACCACATTGCAATCCCAAACGGAGCCCAATGCTTATCGGTGAGATGTAAAGCTACCATGCACCAAAAGAGCAATTCTGGACTAATCCATATTCTCAAGGAATGATTGTTGGAATACCCACATACATATAAGTCTCTGGGAGAGAGGGGAAAAAAGACTAAGCCTATTGCAAATAACATTTCCTGACCAATTATTGTGATGTATCTCAATTCAACTTTCGATCTATTTTCTCCAGAAAGCATTATCCAAATTTGCTTGTACTATTGCAAGTAGTACTTTGTATGTGCCTCTCTACTGCGTCCAAACTTTTGCATTTTTAAGGATACTAGTGCTTGCATTTCAGAATCTGTCCCCTGGAAAATTTATCTCTGTGCAGTAAGCAACACATTAAAATTATGTATATACTATTTTTTAACAATAATGCAAATAACATTTTTTTATATTACATAACCTCATCTATTATAAAAACATTTTTTCGCTCAAAAATGTACGGAATACATCATAAACAAGTCAAATACACTCTCGATAAAATACGGTACAAACTTTGGCGGTTAAAGTATATACTTAAAATATGGATGAAGGGATGGGAAGGAATCGGAAGGATGTGTTGGAGATGTATGCTAGGAAGGGATGGGAATCAGGAAGGATTCCGTTAAGGAAGTGGGAAGGATTCGGGAAGAGAAATCGTTGGTGATAGTCTAAGCCGAGAGACGTTGCGCTGCGCAGCATGTATGCACCCGGGCCGGGCTACCAAGGAGTGGCCCGGATCATGGGATTCGTAAAGAATTATTTTTTAGAAAAACCATATATATAGAATTACTTTTACAAGTATCGTAGCGCAGATAACGTGGTGGACTCACAGCTCTTTGGCAAGGGGAAGAGAGAGAGAGAGGAGAGAATATATCTTTTTCAAAAATAAAAAAAAAATAATGTAGTCATCACTCTTCAGACTAGTCATTCTCTCTCATCTAAATACAAATTTAAGTAATAAGCTATAGTATCGAACTACTAGAGTTGTTATATCTAAAATCTTATCTAACCATTCTCTTCTCTGATCACATAGTATTTAGAATGCCCTTAGGTGCTATTTGGAATAGCTTTTAATTATTTCACCCATCCGATTCTTTAAGAATCCAGAATCTACACAATTAAAAAATTGTCCCCAATAGGACCTTAGTTAACGTGAAGCAGATGAATACGGTCGCACGATGCATGACCCCGATTGGTTTACGGTATAAAACGCGTACTGGTAACGTGCAACCGCCAAAGAAAACGACCATTCTTAGGAGATGTTAGGGCATGTACAATGGGGTACAGTCAGCCGTCTATAACAAATGCCACGTAAGAATCTTGCTGAGTTGGATGAGAGAGAAGGAAGAGAGAGAAGCAGGTTGTCTGTAAAAAATGCGACGGTCGATTCGCCCACAAATCGACTACCCTCGCAGCGTTGTACGCTCGTCGTCGATTGCATCGCTCGCAGCTGGATCCGGTGCGCCACTCCTCGAGTCCGCGCTGCCGAACTCGCGATGTCTCCTCTCCTACCCCGTTGCGCGCGAAAATTTCTTCCTTTCGCGCGTGATTTCTGGCCTTCCCACCCCAACGGGCGCGCAATCTTCTCCCCAAGTCACGCAATTTCTCCTCCACGATCCTCCCTTGCGAACAGTTTCTTCTCCAGGCGCTTCCTGTGGTGATTCCCCTTGAAGCATGCTCGCCTCTCCATGAGCACGAAGCGTCTCTCCTCCAATCCCGGGCCTCCCCAACGTGCTCCGCAGGCCAGGAAGATGCCTTGCCGAGGGTCACGAGTGGATCCCTCACTGCCGCCGCCATGGGGATCTCATCCGGCCTCCTCCGTCGAGCACGTGGATGCTGCCGCCCGCTCCAGCGATGCGACTAGGTGGGGAATGGCATCCTCTGGTACCCAATCCATCTCCTCAGCTCAAGCAGTCCAAACGGTGCGTGCCAACGTTGCGTGCCAACGCGCAGAGGGAGGCTAGGCTGCAAACGACCAGGCAGAGCTTTTGTTTTGTTCCCTATATTTGTATGTCTCTTTGTTCAATGTATGTTCAATAATCAATTTCTTATATGCTAATATTTTACTAGTATAGTGCAACACAACAAACTACAAAGTTAGCATTCTCTATTGATCACCATGTTTGCAAGTGCCATGCAAATATAGGGAATGTTATAGATAGCCTATAGACAACCCATCGTAAGAGGTGTCTTTAGTGTTGTCTATAGATGACTTGGCATACTATTATAGACAGTAGTTGTCTGAACCATTGTACATGCCCTTAGGGAGGAAAACACCAGTGTGGATAGGCTACAAAATATAATTTGAGACGCGATGTTGACGACGTGGTATTAGGGAGGAAAACACCAGTGTGGATAGGCTACATAGGCATGAAAGGCCTGCATATCTGAAATTATTTTTATATACTTCAACTATTTTTGGATATAAGAGTTTTTTTTAACAGGGATCAAGAGTGTAATATAGCACTAACATGCTTTGCAGTCCCTAGATATCTGCAAAGCTTTGAAAGAAAGCATGCCTTCAGTAATTAGTTGTATACTACTGCTAGGAGACAGATAAATCTCAAAGCATGCCTTCAGTACTCAGTAATTGATATGTTACGAAGCAGGGTCCATGCCATCAGTTGTAGCTACAGCTATGGGCTGAAAAATGCCATTTTGTAATGAGGATTGTTCTGCACAATTTTTACTCCAGATTGCTGTTTATCCACAAGACTCCTTCCAACACATAATGGTAAATGACCTACAATAATGGTACTCTGCTAATTTGTTCATGCGTATAAATTGGCAAGCCACAAAAAAACATCTCAACAAAGCATTGCCGCAGCTACATATAGTCATAACAACAGCTCAAAGATCTTAATTTCTGAACAACAGATCTCTTGGTAATGTACAAATTAGAAAATTCACTGACAGACGACGCTGCTTCAGTATTCACCGAGAGAAAATTGGCACAGCTACTACAATCATAACAACTCAAAGAAGTAAATTTCAGACCAACAGATCCCTTGCTAATGTACAAGGCAGGAAATTAGGTTGAGATAACTCATACCAGTGTTCTGGATCCGAAGGTTGGCATGCCAAATCGGGTTCAACATTGCAGCCTATGTGCTTGTCCGTTTGGACCGCTTGAGCCGAGGAGATGGATTGGGTACCAGAGGATGCCATTCCCCACCTAGTCGCATCATTTGGAGCGGGCGGCAGCATCCACGTGCTTTCGACGGAGGAGGCGGATGAGATCCCCATGGCGGCGGCAAGTGAGGATCCACTCGTGACCCTCGGCAAGGCATCTTCCCGGCTGCGAGCACGTTGGGAGGCCCGGATTGGAGGAGAGACGCTTGTGCTCATGGAGAGGCGAGCATGCTTCAAGGGGAATCACCACAGAAGCGCTGGAGAAGAAACTGTTCGCAAGGGAGGATCGTGGAGGAGAAATTGCGTGACTTGGGGAGAAGATTGCGCGCCCGTTGGGGTGGGAAGGCCAGAAATCACGCGCGAAAGGAAGAAATTTTCGCGCGCAACGGGGTAGCAGAGGAGACATCGCGAGTTCGGCAGCGCGGACTCGAGGAGTGGCGCACCGGATCCAGCTGCGAGCGATGCAATCGACGACGAGCGTACAACGCTGCGAGGGTAGTCGATTTGTGGGCGAATCGACCGTCGCGTTTTTTACAGACGACCTGCTTCTCTCTCTTCCTTCTCTCTCATCCAACTCAGCAAGATTCTTACGTGGCATTTGTTATAGACGGCTGACTGTACCCCATTGTACATGCCCTCAGCATGCTGTCGTGCTATAAGAGGAGAGTTGCGTAAGAGTGGCCTACACCCTTTCCGTTGCATGTGCTGGGTCCGGCCTTTTATTACTATTTTCTCCGGCCCCAATTCCATTCCTCGAAATGACAATGGGCCCAAAATGACCATAGTTTGCCTCATATTTTGAAGGACGGCCTTTAAGAAAGCTAGATTGATAGGTATGTGAACGTACTCAGGAGCATCCTTTTTTGAAAAGACTAACTTCGGAACTAGTTTGACACGACCAAGCGTTTCGCGAAGAATAAACCATCGGCGAATCTGTGTTTTCAAAGAAAGTCTTTTTTCCGTTTTTTTAGAAAACTGTGCGGAAAAAATCGATGAAAGGATCTAAACGCGATTTCCAATTTAGCTATAAACCGCGTGTAGGAACCTAAACGGAATTTCGGAATTTATCGGGTCCATCTTACCTAAAAAAACGGAGAAAGGATCTAGACGTAAATAGCAAGGACCTGTTTATTACGTTTTTGGACCTGTCCGCTATCCTGAAAAATTAGAAAAGGGTTTGCCCGCGATTTGAATCTAACGGGAGACTTTTTCTGCAAAACAGCGCGCGAGGGACCCAAACACGATAAAAAAAAAGAAATCTTCCCCTCACAAAAAATCACGAAGGATCTGTTTGTAATTTATAAGGACCTATCCGTAATTTAAAGGAACGGAGGGATTTTTTCGCAAAAATCCGCAGAAGAACAGGTGGACACCGCCGTTGGCCGGCATTCCCAGCGCTCCTTATAGGGAGAATATACAAACATGTGGAGTTTGTAATTACTAAATATACTTTTCGCTGAAATGCCCCCGTAGACATGTGTACGCTTGAGCGCTGAATAGGGCCGACCCTACTTACCCTGTGTCTTCTGATCTTCTCCGTGGCACGATCTCTCTGGGTTATTACACCGGGACTCGTCCTGTGCAGAAGTCTGGGCGGTGCAAGGGTTATAAAATCCGGCTTGTTTCGGGATCATCCCATGCCCAAAATCCCGCCTGCGCCGTGCACCTTGGGTGGTTTGTTTTGACTCGTAAGCGTGCCCGCGCAACGCCTACTGCCCGGCCGTTTCGACTTTCGATCGGGGGCACCCGGCGCCTCGGCACGTCAGGACTGTTGGACCGCGCGACCTGCAAAACTCCACCGGGTGGCACCGACGCCCGTGGCTAGCGATATCGATTTAGGTTTAAAAATCGAAGACATGCCGGTAACAATTATTGTCGATTATCAAGTGATTTTTGAGAAAAATCGGACAGTTTGTAAAGTTAAATCGATTTAAAATCTGCGGTCAAACTAGGCCCAAAAAATTCGATAATCAGGACGATAGATAGTTGACGGGTTTCTGTCAATAATCGACCAATTTTTATGAAAAATCAGTAACTGAATGGGAAATGCAAAAAAAAATTGTAGAAAATGGTGTAAAATTAGTAAAAAAAGATAAAGGTAAAAAAATCAGAAAAATGTTAGAAATTCATAAAAGAATATGATAAAATTCCAGCATTACCTTTCCTATATTTTAACATAATGTCTCCGATTTTTATGAAAAATCAGTAACTGAATGGGAAATGCAAAAAAAAATTGTAGAAAATGGTGTAAAATTAGTAAAAAAAGATAAAGGTAAAAAAATCAGAAAAATGTTAGAAATTCATAAAAGAATATGATAAAATTCCAGCATTACCTTTCCTATATTTTAACATAATGTCAAATTGTGAAGTACACATTTTGCAATAATAACACAACTATGGAAAGCTATGAAAAAATATGAAAAAAATTCGGCATGATATTTGCTATATTTTAGATAATCTAAAGTTGTAAATTAAGCATTTAGCAATAAATATCTCAATAAAAAATATTTCATTTCAATACCGCTTGCAAATCAATCCAATAAGTCTACATCTCAATAACATTAATTTCAATACCTACATTTGATATTTGCAACCAACATTTCTCGCCGCAAATGAATGTTATCCTTTCTGTCACACATATGCCATGTTAAACCTACATGATCGTTACGTTAGTAAAAAATCGAGTTACAATAAAATAAAACATTACCTTTAGTATTACAAATAGTATTATTGGTTGTATACTTAGGTGGTCATGATGTACTACTCTATGGACATCATCAACAATCCTCGTGTAGCTAATAACTCCACCTTGTATTCATGTCAGCTTTGCTCTGTTCATAGGCTAGTCGTTTGCCACTGTTGACACAAAATTCAATAAAATTTGGGATCTTGCTATTTATAGACCCACCCATTGAGTGAGAGGTTATGCACGAGCATCCAGCATGGCGTGTTTGTTACTATTTTTTTTTGCCCCTTTTCAATTATGCAAATTTGGTTTTGCTTCAAATATATCTCACAAATTTGGTTTTCCAAACATTTTGATGTCAAACGTCACAAAACTATTAATACTAATTTTAGTGAAATTTAAGACAATTTTTTCAAATTTTGTGAATTTAAATTAAACTGATTTAACAACCAATTTTAAAAGGGCTAGATACGGTCGATTATCATGGTTTTCGATCGGTTATGATGATAAAGTAAACCCTGCGACATCCCTCCTTGCACAGTTGCCTGGGTGACGGTCATCTAGGCCGCGCTATTCAGTTTTTTTTCTTCCGCCTCGTGCACGGTCAGGCACGGGGATGCAATGCCTGTGCAGTTGTAAGCAGTCATCGGCCTTTAGCATTGTCTGATTCAGTAGCAAACAGTCCACAACATATAACAGTACTCAGCCACATTAGATTGCTACAGTCAATGGTATAGTGTAATGTCGCTGCAATACTTTCTAAACAGGGTTTTGAGAGATTTAAGCTATTATTTTTTATCTAACGATCATTACTACGACTGCTAAAATTGCAGTCATAGTAACACACTGCAACTGAAGCCCTCATGAATTGCAGAGTCTCGCAAGTGAATTCTTCACTTGTTGGCCCCCTTGTCTTTTTGCTTTTGCAAAAAGTACCTTTTATGCTACAGTGCCGTAGAAGTTGCTATAGTATCCCACGGTGTTGTAGCAAGAAACCTTGTCCTTCTCGCAAGACATGATCTGAGAACTTAGTTAGCCCTAGCTTACACAAAACATGTCGAGGCTTAGAATCTTAAGATTTTAGGATCCTAGATTTAGAGGACTAATTCGATCCTATGGTAGGATCTTTATTTATAAGAAACATATCTTTTATTTAGATTATATTTTACTAAATAAAGTTCTTTGAAGTACAATTGCAGAAGGATGTCACTATCGAAATACACTGTGTATTTGAAGGGTGTATATTTGGTCGAATCAGCTAGGATACTAGATTCTATAATTGGATCCTACAATACAATCATATCTGAGCTTCTCCGATTCGATTGATCATAATTCTGACAAATTTAGATGTCTAATGGCCGCTGACACATAAATACGACGAGAGATTATTGTGTGTTTGATCATGAGAATTGAATAGCACCAGTGACGCTGACCACTGTCATCATACTTATGAAACGCAAGCGCTAACAGTATCTCACAGTCAGGCTTACAAATCTCGGTGACATTTCGCGATATCTCGCCCTCCAACTCCAGATGAAAATTTTCTTGCCGGCCGAATTTGAAAATTAAAAAAATCATAATACTACAGTAATCTCTATTATTTCAGCGAGAATTCATCTTCTCCGGTTGGTATCTTGGGTTTTAAGTCGGGAATTTGATTTTTTTTTTGTACCCATATTTGACCGGATTTAGCTCAATTACCCTAGGAAAAGTGATCTTCCATGATAATTTGTCGAAAAACCATTTTTTGAGATATTTTAATGCTATGAAAAAATTTATGGTACCATCCTAACAAGTGTAGGATCACACAAAAAAATTGTCAAAATATTTTAAGTTGATTTGTTATATTTAAAAAATAAAAAATAGAATGATCATAAATGAGGTAGTAACCGTGTTAGAATTATATATATATATTTTCCCAATTTCAACATGACCTAAAATTTTTAGGAGGGCTTAAGAATTTTCTCATAACTTTTTTATAAAATTTTCTATTTTGGTTGGTCAATGAAAAATTGTAATCTCTACCTGCACACACGCTAAAGTCCGAAAAGTGTGCAGTAGCACTGTCACATTTTTTTAAAATTTTGTAGGTTCGATTATGATCTAAAATTTATCGGAACATTACGGATGCTTCATGATTGTCCACAAAATTTTTGAAAATTTTTGCATCGTTAAAATTGTGCCAAAAAATCTTGAAAAAAAACATCACAGAAGGGACTCAAACATGATTTTATTATCATGCAAATATAGGATAAATTGTCATGTGTATTAATTTTACTTCATACCTAGTAATTGTCATGCAAATATACATCGATTGTCTGCATTGTGGCTCTCCAAATCCGAATTTCAGTCGAAATGCTGCCAAAATTTCTAACTTTACGGACTGATAATGATCTAAAAATTTTATGACAAGGTTAATGATGTATCACAATCATCCAATTAAAATTTCAAAATTTTCTAACATACTTTCAACCATTTTCTATACGGACATCACCGCTATCCGAATTTTTAAAAATCCCTCGAGTTTCATCATCATCTAAAATTTTTATAAAAAGATTAATGATATGATAGAATTATGCACAAAAAATTAAAAATATTTCTAATTTCATTCGGTTCAAAATTGCCGGTCAGCGTTTTATTAGGACAGTAGTCATGTTTGAATTTTTAAAATTTCCACAGGATTCATAACTATCTGAAATTTTTATGGCAATATCATCAATATGTCAGTGATCCCCAAAAAATTTTCAAATTTTTTAACTAAGTTTCGACCAGATTTCACACCATGCAATTTTACCGAGATCTCGGTAAAACCTGCAAGATTTTGGTCCAACCAGGAGCTCCAAAACCGGATTTGGACTTCTATTTTTGCATTTCGGCCAAAATTTATTTGAATTTTTTAGATCTTGCACGAAATTTTGTTCTTTGATTAGGAACGATATTTTGAACAAAATCGAGATTGTGAACCCTACTCACAATAAATTCAACCCTCAGTTGATTGAACAGCTCAGTTTACAAGCTTGTTAATTAATAAAACACCAGTTAGCATCCAATTTTTCGTTGTCGTAGACCTCAATAAAATTTCTTTTAGAATTGACCTCTATCGGACTTTTCTTTGTTTTTTTTTTTCAAATTTGACCCTAGGGTCCGCAAGTGTGCGGCATTTTTTTTTGCAGCGGACGGCGAATGTTGCAATGCCACGACACGACACATGGCATTGTAACACCCTCACTAAGCGAATTCGAAAAAAATGGCAATGCATGGATACTATAGCTCACTTTTTTTATGCATTGAGTGGAGGCTAGTTCTGGAAAAATACATTATATTTTTATTAGGTTTTATAAATGCATTATAATAGAAAAAATTGCACCGCGTCTAATTCTAAAAAAATATTTTGTGTGTTGTTCTGAAAAGAAAAGCATGACGACTAGTTCTGAAAATTGCACGTTCTAACCTAAATATTTTGATGACCCATATTCTGCGGGCTATATTCTACAAGAGACAGAATATAACATAATATATTTGAGAACCCATATTCTGCAAACCTAATTCCCATCAATAATTATGCGGACCATCAATAATATTTTTTAGGGCAATATTTTTATTAGATTTAGTAGGTTTTATAAATACATTATAATCTTATTAGATTTTATAAATACATTATAATAAAAAATAGCAATTATTGAACATAATAAACCAAACAAAAAAATATTTCCATAGTAAATATTATTGATGGCATGCAGAATTATTGATATTAATTGGATTCGTAGAATTATTGGCAGTAATTGGGCCCGCAGAATATGGAACCTCACATATATTGTGTTATACTCTACTCATAGAATATGCCCACAAAATATAGGTCTTCAATATATTTATGGTAGGACGTGTGATTTTTCAGAACTAGTCGTCGTGTAATTTTTTTCCAAAATCACCTGCAAAATTATTTTTTTTAGAACTAGCTACCGTATGATTTTTTTTTATTATAATATATTTATAGTACCTAATAAAATTAGAATATTTTTTCCTCAGATTTAGCGTCCACTCAACGTATTAAAAAAGTGAGCCATAGTACCATGCGGTGGTACTAAAGTAATGCAGCGTTATAGTACCATTGTATTGCAATTTTGTTAATTTGCTAAGTGGTGAGCATTGTAATACCACATGTTGCGTTGTGATATTACAGTACTCTCCGTCTGCTGCATAAAGAAAAAGCGCGCTGCACGGTGTTTACAACAAGGACTAAATTTGTTTAAAAAATCGGATGGAGGTCAATTCTTAAAAAAAAAAATTGAAGGGCAACAACACTTCTATACATAAAATCTGGGATCCTGTTTACGTGGCAGCTCGACCGTACCAGTCGACAAGACAGGGGTAGGTCACCCGTCCATCATTTATGAAGCAACACACTTTTGTAGAAAAAATCTAGCCCCACGTTATTTTTTAAATACACTCTTAAAATGCGTCATGTGACACATGGTAGTACCGAGCTGGAGCGCAGTAGCAGAAAGAAACATCAGATAACCATGTTGGAAAAATATCCAGTGCAATCACATATATTGGTAAAATCATAGTGCAATCAAACTAAAAAAAGTTTTAAAAAATTTTGAAAAAAAATTATGAATGTACATCTCACCTTACCCCATCTACATATAAAATTTCATGATCAAATTCGTCCTGTGCTAGAAGTTACAAAAAAGACAAAGTTGATCATGAACAGGAATTGAAACTTTTTTTAGTTCGGTTGCACCGTGGTTTCACGAAAACGTTGATTGCACCAGATATGTTGCCAACAATGTTACATACGATGACCGTGTAGGATGGCAGATGGCCGGATCCGTGGGAGGAGGCACTGTCTAGCTTGGGCACAACGGCAGGACCGATCTGCTATTGAGGGTCTATTTGGTAGATCTCAGCTTCATCTAAGATCTGAAACTTGTAGGCTAAAATAAAGTAAATTAAATTTATATTTTTGGTCTAAAATGTAAATAAAGTGATCTATCTAAACACTCTTAATATACTCACAGCTACAGCTCTACGGATCTGGTGGAGTTAGAAATACCCAGCTCCACCAGATCCACGGATCTGATGAAGCTGGAGCCCTACCAAACACACCCTGAGTATGGGGTGCTCAGCAAATTATTGCCGTCCCGAGTGGTGTGACAGTAAGCTTGTCATAATGCACCATGTGCCTGTTGCTATAGTCGATTGATCTCTCGTAGATCTAGGATCCTATCATGGTATATGAATGTAACAGATGATATATGTTACTGATATTTTTAGGATCGAGGTGAAGAATATTTTTATAATTGCATGTGCAGTAGGGATGGATTTGCAAAATAAATTGTGAACGGGGCCAAATTAGGCTTCGGTTCATCATTTATTGCCGCCCTAGGAAGAGCACCAGCGAAAGGCGCCAGGGGCTTTCCCTACCCGCGATGCACTGTCTTTTCGCCGTGAGCCGATAGGTGGACATTGCAGCGAAACCTTTGCCTATTTGCTCATTTACACACTTTTTTTTTCATTTTTAATGCCTCTTCAAACAAAATTACAAATTTAGTTTACTTCTTGACAACTGCAATAACAATAGACGACACGTATCAATTACTGTACTTCCTATCACAGCAAATCGTTGACACTATAGCTTTCTGTCCTGCCAAGCTTATATACCGCAATACCCTATCCTATTGTGTTGCTTTAGCTCGACACTAAGCTCCTGCTATGGTAGCTAGGCTGCCGCAGGTCTGAAGAGTAGACCTTTTTTTTATAAAATTACTCACACAAACGTGTATTTGCAAAAAGAAAATGTGCGAGGGACTGTAAAAGTTAAGGGTAGGACTTGTGTAGCACAACGTGCGACGAAACGATCACTGTGCTGCCCTTTGAATTTTTTTATGAAACTAGCCCCTACACGAGATAATTGGGAATATATTCAGTGCAATTAAAATTTTGGTGCAATCACCGTGCAACCCTACTAAAAAAAGTTTCAAAAAATTCTGAAAAAAATCATGGATGTACATCTCAACTTACCCCATCTACATATAAAATTTTATGATCAAATTTGTCATATGTTAAGAGTAATAAAAAAAACAAATTTTCTAACAAACTTGAATAGTTCAAATGCACCTTAAATTTATCTTTTTTGTAACTTTTAGCATAGAACGAATTTGATCATGAAATTTTATATGTAGATGAGGTAAGCTGGGATGTAAATCCATGATTTTTTTTCAGAATTTTTTGAAATTTTTTTAGTATAGTTGCACGGTGATTGTACCAAAACTTTAATTGCATCGGATATATTGACAAGATAATTTGTAAAAGTATCGCCTAACGCAATCTTACCGCGCCGGTGTACACGCGCAGAAAGAAAATTTCCCGTGAGCGTATGGCACGGAACACGCTCGGCACGCATGGCCACGCACGTGCCCACGCGCGAGCGCGCTTACCCGCGATGGCGTCGCCTCTCGCCTTCCAGGGGAATCGGCCGCTCTTGCCGACACAGCCAGCTCCTTCCTGCGACGGCCCGCGCCTGCCCCCACAACAACGCTCGCCTCGAGCCCTCGACGCCTCGCGCGGCGGAAAAAAGCCAGCTTGCCGCGGGCAGCCTCGTGCGGTGGGAAAAGCCAGACACGCGCACATGTGATGTCATGCGATATTCGAAGCGGCAATCAAAAGGTAGGTAGGTAGGTTAGTGCATCGTGTGGCACGCTCGTATTCCGCCCTATACATCCGCGGAAAATTTTACTCCCTCTCTTTTTTTTATAAGGTTTATTTTTTTAAATAATCTTATTTACAAATATAAGATTTATATATAGATTTAATAAGACAGTCCTTTCTATACTTTTATTTATTTTCTCTTATCCATATGCATTTATTCATTACCACTCACACAAAATATATTTTTCATCTTCCAAAACAATTAAGTGGAAATATCTAAGTCATTTTTTCTCGTATCTTTCTCAATTTTATTGCAACCTTAATTCTTATGTAAAGTTAAAATATATCTTATAAAAAAACAAAGAGAGTACTTCCGTTCCTGCACACCGCAGAAACTAAAGACTATTTTTATAAATTATTTCTCGTAGCAGCTAATTTTGCAAAAAAAAATTCAGAAGACTAGTGCACTGAACGTTGTGACGGGGGACACGTCGGACGGCAACGCAACCAAACACAACACTTCTCCGCTCCCGAGAAGGGTAAGGCTACACGACACGGTACGACGCGACGAGTGGCTGCCTGCTCGCGCGGCTTCCTCTCCACCCCTCGGGGCCCCATCTTATCGCATTCCGGATTCCTTCAATTCTAAAACTAGGACGGACCCGGCCTAAAAAGAAGAAGGAACCTTAACATGTAGGCACCAAATCGCTCCTCGCCCCCACACAAATCTCCTCCATCTCTTCTCCTGTCCTCTCCATGGCACGGAATCCTCCTCTCGTTTCTTTCTTTTTCTTTTTGTTTGTATCTTCATCTGCTATATATATATATTCTCAGACATTTCTTTCTTCCTTCTTTCTTTCTATGTCCGTAAGTGTCGCCCTTATTTTTTCCACCATCGGAAATAAGACTATTTTTATAATTTTTTCAAGATAGAGCTATTTTTTCTTAAAAAAAAGAGCGTTAAATAAATGAACAGTTCATTTTAAATGACATAGCTATAGCCACTGTTTTAAACAGAAACGACTGTTGGGACTGTCCTAATGATTTGATACTAAAAATACCAAGGGTCTCACACTATTGTATGGATCTCTCATCTCTAGATAGATGATATCAAATCCTTTCTATACAACATTTGTTGCTACTATTTTTTTAGTTTTTAAAAATATCTGATGATAATTAAAAAACCTATCTTTCATTTGAGCTCTGACAGATAAAAACCATACTCTATTAATGGGCCTACAAAAGCCTATAATTTAGAGCGAAACTTGCACTTATTCAGATGGTCAAACTTTCAACCAATCCAGTCAACGTAGTCTATATCATTGCTTCGCACTGGTCATCTTCGACCAATGAAATAGTCATCCCGGCCAGAGAATTGGTCAGGGATAAGCAGTTGTTCTCGCACATATCTCCGTATGAACAGTTATATGATAGATATACACAACTACCTGAAACTTATCATTGGAAAAGTCATTTTGGTGAGAAGACACCATTTGGCGGAAAAACCCCCTCGATTCCACGATGCTTTTGTAGATCAACTGCCACCTCTTTAACCAATATAAATAGGGGGCAATAGAGATTAACAAGAGAGAGCTGAGATTTGAGAACATTGGCATTCTGTAATATGTATATTCTATAGAGTCGTTTGGCTAATAGAGAAGCAAACCTCATATATCATTTTTCTCATCTATTTATTAGGAGTCTACAATTATATGTACTTTAATCAAGCTTATGAAAAGTATAACGTAGCTACAGTATCCAACACGGGTAGCTATCGAGGATGCGCTAAGATGAGTGCATTAGTTTGCGGATAAGAAAATGTATGCAAATGTGACGAGCCATTGAGCCAATGGCAATAGTCGGGCGACTATTATTGTTTAACATTGATTATGCCCACACAAAGCCAATTAGCCAAAGGAAACAAGTACATTTTCGGCTTTGGCTGTGGTTGGGCTTGAGCTAGCAACAGCGCACCAACCAATCAAAAGCGAGGCATCACACGGATCGGCACGTTACCACAAGTGGCCCCCACACTGTCACACGGACATACATCCAAAGGCGAAGCTAAGATAGGCATGATGCATCATCCCAAATCACAGTGCCATAGTACCACGGTTCGTAATATTACTTCTAATGGTTATCAATATAATACTGATCGATAAACTGATTAAATTAAAAAATTAAAAATTCAGAAAAATTTATACAACGTAAATATTACGATAATAGCTGCGCTCAATTCTTGACAAATATCGAGCTAAAATCGTTCATAAAATCGACCGTTGATGAAAACAAGTTCACATAATCGCTTACAAATTTTTGGTCGATTATTGAGGCATATCGAACGATTATCGGTGAAATTTTTCTTCAAAAGTTTAGTTTCAAAACTCTTTGATTTCTACCGACATTTGACCCAATTTTTTGATTTTTAAAAATCTCGATACAATTGATTATCACGATATCGATATTGTGAACCATGCTTGTGTCACACAAATATTTAAGAGCAACACAGACTTGATCTCAGAAATAATCAAGCAAAAAAGAAAGGATAACTTAAATTCTAGGGAATAAATACATAAATCACATGATACAGCTACAGGTTTCCGTCTATGTCTCGTAAATGTTCAGAGCTATATTAACGAAAGCAACAGGCCTGCCTTGTTACAGTACATGACAAGACGATCTCTAACAGCAAGTCAGCAACTCGTTGCCAGTACGAGAGAGTACGAGACTACAAGTTGGCCCTGGGGGCACCAAAGCTATATGCCGGCAAGTTTGGTACGCCTGGCCATTTTCTCTAGGCTTAGGGTGCGGTTAGATGGCATCGTCAACTTCATTATTGGCGATAAATGACGATAAGATGTGCCATGCATATGCCATGGCTAACTACTAGCACTAGTAAAAATTTACCGCGGTTTCGCTCTTCCAGATGGAAGAGACACCGACACGAGAGAAGGACGAAGGAAACAAACTCGTGCAGTGCCTCGAACTCTCGATGCCCCCCTGTTCTTGCCACGTGGCACGAGCATCCGCCCATCAGCGAAGAGCATGGCAGTCAAAGAGGGGCAAATTTCTAATCCTTGTTCAAGGGGAGTAAAAACTGGTGAAGGCAAGGTAAAAATTGATTACAAGTTCTACAGTACACTACTTGCAAAGCAACAGCTTTTTTTTGAGTCTTGCGAGTTGCGAGCAGTAAAATTGACGGTAAAAAATACTGCCTGACCGTACGTCCTAGTAACAGATACTTCTTGTTGTTTTTTTACTGGAGCAGTGCACGTACGTACGATGTTTTCTAATACCGGGCGAGGGCGCGGCGGAGCACCTGGGCGAGCAGACTGGGGGCGCTGAGGTGGGGGAGGTGGCCCTCCGTCTGCAGAAACTCGACGGTGGTGCGGCCTCCGAGGTGGGCCCTGAGGTAGGCGGCGACGGAGGCCGGGACGGAGACGTCGCGGGTGGTCTGCACGACGACGCAGGGGGCCTGCACCATGCCCAGCACGCCGCGGAGGTCGGTCTTGAACACGGTCTGGCAGACGTGGAGAGAGATGTCGGGGCGCATGTTGAACAGCGTCCGGCTGAACTCCTGCACCGCCGCCGGCACGTCCGCGCCCACGGCCAGCGGCGCGTACCCCGTCGCCCATGCCGAGTAGTTCGCCGCCATCGCGTCGAACACCTGCTGTATTTCCTCCCGCTCGAACCCGCCGTGGTAGTCGCTGTCGTTCAAGAACCTGCTCCGATCCATCGTTTTTTTTCTTGCTTCCATCAGTTTGCAACACAAGGAAGGACTAACTGACTTGTGAAGTTGTGATTGAACCTGCTCGCTCTGATTTGTAATTTGGCTTGATCGGTGTTAGTTGTTTACCTGGGAGAGGCACCGATGAGGATGAGCTTGGCGAAGAGCTCGGGGCGGCGGATGGAGGCGAGGATGCCGATCATGGCGGAGACGGAGTGGCCGACGAAGGCGCAGCTCGGGATGCGGAGCGCGTCGAGGATGGCGAGGAGGTCGTCGACGTAGGCGTCGAGGTTGTCGTAGCGGCGGAAGTCGAAGTGATCCGGGTTGACGCTGCCGGCGCAGACGAGGTCGTAGAGCACGACGCTATGATCTCGCGTGAGGTACGGCAGCACGCGGCTCCACGCCGACTGGTCCGTCCCGAAGCCGTGCGACAGCACCACCACCCGCTCGCCGCTGCCCACCATCCTCACGTTCAGGATCTGCAGGAGCTTCGTGCCGCTCGGCGCCCCGCCGCCGCCGCCCGCGCCGCCAACCATCTTCTTCTCGGAGCTGGAGGCCGGGACCGAGCCGTCGCCGCCGCCGCCGCCGCCGCTGCTGCTGGTGGGACTGGGTGGATGCGTGTATCGAAGCATGAGACTTGGATGCCGGGTATGGAAGCACAGGCGTGCCGCTTTTATATACTAGTTGCAGTGGCCATGGGAGATCATGCTCTCTCTCTCTTTCTCTACAAGCTTTGATCCCTTTCTTGCTTTGTTGTACTACTACTAGCTTTGATCTCTCTCTCTCTCTCTCTCTCTCTCTCTGCTTTATTCTCCTGTCTCTCTGCTTCTTTCTTGGTTTCTTTGGTTTGGTGTGGGTGTTTGTAGGCTTGCAGATGTGGGTGGTGAGGACGTTTGGTTTGTTTTGTTTTGTTTTATTTAGGGAGGCTTGGTGGATGCCCATTTATCCAGGCCACAGCAGATTAAAGATGTTTTACCTTTTATAGCCTTCCCGTATTTTTTTAATAAATTTAGTCTTTTTCAAGTAAATTTGTAAAAATAGCTCCTCCGCAAAAGATAGAAAATTCGGTAGCTTTTCATGTCCATATAGCGCTAGACCCACTGCGTTGCCGCACTCCTTCAGCTCGAAAGGAGCTCATGCACTAAGTCCCACACTCAGTAGGCCTCTCACTGAGTTCCCATTCTCAGTAGTAGCTCCACCGAGTTTCTTTTGTTCGGCAACTAACTGAAATGCTACCGAGCTTTCTTGACGCAGTAGATGGCATATATCACCTATTGTGAACGTCTTTCGGGTGGGGAAAATGCTATTTTTGTCCTTTTATTTAAAAGAGGACCACATTTGCAAAATGTATTTGTAAGGGGCTGAAAAATAAACGAAGGACTTCGGATAAAAAGGAGAGGCAACCTGTAATAATTATCTAGTTTTGGTATATCTACTTTCGTTTTTGAATGACTACCCGGTCTCTTCTCTGCCATACTCGACACTGTAACAAATCATTATTTCGACTCACCTTGGAGCTTGAAACATCACTGTCTTTCCCTTGATTAACTGTATAAGAGGAACTGTGCACCACTGTAATATTTAGTACTAGATCAAAGTTATAAGACCTATAATTAGCTTTTTCGAAAAATTTCAAACCAACATTTCAACAAAATTGAAAAGTTGTAGGCCCACCTGTATTAATTTGCTCCTAATAGAATTATATTTTCACCTAATTGGTGGAGAAGTATAGCTTATTTCTAACTAATATAATCCGTTTGATTGAAGACAACGAATGGTTCATAGTTATTGCTGTGTACCGTAAAAGAGCTCTATGTACTAAACCAAATTGTGCTATATTTTCCCTTCTTTCTCGTGATTAAGTTGAATTCCATATTTTCCTTCTCGGGTGCCACATTTGTACCATAGTAGCCATTAAGTATCAACAAAATCATTAATTTTGAAACATTTTTCCCGCAGAATCATACCATAATCCCGATTACTACTTCTGTTTACCATGCTTGTTTCTTGTCATGCATTGTTTTGGAGCTGCAGCGCCCAACAAATCATGCAAATGAACAGTGATCTCACGCCAGCTCACATGGAGATCAGATCTATTGGCTCGTTCACGTGCCCTGTACAGGCGTCCGTGAATGGAGCTCGAGCTCTGTACGGCGGCGCTGTAAGCATGTAATTAGTCTTGTGAGAAGATGAAAGGATTACGAGGAGTAAATTAGGTAGAGTATCATGGACCAATATTGTCTACTTGACACTGTAGATGACATTATGTGAAAGTGGACATCCGACAACCAATACTTAGAGAAGTTTGCTTACTTAGTGCAGTTCAAGGAGGCGATTCTGGATAGTAACTATAGGTGTGTTTTGAAGGCTAGTGTGGAAAACAAGTGCAAATTTTTCACATGGCTGTTTCTCCAAAATAGGTTGCTCACAGCGGATAGGTTAGCGGCGAGGGGTTGACCTCACACCCTCCTCTGTCCTTTATGCGGTTTAGAGCATGAATCTGCGTCGCACCTCCTGCTTTCCTGCCCATACGCCAAACAAGTTTGAGGAAAATACTCCACCAAATCTCATGTGATTCCACGATCCTACAAGCAGGTCTTGCGCCTTCTCCTTGGTGGCATCAAATTTGTCGGGCAGTGCCGACCGTCTCATGTAAACAGGTGAACGGGATCATAATATACACCTTCTGGAATCTCTGGAAAGAAAGAAATGCGCGCATCTTCAGCAATGAGTACCATCCTTTCCTCTCAATTTTCAGCCAGATTGTCCAGGACATCAATACTTCAAGACTGGCATTGCGAGAGGCCCCTCTGCAGAATAGCGATCTCCTGTATTAGGTTTTCTGGCTGTCGTTTGGTAGTTGAGGGAGTTTTCTCAAAGACACTGTGGTGTTCTTTGGCTTTCCGAGTCTCAGTTCCTAGTAAGCGCGAGGGTCTAGATCCTCTTGTGTCAGACCGTTTGCGTAGAGCCTGTGGGTTTTCCTTCAATAGCCCCTCTTTTCTGCAGGGGGCGGTCTTTATCTCTTCAATCCACTCTTTTCGGATTGGGAAGGGCTAATCTTCTGGTTTTTTGTTGTCAATCGGTCCTCTATAATCTCTTCTCTTCTTTAATGCATGGCAGAGCTCTTGCCGTTTTTCTTTCAAAAAAAAATATATTGTCCACTATGGATTCAAATCAAATGGATGTAGTTTATTTGTCCTATATATACAATAAAACTTAATCAATCTCTATTATATAAAGAAAGAGTTTCTTCCCGCGTCACTTCATCAAAATTACGCATCTTTGCCACTGCTCTTTAATTACCCATCTTTGCCACTGTTAGTGCTCTTTGCAAATAAACTTTTTATCGCAAATTGAGTTTTCGTTGCAACGCATAGACACATAGCTAGTACCCTTTAAATGAAACTTTAACACAAGAAGTCCAACACTCCTTAGACATCATCGTTAGATTTAATTTCTATTACCACCTTTTACTACCGGTAGATTCTGGAAAAAATAGTTTTTTTTGAGACAAACAATTCCATTGACTAGTTACATATGGATAAATTCGATAGAGAAATCATCACTTTGGATTGGCGGGAGGGGGGCAAGAAATTCAGAACATATTCCCAAATGATCGTGATCCTATTGTCCACCTCAATCTAGACCAAATTGTCGTCGAAGAAGGCAGGCAGCTCATAATTTCTGATATTAACAGTTTAACACAGATAAAATCACATAAATAGTTTGGTTCGACCATCCGAATTACAAACCAAACGGTCATCTGATACGAAAGGCAGCTCGTACCTTGTAGTCCAATCAACAGATACGGGTTCAGACCACACAAGATAAGAAGAGTCAGTCCATCATTCTCACACAAAAACCACTCCCTACACGATGGTTTTCCCGAGTGCCAGCCACCACTTTATTTACCGCATGTCCTCCGGAATCTGAACCAGTGGTGCATTACTAGCATGAGGACAAAACTCACAACTCAAGACCAGTCTTCTTCTTCTTCTTCTTCTTCTTCTTCTTCTTCTTCGATGCACGCACGACGACTGTGTAGTTACAAATTGCAAGTAGTTCTCACAAGCAGTGAAGCCACGCGAAATGGAAAGGGCGTGGCTTACCTGAAGTAGCCAGCTGCTTTTGGCCCCACGCACGCACGCACGGCACGGCAGCTATTGCAGGGGTGAAAGTTCAACTATCCGCGATCCCATCGGGCGAAACTTCAACGGTGCGCTGAGCCGACCCGATCCTAAACGACGCTATCTCGCTCGATCCGTGGATGATTCGGTGGAGCACGGGGTGGCCCGGCGCACCGCCCCGCGCGGGAATACCTCAGGCTCTGTTGTTTGGAACACACCAGTTTTACGAGGTTTTCGAAATATAAACTTTACACTGTTTCTTGTAAAATTATTGTTCCTGGCCTGAATTATGCTTGGGTTAAGCTGGGGACAAGTCGGATCAAGGTCAAAATCTTGTCAAGCTTGAGCTAGGACACCGAATCCCAGATATTTCATATCTTGCCAAACTGGACAGCCCGACCATCAGCAGGCTATCAAGCATGTGCCATGGACCCATGGTTTTTCTCCAACTACTGTAACATTGGGACGCGTGGTCCGTTGTACGTCTGGAAAAGCGCTGTGCCTTGACGCTAACGGATAAGAACTCCTGAACTTGTCCTGGTCGTAACCCACGTGGAGCCAAGGGCACGTCGCCGTCGATCGACGGGAGCTAACGCGACCTGACAGCAATAGCAATAGCTGCACTCCACGATCGATCCACAGCAAGTAATCGGCGCCGTTGATTTTTCTTTTTAAATCTAGCCTTCCGTGAACATAATTACAAAATTAGCGTCGCTTATATGGCCCTAAAGCTCCACTTATGTATCATGGCAGCAGCTGATAAATCCATCACGGCAGACTTGCTGTCGCGCTCTCTCGGTCGGCATCTAAGTGCTAAGCACCATTGATGCATCTAGGTGTCCTGGCGCGACGGGTTTTCTACCATAGTCACCGTCTTGTCATATCCCTGACTTAGTACAGTGGTACACGGACATGAGAGGTGGCAGCCGCTACTTCGACGGTCGAAGAGAGAATTATTTTATAAATTTATTTGTATTAAAAAAAATTGTCATGGCCCAGAAAGTCGAAGGCTTCCCAGAGTAATAACGGTATGTTTATGCCATCCGATTGCACGCGAGCGCGAGCCTCTCGCCAGCGGCGGCATGTAGTGGTTCATGCAGTCGCCTACCGTCACCATGAGATTATCGTTCATATCTATCTTCTGGTATACCACAGTTGTGCTTCATATATATGCACTTCCATTTCAAGCTTGGCCGCATTCAAGACCTGTTTGGAACAACGGCAAACGCCATGGAATTTCAATCAATCTTCAGAATTCTTGCGTTCTGAACAGGTTACGTTTTGCTGGCAAGTAGAATAGCTAGCGCAGATACGTGCGTCGGTGTTGCCATCGGAATTTTCCTCGTGATGGACGGAGAACATATATACCACTCGGCAAAGTGCAATGAAATTAGCTTTTGGCGGATTTACACCGCCAGCCACACGTCGTGCCGACCGAATCGATCGGGAGAGAAAAGATCCCATCGCGATATAGAGATCGCGGCGCCAACATGCGCAATGCATGCTGCTCCACTTACACCATACAATCCGGCCCTACGAAGCTTTTTTTTTCCCCTTTTTTATCTACATCGAAAGCTACACTTAGATCGATCCATCGTACTTCGTTGCAACCAGTACAAAATAGTACGAATAGACTAGGTAATTAATAACAATGCATGCATATGCATGCTTTGTTTTACCATGCATCGCCGACCGCCGTGTACATCACCGTGTAGCTACATGCCTACATGCCAGGGTGACGTGCACACACGGTTTGGGCAACAGGGCAGTGCATATTGATTGGACTCATGTGGGTTAAATTTGTACGGATACCGATAGATATTGTTCATCCTATATCATATTGTATATTTTTTTTTCTAGGAGTCAGATGTAGATAATGTCAAATACCCATTCCTCTATTCAGTATGCACTATGCAAGCTTTTCGTCAATTGGTTGGATGGAAATTATCTGTTTTGTCTGTACCTAGATCTAGATTATGAAACTCCTAATTTAATAGACAAGTTGGAAATCACATCTAGAAAAGCACTCTCTACCTAGGATTTTTTCTTGTAATGGGTGCAATAAGCATCTTGTATCATATGTCACGCTTTTTTCTCAAAGTCATAATTGGATACAAATAGTGTTGAATACCCATTTCTCCCTTCTGTATTCACTCGGCAAGCCTTTCGTCAATCGGTCAGATGAAAATTATCTACCCTGTTTGCATCTCTAACTGTTTGGGTTCTATGGGCTAACCCTACCTCCTTAGCTCTGCCATCAGTACCTGACATCAGCAATGCTCGTGTCGCGCGCGCACACACACACAGTTGCAGCCTAGGAATGAAAATGGACGCGGGTGTCCGCAAACCCACTTAAAAAAGCCCACATAAAATTGTTACGTGGACGCCCACTTGACCCAGCTTCCGAGAGAGCGGCGGCTGCCAGCTTCGCCACGCCGCAATCCCGCATCATCCGCGTTTCCTCACGCTAGGTTGGAGCTCCTCATGGACCTCACGGCTCGCCTCACGCTAGGGTTCTTCGGATCGCCTCTTGCTCACCGCGCCTCTCCCGAATCGCCTCTCGCTGCCGCCTCTCGAGTCGCCGCCTCTCCTCTCCCGTCGCCGCCTCTCCGGGTCCTCTCGGCTGTCGACGCCCACCACCACCGCCAGTACCTCGCCTCTTATACCCACCGCGGAGCTTCCTTCCTCGACTGGTCCGGTGAGTGAGCTCCTTCCTCGACCTGCCGCCGCCGTCCTATGCCGAGCTCGCTCCCGTCTTCCTCTTCGTCTAATGTGGTAATCTCTTGAACAAGTTTGGCTATTGTGTCGATTTTCTGCTCCTGTTCTGAAATTTTCCCTATGTGTTTCTTGCGCGGGCAGAACTCTGGAAGAGGGGACGACGCGGACAAGTTGCTCGAGGATTTGCTCAACAAGCATGGCGAGGTGGTGTACAGCACCGGTGGAGGTGGGGCTCCTGCCATCGAGGCCGACGACAACACCGAGTGCTTGTCCTGTACGTGCCTCTCCACTCCTTGCTCGTCTCTGCTAATGCTTATCGACCATCTGCAAGATTAAACCAAGAAACCGCTGTAAGCTGAACAAAAATGTTCAGAAGAAAAGTAACATTAGTCAAGCATAATTCAAGAATGCGTGGTGCTGAATTTTCTTTTTCCTTAGAAGTCCATCTGCTGCTGTGGGTCTTAAATCCGATCATTGTTTACCTTATTTTTCAGTTGCTGTCTCTCTGGCTAAAGTTGCAAACGAGGTAAAGGCTGCCGATATTCGTGTACTTTTCGTGAAGCTGCTTGTATACTGGACTAGGTTCTTCATCATTCTCACCGCTTTCTCAAATGCGCAGATTGATGCCATCAGGTACTCCCTACTTTGCATCGAGTTTCTCTTGTTGAACTAGGAGTTAGTTTATACAAGTTCCCCACATAATTTCAGTCGTAGAGTGACTTGAATATGCACTAGCTACTTGATGTCATATTACGAGTTTAATATTGAATCTATGGCTGTTGTGTTACTTAACATATGATATGTGGGATTGTATCCTTACATTGCAGTTCCAAGAAGAGAGACATTGGTGAGAAGCAGTTTAGCAAGTCTCTCTACTGTCCTTCATATGTTTGCTCTAAATTAATTTTACTCATTTCATATGGTCAACTTCTACTGCAGCATCTTGATCAACTCTGTTGTTTCTTTGCTAATGACAAAAAAGTTACACCTCATGCAGTTTATAGTTGCAAAAATTGCAAAGGCGTCGACCACAACTTCATAGAACAAGCTATGGATTCACTGAATCCTCTGTAAACCCATGTGTCTTCCTCCTCATGTAAACAAGCACTGAACAGGGAAAGCACTTTGCCTGACAATTTCTAACAGCGCTCTTACCTACTTTCCCTTCTGTGCTCAAATAAGGGTAAGCTGCATCCACAGATTGGAGGACAGCTAAAACGATTTGCTAAGGCTCGCAAAGATTGGATTTCTCCAGATTCTAGTCAACCAGATTGGATTAGAATGTTTTGTATTTATATTATGCATAACCTTGGATTCTCTCCACCTTGTAATGTGATGGATAAAGTTCACTTTGGCTCTTCTCTCAGTACACATTTATACATGACAGATTGTCTTAAATTGATCATTTGTCTTATCTATTTTTATATGTCCTAAGTTACTTTTAAAAGAGAATTAGAAGATTTTGCGGGTTTTGTGGACGCCGCATTGCCCGCATAAGTATTTTGCGGACTACCGCAATATCCCGCATAATTGTTTGCGGTCAATGCGGACAATGTAAAACTAACCCATAATGCATCCCACTTGCAATCCTATTGCAGCCACGTTGGAGTGAATAATTCTTCATGGAATATTAGCGAGATTGTGCTGTTTTGCGCAAAGTTCTTAGAAGTTCCGATGCTTGACATGGGATATACTTTCTTCATTTTGAGCCCTTAGATCTAATTTTGATGTTGACCCCACCGTTGGGTCTGTGGCCGCCACAGGCTTCAAAGGCGCCGGGAGTCAGGTTTGGTTAGGTTTTTGGGTTGATATCAGTGACAACTGAGAAGGCGGGCGTCATGGAGCCATGCATCCTTGGTGCCAACAATCGCTGTGTATATATAGGAGATGGCAGCAACGGCGACACACAAGGAGGGTGACAACAATTGGCGGCCAACAACTAATAAGATAGGTACATAACATTGTAAACAAGGTTTTCATGGGCTACGTGATGTTGTAACGTTATCGGAGTTTATTTACCAATCATATATATTATCTTGTGGGGACACAGAGCCAATTCTTATCTCCATAAGAATTTTCACTAAATCACTGCCAGTAAATTATGTTAACACTTCCAAAATAGGATCATTCACACCCGCCACAAAAATTAAGAGGAGCTAGAGAGTTAAATCACAGGCGAATGTGGAGACCCTACCAGCCTCGTGTTATCTGAAAGAAGATTCTTGTGAAAGCAACTCAACACCACAAAGCTACTTACGGGAACCATTTAAAAATATATATAGAACATATATATCGACTATCGAGTAACGTAGGCTTTAGCAGAGAACGTGGTTTTTCTTGAGAAGAAAGTACAGATTTCTTTCGCTGGACTTGTAAAACATTGATTAATGCTCTGGAATTTACATTTTAATGCACGGCTGTATGTAGAAAGATCAAAAACTGGCGAATGACGTATTCCTTGATAAACAAACTCTAACCAAGTTAGAATAAATTTGAAAATTATTGTGTTCGCAAAAACGCTCCATCCATCTCTCTCATCAAAGAGAACAACTATTGGAATAGTGGAAGGTTCGACAACAAAGGGGAAAAAACTAAAGGAGGATGGCCCAAGGATAAGATAGTTATTTTCATCCGAGTCACCTATGATTTGATTCTTTTTAGACGGTGTTACCAATTACTGTTGCAAGGACCCAATTTGCTTCGGTCCTTCTAAAAGTCGTAGAGCACTACAGCTACCTTCTTCAACTTTATCTTATCATAATGTAGCAAAAGAATTTGGAATAAGCTCATGCCGGTACCTTCGTTAGGAACTGTCTCATTACTAGTACGTACAGGCACTTTCTTCTACAATACAAAACTTGATCCTCTTGTTCAGTGGGGGTTTTTTTCTTAGCATAAATTAAGGATTTGTGTACTTTTTGTTAATAAAAGTATTCTTAATGAATGGTACCAGAAAAATATGGTCGATAAAGTTTCGGTAAGGGGAAAGAAAACCTAGAAGATGCGAGATGTAGTGTGGGTGTAGCAGTTGCCCTTTTTCCTCCCAAACTGATATATGTTCAGATAAGGGTCCACAACTCAAAAGTATACAATTCAAGCACACCAAAGATGACCAAACGAAGCCCCAGACTACACTGGTAGGCTGTTGATTGGAGAGTCCTAATTAAGAATGCTAAGCCTACTTTGTTGCTGTGGTTGGTGAGGTGTCGTCATTTGGGACATCCTTATCAAGCATATAGTAAGGAATCTAATTTCCAATCGCATTTTGGTGATATTCTTTGTCCATGTTAGGAGATGTGTTAGTGAGCCTCTATCCCTCGGTGGCCATGGTGTCAATGCGTTAGGTCTCGGCACTACAGCAACTCCGGGATGGCTGACTCGGAGACTGTGATCCGCATGAAATGCAGTCCACAAGATCGCAGATAATATCGCCTGAGTAGGAGGCCCACAGACGATCATAATGCAACGGAGGTATCACAGATCGCAGATAATGTTAATGAATGTTAAGTTTAAGGGCTATTTGTAAAGCAGGAATTTCAATTTCTTAGGAAGCACTGTAATTCCCGTAAGATTTACACAAAAAAATCTCACATTCTAAATATGTTAAAATATAAGGGAATTGCCGGTCCTTCCTCATTCTCATTGGCTTAAGACGCCAAGTGATCTTGAGTTCAAGATCTAGTTGACGTAATTTAAAAATAATAATTACAACTCACTTTTACTTTACAATCTAAACCCCGTGCCCCTGCCCCTTGCTTGCTCCCGGCCGTCCTATAGACCACGCCTCATCTTACTCCCACAGAAAAAGTGTGGTGGGATGGGAGGCGGACAAGAGTAGCCTTGGCTCGGAGATTTTTTAGATTGAAATAATCATATGTACCCTCTTAAATACCATAGCATAACCACTTAACTTTTTCCAAAAAATTGCAATACTATACTGCAGATTCTCACAGGGGACAAATATACTAAGACGGATACTCTCAAGACTAAACAAATATAGTGAAACGAAGGAGATAGCTATCATCCAACTGGTCATGCAACGGATTTTACTAGATTAGACTAGGGTGCACCCACAACTAGTTATTGCCCAATTTTTCCGAAATATTTTATGATCAACCACTTAAACCGTATTTCGATAAAGGATGTATAGGTGCATCTAAAGTGTGGGATGCAGCAGATATCATATATACGCCCTCCACGTCCCTGTAACCTTTGAGGTTATTTGCGCAAACAAGCCATTATTTTCCCAAGTTCAAATGCATGATCTTTTCTCCTTAAACCCTCGTTTGAAATACATGAATTTCACGTAAAACGGTTCAATTACCTGGTAAACCTAGAAAAATTCACTTGTTCTAAGTAAGACCTAAATCGTACCGCCTACGGATATCACTGTATCATTGTCACCGAATCGCCGGAAGATACGGTCAGACTTATTCATCCACTAGAGCTGAGTTCCGTGTGGTAACTTGAGGTCCCCCATGTCTATCTACCCTGCACTGTGGCACTGTGCAATGTGTCGAGGCAAGGTTGGTCTTGGTCCACTCCTGGCAGGGAAGCTACCGCTGCACAGAGGGAGGGGGACCTCTGTTGTACCGAGCCCAATCGCGCGCGCCATCTCTCCTCGCCGGATTGGAACAGCCGAGCCGGAGCGAGGACAAGAAGAACTGATGGGATGTGTACAGGTGGTTGCCACGGCCAATAAATGGACCAGAGGATGGCAAGTCGGCAACGGCACACTGCCATTTGTGCGACCAATGGTGCACCCGATGGTTTCTTCCTCGCCGCTGGTAAATTGGCATTTAGACTGGGATGCAGGTATGGGTACAAGCCTTGTCTGGTTCATTGTTACGAATATTGCTTACATAACTTCTTTTTTTTTTTTTCAAAAGTAGCTTCTCTGTAAATGAATTTGCAAAATAGCACGCTTCTCATCACGGAAGATGCTACAAGTGATACATGTCCCCTATTGATCCAAGGAGCTGGTGAGAGCGTGTGCGAGCGGTCATTTTTGCATTGCCTCGTGAGATAGCATTGTTCTATTAACTCTACATGTCTCTGCAACTCTTTTTTTTTAGAAGTTTGTTGACCTATGAGAATAGTTGGTTACATGTGAAGTAGTGTGGCTATCTGGCTGAGATCGAGGAGTGAAATCCAATTTATCAAGACAGTTCGTTGACATTGGTTTCCAATCTCTTGTGCACATATGTGGGTCATTGGATTTATGCTGCGGCTCACTAACCCCAGAAATGCCATGCAAATGATGCGGACGACCGAGTATAATCTAGTTGCATTGAAGATTTCATCGTGCATGGAACACGCGATACGGCCAGCTTTATCTTTTTTTGCTGGACTTCTCTGGTTTATAGCGGGAGAAGGGTGCTGACTAGCAGGGGCGGACGCACATAGGGCTAAGCGGGGGCCTTGGCTCCCCAATCAATTCTTATAGACTTATATGTTTAATCTATTTTAGAGTAGTACCCATGAATCAAATGTTTGGGCCGTCAACACCTATTCTTTATGATGAAATCAACTAATTTTGTTTATGTGAGTATATATATAGTCATATTTAAAAAGCATAAATATTTTTGACTATCTATGTATGGATTCTTATATAGGGTGCCCCCACTCATATTTTATCCTGGGTCCGCCCCTGCTGACTAGGAGTGACAATACTTTGGGACACCAGGTCCAATGCTAACTGGAGGTAGAGCTTTGCAACCAGTAGTGCTGGTTGGAGGACCAAAAAGTCAGCAGCAAGGCAATGCAAATAGATCGAGCCTCCAAGAAGTCCTAGCCCTTTTTGTGCATCCTATGTAAAGGATGTTGATCGGAGCTAAGACTCATGATGGCTGGAAGACAAGCCTGGAACTAACAAATCAAGCACCATATCTTGATGGGAAAAAGCAAGAGAGAGAGAGAGAAAAAACAGCTTGTGCACACGACGATGGGTGAGGAAATCCTAAAAGATTGGATTGGGACGAGGACGGAAATTTTTGGGTCAACTTGTTGGCGCGAACTGAGCCTAGTTGAGTTAGTAGGGCCAAGGATCAAAATGTTGCTGAATCTCGTCGAGATTTTGGAATTCAGAGGTGGACAATTTTGAAAAAGCCAATCAGAGTAGAAAAAATTCAAACAAATTTGAAATACTACAATATCTTGGTAATTTCCACAAGATTTCATTATTTTTGCCGAAATTTCATGTTTTTATCCCGGATTTTCAAATTTGAGGGATGTATTGACCGGATTTAGATCAATAACACTTAATAATGTCATCTTCCATGATACCGAATTTTTGAGATGTCTTAAAAATTACATAAACACTGTCATATTTTTATAAAAATTTTCCAAGCTTTATATTGCCATGAAAAATTTATGGTACCATATTAAGAAGTCTAAGATCATACATAAAAAATTTAAAAATAATTTAACTTCATTTGTTATCATTAAAAAAATAGAATGAATATAACTGAGACACTAACATTGTTAGAATTTTATAAATTTTCTCAAGTGTGATTATGATCCAAATTTTTTAAAAGAGCTTAATAACTGTCTCAAAACTCTTATATAAAAGTTTTAAAAATTTTAAACTTGTTTTAGTTGCTCAATCAAATCTATGAAAGCAATATATGTAGCACCGTAAGGCATTTATTAGGATAGTAGCACTTTCACAATTTTTGAAAATTTCTCAAAATTGATCATCATCTAAAATTTTTGTTAAAATATTAGTAAGCATAAGTACCATCCACAAAAATTTTCAAAATTTTCTAACATGGTTTGAACCATTTTTCATTCATTTGAAATTTGTTGGTCAGCCTTTAGTAGCACTGTCTGAATTTTTTAAAATTCCTCAAACTTGATCATAACCTTAAAATTTTATGGAAATATTATGGATGTGTCAAGACAATCCATAAAAAATTTCAAAAGTTTCTAACATGGTTTGCACCATTTTCCATTCGGTTAGAATTTGCCGGCCAACCTTTTATTAAGACAGTAGCACTGTCAGAATTTTTGAAAATTTCTTAGGCTTGTTATCATCTAAAAATTTTATGAGAATATTATTGATGTGTCAGGATCATCCATAAAAAAATTCAAAATTTTTTGACACGTTTTGGACCAATTTTCATTCGGTTAAAGAGATCTCGACAAATCTTGGTAAAAAATGGATTTAAATTTTACCTTTTTGGATTTCTTCTGAATTTCGTCCAAAATAACGAGATTTCACTGAAATTTTGCATTTCAGAGGGTGAGGAGATGTGAACCGAAAATGGAATTTGAAACTTTGGTGGGACGCCGGTGCGCGTCCCCGCTCGCCCGCGTTCGAGGCTTCGGCCTGACACGTGTGCGCATGAGGGTTGAGTGCAACGCGTGTGTGTGCGCACTTCTGTAGCCCAGCCTTATTCTTTCTTCTACGGTGAATGTCAGAGCTTTGACCAATTTTTTTTTAAAAAAACCCTTGTTGGCACGAGGTTGACTAACAAATCTGCTCTTTTTTTAGTGGAAACCATGCACTTTACCCCCAGGTTGATGCGACTACCCTGCAACCATTGTCCAATGGATGGTAAACTTCACCATGTATCGTCCTTTGTAAAGATGCGTTTTAGCTAGAATCCACTAACCAAAGGGGGGAAAATAAAGATATGCCTTCAGACCACAAGTTTTAGATAAACTGCCAATGCACTTAACACACAAATATACAACAGAAAAGTGGATTCCACTAACAAAAATGCAACCAAAACCCTTACCCGTGCAATTCAAACTATATCTGCGTTTCCAGCAAGGGCCATACATGGACAGATCAATGTTCAGTGTCATGCTTGGATAAGAAATCAATCATGAGAAGCCGGCCAATTCGTTGTCGACGCAGACTAAAAGCTTTCATGTCCAAATTATACGAGGTGAAATGCATGCATGCATGTGTTTATATTGTAAACAGCAGTGCAAAGAGACCGTTTCCATCACACAGACCTCCAGCCAAAATCAACAGGGAATGAAAATCTGAGGTACCCGAAGCACAGTGCGGCGCATTAGACACATGTGGATCAGGTTGGAAGCGTACGTCCAGTCACGACCAGCGAGATGGATAACAAACACATCGTGGGAATCTGATTCATCTCTCTGGCATAGCCAGCCTTTTTATCCAATGATAGTGGCTGCCGTGTGCGTGTGCGCGCCTAGCCTAGCTAGCTTTTGGACCCTCCCGGCGATCTTGTTGCCGCATCCACCTAATTCCCCCGCGAGCCCCACCATGTGTAGTAGTACATCACACCTTCCGTGGTTCCCTTATCCCCACCTCCTATCGCCTCAGATATTCTCCCGTGGCCGTGAAGCGACTCTGACCACGACTCATATCGGAGGGAGCATGGGTTATCCCAAACAAAGTTGGCAGCTTTGGGTGCAAGACAGCAAGAGTGGTATTATAAACAGGATTGCACAATACATGTCTACAAGTGTGATCAGGATTATTGGTGACTAGCTACACTAAGTCTTAGCACTAAAACCTGATTCAGAGATAGTGGTCCTAAGGTGATCTGGATGAAAAATTTAAGATTAATGTTCCCGAATTTCTTTTAGTTGTGTTCCCCGTTCCCCCCGTTAGCTGCTACCATACTAGGGTCTGCAACATGCACCGGCAATGGCCAAGGATGATAAAGCGGACAGTGGCGATCATGGCATTTGCAGTAGAGACGATGGGCGATAGCAACCAGCTTGAGTGGGTGTGGGAGAGGAAAATATTAAAAGAAAAGGGAAAACTAAAATGAGGGATGAATGTGGGTCAAGTCTTGCTCGGTTGGTAGGAGCGCGCGACGTGCGCCCCACCCACCTGCGTTAGAGCGCTGCTTGATGTGGGTGTGTGGCGCCGAGTGCAAACGCGTGTGTATATGTTTGTAGCTCGGTGATCGTTCTCTTTTAGTGTATGGCAGACCTCCTGTTTGCACCAGATTTTAGAAATTACAAGACAAATCAGCAGATCATACGAGTTTGGATAATGCACGGGATATCTTTGGAAAGTTTGGATAACATGCGGCAAGTATCTGGAAACAAGAGACCAATTAGGAAACTATAGCCGACTCGGATTATGTTGCCGTGACAGAACTGGACTCGGATCGGCTGACGGGGTATATAAGGCGTGCCAGGGCTATTTGAAGAAAATCATCCACAGCAAATCACATCTGCCAGTTTTTCGTAGCTTTTAGTCTTTTAGCCTTGTAATTCCCTTTTGTAAGTCGACATCAATCAAATAAAGTTGCGTATCGCCGATTGTTTGATCGTCTTCGATTTTTTCAGGTTTGATTTGTTCTGTCTTGTTGCACATCGCCTTTTCAGAATCGATCAACCTTTACCCTTCTGATTAGCCTTAATCAGTTAATCTGTTTATCTTCTGATCAGCCTTCAGTTGATTTTAGTTTAGCCGATCATTTTTTAATATCGGCTTAAACCGAATTTCACTACTTGTTCCTTATCGATTGCAGGGTCAAATCGATTGGCACGCTTGACGCACTTGAACCCGGTGTTCGTCCAGTGTGTTGCGATCAAAAACCCCCTTCACGTTTTTGGTGTCAACACATTTTTGGCACGCCCGGTGGGACACGATCGGGAAGATGACTGCAGGCAAAACTATTGCACTAGCCGACGTCAATACTGACGCCATAATCGTTCCTACTTTGGACGATTTGACTCCGGAGCAGCGTAAGGAGATTGAAGATCGGAAAGCTGCCTTGGAGGAATTAATGTTGGGTCATCAGAAAACCCGACGAGGGGTCACACAGAAAATGGCGCTTCCAACATTGAATCCCCTTAGTGAAGCCGGCGTCGCATCGAATCCGGTAAGCCGATATATGCCGGCTCAAGCCGAGTTATCTGTTATGATTGAGCAATCCGTACATCATGCATTAATCAATCAGTCATCGGCCTTGGTTATGACCCTAAAGCCGATGATAGAAAATAGCGTAAAAACTATTGCACAAGAGTTGGCAGCGTCTGGAGGATTATTAGATCCATTGCAGCCACTCCCAACGTATCCGGTGTACTCTATGGCACCAAATGCTAACACGATAAAAGTATCGGCACCTGCACCCTCGCTAATGTCGACTCAACCCACTGTGTTGGCACCGGCAAATTCTCGCCCAAGTCCTGTGACCCATTACCATGCATATACCGACGCTGCAAAGTTAGATACAGGTAATATACCATTGGCATCAGGGACTGCCTACGTCCAGTCGGCTCATCAGCCGATTGAATTAGATAGAAGTCATAAACCCCAAGGACCAGCCCAAGTAAAAAATCCGGTTCCACATAGGGTAGTTTCATATGCGAGTCGTTTGTTCCATTGCTCGAGATCCCGCTGCGTAACCGAGGGTACGAATCATGGCACGCTCAGATCCGCGGTTAGGGCAAGCCGACCGACCGAGTTTGCACTCGTGGGGTAGGATGCGATTCATCACGATTGGCCGAATCCCAGTGCTACATCGACCAATAACATTAACTGTGCTGATCAGATTTCTATGGTCTTGAGAGATCAATTCGGATTACAGCCCAAAGGAAAAACGATCGGCTATAGAAAGCTGTACCCAGATTATATTGACCGCATGCCATACCCCTATAACTTTAGGATTCTCGATTTTGCAAAGTTTTCAGGGGATGATTCTGTCACTACCCTAGAACATGTTGAACGGTTTATCGCCTAGTGTGGTGAAGCAGCTCAGTCCGACGGATTGAAAATTAGACTTTTTCCTCTGTCATTATCAGGAACTGCTTTTACTTGGTTGACAAATCTGCCTCCAAATTCGGTCCATTTTTGGAACGATTTAGAGAGCCGATTTCATGAATACTTTTTCTCTGGCAGTCTAGAACTAAGGATTTCGGACCTAAGTGCTGTTCGACAAAAGTTTGGTGAGTCAGCTTCTGATTATATTAGAGGGTTTAGAGAAGTGCGAAATCGATGCTTCAGTGTAGTGTTGCCCGATAATCAACTAGCCGATTTAGCATTTCAAGGACTGATTCCCCCACTTAAGGAAAAACTTGCTGGACAGGAGTTTACTGATCTAAGTCATCTGCTTCATCGTATCCAAGACAGAAAGCCGATATTTAAGTAAAGAATTCAAAGATAAAATTAAGCTAAATGGCAATGGCAAGGATAAGGCCAAAGTAAATATGGTCGATTATAATTCAAGTGAAACTTCTGAGGATGAAGCAGACGTGAATATAACCGATTGGATAAAGGGTTCCAAGAAACCACTTATCTGTTCATGGCTTAAGCCGACGCGAAGTAAGTCAGAGGTTAAGTACGATTTTGACGTATCCAAGTGTGACCGCATATTTGATATGTTATTACAAGAGAAGTTGATACGACTACCAGAAGGGCATACCATACCATCGGCCGATGAGATCAAAAAGCGACGATATTGTAAGTGGCATCATTTTTTTTTCTCATAACACTAATGACTGTAACATCTTTCGCAATGATACAAGCAAATATTGAAGACTATTACTCAAATTCGCAGAAGAGCCGGCCATGGAAGTTGGTGTCAATCCCTTCCCAATAAACATGGTTCAATGCTCAAGCAAAGGAAAGGAGATTGTCGATGAAAGACCTAAAACAACGCGGCAAGTCGACATACAGTCTAGCTCGAAAGGTGAAACGCTGAAGATAACAATCGGCTCATTACAAATAAAAGCCGATCAAGATGGGAAAAATTCAACAACAGTTAGGCCGAAAGGAGAGTTACAAGTCGGGCGATGGGTACAAAGCCGAATGGTCTCCACCTCGAAAACCAGCATTCAAAACTAAACCAACTTTTTCACAGTTACTTGAGAAGTATGAGAGAATAAGCCATCGGCAGAAGCAACAATCTCGCCGACCGGACAACTCGTATCGGCCAAACAGCATGTATCGGCCAGATAATTTGTATCGGCCTGACAACATAGAAAGAGCTCACCAGAGATGCCCCTTTTGGCAATTTTGTTGGGAAAGGGGTGTAGCATTACCCTCTCCAAGATCGTGCCCCATGGAGCATTACCCACAGAGAGATTGACCAAGACAGCTGGTAAAAAATTGTCTGGATCGGCACCAGACCGCACGGAGTAGGGATACAGGAAGCCGATAAGAGAAAGGCTGAGCACGCCAAACCAACACAAGAGTGTGGAGCCTACAGAGAATCTGGCTGGTAAAATTCGCAAGCCGATTGAACCTAAGCCTAGGTGGTGCCCAATAGAACTTAGCCGATCACAGCGCAGACGACTTCAGCGCCTGAGGACGCAGGAGATAAGGGAAGCTGAAGAGGAAAAACAAAGAGATCAGGCATTCAACGAGCTAAGGCCGATAAGACCTGGTAAAAAGGAATGGAGGAAAAAGGAGCAGGCCGATGATGAACCGGATTCCTCAGATGATTTACTGTCACCGATGATTCGAGATGATACCCCTCCCATGGATATTAACATGGTCTTTACCTTACCAGCCGAGTTCAGGATCAAAACTGAATCGGCTAAAGATATGTTCGCTCAACTGTGTCTAGGTGCACAAGACGCCGTGTTTGAAAAACCACAAGATCCTCATCGGCACTTGAAGCCATTGTATTTAAAGGGGTATATCAACGGAAAGCCGATATCCAAGATGTTAGTAGATGGGGGGGCTACTGTGAACCTGATGCCACTCACTACTTGCAAGAAGTTGGGCAAAACCGATGAAGACCTGATCAAGACAAATATGGTATTAAATGATTTCACAAGTAATCCCACTGAAGCAAAAGGAGCAATGGTTACAGAGTTAACCATCGGCAGCAAAATTTTACCAACCGCATTTTTTGTAATCGAAGCAAAAGGAAACTATAGCGTGCTCCTTGGACGAGATTGGATACATGCAAATTGCTGTATACTGTCAACTATGCACCAGCTTCTTGTACAATGGAATGGAGATGAAGTTGAAGTCGTCTCAGCCGATACATCGGCTCATATCGCTATGGCTAGTTCATATGCGAATTGGCCGCACGAAGAGGCAGAGTGCATATCGGGCAAAACTCTAGACGATTGCGATTTTATATGCATTGGTAAGTCAGGATTGATGCCGATCAGTGTTAGGTCAGGCACGTTTGATCGGGCAAGTGAAGTCTTAAGAAGATGGAGTCAGAAATGATCCAAATCTTACAAGACAAGGTGAAGAGCTATCGGCATGTGATAAATTCGTGTGAAGCAATCGAAGACTTCCAGAACGAAAAATTGGGTCAAGGATTCAGTTCTGCCGATATGCTAAAAGAAGTCAATATATGAGAATGTGATAGAAAAAGACCAACTTTTGTAAGTGCGGGGCTAGGACTAGAGTGCAAAAATAAGTTGGTTGAAATACTTATGAATTATAGAGATTGTTTTGCCTGGGAGTATTATGAGATGCTCGGATTAAGCCGACAACTAGTGGAACATCGGCTGCCCATAAAGCCAGGATATCGGCCATATAAACAATCTCCTCGATGTTTTAATCTAGAATTATACGATGTGATAAAAGAGGAAATTGAGAGGTTGTTGGAGGCCAAATTTATAAGACCTTGTCGATATGAATGGGTGTCCAGCATTGTTCATGTGATGAAAAAGAACGATAAGCTTCGGGTATATGTAGATTTCAGGGATTTGAATAAAGCCACACTAAAATATGAATACCCGATGCCTATAGCCGATATGCTCATCGATGCTTGTAAGTTCAACCTTCATTAGTTATGGTTTTGGTGTTAATGACAAATCTAATATTGCGATTATCCATCTAATGCGATAGTGTTATTAATGACAATCTTATATCGAGACTAACATGTTTGTTTAGAATATCTTTGTTTAGTCTCATCGCATTGAAAAATGGAAAACCCGAGGTATGTATGCATATTCATTATAGTATTAATTACATACTTTGGATTCAAGTTAAAGTATGAATGTCCCCGTTACATTTACCACAAAATGTGCATCATGTTTCCCAATCCATATATTACATGGATGCACATATTTAGGGGGAGTTTGTAGTTTAACTTGAAAGTCTCTTTGTATTGATCAATTCGTTATTGACACATATAAGGATCAAGACAAAGAAACTAAATCCTTGAGTATATGTTTGAATTGCCTAGTTATAAGTATACTCGTGGAAATATAGGATATGCTCCAATACAATCAAATTGAATATGTGCATATTATATCCAAGTCAATCATACTTATGCACATATACATGTGGGTGTATTCTATAGTTGATGATTTAGAGTAATGATCATTTCCATATAGTTTACATATAATGGATCATTACTTTTCATCAACATGAGTATATGAAAACTTGTGTAGTTAATATATACTCATATCAATTTAAATGATAATTTAAATTGAGTTCATTTGTCTTGTTAATCATTAAAGAACACTTCATCATATGTTGATGGTGTTTTGTGATTAATTGAGGACAATGAATAGTTCTTAAGTATAATAAAGCATGAGTTGCATTATTGTACTTAAGACACAATTAAATCATTTCAATTGATTTAGGTTGTGCTCAATTGATCTAAAGGCATCCATTATGTGTTAATGGAGTGCCGAGATAATTGAGATACCATGCATCTTGGACTAACTATTTTATGAGTTGTGATTGAGTTAGGTCCAAAGATGGATGAGATGATGAAAACGGGACAAGGACGGCATCATGAGTTGATGGGCGTCAAGAGTGGATCCCGAAGAGGAGTCGAGTAGAGATCCCGAGGGAGTATCAAGCGATGATCATAAAGACCCCAAAGGGGATTGCTTGCACGCGGCGACAAAGGTATAATTAGATAGGCTAAGGACTTTGTAGTCTTTGAGTCTAAGGTTTTATCATTGTGCTATTAAGAGGGTCGCTCCTAGCTTGAGCTTCATCATGTGTTGGTGATCTCATTCGCGTTCACTCGAGCTCAAACCATTTGGATTTGGTTTTTGCATGAGGGTTAACCATTTGGCATGTGTTGCGAATGGGTTAAACTTATGCTTGGTTGTATTTGGTTTTCAGATTATGCTTTGATTTGCATGTGTTGCAAATAGGATAAGCTAGTGCGTTGGCTTTTGCGTGAAGTTCACTTTTGCATGTGTTGCATTAGTTGACGCTTCATGTTTTGGTTCGCAAAACAATCTTTCTAAAATCGTGTGGTTGCTTGGAGCTAAGTTTTGCATGTGTTGCAAAAGGAGAGAGCTCAAGCATGATTTGGTGTTTATGTGTTTGTATGGAGCTAGAGGCTCGCATGTGTTGCGAGTAAAGAGCTCATACGATTGAAATGGTTTTGGTTTGAAGTTTGGTTTCGTGTTGCATTGAACTAGAGAATTGCATGTGTTGCAATTAGAGAGTTCATGCATCTTGATTTGATGTTACTTGGAGCTAGACTTTTGCATGAGTTGCAAAGAGTAGTGCTCAAGCATGAAATGTGTTTATTGTGTTATTTGCAAGTTCGTTGTGCGAATAAACTGAGGTTTATGAGTCCGGAATTCCGAGAGCATGTGAGTGGGGCTTGCAACGGGTGTTGGCAAGTTGACCGGGTCTTGTGTTGACCTTCACATGGCTAGGGGGATTAATCTCATAAACTCGAGTTTGATTTGCTTAATACGTTTTGCAAATAGTTCTTGAGTTGATTGCGAAATGTGTTTTTGCAATTTGGTTGAAATTCTTTGAGCATGAGCTATGTTGGTGCAAATGTGTTTTGCACGTGTGTATGATCATGTGTTGATCATCTTTGTGGCTCAAAGAACAAGTTTGGTTTTTGGAGAAATGGATTTGGAGGTTGAAATCGGCTTTCTCCTTGTGGCCTAAGACTATCATCATTGCATGGGCATGGTAGTACCGCAAGTCTTGACTACCGGCCTAAGGCACCTGTAGGTATTTTCCATCGGATGTTTTTCGGTGAGTTGAGTCCCAAGACTACCGCTAGGTCGAGCGGTAGTCTCAGAATGCTTACTACCTCTAGGCCTCGAGGGCGGTAGTACGAAAATGGCCGTTAGCCGGCCGTTGGGGCTACAGGCGGTACTACTGCCCTTGAGGCTGTAGTACCGCTAAAAGGTCGATTACCCCTTTTGCCCCCAAACGGCTAGTTTTCTTGTGGGGCTATAAATACCCCTTGGGGGCTTGGGGCAAGTGTTCTTTGGTGTGGTTCTTTGTGTGTGGGAGTTGTGTGCATGTGTTGCTCTTCTCCTTTGCTTCTTGAGCTTAAGAGTGAGACTAATTGCATGTGTTGCAATTAGGAAGTGTTTTGAGAGGCTCTTGTGCATGTGTTGCACTTGAGTGAGGTCCTTGTGCATGTGTTGCACTTGGTGATCACCGAGGAGCGCATTTGTTGTGCCCGGTGAGGTTCAAGCAAGGAGCGGCTTGTTACTCTTGGAGGTTGCCGACTCCTAGACGGCGTAGGCGTCGTGCGCGGGAGCTCTCGAGGTGTGAGAAGCCCCGGCAAGTTTGTGAAGGTTCGGGTTGAGCCTACGCGCAAGCGTGAAAAACCACGACTAGTGGAAAGAGGCGGGTGCTCGAGCGGGAGCCGGTCCAAGTGTGGGCTAGCCTCAACGTGGACTAGGGGAGACCGGCAAGTCTCCGAACACCACGGAAAAACATCGGTTGTCCCTTGTCTCTTTACTTTCAAGCATTTACATTATTGAGTATTTATCAATTGCTTGAATTAGAATTGCTAGTATTATTTAGTTGATCAATTTAGCAATTCTTGTGTAGAGACATAATTTAGATAGTGCACATAGTGAGCCTAGTTGATTTAGGCCTTAATTGTCAAAACCGAGTTTATCGCTTCCGCATTATAATTGTGTAGGTTTTGACATAGGGGTTGATTAGAGCGAATTGAATTAGTGAGCGATCGATTTTTATAAACGCCTATTCACCCCCCCTCTAGGCGCATCCTCGACCCTACAATGCTGCGTTAGGTAACAAGATTATTAGTTTTCTTGATGGGAACGCTGGGTATAACCAGATATTTATGGCAGAAGTCGACATCCCCAAAACTGCCTTCAGATGCCCTGGTGCTCTGAGGTTGTATGAATGGGCTGTAATGACGTTCGGCTTGAAAAATGCAAGTGCTACTTATCAGCGTGCGATGAATTTAATTTTTCACGACCTAATCGGCCATATTGTTGAAATATACATTGATGATGTCGTAGTGAAATCTAAAGAAGATTGGCAGCATTTGGCCGATTTAGAAAGGGTGTTTCAAAACACAAGGGCTCATGGGTTGAAGATGAACCCCTTAAAATGTGCGTTTGGCTGGACAATTTCTCGGGTTTATGGTTCACCAGAGAGGAATCGAGGTAAACCAAACAAGAGTGAAAGCCATAGTCAATACAAAACCGACGATATGTAAAAATGAATTGCAGAAGCTGATCGGCAAAATCAACTACTTGAGACGATTTATTTCAAATCTGTCTGATAGGATTCAAACTTTTACACCTTTGTTAAGGTTAAAGGATCATCAGGATTTCATATGGGGAGCCGATCAGCAAAGAGCTTTTAGTCTTTTAGCCTTATAATTCCCTTTTGTAAGCCGATATCGATCAAATAAAGTTGTATATCGCCGATTGTTTGATCGTCTTCGATTTCTTCAGGTTTAATTTGTTCTGTCTTGTTGCGCATCGTCTTTTCAGAATCGATCTACCTTTACCCTTCTGATTACCCTTAATCAGTTAATCTGTTTATCTTCTGATCGGCCTTCGGCTGATTTTAGTTTAGCCGATCATTCTTTAATATCGGCTTAAACCGAATTTCACTACTTGTTCCTTATCGATTGCAGGGTCAAATCGATTGGCACGCTTGGCGCACTTAAACCCGATGTTCGTCTAATGTGTTGCGATCAAAAACCCCCTTCACGTTTTTGGTGTCAACACCTCCTTACCAAAATTTTTAAAAAGGATGCAATGTTGTTATTAGGGCAGATAAACCAGTTTAGTAAGCTTATTAAGGATAAATATGATACTGGGTTGCAGCAGAAACACATGTGAATTTGGTTGAGGGGCACCGGCCAGGATAACAACCCCAACCCCCCAAAAAAATCTATCAATCATCTAAACTTGTCCTTTTGGGAAACTGTGATCTCTTTTTGCATTATAATTTTATAATGCTTTGATTAGTAAAGTCGTAGGAGTGAGTCACATAATCATACGCAAGCAAATTATAACCACCGTAAAACCTTTATCACTGCTAGCACCTTTAGTGAAAAGAAATTTATTCTTAAGAGATATAGAATGGCCTGAATAGTACTAAATTAATCGAGGACAAGTTTGTTAGATGTTACCCCTAAATATGAGCCACTGACATGTGCTTGAGATTACCAAGTTAATTTGAGGGGATTTACTATGAAGTATGAACGGTTTGATTTGACCATTTTCATCTGTTACAAGTACCAGCAGGTTGATTTTATGAGCCTTAATCTGCAAAATGACGAAAAAGAATTAGAACCGATCACCTATTTGTTTGGCTCTAGTTTGAAAAAGGTCGATTGAAAAACCTTCAATAACAACCAAATTCTCTCTGGTCGCTCAAAAGTTTGGTGCATAACCATTGAACCATATCAGTCCACCTTGAACCAAATATCATGCAGAAGATGATGCTTCATGGATTCAAGACTGAGCAGAATAAACGCCAAGTGTTCCAAAAAATCTTTAGCAAGTTAGACTAGATTTAACCTGAAACTGTAAGTGTAATTTATAATCATGCACCAGATTAGCAAGAGTGGTTCGGCATGTGCCCTCCGCAAAGCCAAAGAACGAAAGAATTATCTTGGGTGTCAGATTTGTATTTATAGTAGTTACAATTGTTCATAAAAAGGACGTGGAGTTGGTACAGACCACCCAGATATGTGTGGAGCTGTTGAAAATCACTTTTCTCACAGATATCAATTAGGTAGTACACCCCAGGTCTCAACTCTCAAGGCCTCATCAATTTTTCTGCCATGCAAGAAGGGTAAGATTGCTGAGACAAAAGCACAAATAGACTGAGACAAAAGCACAAATAGAAGAGCTTCATTAGGGAAGAATACACCGTGTTATGCCTGTCTGAAATGGACTCTGTCCAGAAAACATGCAAATGTAACCAGCAAGAAAGTGCATTGAGTGCTTTCCTAGGTTTTCCCTTATGCTGACGCATCTACATGGTCCACACAAAAGGAGAGAATTTGGGTGTGTTTGTATCAAGTGGTATATTTATAAGATGGTTAAAAAAAATTATCCATATATTTGATTGTTTGAATAGAATCATCCCACCTGGATGATAGGATACAAATTTAAGAAATATTCCCTTATAGATGCTAAATCATTCCATTAACTCAAAACAATAGAACCAAATAATACAGGACCATCGTATCCCATTCAACCTCATCTCATTAACCAAACACACTCTTAGTGTATACGTTTTTTTTGGCATACGAACCTCAAATATGCATGTCTGAATGACATGATCATTTCCGTGTCGTGCCACTTTAAGTTCTTTACTTTTTTTTTTCCTTTTCTTTTTTGGTGAAAGGCAAACTACAATATCCTGTGTCGCAGCAAATGGTTCCTTAAAAGCCTACTTTTAGCAATGAACCAGCGTCTGGAAAGGTGAGTTAAGGATACCATAAACCCTTGGCAATGAATAAGCCTGTAGTGCAAAAGTGAACTAGATCCGCAGCACTGTCCAACAATATATCCAGACATGGCATAGTATCAAAGCTCTATATGAGTCACCTGAAAAAATTGCAAGAGTCCATAGTTTTTAGTGTATTTCGCAAATACCTTCATATACGCACATCAAAGAGTGTGTTCAAAAAATGTATATACCACCTAGATAGTCTTGTATACACACGTACATACCCTTCATTTCGTGAAACTCTCTACATTGTAAAATATGGCATAGAGAATAACTTACCCTTCGTTTCATGAGATACTCTACTCCCGGGAGTAGTTACTCCTACATCTAAAATATGACCTAAACGAATTTAAAATACTCCGTTATGACTTATGTTCCAAGCAAAATATCCTGCCATGCTACCCATCTTGGAATCTGCAGACTCCAAACAACTAAGAAGTATGCTTACTGAATCTTCCGAGATAGCCATGCATCGTCCACCCTCTCTAGATTAAAAAAATAATATAAATACCAAAACTTAAAGTACATAAAATCACAGAAAGAAAAGACGAGAAAGGCAATATATTTACCGCTGTTGGTGCCGAAGAGTGGTGCATAACAATTTGCAACATGCAGCATACATGTCAACTGAAAAATGTCTATCAAGTATATATTCATTACTATCTGCAAGTTGTCCTAGACTTTGGTTGCAATATTTTGCTGAAGAATATGATATACTCCGACAGGCAAGAAGATGTTTGAAGCCCTTGAAATATGAAAAGTGTCACAGGAACATGCAGGCACTGGGATACATGGCATGCATCAATTTGAAAAGAATGTCTCCCACAAATGCTGTGCTAACCTCAACCGACATTAGAGTAATGGCTCCAGCATCTGGATGAAAATCAGGGCATCGAGGGGGCAGCTTATCTATGTAGAATATAAGTGGACTTTGAAGGTGTAAAACAATGTTGAATAAAGCACCAACTAGGCCTGGGACAGTTCTCTTAAAAACATGCTTATTTCCTGCAATATGAGTTGAAAATCCGTTAAAAAAACTTGTATTCAAAGAAGACTTTCTGCAGATATATCTGACCATGAAACAAGGTGTGAACCACACACTGGCAAAAGACAACTTTATACAATATTTTTAAAAAAATACACAGGAGGAGCAGCACATCTTTGTTTTTAAGGAGTATATATGGGGATTTGAGCCCATGACCTCAAGCAGCAAAGTGCTCTACCACTACAATAGAGCATCACATCTGTTCATGTTGTTGAGAGAGATCCCACCATACTCCAGTTAGTGTTGGGGGAAGACCCCATGATACCCGGCGGCTTCTCCACAGGGGTGCACGGCATGGGGTGTTGAGGGAGACTCCTTCGAACCCTGCGGATTCTCTAAATGGCGAGTGCCTGGTTCAATAGGATGCCCCCCTTAGACACCCACGAAGAAGGGTGGGCGCCCTCGTTCCGCTTGGCATCGACTGACCCCAAAAGCAGAATAAAAAACAAACAGCCTAATTCTAGAATCTGATTCACAATCCAGCCCACCCATATACACTAGAATCCACAATTCACTTTATATGTGCTTTTGGATTCTAGTTTTTGGAGAATCAGTTTCTCTACAAACACAATCCAGAATCAGCTTTTAGAGAATCCAAAGCTGAAACAAATAGGCCCTAAGTCCTAGAGCCTCTACAAGGTCAGCCCCCGAAGGAGGGCCCAAACCTCGGGACCCCATGTGGGATCCCGAGGTCAAAGGCTTACCTCTAGGAAACAATAACATGGGATCCACTACCACCTCTGCGGAATGATGAGGATGCTCACGGTTAAACCACCCTTTCAGAGACAGGATAGTATTTATGTAACAGGCTTAACACCTATAAAAGCTCACCGTAACCCCTATTTATAATTTGAACTCTCATTGAATACAAGAAATAAACAACTGGTGTGCTTTAGAGGAACCCGAACAAGGAGATGTCCCTCTACTCCCCGCCCGGGGGGCACACCGACAGGAGTGTCTGAACCTATATAAATCCTCGTGTCAACTCTCTCTCGGGGATGGCAGCCTGTGAAACGGTTGGCGTCCACCCTCACGTGTCCCGTTTCCTAACACGTGACACATGTAATGCTGTGCTATAAAACATTACATGGCACAAAGTATATTCAATTACTCTGCACCTTGTGGTATTGACAAGCACCAATTTTAAGCCACTATCACACAACCAAAAGAGGAGCCAAGCATTCCTCCAAAATAGTATTTTACCGATTATGTAAACAAAAGAGATGTCAGTTGTTTCCCAAACAATCAATGACTAATCCAAAGTCCTAATCATTCAAGACCTACTTAATTTTTTTTGCATGCCAATAACATGATGCTTATACCTGATATATTCTCTGATTATTGTTGGGCGAGTAAACTAGTTCTCATGCATACCAGGCTGTTAAACATTTAGTAAATTACTGACATCTTTAAAGAAACTGATTTAACATCCATCTTAGAAGCAGTGGATTAATATCACCTTCCTGCAAATATAATTGTAATTGTATAACAAATAATATCAGATAGAAAATTTGGGCTGCTAACCTGGCACAGATTCAAGAACCAGATAGAGGCAGTCAATCCCAGCGGCAACATCACAAGAAACTGTCCCACCATCAGAATTTCCAGTGTTTACTTCATATATTGAGTGGCTATATTGATTCACTCCAACCAATGCTCTTTCAATGACTTGAAGAGCTGCATTTAGATGCATGTTTGATGCAACCTTGACAAATATTCTCAGTGACAGTCTTAAGTCTTGGTTTCAATGAATTTAATCTATTCTGCCTATTGATGACATCTTTAGTAACAACATAACCAGATAAATTCTGTAAATGAAGTGTTTTTGTATTTGATCCAATTTCATGGGTAGGCAGAGTTGCATTCTTTCCTTGAAGTAAAATGCATTTTCCAACAGACCTCAAATGGGCATTTACTATCTGACTATACAATTTCTTTTGACATGTGAGTTCAGGCAATGTAAAATAGCTTCCTAAAGCTTCAAGATACCTTAATATTCCATCAATCCATACAAGAGAAAACATGTCTGCTATTTTCTGCAGAGCAATGTAAGCTGTCCCGACCATTGGACCCAATGAAAGTTGTTGGAAAGGACTGCATGCCTGTCTAAAAACATTGCTTGGGAAGGATAGGGTGCCCTTCAGCTTGACAGTAGCAGCAGATACATTGTACAAATCCCTCAGGTTTTCCAAAAGAGATCTTTTCATAGGTTGTATATTAGACAGATCAAAACCACGAGTTTCACTTGAAATATTGGGTAAACCATTTGAGCGAAATTCGTTATCCTTTAATTGATGATTAGTCCATTCATCCATGACTGCACCAATATTCAGAAAACCATTCTCACAAGCCCAGCTCTTGTGGAAGACGAACAGAGATTAGATCAACAGACCCACAATTATTGTTCTCCCTAAACAAGACATGCAGGCAAATATCTACAAAGGCCTTGAATTTAGCAATATACCCACTAAATCTGGAGGCATACTGAAGCATCACTTTTGTTTCCTCTGGGCTTGCTAGATAATCTTTGAATGTTCTTTATAATGCTGAAATAGGACCCCACATGAATCCTCCTATGCAAGATATGGTGCATAATAATCTCTCCCAGGATACAGTGTTATAACAGTTCTCTAATTTGATAACACACTTGCTATCCATTACAGTTACAGGTATGCCGGTTGTTGTCTTCTTAAAAGTTCAGCTATAGTTTTGACATACTCCAAGGCTGAATTTTCTAGTATATCAAATGTCTGGCCATCATGTTCTGAAGTATTGCTTTCAATAGGACTACGATTCAGGGAAGATCCGAGTTGTTTCTTGGGACCCAACAAGCAAAATACAGAATTCATGTTCGCTAGTGTAGAATATATTTCTGATGTATTATCTACCAAGGAGAATATGATATTTTTCATCTGATCTGTGAGCTCTTCAAATATTAGGTGCGACAAACTAACAATCTCCTGAACAGATCTCAAAAGCCAAATCAGAGAATATTAGTTACCAAAAAGTTTGGAAAATGCTGAGTATTGCTTTGACTCTGGGCATTCTTTGCCAAATTTCAAAATTTCAAGACAAGATTTTTCATTGCCCTCCAACAGCATATAAACAAATGAAGTAGCTCCACAGGATTACAGGATTCGTAACAATGGCTTAGCAATGCAAATAAGAGGACTCTGCACAAAAGGAAATTGAGGAATCATCAGCGACAAGCTAATCAGAATGTTAGCATTGCAGATAATAAATGCCATGTTAGCACGTATTCTCCCCAAAATTGCTGACAACCCAAGATTCCAGGAAAGCTGTAGCCTGTAGGGTTAACTAGGTGGCACATAGTTCATCACCCGCATGTTGTCGTATACTCATATGAAAAGTTGTATAAATATTGAATACACAGAAAAAAATGAACAGATCAAAAACTATGTTAACTGGAACATTGAACGCACTAGAAATAACCCAAAGAAAATATATATTGAAAAATTCTGAAGTCGCACAGATCAACAACTATGTTAACTGGGTTTTCATGATGACGTAAAAGTTCAACAATCAACAGAGTAAAGATCCTCGTAAAAACAATGGACCCTTTGTCACATATTTGGCATTTGTTCCTTCCAATCACTGTCACAAGAACAAACAACGAGGTAAAGCCAAGGAGATAGGTATAGTAAATGAGCATAGCTAGAAAATTATGCCAACATACTACGAAAGTGACAAGTGTTTGTGAGCAAATTTTTTGGTCAACAGTGCCTGGTATTCTAGAATGAAGGGAACATGCAGATTTATACTCTTAATGTTAGTACAATTGTAAAAGCATAGGTGTCATAATTAGTACATATGGAAAAAGGAATACAGTGCACACTTGCCTTTCTAGATGGAAAATATAAGTTGTAAGATGGAAAAATGACTTGGAGTTTGCATGAAATCCAGGAACTGTACTCAGAAAATTAAGTAAATTCTCACAGATCCGGTGTTTATCCATGCCATGTGCATGGGTGGGATCAGAATATGTACCAAACATCTCATTTTCCAGTTTATTTAATATCATTTTCCAGTTTATTTAATATCTCCATGAAATCGGGTGAGGAATCCAACAAGACAATATCTTCATTTGTGTTGGCGACAAAAGAAGATCTTCAGATCATGGCAAAAACTTGATGCCAAATTCTTCAACAGCACCTAGGAAGTAATACATTCATCCCAAATTAGACCAAGAAATTAGGAAAGGCATGCAAAAGAAACCACCAAGACCTAGAACTATAAAACAAACACTGATCATCATAACATCAGAGTAATATTGTCATCATATTTGATAAATTACTGAATAACAATCCTTTTTTTTTACAGACGGATCAGGACGATAGATACCTTTCGATCATAAATAATAGTATCACAAAGGATCTCCACTGAAATATTATGCAAAGTTATTCCTCTGTAGGAAGATTGACTGCCATTATTCTCCTCATCTTTGCATGACCACTTTTGAACAAAAGAAAACTTTATCAGATTAGAAAAGAAGTTCTTTAAATCCATTTTAGATGCATGTGAAATCCAAATATCAATGTGTTCACACAAAAGCCGCCAAGTTGCTATAGGAAAAGAACCTTTATCTAAAGAGCATAGACTTAAATTCCAAGAAGCAATAATCTCATAACGCCGAAAAGGGCAATTTTCTACTGAAGACGACAGCCTCACATAGCTCATCATAAAACTAGTAAGTTGAGCAGCCTCGAGACAGCAAGACTCCTTTAAAAACTCAGTGTTTCCTCTATCCCCCATATCAAATTGCTGTGTATCATCTGTAGGTGCATAGATTTTCTCTTCAACAAGTGTTATTAATATCTCATTAATGGACTTCAGCATGCAATGAATTTCTACTAGCCTTGTTGCTCCTAAATTAGAAAAGTCCTTTGAATATGACTTACACTCTAATACCAAGGGTTCCATAAACTGCATAAACACTTCAAAAGGTAATTCTCTACGATGCTGGGGTTCTTCAGAGCCCTCGCTAATTTTTTGCAAGCTATTAAAGGTCATACCCCTCGGTGCTAAAGATGTTCTTTGATTTCTAGCCCTGCTAACAAACAACTGAAACAAGAAACCAAGCCCAGCCAGTAATACAGCCTTGTTTTCTGCTTTTATAGTTTTATCCCTTTGAATTGCTCAAATAGATGCCTATGGTAGCTTCCTTTGACATCCTTAGCAGTGGATGCTTTATTTAAATTTTTTAGGCCAAAATATCCACTAAGATGTTGGGGAAGAAACAGTCCATTTGACAAAAATTCTTCAACAATCATTGCAGTTCCTACATGTTTTTACTCAATGGAATTTGCTTGTGAATTAAGTAAAACGAACAATTTCAACAGAGGGTCAAGAATCCTATCAACAAAAGCACGGAAAATATTCTTAGGATTTGTATAAAATCTCAGAAAGTTGGAAAATTGCTCAAGCAGCCAATTTCCAAGCTTCTGAAGATCAGGATAGCCATTCTCCTTTATAGGTGAAACCTTCTGGGCAAGATTGATAACCTCCACAAGAGGCCCAAAAAACCAAGCCTGCATTGAAGAAGGCTCTTGTATTGGAGGAGAAAAGAAAGGTCATGCAGTCTAAAACTCATTTGAAGAGCTCAAAAGATTCATTGTCATCACATGAAGAACCGGTATCAACTCTGCTCAAACCATCATTTGCAACATGACCAAGTGATTTAAGTAAGTTCAGGGAAATTGAGATGCATGACTTCTTTTCAATACAAACTCTCAAAATAACCCAATATCTATAATCCAACACGGGATCAAAAGGCTCTGACATTTTCTTACTATTCTCATGCAAAATTAAGATAGACTGCACCCAGTTACCAATAAAGGACACCATACGTAATAACTGAATGTTGTCCGCTCCATGGCCATAGCTTGATTGATCTGACTCTGTAGTTAGAAATTTGTAGGCTAGTTCAATCTTTCTGCATGATTTAACAACATATAATTGTCAAGAATCCAAACAACAAGAGCATAATAATGTTGACCTAAACATGATTTAACAAACGTGTTCTGTCACCAGTTAAAAAGGCACTGAAATATGTACTTTAATATAAACCAAACAGACCCTATTGGGGATGTGGGTCATAAAAAAATATTGCATATGCAGAATATGCTCAGTTTCTGGCTTACTGCTTTTGAAAGTCCAGAAATTAATAACAGAAACCACCATATGACCTAAAGTAATGCAACTGTTTTCATAGATTAATACGCTAACTCAACATTGATGCAAACAGTGGACAAGTAAACAGCTAGCAACATCGAATCCAAATGAAGCACACAGCTAAGATGTAACTATATCTCTTAAGACCCTATCTGGGCTGAATCAGATAAATGTCCTGGTACAGTTACTTACAGCAGCAAACAAGCATTTCCAAATCCACAATGACCGAGCCGGTTAAACAATCAAACCCGAAGCATGAGAATTAATTCCTACTCTAAGAGTTACATGAGAGCTAAGCTGCATTAAATTGCAAGCAGGAGCAGTACGGAATGACCTTTCGAGCGAGAGCGCCTTGCCCTGGAGGGAGAGGACGAGGTCGAGGTTTTCCCAGCCACCCCTGGGGCCGCCGAAGCGAGACCTGGCGAACTTGGCATCGCTCGGCCCCTCTCCGGCGGGTGGAAGAGATTAGCTCCGCCACCGCTTCCTCGCCGCGCCACGGGTCGGCGGCAGCCGGCGCCATGAGAGTGCGAGAGCGGAGGAATGGTAGGGTTCTGGGTTTGTTTGCTCAAGAGCGTAGGCAGGCAGCCTCGTTTGATGAGTGTGCCCAAGCCACGCGTCGTATAATTTTCTGCCGTGTCTGACCAAGCACGTATCTTAAAGCTGGCCATGACCGTCACCGCCTCACCGGCCCGGCTCGCAGCGTATGGTCTGGTCGAGCTCGAGTCCACAGCTCCGGGTTCCAGATAGAAACCCTAGCAGAAGGCTCGGCCGCTGAATCGAACTGGAGAGAAGACGACGATGACGACGAGGGAGCCGCTCGAGCCGTCTCGGCGCGAGGGGCGCGACTCGCACGGGAGGCGCCCCCACTCCTCATCCAGGTCGCGGCGGGACGATCCCAGGTACCAACCAATCCACCGCAATCCCATTGTTACCTCGATCTGAATGGATTTAGGTTCGTGTAAGGGGATTTGGGAGGGTTTTGATTCCTAGGTCCTGCAATTTCCGGTTGGATTTCCATACTTACAAGACAATGCAAGTTGATCTATTACTCCTTGCCGAAATTCCATTTGGTAGCCCCAGGAGGAGAAGAGATGAGAGGAGGCGTGAATCAGATAGAAGTCGTAGAGCTCAGTATGGCAGCCGAGCGGACGATAGTGCCAAGGCAAATGACCATGATGAGAAGAGGAATAGGCAAGAGGCTGCGCAGCGCGATGATCCTCTGCGTGCTGAGGGGAAGTCGCTGAGCGATGCAAAAAACGACACTCCCGCGAGGCATGAGAGATCTCCTAGAGGAATCAAACGGTTTGCTGAGTCAAGGGAGGCTAGGCGGCCTCGATCTTTCTTTCAGGTGTTTGTCTTTTCTCCATGTACGAAAAGGGATTACCACCAATGGTTTATGTTCTTTGCTTCCAGTGGTTTGATAGCTATTAACAGTGTGCTAGTAGCTACTGAGAATTTAGAATGTCACGGTCTGAAGAACTGTTTGCATGTGCCGGAGCAGTAACCGCCAATTCCTATGCCCGTTGTTATAGAATGTCTAATTGTCTATCTGTTAGCCTATCTAGAAAATACAAACTCACAAGAGAGTGAGCTGGCTTAAATCGCATCCCGTAAGTTCATTTTGTTTCTACAGTTCAATATACATTACATTCTTATATGTTATATGTTGCAAGTTACGTCCTGTGTTTGTCAGTACGTAGCAGTGTATTGTTGTCGTATTTCAATAGTATATTTTTTGTCTCTTGGAGACAAGTGTATAGATTAGTTAGATCCATGGACTGCTAGCTATGTCTCCCTATGAGATACAAATTTGCACATTTTGATGGTTTTCTAATTCAGCTTGGTTGAGCGAAGGCTCTAGATGTTCTTCCCTAAGGATTTTCAATCTAAAATCAAATTAAGGTTTTTTTTGTAGTTTAGATTATAACTGCTCTTGTTGTATTAAAGCACACAGATCTTGTGATGATCTTCTTCCTTCTACAACTCATAGATACTGAGCAAGGAGAATGATTATCTTGTAATGGCTTCCAATCATAACTTGAATATGCATATGTTTTGACTTTTGAGTTCAATTTGGTCTTTTATTTTTGTACATTTGCATTGGTTGTCATGTTCATGTTGTTTGTTCGTACTGTTGGTGAACTAGGTATATATGCAGTAAGAACATTGGTTTGTACTTGTGCTAAAGCATATTTTGTTGTCAACTCATCATGCATAGGTAATATATTTCTCGCAATGTAGTGGACTTCTTTTATGACACATACCTTCAAGTGCCCACTGTATTTAACAATGTTAGGCTACCTATGCTTGTATGTACAGTACGATGAATGTGGCAATTCTGGGCAAGGTGGCCGACGCAATGACCGCCAAGCTAGTGGTGAGCTGCCTTTTCAGTTAATTCTTTCTGCACTTATTTATTTCTCCATCCCTTCATTTAGGGTAACTTATTGTTGTTGATTTTTAAGACTATGGAAGACAAAGGGACCGAAAGGAACATCTTGGTGATAGAGATAAACACAAGTCTGAGGAGCGCAGTTTGCAGCAAAAGGTTGAGCAGGCTCAACAACAGAATGATGGTGATTCTACATGGAAGCATGATGGATTTTTCCAGTTGGAGGAAGAAGCAGCACCCCTTTCCAAAAGGAGGCCAGCATTTAAGGAGATGCGAATGCCACTGGAGGGGCAAGAATCTGTTCCTGCTGTAACAGAACTGGATTCAAGATCATGTAAACCTGATCAACCTGGACCAACCTCTGCAATGGGAGAAGAAAGGAGAAATTATCACACCCGGGGATTCATAAGACCAGATGATCGAGGTACCAGGAGGGGATTCTCTGACCACAGGAGTGCTGTTCAGAGAAATGGCTATGATTCAAGGGGGCGTTTTGCTGGCAGAGGAGGAAGGGGCAGAGACAGGTTTAGCAACCCATATGGGGGGAGAAACAGCATGTATCAGGCTGCTGGTGATCAAGCAGAAAAATGGAAGCATGACCTTTATGATCAGACGAACAGGAGCCCAACTCCGAAGACTGAAGAAGAGCAGATTGCAAAAGTTGAAGCATTGTTGGCGCTGTAGTTACCTTTCGTGTTGTTGTCTGGAGTTAAATGCGATGGCTAGATGATCATGTACTTGTTTTCATTGGCGCCGAATGTCGAGTATCTACCCCGATGTCACATGCTGCTGGATTTTGGCGTCTTATCTAGCAATTCATTTAGATTGAAAATGTTTTCTTCTTCCTCTGTACCGGATGTTCACAGTTTACTTCATGTAGGATCCATTGAGCAAAGAAATGTTTTTTGAAGGCTGAAATGCTCTTTTAATATGTTAAATTCGTTTTGAATTTGTATTTGGTACAATATTTTGAAAACTAGGATCAAATTGATTGTCAGAATTTTTCTGCTTGACATTTGCATTTAAGCATTACCGATACCTACGCAGCAGAAAAGAAAATTTGCAGATCCCTAGTTCCGTTCTAGCTTTAAGAAGCCCATTGTTACGCAACACAACATTGTGAACGTCTTAGCTGTGAACTTTGTGCGTGAAGGAGTGCGTAGTCACTCATGATGTGCTCCCGGACGCATTTTTCTTGTGTTCGAGCACATTTGTTTGCTGGGGGTTTGTCGCTGCCGGCTGCTTTTACAAGTGAACTTAGCCCCATGGATGACACTTTATTTCGGGAAAATCCCTAAAATTTCAGCGCAAATGCGATTTAGAAAAATGGTATCACTAGTGAGAATGGTATCACTAGTGAGAAAAAATAGGTCTTAGGTTCATGTTAATGGGAGAGATTTGGATCCTTTGACTCAAAGAAGTGAAGGCAAAGAGCACAATGGAATAACTTTGCATGATTGTCGGGCGTGTGGCGGAAAAAAAAATACAGTCCAGAGCAGCATACGCAATGCTACAACATGAAACAGTATCCGAACTATATTTTGCTACGTTAGTTCATCACAGTGCTGCACAACACTTTTTACTGCAATGGTCTAAAGTTCACCCTCGTTATTTGGCACTGTTCTCTAACTTGCCTCCTATACATGTGAGGATTCGAACCCGTGTGGAAGACATAGATCAAAATATAGGTAAAATGCTATCCTATTTTGCTCCCCATATAATCTTATAGGTTAATGATTACCTAAATATAACCTTACAAAACAATAGCTACATGTGGAAAGCACACTAAACATATCCTTAGATTAATTTCGACTCTGGTTACCAACTTCTTAGTAAAAAAGAATGGTTACCACTTACTCCCTCTATCCAAGTTTTTTAATAGTCATATATATAAATATATGGCATCTTTCCTGTTTCAATGCAAATTAGTGTGATATTCTCTTTATACTTCTAATAAATATTCAGATTTACTTGATATTCTCCGGTATATGTTTTTGTTAAATATAGTGTTTATAGATAATAATTAAGACTAGTCTAATCATTTTTAATCATTTTCAATATTTTTTTATAATGATGCTAAGAGAGCACCGGCTACCAGTTAGAGCATTTCCAGCAGAGCCCCTAAACCAGCCCCTAAACCTTAAAATAGGGACTTTAGTAAAAAATACTGATCCAAAGAGGTCTCTAATCCAACCCTAAAATTAGGAGGCCTCTAAATTTGCCTCCTCACCCCAATTCCTGGGATCCCTAAACCAAATTTCTAAACCTTAAAATAGGGAGTTAAGTGAAGGATGGCTTGCATTAGTTCGCCGCAATGGCGTGTCTTTCTTTGGATGAGTTGCAATCATGCAGCATCTGATCTCTTCTTTGAAAATTTTGAAAATTTTAAATTTAAATTTTAAATATCATGTTTTTAAATTGTAAATGTTAATATGCTTATGTTTTATGTATTACAAATATTTTTGATTGCATTTTAGTGGTGTCAAATGAAGATTATACATAGCGGATATGTCAATATAGGAGAAAAAGTAAAATAGAGGCTGAGATTTAGGGGATGTTGCTGGGCTTATGCTCTGAAAACAGAATCCTAAAAATAGAGAGTCCCTAAATCTTAAATAAGAGTCCTGTTTTAGAGGTCATTTCTGGAGATGCTCTTACCACAGCAGCCGATCCATATTATTACTAGGCTGCCATTTCATTTCGAGCCAATTCTCCCTCAATCTACCAAAACGGCAAAACCCTCCACTGTTTGAGGCATCCATCGCAACCTCCCAGTCCCAGCCCGCCGCTTTCCCTCCCCTCCCCTCCACCTCCCGAATCCCAATGGCGTCGTCTTCGTCGCCGGCGTCGTCGCGCCGCTCCGTGTTCGACGCCGCCTACATCCGCGCGGTGTTCGCGGCTGACGGCATCAGCCCTCACTTCATCCCTCTCATCTGGAAGTATGAGTCTCTAACCCCTAGAACCCTACGCGCACGTCACAATCACTCCCGTCTCCCTCTCTCTCCATGTTTTTTCCAACCTCGTGTCTACCTGAGGGTGGTTCTCTCTGCGTGCACAGGTACGTCTTGCAGAACCCTAGGTGCAGCGACCTGGACGGCGTCCCGTCGCTCCCGGCAGCGGCGTACGCGCTCCTCCGGAAGAAGTTCCGGCCGACCACGTCGACGCTCACCGCCGCCGCGGACTCCAAGGACCGATCCACCACCAAGCTCCTCATCCGCCTCCAGGTGATTTGTCTAGATTATGCATACTTGCGCAGGATCAAATTTGGGACGTTATGGGTTGCAATTACGGTGGTGTAAGTGTGTAGGAGCTACTGATGATTTTGGGGTTTGTCGGAGTTCGGAGAATGCTACGGCTTTCCTCATTATATGCCCACTGTTTGTCCGCACATTTGCATGTGATTGCACCTTCATAATATCAATGCATTTAGGCGGCTTGCTCTGGGCGGTTGTGAGCTTTGTAAGTTTGCTCTCTTGATTTCACTCCGTGTGAATGTATGTACATATTATGGATCAAATGTCTCACTTATACATGCACAATTGGCATGCCTCTTGAGCAATGTTTTAGGGATTGAATCCTCCATGGGTGTCTCTGGTAAACTAGACACTAGAAACCAACCTTTGTTTTTGTGTGCTTTTTCAGTTGGGTGTTTTTATATAGTTTTCCTGTGTTGTGGAACTTAATGATTATCTCAGAATTCTCCCATCATATTCAATTTGCTAACAAAAAAACTCCACCAGTATTCTTATATTGGAACTGTTGAATTGGGCATAGTAGCATGCAGATGTAAGATTCGTTTAATGATTGACAACCTACAGTTCATAAGTGATGCAGCCGGTCTAGCTATGTTATATCTAGTAAACTGGGTAGGGTACCTGAGGTTGATCTCCTTGCTGTGGTAGCATCAGCGTACTTTTTTAAATGGATCGTTGATTAAAGCAACCAATGGGAAGTTATTATTTAATAATATTTGCAAAAGACAAGTATAATTAGCATGGTTTGATTTGTTTGGTGACCTACTTTGTCCTTTATCTACATCGAGTCTCCATGCGGTAGCCTTTCTTATTGTGTTTCTTTGTTATCTCCTTTCCTATTTGGCTGGGTGGCAAGTCAGCTACAAAATGTACAGGTCAAGTTGTATATGTGTTGTTTTCCTTTGTTAGGATTTAGGATCTGTACTCTAATTTTCTAATAAGTTTTTAAACACATTGTCATTATTGAGTTGTTGGACAGGTACAATAATAATATTTTCAGTTCCCTTGCTATCCTATATGTGTGGTTGAGATAGTGCCTCTTGTCTAGTCTTCGACTGAACCTAGATTGAATCTTGTCTAGTCTTCGACTGAACCTAGATTGAATCTTGTCTAGTCTTCCACTTAACCTAGATTGAACCATAACTAGGGCAATTCATCATCTCTTCTGTTTACTATATCTTTCTGGTTTATAGATTTGTGGTTTCACGCTGCATTAATAAGCTCCAGATAGATAGTGTGTAGGACATAATGAAGTCATTTGCCGTCAAAGAGCCTCTACAACAATAAATTTCTAAATAATCTCAAGCTTATTACATAGGTTCATACATGTTTATGTGTTACTAAGATAAAGACTTCCTCGTACTGGATCAAATGTATCGATTCTAATCTAGGAGCTTTAGTTCAACACCGATTACTAAACTCTGTGTTGTTTGATTTGAGTGCACTTGGTGAAGCAAGCATCTAAGAAATGTGCTATTTGATTTGAGTGCACCGGGTGAAGTATGAATATCCACCAATGTAATTGTGATTGAGGAAATTTGTGGCGAAACTATTATTAGGGCCTTATGCAGCAAATATGTTTGCATGTGCTTTCTCCCTTCTAGATAAGCCATTTGCTCTTGATGTAAAGTTTGAATGCCACAGTGTATGCGTTATTCCATGAGTTATGGCAGCATGTGCTGCATTAGTTAGCTTATTATTCGAATTTTGACACAATCACAAATTGAACTCTGCAATGTTAATTTGCAACTTTGCATGCACGCTACAATACCATTTTATCACTACTGTCAATTTGACTTGAGCTTGGTTAATCTTTTCTTGTGAATTATCTGCTCATTTATTGTTGTTGTCAGTTTATTCTAACTTCTACATTGTAGAACATTGGCTTATCAGTTATCACGCTTTAAATTTTGTGGCCCTAGAATGGGGATTCTGTAGAAGCAGTGGTCATGCGATATGATACCCGACTGGGGAAGTATGATGGGAAGCCTCGCCCTGGAGGAGTGCGTTCAACCCTGTGTGTGTCATCACAGGTACATATATATATATTTACCTCCAATATTGGATGATTGCTTTAGTAAGATCAGAAAAATTTGTTTCTAATGGCTTAAAACTTATTGCCAGTATTGCTGCTGGTTCTGGTGATCTTTTGGTAACTTTATGTGCAATGGTGTAGTGTGAATGTGATCCTTGGTAATCTTGTGACTTTATGGTTACTGGTATTGACTTTGCCTATAATATAACACAGGTAGGGTGCAAGATGGGCTGTAGATTCTGTGCTACTGGAACCATGGGCTTCAAAAGCAATCTGTCTTCTGGAGAAATTGTGGAGCAATTGATCCATGCGTCACGTTATTCTCAAATTCGAAATGTTGTTTTCATGGTAAGTTTAATAGCTCAAGTTGTTGGGAGTTACCTAAAATTTCTTTTCATAAGAAAATCATACTCACTGGAATGTGCATATAAATAATGCAACTTTTGGTATCCTGTGTCTCTATGTTTTATCATTCAAACCTGACACAGTTGTGTTGCTTGGTTTCGTTGTTATTCTTTTTCTGTGTACTTTATAGTTTATACTAATTGACATATTGGACAAGGCAAAGCCATGCTACACTTCTCAAGTATTACTTCTGTAATTTTTTTGTTATTTCTTAGTTCGTACTGATCTTGCTAGATTTTATGTCTTCTATTGGCAAAATTCTGGTTTGCTGTACAAATTTGTTCCTTTAATCTCTATTAGGGTAGATAGGATTTATTTTTTTATTTCATACTATGTGTTAGGTGCCCTCTTTTCATGAGGAAACTACAAAACTACTGTGCTGCATAGCACATATGCATGGGTTAGTAAACATTTGTGCAAATTTAAATTTATTATCTGTATAAACAAACTTTTATTCCAATGCTCTAGTTGTGCTACGTCACTACTAAGAACATTGGCAGATAATGATTTCGATTTTCTCTGTTAAACAATTTCTTCTCGGTGTCCTTCGCAGGAGTTTTATTTATGGTTTTGCTCTGCTGTAATATGCAGGGAATGGGGGAGCCATTAAACAACTATACCGCTTTGGTTGAAGCAATCCAAGTCTTGACAGGATCTCCCTTTCAACTTTCACCAAAGAGAATTACTGTATCTACTGTAAGCACAACTGCATAACTAGTGCCTTTGCATGTTGAAAACTTGAAATGTCATTCTTGAGATGATTGTTGAACTGGGAAGGCTATCTTGTGTTATTAGTTAACATTTTAGAAAACTCTAAATAACTTCTGAATGACCTTGTATCATCCCTGTTCCATGATAAACCACGTACTGGAAAAATATGTCAAAGATGTCTCTCCAGTTATACAAAGATCACTTGATTATTCTAAGGATGGGTTCTTTCCCTTTTTATTTTGAGTGGCTATATGAATAATGAATATTGGATAACTTGACGTTCTTTGAAGTCTTTTATGGTTATGTGGTTCTTAAGACATGTATTTCTTTTTGTTCCGACCTATTATTGAAGCTGCTCCTGGTCTTTACTCCTTAAGAAAATTAGCTCAATACCATCGTAAAGAGGAATAATTGGAAAATATCATTCAATGTGAGGATGGCATGTGGGGACCAGGCCAAATGTCTGTTACACATTGGAAGATATTTTCCAGCTCGGTGATCATGTTAGACTTGTATTGCAGTATAGCATGGTCCATATCATGTTGTCTGGTGAAAATTTTGTTACGCTGATTAACTTTATGTGTACTCATTTGTTAAGCATACTTTCGGCTTAAATTCTAATGTGTTAAGCTATTATTTTTGTACTCATCGTGTGTGTGTGTGTGTGTGTGTGTGTGGTCCATCATGGTGTATAATTCCTGCTAATATTTTGCTGAACTACTGAGTTTTGTTTAGGATTGAATTTCATTTAGGATTCGTGCAGCCATTTTAAATGCCAGTTTGAATCTTAATATTATATCATGTACTGCAGGTTGGAATTATCCATGCCATCAACAAATTCAAAGATGATCTTCCAAATATAAATTTAGCTGTGTCATTGCATGCTCCTGACCAAGAGATACGTTGTCAGATAATGCCTTCTGCTCGAGCCTTTCCTTTAGGAAAACTAATGAATGCGCTAAAATCCTATCAAAATGAGAGGTAAGATTACAAAAATGCCATCGCTTATCAGGATCACATTATAATAAAGAAGTTTTGAGTTTTGATGAACACTTCCATTTCCCATCACAGCAAGCAGACAATCTTTATTGAGTACATCATGCTTGATGGAGTTAATGATCAGGAACAGCATGCCCACCAGCTTGGTAAACTACTTGAAACGGTTAAAGCGGTGAGATACTTTCTATTGCATTACTACATTTTATCTTGAGTTCCTGATTATCTTTTTATAGTTATTTCTTGTATCTGCTCTAAAATTATTGACATTCATCTAGTTGCACTATACTTAACCTGTATACTCATCATTCTACCCACTTGTACTGCTACCAGTGGTATTATTGTTCAATGATTTCCTATTTGGTTGTAGGGGTGAAAACGGGTCGGATACGGTCGGGTAGTAGGTTATCTGTAATATGGATACGGATACTAGGTATTAATGAACAGGTAGAAAACGGATACCGGATATTATACAGACAAGTACAATACGAATAACGGGTACTTAATCGAATAGTACACAAACTACCTAGGATCAAAGTATGTGATAAAAATAATTTAACTAACACACATAGTCCAATTATCACACATAATTCAACACATAGAGCCAAATTAAGATATAAGACAACACATAGAGTTGAATAAACATACGTACTGCAACTATTGCTGCCTCGTGATCCTCCCATCACTGTTTCTGAAAAAAGATAATGAATATAAGTCTGCAAAAAATACCACAACTTCAATTAACTATTATAATAATTAACATTAAATAGAAAACATCCATTTCCAAATCATCACTTTACATGAGCAAAGGAAGCTGGCATGTGTCATGCCACCATGACATTCAGACACAGAGCTGGGCATAATTCAATAACTTCCAAAAATCAGAAACACCATAACAACCAACTGAACCAAGCGTTGAGCTTTATCCGAACCAATACCAACCAAGCAGACTGCACAAGTGTACATTTCTCCATTTCACAATCTTACTGAACTAGCACTGAGGAGAAACACCATAACAAAAGCATATACTTTGAATCTCTTATTTCACATGGACAGAAATCACATGACTATTTGCAGCTGAAGCAATGAATGTAATTTTTTATTGTTTTGGTACACCATTGCGTGATATAAGTAATCACAACGAGTCAAAGTGACGATATCACACAGCATGCTAGGTTAATTAGACGTCCAGCAGATGGCAGGTGGAGTGCGCAATGCAGAAAATTTTCAAGCTTGATGTCAAGATCAGTAGAACTAGCTGACACAAATGGGAGCGTCAACTGTCAAATTAAGCCATGCTGACGCATCATGCACGGTACCATTTTCTACGAAAATGAGAGTTCCTTGCAGCACTTGGAACTCTCCAAACTATGACTTTCTTGGCATTTGAGACTTGTGTCACTGTATTCAAACTTTCTTATGCGTAGTAAGTATAGCAACAACAAAATATCTGCAGAGACAACACAATCAACATTAATTCTTTCTAGGTGAGCTGCTGCAAATGCATTAGCATTAACTAATCTGTAATCTAGCAATGCACTCTCTTTGTTCTTTCTTATATGTCGTCCTAGAATTAATTCGATCACCATCTTTAACACTTTGATCATTAACATATACAAGAAGCATAGTTTTGGAAAGGAAAGCAGAAGCACCGCTTATTATCCATTGAATAAAAAATAAAGTACTATGTAAACGGCGACTGGACTCTTTCTATACGGAATATTCAAAACGACTTATCAACCTTATTGACTTTCTAAGAACCTGTATTTTTTTAGGGAAAAAAAACACTGCCTGTACTACAGAAAAATTCCATGTCAGCTACTACTTGTTAAGTTCCTCTGAAAAGACACAGATTCTGGAGATCTTTCATGGACATGGCTAATCAATAGTTCATCATTGGCAGTTCATTGATTGGCAAACAAAAATTGATTTGGGATAAGAAAAGAAAACATACCTTCGTTAGTGCTGGAGAGGACTTTCAGCTTTAAACTGTAAAGGTTATGCTGATAATGGAGTTAATACAACTACTCATCTCTTACAGACAAAACCAAGAACCCAACAGAATACATATGCTAACTTTTTTTTTGTTGCAGAATCCACTTTCTAAAGCACGGTTAACATGAGCATGACCCTTTGCATGCAAGTGCTAGGTTGGGAAACAGATCATGTAGAGAACAACACAAGTTATACGGATGCACAGTCTGTCAGTCTATCCACTATCGAATCGAAAAATGCGTAGTTGGGACCAGAATGCATCACAGACAAGAAATTTATTTCGACTAGACTGGATGAATTGCACAAACATTTGTTCCGTGCCTTAGATATAGAGTCCCTGGCAGATTCACAAGTGTGGCCAATTATTCATCGCAATAGGTATAGGTAGCACGGAGATATGACCCAGAGAAATGGTAAGATGGTTATCTCATATTTTTCGCACACCAGCACCGGAACAAATTTATCTAATCAGTAACAAGAACAATTATGCATACAAGTAAAATAAAAGGGGGATGGATGATGTTCAGTGGCGGAGGCAGAGGAGGGCGACCTCGAGGTGAACTGGCGCTCGACCTCGGAGGTGTTTGAGCTCAGGCCGTCTCTGTATGTTGGCGAGGACCGGCGAGGCGACGACGTGGAGCAGCAGCGGCGGCTTGGGGCCAAGGGCTTGGGCAGATAGGCGCGGTGTGGGCGACTTGGGGGTGACTTGAGGGCGACGGGCTGACGGCGTGGCGGAGATAAGACGGCCTAGGTGGAGGGGAGGCGCTGCGTGGATGGGCGCGGCGTGGAGGTCCTGGAGGAGCCACGATTTAGGTCACCGAATGCGTGGAGGGGAGGCGTCGAGGTGCTGCGTGGACGGGGATGGCACCGCGGCGGTAAAATGGACTCCGTGGGCCAGAATGGCTGACTCCGTGGGCTGGAATAGTTCCACCGGGTACCCGGTATATTCTATCCTACATCCGATCCGTATCCGAAAAAAAATTATCCGGGTAGTACCCGAACCCATACCCGCAATTTCGGATAAATTTATCCCGGATACGGATACGGATCGGGTATTACCTGTTGGGTTGATCTCTACGGTTCGGTCAAAGACCGAGTCCGTACCCATACCTGCGCCCTGATCGGGGGCGCAAGAAACGCTGCTCTGATACCATTGATAGATTTCTAGGATGTCTAGGACCTTCCCCTTCACCTCTAACCACTAGATCTAGGGGTATTCAGTGTGTACCTTCGTTGTTGCCGCCATTCCCGTTTGATCCCGAAGCCATGGTGAGGACGAAGCCTTCGGGAGGTTGGAGCACGTCTGCGCCTTGGCCGTAGCAGTGCTTAGGGCGCCGGGGTTCACAGAGGAAGCCCGGAGCGGTCGGTGACGAGCGGCGGCGTCCTTCCCATCACTTCCTCGCGCTAGGGTTTTAGATCGGATCTTCTGGTTATGTAGGGCACAAGGAGCTACAGCGAACGTTGGTTCGCGTGCCGGCCTTGACCCTCTTTATATAGCGCGGGTGTGACAGGGGGCTGCAACCAGAGAGGTTGTTGCGCCCCCGATCAGGGCGCAGGTATGGGTACGGACTCTGTCTTTGACCGAGCCGTAGAGATCAACCCAACATTACCTTCACCCCTGTTTGGTTGCAGTTGACCTCTGTGTTTATTTGTATTCTACTTTTTTTCGGTGAGTGACCTCTGTGTATAGTTAGTCTTATACACCAAATGTCCTTTAGATACCTTGAGTTCACAGTAACATCTTCAATTTGTCTAGTTGATGTTGTCTTTTCTTTTTGGCAAAAATATTGGCAACCATCTGAACTGCTTGTGTCTGAATGTGTGCTTCAAATCATTTTCGTTTTTAGTCAGAAAGCACATAAGGCTATGAGCATGACGAGTGTTCAAGACTTCAAATGCTTTACAATATTTCTTATATTTTCATCCTGATGCCTGAATTGAAATGAAATCATCATTCTGTTCTCTTAATCACTAACAGGTTGTTAACCTGATACCATTCAATCCAATTGGCTCGTCAAGCAATTTCAAGACAAGCAGCGACCAGAATGTAAAGAGGTTCCAAAAGGTACTAAGAGGCACGTACAGCATCAGAACCACTGTTCGCCAGCAGATGGGTCAAGACATAGCTGGTGCTTGTGGCCAACTGGTGGTTAGCCTCCCTGATGAAAGATCAGCCGGTGGTGCCACCCTTCTGTCAGACATCGAAGACCTACGGATCTGACATCTCTTCTGACTTACTTTTGCCATCTCATCAAATCAAAACCGTAACAATCAGCTTTACATTATTTTGTAACTAGCGCTATAGTTCCAGTCAAGCTTTAAAATATGGACATGTTGATCTTAGCCATTGTGGTATTTCCCTTCGGACATGGAAACACAATTTTGCTGTTAACGCAGTGGCGAAGAAACCCCAGCTTGTGTGGATAGGTAGCAATTGGAAAGGTACGCCACTCGGTATTGTATATGGGGTAACGTTATCTCATACTTGCAATGATCAGATAATACCATTGCATTGTTCATCTAGATTGTTTTTTTGTCGAACTCTGGTTGTAACCTCGTTGCTCTTCGTTTGGTTATATTAACCTCTCTGCTCTTCGTTTGGATACTTATCAAGTTCTGTGTCGTCGGTGGGTTGAAGTGCTATGGTGGTGGAAACGTTATGGTGCTGCATGTGTGATGTGTGCAGCTGGCAAGGCAATTGGGGGAGATCATGTGTAGTGGACTAAGGGTGTGTTTGGTTACTTGTGCCAAGTGGTATATGTATAAAATAGTTTAAGAAAAATATCATTCATATGTTTGGTTATTTAAATAGAAATATCTCGTCTTGGATGGTGTGATATAAATTTGAGGAATATTTTTTATAGATATTGAACCATTCTATTTTTCTAAAATAATCGAACAAAATGGTACGAGGCTATATCATCCTATTTAATCTTATCACACTAACAAAACACACCCTAAGTGGCTAGGTGCAGCACCTGCGTGTTTTATTTTTAAAATTTTCCAGATCCAGAAGTTGAGGATGCCTGGCGGAAGCATGGAGCTCTCCAAACTCTGAAACTCTTGTCAACTAGTAAATTTTTCGCGGTGTAATACGCCGCGTGTAACGTTTTTCCGTAGAATATTTTTTTTCGGCGGTGTTTTTATTTTTTGAATCATCGAAATAATGAGCGAAACGGCTGAAAGAACAAAATTTTTAGGCGTAACATCATGTATGCGTTTTTAGATGAAAATTTTTTTTTTTTACGTGTCTTATTTCCTAAATCGTCGAAATAATGAGCGAAACGGGGAAAAAAAATAGAGAGATAGAGTTGTAAAAATATCTATTTCGATAAATTATTTGGAAAATATTGGAGATCGAGCTGGAGAACTGCGGTGGGAAAAAGTCTAGAGGAAAAAGGGTGAAAAATTATTAGAGATGACAACCTTCTTTTACCGAGTCTAACACTCTACGTGTTCACCGAGTAATAATACATGTTTTAAAAAATATTAGAGATCGAGATGGGCGTAACACGCCGCGCGTGACGTTTTTCCGTAGAATTTTTTTCCCCGGCGGCGTTTTTATTTTTTGAATCGTCGAAATAATGAGCGAAACGGTTGAAAGAACACAAATTTTTTCGCGGCGTAACACGCCGCGCGCGTCGTTTTTTCGTAGGAATTTTTTTCGGCGGCTTCTTATTTCCTAAATCATCGAAATATTGAGCGAAAGGGGGGAAATAGAGAGATAGAGTTGTAAAAATATCTATTTCGATGAATTATTTGAAAAATATTGGAGACCGAGCTGGAAAACCGCGGTGGGGAAAAGTCTCGAGGAAAAAGGGTGAAAAATTATTAGAGATGACAACCTTCTTTTGCCGAGTCTAACACTCTACGCGTTCACCGAGTAATAATACATGTTTTAAAAAATATTAGAGATTGAGACGGGAAATCGAGTTGGGAAAAAAGTCTAGAGATAGAGCTGCACACATATTTCTAGTGACGAAAACATTTTTTTCCCGGGAAAAACGGAGAAAGGACCTAGACGTAAGGAGCAAGGACATGAATGTTACGTTTTTGGACCTGTCCGCTATCCTGAAAAATTAGAAAAGAGCTTGTTCGCGATTTTAATTTAACGGGAGGTTCTTTCCGTAAAATGGCGCACGAGGGACCTAAATGCGATTTTCAGGGAAAATATCTTCCCCTCACAAAAAATCACGAAAGATCTATTCGTAATTTATAAAAGGACCAAAACAAAAAAAATTTTGAGCCGAGCCACCCACCTGAGAGGCCGGCCATCCTTTGACATTTAGAAAAGGACTTATTTGGACTCTTCAAATAGTTCTCGTGTGATTTTTTTTCTTAAAAAAAATCTTTTGATATGCCTGTCAAGGTTTGGTCGTCGGCGAAATTCGTCTCGCGTTGTACATCTTTGAGATACGTGCGTGCTCGTAAGAAGAACCAGTCACCGTTCCTCATCTAAGATCAATCTGAGACGTCGAATTCTTCATCCGAGAGGGAACTCAGGATCGTGCTGTGCCGTGCAGGCTGCAACTGAGACCAATCCGGCAATCCCTGCTTCCTCCACTGCTCGTGGTGTCTTTTTGTGTCGCCCCACACACACACACGGTCACACACCTCCTGTGGCGGAACGGAACTTGGTGGCAATCTCAGACCCCTCCCTTTTCCTCGTCTTCGGCGGCCGCCTCCCTCCCCTTCTCCCTCTCCACTCCTCTTCCCGGAGGCGCCGCCATGGCCATGAGGGACCCGGCCTCTTCTCCGACATCGGCAAGAAAGCCAAGGGTACCTCCTCCGCTCTCCCTCCCTCCCTCCCTCCCTCCCTCCCTTTAATTTGATCGGTCTTTTTCGTTTGGGGTTTTGTGATCTGCAGATCTGTTGACGAAGGACTACACCTACGACCAGAAGCTGACCGTCTCCACCGTCAGCTCCTCCGGAGTGGTAAGGAACAATTCCTCCGATCCCACCGCGCGCGCGCGTGATTTGAATCATTTGATGGTGTTGAGCTAGTCTTCGCTTCTCTGCGCCTGCGAGCCTTCGAACTAGTTACGACTCTGGCTGTGTTTTAACCTTGCTATGTTGCGTTGTGGAACGCATGCTAGATGTGGCTTATTTGTTGTTTCTGTTTGGGTTTTTGTGTTTCTCGAGTTGTTTTATTGCTTGGAATTTCCGTGGTTGTTGCATCCGTATGTTGTTAATAACTTAGTATGTCGTATGCGAATGGACGCCATGTTCGGTATTTGTTAGCTGTGTGGTAGCCCGACGGGAAACGGGAATTTTGCCATAACCTTGTGGAGCAATCTAGTTACTTATTGGACAAAGTTGATTGGGAAACAATACCATCGAATTCTATTTGCGCTATAGCCTATAGGGGGCCTTGAAGTCAGCGGGAGTGGTTGAGATGCTGGAGTTGGAGTAGTTTGTTGTTGGTTCCTTTGTAGCCAGGATCATATTCTGTCCTGTTTTATGAAAGGTTATGCAGGTGTCTGAAACAATAGAGTTGGTTTTTGACTTGCTAGTTTCGGTGCCTTTGTTGTCTGTGCTTTCTTTGTGCTCTGTGTTGTCTTACTATTACTGCTGGCTGCCAATGGGGTTTTGAGAATGATGAAAGCTTACGAAATATATATGCTTAGTTTGTGACATGAAATATTGGTGGCCGGTCGTTAGCCCTTCAATTATCTGCGAGTGGAGTGAGTTTGTATGATTGGAGAAATAGGAGAAACACAGACTGTTTTCTATGATTTGATATATTGGATAGCTCATTAAGTTTGTTTAGGTCATAGTTAAGACACTTTCATCATTGCTCTGGAACAGTCCTTTTGAAAATATTGCATGTGAAATACGACCTTATGCTTAGTTCATTTGTTTCTGCCACGTATGATTTTTGCAGTCCATTCGCACTCCTCAATCAATCTTTGGTTATTACACTTGCCAAACTCTAGTCTGTGTCAGTATCTGACGAATACAAACACGGTTTTGGCATGAAAATGGTAGAGCATTGTGTGTTGACACTTGGCAATTTCAACCCAACTGTTGAATTTAACAGTTATACACAACACACTTATGCTTTCTGCCTTTTTTTTGTTTAAAACTTGATTTCTTCGATTGCTATTTGGAAGGACGCTAGCTGTAGTCCAAGGTTTCTTATGGGATAAAGTTATAACCACTGGATGCTTTTGTTGGATGTACAATAAGATGCAATTGCAGTTGTGCAATTGGTGTGTTCATATTAATTCACCAGCATGTCCTTCAAATATATCTCAGTTCGGAGGAACTGAAGAGTTTTATTTAGGATAAGACGTGCTTACCATGGCATACTACTAGGGATGAAAACAGAACGGAAACGGTCGGTAAATGGTCGTTCCGTTTCCGTTTTCACATCTTTTACCGGTAACGGATACGAAATCGTAAACTCTGGAAACGAATAGTGACGGAAACAGATGCGGAACGGAATGGAGCGGATACGGAAATGAAAGTGGAAAATTCCACAAGAACATAGTACATGATCACAATATACATGACCGCAAAAATAATGTAACTAATTCCACCTCCAAGGCGGATACAAGAACAATCTTGTGTTCACCGGTATCACTAGGAAGTTTTTTCTCAAGTTTGTACTCGCTATTCATCCCCTAGATCAGACCATCATGTCCTCGAAGCGAAAGTGAAAAATTCCACAAAAACATAGTACATGATCACAATATACATGACCGCAAAAATAATGTAACTCATTCTACCTCCAAGGTGGATACAAGAACAATCTTATGTTCATTGGTATCATTAGGAAGTTTTTTCGCAAGTTTGTACTCGCTATTTACCCCCCAGATCAGATCATCATGTCCTCCTCTATATCATTATCATCGACATCCTTTTGGTCCTCCAACTATAAAGATGTAACACCCTAAAATTTGCATATTATTGTTCAATGTTCATTTATGATTTTCTAAGATTTATCCTAGATTTTCTAGAGTTTATAAATGCCATTTTTTTCTATTTTTAGATTTATAAAATTAATCTATTCATGAAAAATGAAACTAAAATTATGCTAGAAATAATTTTTCTAGTTTCAAAATGTTCAAAAGTATTTCTAAGATTTTTTTGGAATTTTTGAACTCTATTTGATATTTGCTATAAAGCCATTTGTATTTATGAAATTATTTTAATTTGGAAATAAATGTAAATTCTCCATTCTCCTTTTTGAGCCAAGTGGGCCAAGTTTCCGACATAATTTCCGGTTTCAAATTCTGTTTCTGTTTCTATTTCCGTACCAACATTTTCCGTTTCCGTTTTTCTCTAGAACGGTCGGAAATTCCGTTTACGTTTTCATCCCTACATACTACCAATACCCATTCCCCTCTCATGACATTACTGATGTTTTATGGTTTTATTTTATCAATAATTTAATAAACTATATGGTTATTCTGGTTATTGCAACAATTGTTAATTAGCTGGATTGAGCAACCAGTCTATCACAAAGCTGTCTTCCCTTGAGCATGAAACGTTTGTTATATTGAAAAGGTTGAGTTTCTAGATTTTTTTGTTAATTTCAAGTAATTAAGTCTAGAGAACAAATTCATGCAAATAGGTGATCCTGTAATATTAGGGTAAATCAATTTTTAACCTGTCAGCAATAGTCCATTCTTCGTGTAGACACTATACAAACCAATGGTTTTTGTTTACATGCCTTGAAAAAAAAAGATTGATAAGTGAACATGCAAATTGATTTTTATCTTCAATTTTGAAAATGTAAACTAGATGTACATGTGATTGAACCACCTTGTAACTTGTTGAAGCTACATCAATGATTGTATTTAGCATTTGCATTTGGAAATGTGTTGATTATGTGGTTTATTTGCACATGTGCTCATCTATCATTGTTATACAATGAACCATGGTTGTCACGGCGGCACCTTGGCATCGTGGCATTCCAAATGGGATGACGTGGATGCTCACCTCGCCTTGGCTATCTAGGTAGGCGCTTAGGAATTTGCAGCATCCACGGCATTGCCTCAGTGTCCACAATGTCGCCTCGACGTCCAAGGTGAGCTACTGAGCAGGCACCTTGGCCAGCTGGTAGAGGGGTCGGGTCTGGACTACATAAGTTGGTAGAGGGGTCAGGCCAGAGGTGTTTGGCTAGATAATTGATCATTTTTACTTCAGCCGGCTTGTTTATTGTTCACTTGAATCTTGACTTTTTCTGTTATTTTTCCTTTTAGATGCATACAAAGAGAAGGAACCGGCTAGATTATGATTGTTAATATCCTTTGCAATTTCATGCTTTTGCTACTGGTCATCTTTTGTTGTTCGGTTGTTCCTATTTAATTCCTTAAGCTTGCCCTCTTGCTTGTTAATTATGTTTTGGACTTCTTCCCTAATGTGCTGTCTTAGAGTCACTATCAACTGTCTATTTCAACCCCTTTTGCTCACTGTACCTCGCCTCGAGGACACCATGGCGTCCTGGCGCCTCTCAGATGCTATGGTTGCCAGGTACGCCATGTGACAACCATGCAATGAACGATCATAGCTTCGACCCACGTGCTGAAGAGCTTTTCATTTTTGGTTGTTCAAGTTAGAATAAGATATATCCATTTCTCATTCCTCTGGTATGATTTTGTCACCCTTATACTGTTGTTATTTGCAATAACAATACTGTTGTACTGTGTCTGTTATTTGAACTTATTTTATATGCTCGTTTGCCCTTTATGAATCTGTATGTCATGTATTTTATTCTTGATTTTTCAGGGCCTCACATCAACAGCTGTGAAGAAAGGAGGGCTTTATTCTCTTGATGTCAGTTCAGTTTACAAGTACAAGAATACTCTTGTTGATGTTAAAGTGGACACAGAATCAAACGTTAGTGATATGGAATACTCTGTTTCCTCTTTGTAGCCTTTTGCTAGTTGTAACACATTTCTATGATTTCTGCAGATCTCTACTACCTTGACTGTGTTTGAAGTCCTGCCATCCACAAAGCTTGTGACGTCTGTCAAGCTGCCTGACTACAATTCTGGAAAGGTAATTTCATAGTGTCAATTTATGGTTGTTGAATTGAAATAAATCCATGACCTAAATTCTTCTTAACAGGTGGAAGTGCAATACTTCCACGAGAATGCAAGTTTTGCTACTGCTGTTGGCATGAAGCTCTCTCCTGTGGTTGAATTTTCTGGGACAGTAGGTGCTCAAGGACTTGCTATTGGTGCAGAAGCTGGGTTTAACACTGATACAGGGAAATTTACCAAGTACAGTGCTGGGATAGGTGTAACCAAGCCAGACTATCATGTTGCATTCATTCTGTAAGTCCATACTTTATTATGATTTGTCATGACTTTAAGGTTGGAATGCTAGTATTTTGTTTTTTTAAGGCAGAATGCTAAGATTGATACGCTACAGGGCCGACAAAGGTGACACCATTAAAGTGTCAGGTCTGTATCACCTTGATGAGAAGCAGAAGGCTTCGGCGGTGGCTGAATTAACCCGGAGGCTGTCAACAAACGAGAACACTCTCACTGTTGGTGGCCTGTACACAGTCGACCCTCAGACAGCCGTGAAGGCAAGGCTCAACAACACTGGAAAGCTTGCTGCTCTTCTCCAGCATGAGGTTAAACCAAAGTCATTCTTGACAATCTCTGGTGAATTTGACACCAAGGCCTTGGACAGATCCCCCAAGTTTGGCCTGGCACTCGCACTCAAACCCTGATCACATCATCTGCGGTTGATGGCTGTCAAAATTCGAATTCTTTGGTTGTTTTTGCAGTGTTACGGCCAATAATTTGTTCCACAGACTTGTTCTGTTAATCTCTCAAGGTTTTGCTCTGTGGGCAGGATCCGATGGGCCTTTTACTGAATTTTATCCATCCGTTTTATTGATGAAAGCATCTAGTCATCGACAGATGTATGCTGCTTGTTTCTTTAGGGTCAAGCTCTCTTCCTACTGTGAGTACCTGAGTAGCTTTCGCAGTTGTCTGTTTCTTGCAGAAGCTACATGTGATTTTCATGCTGTGTTGATTGATTTTACCGTTAGTCGAGGTTACTGCTTGTTTGAAGCTCATTTATTATGTCTATATATATCGTGTCTCTTATTGAGCTGCCTTTTTTTTTAATGTTCGTTACGATTTTCGTTGCTTTGAAGTGATTTGCTCAGGACACGTGTTGTGCTGAGGTGGCAACCACGTCGGTGACACGTCGATGGCCGCTGACGGGGACCAGGGTCGACTGCGGCTCACAAGGACTAGGGGTCGACGGCAACACGTGTGGGTTTTGGCGTTGCGAAGGGTGTGGCACGGAGATGACACGATTGGTTTTGTCGGCTGTGACCTCCAGTGTACTGCGGCGGGGCGCAAGTGGCGGCGGCGACATTGTGCACGGTGGCGATGACGGATAGGCGTGCACGGTGTGGAACACGGGACGGTGAACTCGGTGACGGGGGAGATTAACTGACGGCAGAAGAAATTGTGCAGTTTTGATCTTATCCATATCTAATAGGTTTTTTAGACGCAGATACGTGCGCAACTGGGTACGATTGCCATCCCTACACGGGTGGGTGGCTGTATTTGTAGGCGCATGGGTGTTCGTGCCATGTGGGGCGCGGACTCTTGAGTCCTGGGCGGCAGCGCCAGCGGCGCTCTTGCGTACGAAAGGAGCCACAGGAGGAGTTTTTTTTTTTTTAATATTTATTTTAAATCTTTTTTTCAAAACTAATCGTCGGATCAAAAAAATTTCAAAAGTAGGCGCCTGTCGCCCAAAGACGGGTGATCGTCCGTCTTTGGGCGACAGTGACTCGCCACGACTCATAACGGCGAAATTTCAAATTTTTAACGGCAGAGCAAAAAAAATTTGAAAATAGATCGATCGCCGGTATGGTACTGTAGCATAGCTACTGTAGCAATATTTTTTTTGCAATTTCGAATTTTGTTGTATTCAACCGTGCTACGAGCGATAGGAATTTCAAAATTTTTTTTGCAATTTTTTTTCCAGTTGAATGCAACAAAGGTGAAAAAAAAATTTGCTACAGTAACCATACTACAGTACCAATCGCCCCGTGCTCGGGCGATCAGTCTATTTTCAAATTTTTTTTTGCTCTGCCGTTAAAATTTGAAATTTCGCCATGCTGAAGTAGTAAGGCAGTCACTGTCGCCTCAAGACGGCGATCGCCCAGATTAGGCGACAGCGCCTACTTTAGAAATTTTTGGTCACCGATTAGTTTTGAAAAAGATTTAAAATAAATATTAAATAAAAAATCCCACAGAGCTACCGGTCATTATGTCTTGTTGGCAAGATGGGCCGAATGAATAGTCGGTAGACACAGCGTGCAGTAAGTGCGCGCCGCTAGGCTAGTGCAATGGGGGATGGGCTGAGGTGAGACGAGAGCGGAAGGCGCAGGAAGAATTTTTTTTATTTAATATTTATTTTAAATTTTTTTTGAAAATAATTAAGGGAAAAAATATTACGAAAATGGGTTCCCGTTGCCCGGATATGAGGCGATCGCCCCATATTCGCACGATAGGGACCTTGTTGTAAAAAACACCGTAAAAAATACCCCATATTACGAAACACGTATGGTAATAATCATACGGTGTTTTTTACAGCTAGGTCCCTATCGTCCGAATATAGAGCGAGGAGCCCATTTTCGCAAAAAAAATTCCATCGATTATTTTTGAAAAAAATATTTAAAATAAATATTAAATAAAAAATCGGCTAGGAAGAATTCCACCGACGGGCCAACAGAGAGAAAGGAGATGGGCTGGCAAAGCATTTCATTTTTTTTATTTAGTATGTATTTTAATTTTTTTTAAAACTAATGGGCCGGGCAAAAAAATTGCAAAACTGATGCCTGTCGCCGCCTGCCTGCATCTTGAGGCGATATTGGGCGAATAGCAACAGAATTCAAATGTAACAAAGTGCCGTTAGTCGAAGCATAAATCGAACGCCATGCGTCTTTGTCGCTTCAATCGTCGCCCATGGTCAGGGCGATCGTGACACTAAATATCGAACGCTACAAGATTGTGCTCATTCGAACCAAGAGAGCAAATGAGCCGAAAGCAATGACGGAGAAGGGAAGAAAAGAGAAGGGAGGAGAAGGAAAGAAAAGAGAAGAGAGGAAAGGAAAAAAGATAAAAGAAAAAAAAGAGAGAAAAAAGTTGATTCTTCGGTTTTGCGGTAAGTTCGAAAAATTTTATGTAATATTTAGAAATTTAATATAGTATTTAGTATTGTTTAGTATTTAAAATTGTAGTATTTAGTTTATATTTTGTGTGGTGATTTTTGTAGGTAATATTTAGAATTTAATGTAGTATGTAGTGTTTAGAAATATTAGGATTGTGTAGTATTTTGAAATATTGAGATTCCATGCAATAGAAATATTAGTCAATATTTAGAAATGTAATTTGGTAAAAATTTAATATTATTAATTTAATATGGTAGGTTAGGCATATGTTACGCGGGCAATGTTTCGAAATTGCGACGTAGAAATTAAAGGAAGTACGATATATCATGTATATATACAGTTTTTAAGATTAGGACAAACGAATAATATATAGTAGTAATTCCGTTATGGAAAAATGGTAGTCGAATTACTTATTTATAGTCAATCACCGTGCTACGCTAGAAATTAGTAGAGTAAAAAAAAGTTGAAAATGTGAGGCACCGTTACAAATCAGTAGAGTAAAATTTGACAATATAATGTAACATTTATATAGCGGTTAGATGGAGAAATGATGATTATTTTGGTTCGACGTTGTAGGCAGCATGTCGGAGAAATTGTATTTTCAAATATTCTATGGAGATGGGGAGATAGCACAGGGACCGGATGGAGTCGATTTGTCGGCATTTTCAACAATCATACGGGGTATATCTAGGCCGAGAGAGAGGATATACAGGGGTTTGTTGGAGTGGATGTTTCGGATGTTCAGTTTGGATACCCAGAGTGTTCGGCTGTGGATTAGAGCAGTAGTAAGCCGTGCGCAGGACTTTTTTTTATGGAGACTGGTTCCTATTAACGTGACATCGGCATGGAGGACCTATGTTGGGTACGCTGTAGAGTGGGGCTGGCCGCTCATGTTGCTGGTAGATTGGTACCAGGTACCTCCATCGGTGTCGGAGGTTCGTGATGTCGGGGTAGATATTACGGAGAAGGAAGGACAGATACGCAACAATACGATGATGAAGGTGGCGAGGACCCCGGAGACGGGCGACACGAGGTTGGCGGTGGCGACGAGATCGGGGGGGGGCGAGGAGGCAGCCGTGGAGGCGCGGGGGGTGGCCGACGAGGGGGAGGAGGTAGAGCACATAGTTGACTTGATGGAGGAGGAGGACCGTGCGGATGAGGAAGTCCCTGATGGCGAAGGCTCGGACGAGGAGGACAATACTCATGAGGTGCCTGTCCCCAATGCGTGGACTAATTATAATTTCGAAGACCTAACAATGAATGAAGGGAACAGAGATGCATGAGAGTATCATGAGAACGAGGTCGCGCAGGGGGCCATATATAAAGACAAGGAGGCTGTGATGGATGCGGTGAAGTACTGATCAATGTCTCTTCGGCGGCAATTCAGGGTAGTGAAGTCTAGCAAAAAAGACTACGACGTGAAGTGCGTAGTTGACTCGTGCCCATGACGGGTGCATGCATACAAGGGGAAGTGGAGGGACTACTGAAATGTTCTATAGTGACGGAGCATAACTGCTAACTGGAGGAAGCGGAGCAGGAACACCGCAATCTGTCCTCCACTTGGGTGGCAAATGTATTTTATGGTCAGATCGTGGACAATCCGCACCTGCAGCCTCGATCCATTATCAGAGCCGTGGAGGAGAGGTTTCAGTACAAGATTAGCTACGGAAAGGCATGGAGAGCAAAAAGAACAGCTTTGCAAATAGGTTCGGGACATACGAGGCTTCTTACGAGAATATTCCACACTTGCTCAGGGCAATATCAAGTAGGAATCCCGGTACGGTCATCGACCTTGCGGAGTTTCCCGCGGATGGTGCGTGCACGGGCAAGTGGGTCTTGCAGCGGGCCTTCTTCGCCCTCGGCGCATGCATAAATGCCTTCCGACACTGTCGCCCGGTCATTTGCATGGACGGCACATTCCTCACAGGGAAATACAAGGACCAGATTCTAACTGCAATCGCGGTGGACGCCAACAACTAGGTTCTACTGGTCGTATTGGCCTTCGTGGAGGGGGAAAACACGGAGAGCTGGTACTGGTTTCTTGAAAGAGTCAAGATGGCAGTTGTCCAGGACCGCCCTGATGTATGTGTCATCCATAACCGACATGCAGGGTTGCTGAGGGCGATCGTGGATATGCAACAAGGCTCCGACGCCGTGGGAGCAGCAAAGTGGCCAGACCTAAAGAGCAGGTGGTGCATGAGGCACATGCGTTGCGTAGGTTTCGTGGGCACTCTTGGTTTTGGCTAATGGATAAAGGGAGCTGTATCTCTAATGGCTATTAACTCTATACTGCACAAGCAAGGGAAGAATATTTATTGCTCCTTGCTTCTACCATTTTACTGCGTTTTACTTTTACCACTCCATCCTTGACCACTTCATTCATGCCTTGACTGATTACATTTGTTTCGAATTGTTTTTCGTATAATAAACGATAACAAAATAACCTGCTGTGAAAATGTCAGGAGGCACACTGCCCGAAGGTAAATAGATCGCCCCATTTCAGGGCGATATTTACCTTCGGGCAGTGTGCCTCCTGACATTTTTCACAGCAGTGTATTGTCTACTCGGCCTGAAAAGACATCCACGCTGCAGTGTGTTGTCAAGTCCGCGTGAAAAGGCTCTGAGGTTGCAGTGCGTTGTCAAATCGGCTTGAGAAACCGTGGGACACCGTGCTGGGATGGAGGCTTACGTGCTTCGTGTTTGCTCTCCGAGTGCCCCTAAGGTCTATATAAGAAGGGACGATGTGTTCTAAGAAGCACAGGAGAAGAGAAACAACCAAGGTGAGGAACTCTCTAAGATATATCTGTTCATTTTAGGTCAGGATCAAGGCAAGATGCCGAGGCGTGCAAGTTCAAAGGGAAAGGGCAAAGCAAAAGAAGAGGGAGGCTCTTCGACCTTGCCGCGCACAGCGTACCAGGATCTCTTCCTACCGACTGGAGTTGTCGCACCGATGTGTTTGTGCGGAGATCGTTGCAGGCTTGTCCGCTCATACGGGCTTCCAACTTGGAAGAGGCGGTATTGGAAGTGCCGCAACTACGAATTCGACCCGCCGGAGAAGGCCCGGGAGCTTCGTCAAATGGTAATAATCATACATGTTTCATAATATTTCTACATGGAACTTTCCTAATTTCTGTTTCATGCAGTCGCCTCCGCCATTGTGTGAATTTATGCGGTGGTACGATGAGGAGATCGACCTGGAGGACCAAAGGCTCCTTGATGAAGAGTTCCGGAACCGGGAGTTCAAGAGGCGGTTCCAAAGGATCGTGATGCGGCACGCGAGGAGGCACGTCGGAAGGAAGCGGAGGAGAAGGAGGCTGAGAGAGAAAGGAAACGAGAGAGGGCACGTCGTGCCAGAGAAGCCCCACCGGAGGTATGGGACAAGGGGAAGTGGCCTCGATGCACTATGTAGGCTCTTACTACTTTCGTTGTTCATGCTGCTCCTCCCGTTTGAAGTCGTAATAAAGCGATTCACCTACCTTATTATCCGCAAAAAATTCTGAGCTCAAATTCCCCATTTCTGCAAACTACCCTCGCACCCCATCAACATTATCACGTATGGTGTTCGCGAGTGCCTTTTTCGATTTTCGCAACTTCCTGCCGGGGCAACGTCTGGCTATCTCGCCCATACGTAAGTGGTAGCCCGCGTTGCGTAGGTCGCTCTTGATTTTTCTCGTATTTTTTGGGCCGCATCCGGCCTATCCCGCGGGCCTACGAAAACCCTTAAGTGGCCACGATTTCTGTGGTTTCGTGGCCGCGAGTGCCTTTTCCGATTTTCGCAACTTCCTGCCGAGGCAACGTCTGGCTATCTCGCACATACGTAAGTGGTAGCCCGCGTTGCGTAGGTCACTCTTGATTTTTCTCGTATTTTTTTGGCCGCATCCGGCCTGTCCCGCGGGTCTACGAAAACCCTTAAGTGGCCACGATTTCTGTGGTTTCGTGGCCGTGAGTGCCTTTTCTGATTTTCGCAACTTCCTGCCGGGGCAACGTCTGACTATCTCGCCCATACGTAAGTGGCAGCCTGCGTTGCGTAGGTCGCTTTGATTTTTCTCGTATTTTTGGGCGCGATCGGCTACCGCCCCACCTCCTACGAAAACCACAAAAAATGCCAAAAAATTGTTACAATGTTCGATCGCCCAGTCATGATCGATTACTTTTCCTCTCTTCGCCGCCGCTTGCCAATGCACCCATCGCCTCAAATATGGGCGATCGCCTCTTCAGGCGACGGAAGGGTATTTCCGGAATTGTTTTGCGACGCCTATTAGTTTTGAAAAAACGATTTAAAATAAATATTAAATAAAAAAATTCCATTTCTGCCCACGGGAATTTTTTTTAGAAAGATATGATTTCAAAATTAAAGAAAAGGTGAAAATTGAAATAAATCTAAATAAATACCAAATGAACTTTAAAAATTCTAATAAAATACAAGAAAATACTTTGCAACACAAGTAACCCAAATAAAATTGGTTTTGATTTAATTGAAGTTTAGTCTATTCATACTAAACCTTTTTTTACACAGAAAAGATAGCCCCTCACTCCTCGGTGACTGTTGTATTCATATCACATTTGGAGCATTGATATGTGACCTTCTTGGTGCTGTTTTTTTTTTCCAAGTGTGCAAGTCCTTTTTATGATAATCATCAACTGTAGTGTAAAAATCATGAGCATCAAAGCAGTGAGAGCACTCAGACAAGAAGCCGCAAAGCAGTGAGAAACGAGGGCCTCACATTCGGTGTCAGTGTAGCCGACCAACACCTGATCTTGATGTTAATTTGACCGAGCCAGGAAGAATGATTCAATTCGTTGGACAGTATGATCACTTGCAAAGTTGCCATGCCTTTGCCTGATCACCCCAGTCATTAGTGGGCTCCCCATTGAGCCGCTCTGACGTCTGATTCTCCGAAGTTTCTAGTCTTGGCGTTCATGCTCTGAATTTCGTTCTGGGTTCTGACCACTTTGCTTCGAAGAAAAGCTGAACTGACGATAAAATATGGGTGGGGGTGAGGTTGGGGCACAAATCACATTACAACAAGTCCAGTCCAAGTTACCTAATTAACGGAAACTAACAAGTCGGGGCGGATCTAACAGGGTCAGCCAGGACTGGGGTACCACCTATCTTCGTTCTTCAACTGGACTGTAGCTACCTCTGACGTCTCCTACCTCCGGATGGTCCAATTTATGTTTCGTTCACTTATCTCATGTTGCATGTCATTGTCCCATTAGCACCTCCTAAATTTTAGACCCTGTTTGTTTCAGCTTTTGATTCTGGATTCTGGTCCCAAAAGCAGAATCAGAAACAAACAGCCTGATTCTAGAATCCGATTCTCAGAATCCAGTCCACCCATATACACTAGAATCCACAATCCACTTCATATGTGCTTTTGGATTCCAGCTTTTGGAGAATCGAACTTCTCACAACCATTAATCCGAATCGAACTTTTAGAATCCAAAATTTGACAAATGCGCCTAGTCCTAGGTCCACCATGGCGTATGTATGCCATTCTAGGCTCTAGCTCTTTCCTTTGCTTTGAACTCTAGCCCTTGAGTTGGTATACACGAATGGTATGTCCTGCTATAACGTAGACGACGGTGTTAGGCCTACAAAAGAAATCTAGCGGCGGTAAACAACGCAGAGAACTATCCAAGTCAACCAAGGAGCTGTTCTACGCCGGCCGCCGATCACTGCCTGCCCTGCTTGGTCAAATTAAGTCGCAAGCCAAATAACAAAAAAGGAACCGATTCGATTGACCTAACATTTCTTTCGCTCAATCCGCACTAACAGGTGAGTAAAGCATGCTGCACGTGACGTGATCGTGCCTGCATCGGAAGAAAATTTGCCGGGCTAATCGCAAATCACGCCAAACGTTTGGCGAAATTTAATGCAGACTACGAGAAGTGGTTAATTAGACTGCACAGGACGGAGTTTTAATGCGGACTAGGTGTGGTTTTCGTCAATGGACGAGACAATTAACATTCTAATCCTGCAAGGTCAATTCCAAGATATGGCATGCAAGTTAGGGTAGTGCCGATCGATCGAACCCAAGCTTGTCGAGTCGGAGTTCGACTTGACTCCGACCTCGCCCGAGTACGGTGACCCAACGAGCGGGTTAGCACTACGTACGATGCATAAGAAGAAGAAAAAAAAAGGACTTTCTAGAATTGCTACCGAGCAGCTGACTTGTATTCCCAAAAATTAATCGAACTTATCTCGGGATGTATATGCTCTAACTAGGTTTTTGGCTCCCCGGGTATTTTTTTTTAAGATCAAAAGGACAGCCAACTTAGGTGTCCCAGTTTCAGTAATGAAATCAAAAGTATTCAGTTAAACCCATACACTGGCAGCAACGACCACAATGCTAGAACAATATAGCGCACCAGCTAACTGAGTTAAAGACATACCACATCCACCTCCACATAGCACAAAAAACTGGCGCCCAACAAAATCGCCAGACACAAACCCAACCTTGATCACAGACAACATTGAACCAACACAGAATAAGAAATATGCCAGCAACACAATTACATCTTGCCATCCAGAAGATTGTTAATAAAGCCTGAGCGAGTCTTCAGCACTGAGAAATTGCCTCCATCCCGAGCCTCATTCATCATCTGCTCATCCATAGAACTTATGATCCAAGACCCAACTGAAGCGGCTCCTGAATCTTGATCTCCAACATTATGCAGAACTGATCTATCCTGAGTAACATCTCCTCCTTGTATAACGGTCGCCAGTCCTTCAAAGTTATGAGTATCCGTCTCCAAATTACTTTTACACCTATCCAACACTGGAAACAAAAAATCATATCATTTCTAGTATTCCATAAACACCACAACGCAGCTGCACAAATGGTATTTAAAGCAGCATTCTTTTTGTTATTGAGCCAAAAGCGAGCCATAGATTCATAATTACATCCAATATTCAAATCAAAAAACACACTAATCAGATTCCAAATATTTTTAGCTACGATACAATCAAAGAAGACATGAACAACATTTTCAGGATCCTCACACCAACAACAACTAATTCCTTTATCCATACTTCTTTTTATCAAATTGTCTCTAGTCATTATTTTATTGTATGACAACAGCCAAAGGAAAAAATGAATTTTAGGGGGAACAACCAAATTCTAAATTGCAGGATATAAACCGGAACCACCCCCCTAAAATTTATAATAGCATAAAGAGATTTGACAGAGTAAACACCATTGTTGTTATATTGCTAAACTAACGCATCCTCATCATTAGTAAGCCTAATAGTGTTCACCACTTCTACTAACTCAAACCACCTGATCATCATGTCATCAGAGAACGATCTCCTGAAAGGTTCCCCGGGTATATATATATGGAACTGTAGATTTTTAGCTAGTGGATGACAGTGCAGTGAGGTAGGGAAGGCATTGTCGGACACGATCGAGAACGGAGGCTCGATCAGCAGTGCATGACATCCGCAAGGCTTGTCATGTTAGGGCATGTTTGGTAGAGCTCTAGATTTCAATTTCACATGAAATTTGAAATTTGTAGGCTAAAATAAAGTGAATTAAGTTTATATTTTTGGTCTAAAATGTAACAAGATGATCTATCTAAATGCTCTTAATGTATTCACAGCTTCAGCTTCACGAATTTAGTGAAACTAAAATTTTCAGCTTCACTAGATTCACGAATCTGAAGAACCTAAATCCCTACCAAATACACCCTTAGATTTTGCACGGACAATTGGAGGCAGGCGATTGATGATGGCGGCTCCGGTGACGCCATAGGAGGTTAGGAACGTGGTCGTTCATTGGCAGCTGATGCGGCATGCAACAACGAGAGGGGGAGAGATCGAGGAGCGGGGGAGGGAGATGACCGAATTGGGGAAGCTGTCAGGGCTCGCATGAATCACGGAAAGATCCTATTACACAAAAACCGGCTATTATTCTTTCGAGTAGAATTAACTAGGAAATTTTCCGCGGCGTAACACGTCGCGCGTGTCGTTTTTTCAAAGAAAAAATGTTTTTTTCGGCGGCGTTTAATTTTTTAAATCGTCGAAATAATGAGCGAAACGGGGAAAAATAGAGAGATAGAGTTGTAGAAATATCTCTTTCGACGAATTATTTGAAAAATATTGGAGACCGAGTTAGAAAACCGCGGCGGGGAAAAAGCCTAGAGGGAAAAGGGCGAAAAATTATTAGAGATGTCAACCTTCTTTTTATCGAGTTTAATACTCTACGCGTTCGCCGAGTAATAATATATGTTTTTAAAAATATTAAAAACTCACGGCGTAACACGCCGCGCGTGTCGTTTTTCCGTAGGAAAAATTTATTTTTTTCTCGGCGGTGTTTTATTTTTTAAATCGTCGAAATGGGGAAAAATAGAGATAGAGTTGTAGAAATATCTTTTTCGACGAATTATTTGGAAAATATTGGAGGCCGAGCTGGAAAACCGCGGTGGGGAAAAAGTCTAGAGGAAAAAAGGTGAAAAATTATTAGAGATGACAACCTTCTTTTGTCGAGCCTAACACTCTACGTGTTTGCAGAGAAATAATACATGTTTTAAAAAATATTAGAGATCGACGCGTTCGCGGAGTAATAATACATGTTTTTAAAAATATCAGAGATCGAGATGGGAAATTGAGCTGGGAAAAAAGTCTAGAGATAGAGCTGCACAAATATTTCTGGCGACAAAAACTTTTTTTTGGGGAAAACGGAGAAAGGACATGTTTTAAAAAATATTAGAGACTCGCGGCGTAACACGCCACGCGTGTCGTTTTTTTCAGAGGATTTCTTTTTGTCGTGCGTTTTATTTTTAAATCGTCGAAATAATGAGCGAAACAGAAAAAGTAGAGGATAGAGTCAGAGAAATATCTCTTTCGATTTAATTATTTGAAAAATATTGGAGACCGAGCTAGAAAACCGAGGTAGGGAAAAAGTCTAGAGGGAAAAGGGCAAAAAAATTATTAGAGATGACAACCTTCTTTTGTCGAGCTTAACACTCTACGCGTTCACGGAGTAATAATACATATTTTAAAAAATATCAGAGATCGAGGTGGGAAAAAAGTCTAGGGATAGAGCTGCACATATATTTCTAGTGACAAAAATATTTTTTCCCGAGAAAAATGGAGAAAGGACATAGACGTAAAGAGTAAAGATCTGAATGTTACGTTTTTGGACCTGTCTGCTATCCTTAAAAATTAGAAAAAGGTTTGTTCGCGATTTGAATTTAACGGGAGGTTTTTTTCGTAAAATGGCGCACGAGGGACCCGAACGTGAATTTAGAGGAAAAAATCTTCCTCTCACAAAAAATCGTGAAGGACCTATTCATAATTTATAAAAGGACCAAATCGCGAAAAAAAATTTGAGCGTCTGTGAAGGCGTGAACTTTTCCAGCTTTAGTAGGGGTATGATGTGCTGGTAAAAAGGCAATCCTTTCTGACCAATCTATTGTTATATATTAAAAGCCAATGACGAGTCTTTTATAGCCGCTAAAAAAGAGAAATATATTAGAAATTATCGTACAAAAGAAAAACATCATACCCTTGAATTGGTGGACCCTAATTTTAAGGCTTAGATTCGATAGTTGTCTTATAGATATATTGATTTGAAAAAGATCTAAAAAAACATTTAGCGCTTAAATTTGGTGGATCATAATTTTAAAGATTTAGACTGAATAGTTGGTTTAGTGATATATTAACTTTTTTAAAGAAACAATAGGTAGCACAACGTTTAATTCAAAGATTAAGGGTGTAAATATGCGATGGATCCACCTCTCTTTCGCACATAAGGAGAGGGATCTCAAAATAAATTTTGCTAATTAAATATAAAATCAAATATCCCAAATTTAAACTTAGAATAAAAATATAAATTTTAAAAATTACAATTACGTAAGTTAACTATACTATACTATACTAAAGCGTGCAATTTCACGGACCAATTGGCTAGCTAGTTGCTATAAATAATCGTCTACAGAAAGGTCATTGCTGCCACGTGGACACATCTTGGTCAAACCAGCTAGTGTAAGGGTAGCCAAAGGACGTCTGCAACCGTGCCGTTTCCACCTCCGCCTTGTCGATTGGTTGGAAGTCTTGGACCCGGCCGGTTTGAAGGTTGCCTGCCGGCCGGTTGCTGTCCATCAACGCTCCTACCGAACTTAACGGTCTGGGCTGTAGGAAGGAAACGAACGCAGCAGAGCCACGAACGAAACCAAGCGGCCGTTACCTTCGCATTAACGTGTAACCGAGCCGGTGCGTGATCGATGGACGCGGTGGCGCCTTCGTCCAAGATCTCACAGCGGCACGTCTGCCCAATGTAGGGCAACCCAATTTGAACTCTCGTTCGCCCGCACGAACACGCCACGAAACTGACGAAGCCAATTTACGCAAGCGTGCAAGGCAAGCTCGTTCTGATCGGATTTCAACCCGCCCCTTGTTTTTTCGTTTCGTAGAGTGTCCGTGAACTTCATGAAGACGAGTTGGTCTCGTTCGCTTGGCTCGCAGCCTGGCATGGCGACACGCAGTGTGGTTTTCGTCTGAAGATCTTGTCAGATGATAAGAGAAAAACGCAGGCTTTCTCCTCGAGCTCCTTGTCCCTTGCCCTTTCGGTCTTCACAGGGCGGTAATACGTACGAAACAGAGGACTTGATCGATCGATGAATGCGGCGTGCCCTGCCCAATTGGTCCGTCGACGTCGCTGTTGCATTGACAAAATCAGGTATCCACGCGCGCATCATGGCACGATCCGCAGAATGATTTAGCGACCTCTCGCTCTCTCTTCAGGCGCGCGGAGGATGATGTACCTCTGATAGTGATATGGACATCTCGTGTACTTGCTGCGGTGGCTATCGTTTTGGATATAAATATAGTCAAACTTTCAAATTTTAAACGCCAATATCTTTTTTAAATATTTAAATTGAATACATGAAAATCACATGCGTAGGTTTGTGTGGAAAAGTACTTTTATAGTATTATAATTTCATTGGGTTTTATAAATATATTATAATAGAATTTAGTAGTTAAAGCTGTATTTTCGAGACCGTATCGATATCTAAAACGACAATTATTTGTAATTGGAGGGAGTATTTCTCTGGGGATCGATTTTGCCATTTCCACCAACATGCTGCATGTACTGCTTGCTTTTGATCTGGACAGAGATGGGCACAGATATCATATGAGTGGCTTCTGTTTGCTGAACTGGACGTCTGCTACGCATGGGAACTTGACTGCGGATTTCAGCTGCTGCACGGTCCTGCACCCCACAATTTCTCATCAGCATATTCGGGGGAATGTTTGTTCACGCAATGCAGGGGTTAACAGTAAATTTAACCAACAAGATTGATCTGGTGATTGAGTTGAATAAACATCAGAGAGAAAGGAAATTTGTAGTAGTGTTTGTTCACGCAAAGCAGTGGTTAACAGTAAATTTAACCAACAAGATTGATCTGGTGATTGAGTTGATCAAACATCAGAAAGAACAAAGAAAAAAAGAAAGAAAGAAAGGTAATTTGGAGTAGTGTTTGATCACGCAATGCAGGGGTTAACAGTACATTTAACCGACAGGATTGATCTGGTGATTGAGTTGAACAAACATCAGAAAGAACAAAAAAAAAAGAAAGGAAATTTGGAGTAGTGTTTGATCACGCAATGCAGGGGTTAACACTAAATTTAACAAACAAGATTGATCTGGTGATTGAGTTGAACAAACATCCGAAAGAAAGAAAAAACACAAAGAAAGAAAGGAAGGAAATTTGGAGCGGTGTTTGTTGACGAAATTCAAAAGGGTTACTCAATCAAGAAGACGTCGTGAACGACTAATGCCAGAAGCAAACGCCTCCTGAATCTTACTCGGTAACTAGATGCGTAACAAAAGCGCGCGTTGCAGTGGGCGGAAGGAATAATTGTTGAGATAGGTTAAGATTTTAGTAGGGAATGATTTTTTTTCAAGAACACATCCAAAAAAGGAAAAAGGAAAAGAGCGTCAATTTATTTTGGAAAATATCTCTTTGATTTTTTTTAAAAATATCCCTCTATTAGGTTATGAAATTTATATGAGTCTATTTTTCAACAGTAGCTCGGGCATACTCTTCGGAACGTTCCAACAAATTTTTAAAATATACAAATTTAGCAGCTCAATTAGATCAACGAAGCTGCTTTAATGTATTAGCAGCACTGCCAGTTTTCTAAAAATTCGCATAAGTTTGAGTATGATTTGAAATTTTGACGGTAGCATAGGTATGCTCGACCTTCTAAAAATTTTCAAGGATTCACAAACGTGGTAGCTTAAACGCATTAGTAGCATCGTTATAATTTTTAAAAGTCACTCAAGTTTTGTGATGATCTAAATAATTTTTTTACAGTAGGCTAGGCACACTCCGAGGAGCGTTCACAAAAAAGTTTCAAAATTTTGCAACAAAATTCATGTAGATCAGTTCAATTAAATGGACAGCCATAAGTACTCGTGCAGCTACAGTGCCTGTGCCATCGGGTTTCGAATTTATATGAATCTATTTTTTCAACAGTAGCTCAGGCATACTCGTCGAAACGTTCCAACAAATTTTTAAAATATACAAATTTAGCAGCTCAATTAAATCAACAAAGCTGCTTTAATGTATTAGCAGCACTGCCAGTTTTCTAAAAATTCGCATAAGTTTGAGTATGATTTGAAATTTTGACGGTAACGTAGGTATGCTTGACCTTCTGAAAAATTTTCAAGGATTCACAAACGTGGTAGCTTAAACGCATTAGTAGCATCGTTATAATTTTTAAAAGTCACTCAAGTTTTGTGATGATCTAAATAAATTTTTTACAGCAGGCTAGGCACACTCCGAGGAGTGTTCACAAAAAAGTTTCAAAGATTTGTTTATAAAAAAAGTTTCAAAAATTTGCAACATAATTCACGTAGATCAGTTCAATTAAATGAAAAGCTATAAGTACACGTGCAGCTACAGTGCCTGCGCCATGGGGTTTCGAATTCTCGACCGGCCGGCGGCTAAGCAAGCGTAGGGACTTAACCAACTAAGCAACAGAAAAAAATTGTGCGCCTGATTCGACCGTACCTCCTGGATTCGGAGTTTTATATTAACACGGTGCATACGTGTGCGTGCAGCATATATTGCTTGCAGTGATGCAACTGCTAACTTAGGCTGAAGCCTCGCGTTGCATGAATGTGCATGGCTTGGGGTGCCCGCTTCCGCCTCGTTGCCCCACGACACTCCCCTACCTCCAGGCCGTACGAGACGATCGAGAGCCTCAGCCGCGCGGCGGGCGTCATTGTCTCGTGGTTTCGCGTGCGTGAGCTACATGCGTGATGCCCGTAACTCTTGCGCCCATCAGCAGAGTTTGTTTGTTAACGACCATCGGTTCGATCCACCTGTAGTATATGGTTTCAAATTTCGTTTCTAGGTTATATCTCGAGGAATGCCGAATCTAAAATTTTGATAAAATTTTAGTTGAAATCCTACTGAAATTAAAAAAAATCAAATTTGAAATCTGTTATTTTTTAGGCCGGTAAAACCGAAATTTCGAAAAAATTTTACTAAAACTAACGGACTTACATACACAACTGCATGTCTAGATATTATAATACAATTTTCTTTGATATACAACTTAACTTCTAATTTTTGAAATATAATTGTATTTGTTATATAACTCTATTTATGTATGATTAATCTGCACAGTTATAATTTGGCCCTACCAAAATAAGTGGTGGAGACCCTTTCTTTGATATATAATTCTACTTCCAATGATTGAAATAGAATTGTATTTGTTATCACTACTATTTCTAATTACGAATTGGTGACGGTGGTTCGTTCTCCCGCCCTCTGGGCATACCCACGAAACTGTTATTATTCCGATCTTCTATATATGGGCAAATGGAGAAAGTTTTAATTTGGTTGGATATGCATGCATGTATGATCTGCGGCGTATCAGACTCTTATCTCAAACAGCCGATTCTATTTCCAGATGTTGCACGACCGATTCTTTTTCCATATACCGCACGCATATAACTTCTGAGTTACCATGTGCCTTTGAATTGCCATATGCATCCTTTCCATTAAATATTTTACTTGCATGTGTAGACAAGATCATCTTTTCTTTTTATCTAATCACGTATGGTTTTGATTCCGACCGACCAGCGGTATGTGCACGGCTATACATGACGCGACTAGATAAGTTTGTTATTTCTATCTTTACTAATTCTAATTAGGAGTTAGTGGTGATACATCCGTTCTCCACCCTTACCCCGACACGTGTGTGCACCGCGTGGTCGAGTGTGAAGCAGGTAATGGTCACTCCGGTAGATTGGATTGGATCATCCCGTCGCGGGAGATAAATGAATATGCATGACTCATTTATTGTTTTCCTTTCTCCCATTGATCTGGCATTTGAATCGGCGGCGATTGCTTCCGGTGCTTTTCAGATTGGATTAATTGATTCCCTTCTGAAGGAAGTAGAGCTCCGATTTATGGAGTTGGATCTCTTCTCGCCTCTTTCCTTTTGTTGCCTTCCTTATTCAACGATTTCTTAATCTGGATTCCATAAATATCTTGGCTGCTGAATCTATATAACCCCATCGCTTCTTGCCTCTCCTGCAGATATGTTGAGCGGATGTAATAGGGGGACCTTCCTGATCTCGTCGATACGGCACAGGGGCAGGTCGCCGGTGGTGGGCGGCGAGATAGGCTGGCGGCGCTGCTGGAGCTCGCTGCGGTGGATGATGCCAATAGGTTGAGGGAGGCACTCGCGGGGGGAGACGAGGAGGTGGTGGAGTTGGTTGATGGGGTGGAGCTATGATATGGCCGGAGAAAGGCGTACGAGCCACACACGCTGCTGATGGTGGTAACCACATACAAATGGCGCATACCTCTTTAATGCCTTTGCGTCCATGGGGTAGTAGGTGATGTCTCTTTTGGTCGATCTCGAATTATGGCATTACAAATTTACAACCCCAAGTGCTATGATGTTATTATTTGAGTTTGTGAAATTAAAGATAATTTTAAGCTTAAGTTTGTAAACAGGTACTTAGAATTTGTATGTTTCAATGAATTGATTTAAACATTTAACCATTGCACATTCAGAGTGAACATTATTGGTTAGTGCTCTTTGCAAATATTTTTTTTATCATAAATTGAGTTTTCGTTGCATCGCACGGGCACATGGCTAATATATAATTAATCTACACCATTATAATCTGGCCTCACCAAAATAAGTGGTGGAGATCATTTTCTTTTTCTTTTCAATTAATGTAAGAATTTCTAGAATTTAAGATTGTTGTGGGATTTTCTTGCCTTTAAAATGAAATAGATGCCTTAAATACCACCAATTATTTTTATATATATAGATTTCGGCCATTTTCAACCCCTGTAAAGTGATCTCATGAGACTAGAAAAAATATGAAAAAAAATCATGCAAGTATTTATCTATATTTTCTATCTATTTAAATGCAAATACTAAGTATTAGCACATAAAAAGATTTGGAAGTGAAGAATTGTGGCAAGGAGCCACACTTCTGAGTTCTTATGTGTCAAGAACTTAAGGTAGCATCCAGCTAAGTGAACAAGATGTTAGTCAGCTCACCTTATCCTCACTCCTCAATGAACATTAATTGGTCCAAACGATGGATCCTGTGTGAGCTCAATCCCACCAATCGCAATATTATTCACCTTGAGATCAGAACAATCCAATAGTCACATCATATCAGAGCGTCCAAAGTCATGATAGATTTGCCAACTTAGCCAAAATTTTAAGTGTCCAAGTCATGGTAAATTTTTAGATTAGCCAAAATTTGAGCATTGAAGCCATGGCACAATTCTCACATATTTGTATATGTATTTTTTTTGTAGTGAACAATCCAATCCAAAAAAACATGAAAACCAGTTCAAAAAACCAAAATCTCGGCAAAATTCACCAAAATACTGTAGCATTTTGAAATTTTTTCATTTTTTTATGCTGATGAGATTTGGAATCTTGGCCTCGCCAAAATATGAAATATTGCTGAGATTTTGAATCTTGGTAATAACAGAGCACAAAGGTTTCGATGTCAAAAATTTGCAAATATATGTTCCAGTAAAAAAGAAAACCGAAGAAAAATAATTCAAAGGCAATGCAGGGGTTATGGTTCTAATTGATATGCGTATGCTAGTAATAATCACATGAACTCAAGGATGGCAGCCTCACGCGCGGGTAAAACCGAAAATAGAGACGCATAAGGCTACTATATAGGCTCACATTATCAGAACTGTTACAAGAAACAATTAATTCTAAAACATAATTGTTTTGTGACACAAATTTTCTAAAAGAATGTAGCTTTGTGAAATAAGAACCAAAGAATATAGTTTTCTAATATTTTGAAAAAAAACTTATAATTTTGTGAAACTTACTCTAAAATGAATTAACCAAAGCCATGTTCTTGGAACCAAATGTTTCGAATTGAACACCTAGCTAGCTAGGAATCAACGCGCAGCATGGAACGGCGGGCTAGAGATCAGCGGAGGGAGACAACATGTATGGAGCTAGTCAAAAAGGCATTCGCAGTTAGAATTTTAGTGTGGACTGTGGAGGGCGCGCCACCAGCTAGGAGGTAGCCGTAGCAAATTGAGCGCCAACCCATTACCCATGCACGGCAAACGACCAGAGTCATTTTCTTTTTTTTTTTCCTTTTCAACATAACAAACAAGGAAGCAACGTGACGAGCGCGCGCGCGCGCGGGAACTTACATACACGTATACGTGCTACAGTCACGATCAAGCTAACTCCCTCGCGCCTATATAAGTAGGAAGGAGCCCACGAAGAGGCCGCAGCATGCACACGGTACGTGCAGTTTGCTTAGCTTAGCTTAGCTTGGATATATAGCTCTCGCCATTAATTGTTTCCCTCCCGGCCTTCATCTCCTCTTCGAACCATCGCGCCTTCCTCACGAGAGAGAGAGAGAGAGAGAGGCAGATGAAGGTCTCGATGGAGAGAGCTGTGTTCTTGTTGGTTTGGGTTGCCCTGTTGAATGGTAAAGCCATATTTTAAGTCTTCTGGTTTAGCTCACTCTGATCGATCAATCATGTCGTTAGGTAAAGAAGCGTACTAACGATCGAGGTTCTTAATTTCTCTTCCTTTTCTCCAGCTGCTCGCGTGGTGCGATCGCTTCCTTACGACTACTCGTCGAGCTCCGAGGTATGTACGAGCTCTCTCTCTCTCTCTCATCAAACAAGGTGAGAGAAAGTGCCTGTAACCTGTGACCCTGAATCCATGCATCATGGTACGCCTGCGACATGCTCGCCGAGGCCTAGCTAGCTACCAGATTGTCGACAGCACCACGCGCTAACTCGCGGCAACGGCGAGCTAGTGATTATATATATATGGAGTGTGGTCCATATATATCGATCCGTCAAACATCAATTTTGTATTGCATTGCAGTACATGTACTTCGTATACATGAATTAATCGTAGCGCTAAAAGAGTGGTGCCTGACAGACACCTGCTGCTTGCGCACCCATTTGCCCCTGCTCAGTGCTGCATGTTGCAAACCGATTAACTCACACGCACAAGTTCTCACTTGCCCGGCCGCCCCGCTATAGCTTTAGTTGCTTTGCTCGAGTCAGACTACACATGGACTATACTATAGATCTACACGCCTTTTCATGTATGCGCAGTTAACACCGGCCGTTGTTAGTTGCCTGTGCGCATGGCTAAGCTGATTTAGTTTGTTGCTGACAAGTGACAACTATGTGGGGCATGCACTAGCTACACAAGAATATTTTTCCTTGCCTTGTGTGATCTTGCCGGTCTCAGCCCACTACTCGCTAGAGACGATCGAGAGAGACATGTGCATATTGCGCGGGTAGGTCTCACATATTTAGTGATCGATAATATAAACTTACAGCGGGAAGGTTTGGACTTCATTTCCCACTAAGTACAAATATATACCCAGGCACAATATAGTCTTAGCTCTTTTGATCAGATGGGACGAGACACGGGCATGGTGCGCACGGACCAAACAAATAGGCGGAAGAAGACGAAGAAGAATTCCTAGTTTTTGCACAGTTAAAGCCGTGGGGAAACATGAATCTATCACGCCAACAAAAAGCCTCTTCCAAGTCCTTACAAGACCCGGACCAATTGCAACAGGGGGGAAGAAAAAAGTTAATTAGCTGCATATATACCGAACACCACACGCCCGTTCGTCCTGATCCAACCTGACCAACCGACTGATCAGGCCAAAACGTGCAAGCCCAATTCGAGCCTAACCATCTAAAAAAATCGAGCCTAACGATTAACTAATGTCCATGCATGCTAATTAATCTAGCTTGTTGCAACAAGCCTAACTATCGAACTACTAAATCGAGCCTAACGATTAGTTAATGGCCTCCAGATGCATAATCGAATTGATCGATCATGTAACACGCCGACCCAACCAAACCAACGACGACGATATCGCGCGTGCAGTCAGTGCAATACATGGTGTGCTGCAACTTGTTCGCGCCGATTATTGTGAACACGTCTTTACGGCAAAGACGAAGGAGCTCATGATTGACGGTCAATCAAAATCAGAGTTGGGGCATATGGTTAGCTTTTCGAAGAACGCCAAACAGGAGAGGGCGTGTGTACCCCAGTGTCTGCCACACACTGCACTCCACCACTCAGGTCTTATTGCACAAATCATGCGCTTACTTTGCTTAAGATAACCTTTTTTCTGGCTGGTTGGTGATGATATTACTACTACTAGCTAACTCTCTGTATGTGTGAAACTGTCTAGCTAGGCCAGGAGAGCAAAGTCAAGTGCTTCCAAACAAGGGCGCCCCAAATTAATTACCACCAACTTTTTGTAATTTCTTTTGGAGATGCCCATTCATAAAGAAAAAATCTTGTGGAGAAACCATTAGGTTTTTATCGTTGTTTATTTAGACACAAAGAATTTCTAGGGGGGGAATTGTTCTTTTTTGTGAGTTTTCTTTTGTTAGGCGCGCAGTTAGATATGCGATCACTTGGACTTTTGCAGGTAAGTCAAACAATATTCTTGTACTACCTGCTTCAGCTTGTGGTCAAACATTGGAAGACCTCGCTTTGGCATGAGTGACGCTGTACCGAAAAAATTCTGGCATGTGCTTACTAGTGTGAATGCCTCGTAGGTTGGTTGACAGTTAGTACCGAACCTTACACAACTTTTTTAGTGCCTTTTACTGAGATCTTGACAGAGCCGGTCGTTTTGACAGTTAACGACGGTTGGGTTCAATAGTCAAACTGCTAGTATTTCACTACTTGGAGACCACAAAGAAATTGATGGATTCGTTGTCCCCCAAAACAGGCCCAGTAGAAACACAATTTCCCCGGTGCATCGCTGAAGACAGACGAACTAATTAAGTTTCTACATTTCCTATGGACGTGAACAATGCATCTTTACTTGTTTTAAGACTTATGTAACTTGTACTGAGAAAGAAAGCATGGAAGCATTGCTCTGAAATCGATTGTTACTGTTGGTAACTTTTATTGAGCTGAACGTTCATGCTGTACGAAACGTGAATGCAGTGCTTGCCTGAGCCGCTGGAGCTTCACTACGGAGGCGGCATCATCCGCAACCCGGACTTCAACGCCGGCCTCCAGGGCTGGTCAGTTTTCGGGTACGGCAGCATCGCCGAAGGCGTTTCGGCGACGGGAAATAGGTACGCCGTGGCGAGGAACCGGACGCTGCCGTACCAGAGCGTCAGCCAGAAGGTGTACCTGCAGAACGACACGCACTACACTCTGTCCGGTCTGATCCAAGAAACACTGTACTTGTGCAGCTTCTTTTGCCATGTTCAGAAATGATCGGAACGGTAGCTCATGAATGCTGGTTTGTCTTCGGTCGCGTGCAGCTTGGTTGCAGGTTAGTGATGGGAGCGCCGACGTCAGGGCCGTCGTGAAGACGGCCGACGACTTCATCCACGCCGGCGGTGTCGACGCGAGGTCCGGGTGCTGGTCCATTCTCAAAGGTGGGCTCACCGCCGCCGCCTCCGGGCCGGCAGAACTCTACTTGGAGGTAAACAAAACTTAGCGAATCTTGGTAAACGATCGATCATTTATGTGCTCTGTTTTTGTACCAACTTGTTTGCTGCTACGTACGTGTTTGCAGAGCAATGCGACGGTGGACATATGGGTGGACAACGTCTCGCTGCAGCCGTTCTCCAGAGAAGAGTGGGACTCCCACCGGGACGCGTCCATCAAGAAGGCGCGCAAGAAGACGGTGCGGCTCCGGGCCAGGGACTCGGCCGGCAACCCCGTGCCGGGCGCGCGGATGAACATCGAGCACGTCCGGAGCGGCTTCCCGCTGGGCTCGGCCATGAGCAAGGAGATCCTGACCAACCCGGCGTACCAGCGGTGGTTCACGTCCCGGTTCACGGTGACCACCTTCGAGAACGAGATGAAGTGGTACAGCACCGAGCCGTTCCCCGGACGCGAGGACTACTCGGTGCCGGACGCGATGCTCCGGTTCGCCAAGAGCCACGGCATCGCCGTGCGCGGGCACAACGTCTTCTGGGATGACCCCAAGACGCAGATGGGGTGGGTGTCGTCCCTCAACGGCGCGCAGCTCCGGCAAGCCACGGCGAAGCGCATCAAGTCGGTGATGTCGCGGTACGCCGGACAGGTGATCGCGTGGGACGTGGTGAACGAAAACGTGCACTACGACTTCTACGAGGACAAGTTCGGGTCGGAGGCATCGGCGGCGTTCTACCGGAAGGCGCACCAGATGGACGGGGACGCGCTCATGTCCATGAACGACTTCAACACGCTGGAGCAGCCCGGCGACCTCTCCGTGCTGCCGAGCAAGTACCTCGGAAAGCTTTGGCAGATCAAGGCGTTCCCGGGCAACGGCAACGCAGCCAGGATGGCCATCGGCCTCGAGGGCCACTTCGGCGCGCAGCCCAACATCCCCTACGTCCGCGCCGTGCTCGACACCATGGCCAAGGCCAACGTGCCCATCTGGCTCACCGAGATCGACGTTGCGCCGGGGCCGGCCCAGGCGGCACACCTCGAGCAGGTGCTCAGGGAGGTGTACGCGCACCCGGCCGTGCACGGCATCATTCTCTGGACGGCGTGGCACAGCCAGGGCTGCTACGTCATGTGCCTCACGGACAACGGATTCAAGAACCTCCCCGTCGGCGACGTCGTCGACAAGCTCATCTGGGAGTGGAGGACGAGATCGCACGTCGGCGTGGCGGATGCAGACGGCTACTATGAGGCCGAGCTGTTCCACGGGGACTACAAGGTTACCGTCACCCACCCGGCGGCGAACTCCACCCTCGCGCAGAGCCTGAGCGTCGGTAAGGAGTCCGACAACGAGTACACCATACACGTCTAGCCAGTCTAGCTAGCTTCTAGGAAGACTGATATGTTTGCATGTGCATGATTGTTGATTTAGAGCATTGTTGTTGTAAGTTTGTGTCATAGATGCATGACTGTTGATTTAGAGCCTTGTTGCTGTAAGTTTGTGTCATAGATGCATGATTGTTGATTTATACACTGTTGTTGTAAGTTTGTGTCACAGACGCCCGACCATGAGAATGGATTCTCATTCCTGGTGAGGCGATTGATCTTATGTTCATATTAAAGGAATAAGAAATTCGATTTGTTCTTCTTTATGCATAAAATTTTGTGTGCCATTCGTGTCGAGCCTCGATCATACAGAAATGGTTTAATGGAGATGCACAGTACGTGTCAAAGCAGAACGTGAGCAGCTATAATACAGGCACCAAAGGCCAGGCACATCAATGACCTATTATCAAATGAATGGCACCTTTCTCTACATTTCTTGATCAATATATATAACATTGAACCAAGATATATGCAAAATTGCATGTCAGCTCCTCTTGCTTTGAAAATTTCCTTTCACTTTCTACTTCAGCAATTGGGCCGTGGTTTTTGAGAAATGGGAATTTTGCGTATATGGCACTGCAAAGTCCTCGCGGTCGGAAAAATGGCACTGGATGTCTCGTTGATGGGGCAACCCGCAACCGCTGTGTTTTCGAGCGTTGAGAAACAGAAATTGTGGGGGGTTAAGCGACTACTCTCACAAATGCAAGCATGGGCCTTTTCAGGCAGTAAGCCGTATGGATTAAGCTCATCGCGGAGTGGAAGGCGATGCCCAGATCCACCAAGACGGACGCGCCAAGGGCGTCTATGAGGCCGAGCTCTTCCACGGCGAGTAGTACCAAGTCACCGTGAAGCACTCGTCGCTCAAGTCCGCCGTCGTGCAGACGGTGGCCCTGGACTCCAAGGCAGAGGCCACCATCAAGGCGTAACTGACTTAGCTTGTACCATATATATTTTTGTGTGCGTTTATACTATTTTCCATATAGCTTTTAGGCTAATTGCATTGGATTGTTGCAATAAGACGGCCGAGGAGCAGAGGCCAAGTAGGATGGTTGAGTGGTCCGCCTTTGGCATTGCGATCGCTGTGCCTGTGCTGAAGGCTTGAAGCTGGTCTGCGAAAATATACTTATCGTATCCTCCTAACAAATTTTCTTGTGTACTTTCAATTTTCAAATTAACTCTTCCAATAATTTAAAATTTGTAGCTAGTTTGCATTTGTCCAACGACTTTCCCAACATTTTGGAGAACTGAATGCATCCGCTTACAATTCAGTACGGTGTATCACTAACTACTAAGCACAAAAAGGTGGCAGTCTTGTTGTCAAAGAACAAAATCCATACCTGCTAATTCTAGTCTCAACAGCACTACTGTCGGTATATAACAGACTCAAGAATACAATTCTCGGTGGGGCTATGGGTTACCTTGAGTATGATCCACGTGCGTCGCATATGTAAATAGCTCATACTGTGGGTAGAACTCAAATATCTAAATCATCATCTGGGTCTTCATCCGAGTCAGGTTGTTCGTCATCAGAATCACGAATGTAATGAATTTCACCCTTTGCAGTTGCAGATTTAGGATCTTTTATTTCATCCAGGAGAGCGGATGCAGTTAAGTTGGGATCTTGTTGAGCCTCAGCGAGAGATCGCCGACCATCGTATATACGGATAGGCTCGCCCTTTCCTGAGAATAAGGTGAGAATACTTAGTTGTGGATGCATCATCAGTGCATTTTCCACAGTATGAGTGTAACTGATGAGGTCTAACATTAATACTGGTAAATGAGAAGTACCTCGATGTTCAAAAGGAAGAACGACTTTTGCCCTGTCACTGCGCTCCTTTTCTGACAGCTCAAGACTGAACTGAACCTGTTGAACCAACATATCACAATTCACAACGAACATTTGGTACATAAATCAAAACAACAGCTAATGTAAGTGGCGACCAAGACTATTAGTACAAATGTAGGAACAAACCTTGGGCAATAAACTTTGGTTCACTTCTGTACTTACGGATGGAGCAGAAACAAATTTTACATCATTCCCCTCAACATGCAAACCCTCATACTGCATAGGTATCAAGTATCAATCCAAATTCTTCGAGGTGTGGTATTTAGAATATTTAAACATCAAAGTGATCAGGAGCCTTACAAGATGCTTAACCCGTCCATTCCGTCGTTTCAGGCGCACATGGAACTTTGCTTTAGAATAATTTTGCTCAAGGCAAGAAATGTTCCCCATACATTCTTCTCCATGCACAGAATCTACAACCTCTGGCTCAACACAAGCAACCATGGTAGAAAGACATTCAAAAGCTCGGGAAAACTTGGGTTCATGGAGGTCCAATTGCATTAGCCAAAAGATTGATGATATTTGATCTGCAATTTGAGGACAACACACATTAACATTGTAAGAATTGGATGAATAATAATATATCATTTTCGCAATAAAATAATAGAAGATCTTTTGTACCATAAGAATGACCCTACTGATATTCCAATTCCTTTAGACATCTGTCGCCCCCATTAAGTACAAGTTTGGTCTCTCAGTAGATGCAAAATGTAATGCATTAACACTACATGATAGATAAATGTATAATTTATGCTATATCACTAATATAACTGCTGGAAATTCTTTTACAACTACCATGAATTGTCCACACCATATCACAAATGGAAAATAGGAGAGAAGAAAACAGTTACCATGGCTTCGAAGATTACTAAGAAAGCTTGAAATTGATGACACTGAAGCATATCTTAACATAGAGCTAATCTGAAACATCATAAAGAATTTTGCTGTTAAGCATCAACATAAACTAAAAGATTATTGTGAAAGTGTGAAAAACGTTCGATAATAAAGAATGCAAGGATGGTTTTGTTTCAAACAATGAACAACGTCAACTTATAATAGTAAAAAAAAATGGCGGAATAGTTGTGAGTGAAGTTGACGTTAAGCAGCTGGAGAATAAAGTGTTATAATGCTTTGATTGATAGTCACAACACTATCCAAATCTACTGAAATTACAACCTGCTAAACAACAACTAAACTTCAACACAGAAACCACTAAACTACAAGACTAAGATGTGATACTCATTTTTGGCACATACTTCTGGAAACACAGGCTAAACTTTATTTTCCCAGTCTAATTGAGACAGTTCCATAAACAATGGCAATGCCAAATTAACAGAAGAATATATCTAGTAATATATGAATCAAACTTTAACAGAATTACAGCAAAGCAATTAACACAATAGGGACCTAATTTCATCTATAGGAAAAACAAAATTGTTGTATTAAATCTGCGCCCAAGCAAGCTTTGCACAGAAAAAAGAAGTTTTAAGAAAGGGGCTTACTGAGTCAACAGCAATGGAAAAATAGTTTTTGCCTTCTCTTTCAAACCCTGATATCCGTAGCATATGCAAGTGTAGCAAAAGCTTCAGGATCATAAAGAAAGGAAAACTAGCAAGTTAAAAAAGTTCTATGGTGGATTATACCTCGTCCAAGATCAAAAACAGAGCACATCAACTTATCAATATCCTTCACACGTCTGAAAATTGTGATTTTCTCTTTGTTTGTTGGGCACTGCTTTCTACTGTCCTCCTGGTGCTGCTGACTTCCAATCTTCTGCTTCCATCCAAGTGGGTCTGAATAGCAATCCAATACCCGAACACTGTTGGAACAATGTAAAAATTCTAAAACTTATTGCACATTCATTTAGATTCTACCATTAGTAAGACATTCTAAACTAACAAGCCATGTGGCAGTATGAGTGAAAACTGTTAGTTCAAGCATTTCATCCTGAGGTGAAGTGCCAAATTAGTCTATTTAAAATTATAGATTTGCCAAATAGATTGTACTACCATTTATCAACTTATAATTTCTTTGAATAGTGGCCCCATAGTTCCAGTTGTTACTTGCCATACCAATAAATTTCTACCAAGAATTATTTGGTACATTCGAGATACCAACAATTTAAGGTTATGTTTAGTCAACCAACACAATAGATGATCAAAATTACTAATGAATGTAAATGCATAAGCAGGCCCAGAGTTTATTAATATTGCAGCCAGCTTAGATCTGCATTAAGGAGAAGCTATGTTGGATACACAGTAGAACATTTTAACAGAAAACAAGCTCTAATTTCGCAATTCAGCTAAGATTTTAAGGTGCCAATTCTGCTCAAAATGTCGGTTCTGCTGAGGTCTGTTTTATTCTTTTCAGTTCTGTGAGATCGTACCATCGATCTAAAGCATTTGAATCAAGGCCGCGGCGCCGCATGAAATCCAGGTACACCTCCGGGCTCCGATCGAACGCCACAACCACAAGTCCCCTGCAACCACAAGTTCGCAACTGCTTGTAACTCACGTCATTAGCATGTGCACCATACCGTGAAGCGGCTAATAATACCTGGCTTGCGCTTTCCTGCAGCGGCGTGGGATGCGACGGCGGCCGTGACATGGAGCATGGCGGCAGCGCGCGGCGGCAGCACAGGAGGAGCCCTCCACGGCCAGCGCCGGCGCGTGCTCGCCGTCGAGGCGGCCATCCCGGAGGCACCTCACGGCCGCCTCCGCCATCTCAGCCCGTCCTCGTCGCCGGCGGCCGTCGCGCTCTTCCCAAACTTTAAACCCTAGGGCGAAGGGAGCTTTTGCACAAGAGCCCCTCTCTCTTTGTGGCTCCTCGCGGTACAATCCCGGCTAGGGCCCCGTTTGGGGGAGCTGTGCTTCAGCTTTTGACCCAAAGCCTCTCCAAACAGTAAGGCCCTGTTTGGAGGGGTCATGGCTGGGTCAGTAAAAGCTGATTTTGGCTTGTTGTGCTGGAGGTATTCTTACTACAATATGCAACCATTCATTCCACTGTTCATGCATATCAAAATGGACAGACTCTTTGTGCACCGTAAGAGCTTAAGATGATTTACTAAGTTAGTTAATGTTTTTAGTTTGCTAACTGCAGTGCCATACTGTTTACATCCTACCGTCTTCCAGATTCAAACTTCACAACGGAAATATAAGGACCTAACTGTACTAGCAACACCTAATAGCAATTTTTGTTGCATCAAGACCATGTAGAATTTATAACAATGAGCCATACTCTCTCTTAATTAATATATACTAGGAGATCAAGTGGTATTTAAAAGATTTCTGCAATTTGAGGACAACACACATTAACATTGTAAGAATTGGATGAATAATAATATATCATTTTCGCAATAAAATAATAGAAGATCTTTTGTACCATAAGAATGACCCTACTGATATTCCAATTCCTTTAGACATCTGTCGCCCCATTAAGTACAAGTTTGGTCTCTCAGTAGATGCAAAATGTAATGCATTAACACTACATGATAGATAAATGTATAATTTATGCTATATCACTAATATAACTGCTGGAAATTCTTTTACAACTACCATGAATTGTCCACACCATATCACAAATGGAAAATAGGAGAGAAGAAAACAGTTACCATGGCTTCGAAGATTACTAAGAAAGCTTGAAATTGATGACACTGAAGCATATCTTAACATAGAGCTAATCTGAAACATCATAAAGAATTTTGCTGTTAAGCATCAACATAAACTAAAAGATTATTGTGAAAGTGTGAAAAAACATTCGATAATAAAGAATGCAAGGATGGTTTTGTTTCAAACAATGAACAACGTCAACTTATAATAGTAAAAAAAAATGGCGGAATAGTTGTGAGTGAAGTTGACGTTAAGCAGCTGGAGAATAAAGTGTTATAATGCTTTGATTGATAGTCACAACACTATCCAAATCTACTGAAATTACAACCTGCTAAACAACAACTAAACTTCAACACAGAAACCACTAAACTACAAGACTAAGATGTGATACTCATTTTTGGCACATACTTCTGGAAACACAGGCTAAACTTTATTTTCCCAGTCTAATTGAGACAGTTCCATAAACAATGGCAATGCCAAATTAACAGAAGAATATATCTAGTAATATATGAATCAAACTTTAACAGAATTACAGCAAAGCAATTAACACAATAGGGACCTAATTTCATCTATAGGAAAAACAAAATTGTTGTATTAAATCTGCGCCCAAGCAAGCTTTGCACAGAAAAAAGAAGTTTTAAGAAAGGGGCTTACTGAGTCAACAGCAATGGAAAAATAGTTTTTGCCTTCTCTTTCAAACCCTGATATCCGTAGCATATGCAAGTGTAGCAAAAGCTTCAGGATCATAAAGAAAGGAAAACTAGCAAGTTAAAAAAGTTCTATGGTGGATTATACCTCGTCCAAGATCAAAAACAGAGCACATCAACTTATCAATATCCTTCACACGTCTGAAAATTGTGATTTTCTCTTTGTTTGTTGGGCACTGCTTTCTACTGTCCTCCTGGTGCTGCTGACTTCCAATCTTCTGCTTCCATCCAAGTGGGTCTGAATAGCAATCCAATACCCGAACACTGTTGGAACAATGTAAAAATTCTAAAACTTATTGCACATTCATTTAGATTCTACCATTAGTAAGACATTCTAAACTAACAAGCCATGTGGCAGTATGAGTGAAAACTGTTAGTTCAAGCATTTCATCCTGAGGTGAAGTGCCAAATTAGTCTATTTAAAATTATAGATTTGCCAAATAGATTGTACTACCATTTATCAACTTATAATTTCTTTGAATAGTGGCCCCATAGTTCCAGTTGTTACTTGCCATACCAATAAATTTCTACCAAGAATTATTTGGTACATTCGAGATACCAACAATTTAAGGTTATGTTTAGTCAACCAACACAATAGATGATCAAAATTACTAATGAATGTAAATGCATAAGCAGGCCCAGAGTTTATTAATATTGCAGCCAGCTTAGATCTGCATTAAGGAGAAGCTATGTTGGATACACAGTAGAACATTTTAACAGAAAACAAGCTCTAATTTCGCAATTCAGCTAAGATTTTAAGGTGCCAATTCTGCTCAAAATGTCGGTTCTGCTGAGGTCTGTTTTATTCTTTTCAGTTCTGTGAGATCGTACCATCGATCTAAAGCATTTGAATCAAGGCCGCGGCGCCGCATGAAATCCAGGTACACCTCCGGGCTCCGATCGAACGCCACAACCACAAGTCCCCTGCAACCACAAGTTCGCAACCAAGCTTGTAACTCACGTCATTAGCATGTGCACCATACCGTGAAGCGGCTAATAATACCTGGCTTGCGCTTTCCCTGCAGCGGCGTGGGATGCGACGGCGGCCGTGACATGGAGCATGGCGCGCGCGGCGAGCGGGCAGCACAGGAGGGAGCCCTCCACGGCCAGCGCCGGCGCGTGCTCGCCGTCGAGGCGGCCATCCCGAGGCACCTCACGGCCGCCTCCGCCATCTCAGCCCGTCCTCGTGCCGTGCTGCCGCGCTCTTCCCAAACTTTAAACCCTAGGGCGAAGGGAGCTTTTGCACAAGAGCCCTCTCTCTGTGGCTCTCATGTACAATCCCGGCTAGGGCCCCGTTTGGGGGAGCTGTGCTTCAGCTTTTGACCCAAAGCCTCTCCAAACAGTAAGGCCCTGTTTGGAGGGGCTGTGGCTGGGCTGTAAAGCTGATTTTGGCTTGTTGTGCTGGAGGTATTCTTACTACAATATGCAACCATTCATTCCACTGTTCATGCATATCAAAATGGACAGACTCTTTGTGCACCGTAAGAGCTTAAGATGATTTACTAAGTTAGTTAATGTTTTTAGTTTGCTAACTGCAGTGCCATACTGTTTACATCCTACCGTCTTCCAGATTCAAACTTCACAACGGAAATATAAGGACCTAACTGTACTAGCAACACCTAATAGCAATTTTTGTTGCATCAAGACCATGTAGAATTTATAACAATGAGCCATACTCTCTCTTAATTAATATATACTAGGAGATCAAGTGGTATTTAAAAGATTTGACCTTTATCAGTTCTTCTTTCCCTGAGTTTAGAAAAGTCCTGCAATTCCTACCATCTCACTATAGGAAGTTTGTTTTGTGTTTATATTGGAAAATACCAGGTTTGTAGGTTTGTGGAACATCAGAGGATCTTTAGTTTATGTAATCTGTTGTTATGTTAGCTGTGGAAGATAAAGTATTTCATGTTCACCTTGAAAATTGCAAATTTTAATAATAGCTTGTTTGATCTGATTAATGGGGATGACATTCTCACAGGTACAAAAGTGCCCATGCTATTGAACACTGCAAAGAAATACAACAGTGTTATTCACTTGAATTAGAAACACAAAAGGTTTAGGATTATGTTGGGGACAACTATGTCCATCATCTTATTCAATCGAAAACTGATGGGAAGCTAGTTGAGTATGATTTTCATGGAATCAATGAGGCTCTGCTGAATAGTTAAGTTGAAGCTGTTATGTAAGTAAATAATCTTTGTGGAAATTATTAGCTAAGCCAACCCAATAAATCTGTATGCCTTTTTCTTTTACAACTTTGTACTTTCCTTTCTTTCAGATTTTTTAAGAGTACAATGATCTCACATCTCAGTTTCAAAAACAAACGAATGTATTTCCATACATTCTTGTGCTTGTCTAATCATGGGTTCGACTCTTCCCATCGTCAAACCTTTCTTGGGTATTTCTCGGTTTCCTCGTCGTTGATTTATTTATAATATTCGTACTGCTCAATTATTGAAGAAAATATAAATAAATACTAGCTAATCTGATTCATTAGATCAAAAACAAGCAACGATATATATTAAATATTTTATTGTGTACCACACGTCCACATTAGGTTTCAAACATTGACAAAAATTGCTCGAAAATCGTGATTTTTGACCGTATCGAGCCAACTCGATAAACTATACCGATCGATAAACAGGTCCAATTCTAAAACAATTCAGGAAATTTTATACGTTGGAAATTGGTCAAAAATCAATGAAAATCGCTCAAAAATTGATAAAATCACTCGAAAATTGGTGAAAATCAGGTTTTGAATTGTTTCCCTTAGTTTGTAGATTTTTCGAAGAAAACCGGTCAAAAATCGCTTGAAAAACGGTAAAATCGGGTGATTTTTTATTTTTTTTTTCATTTTTTTACCGCCAAGTTAAAAAAGTTCGACTTCAACACTGTTTAGTTTCTACCCAATTTTAACCAAATTTTGTCAAAAATCGATACCAAGCCGTAGAAAATTTCAATATCTCAAAAGATAAGGAGTGAGGAGCATAGAGCAACACCAACCACGCACAGTGTTGCTTGCATCGCTCTGTAGGGTTGGGCATTCGGTTTTTGTGGCTTATTCAGTTCGGTTTATTCGGTGTAAAAAATTTCGGTTTTTGACAGTTAGGAACCGAAATTCTCAGATGAAAATAGAAAACCGAACCGAATAAGCCGAAAAAATTCAGTTTGGTTATTTTGGTTTTTGGTAAAAACCGAACTATGCTTAAGGCTAGATATGTTCATACTTTACTCTTATGGCACACGAAACAGATTATGCAGTAGAAAAACAAGGAACTCTATCCATACTTTACTCTTAAAACCACTAAAAATGATACAAAATTTTGTTTTAGATAATGTCAATCCACTTCCATAAAAAAATGATACCCACAATGGTTAACATGCAAATTATACAATGGTGAAGAAATTGACCTTGCGGCTGCTTGATGGCCGGATGGGAGGGGCGACGATGCCTCGGTGGCTCGGGGGATGGAAGCCAGGAGGTAGCACCCGGGGCTGCGTCGGGAGGGCGGTGACAGTACTGGCGCCTGGGGCTGCGCCCGGAAGGCGGCGACGGTACTGGCGCGGTGGCGCCTAGGGCTGTGCGGCTATGTCGGGAGCGGGAGGTGGCGCCTGGGGTTGCTGCGCCAGAAGGGGAACTGCGCGAGCTGGGACTTCGGGACCAGGAGGCGAGAGCACGAGAGGGCCTACGCCGTCGCCGCCGCTACCCACTGGTTCACAAGGGGAAGAGGAAGATTGGGGAACTCAGAGAACGATTGAACTAGGGTTTGCTCTTGGCTAGTTGGCTACGGGCCTATGGCCTGCGGGCGCGGAGAAATGGCCAGAAGGTCCGGACGGCGGATGGGAACTATCTGAGACAACGGTTTTTTTTCCCGATAAATCGGTTTTCCTGATATTACAAAACTGAACCGCAAATCAAACAGTATCGATTTTTTTAATTTGGATTTAAAAGTGGCCAACCAACCCCCACCCCCACCCCAATATAGCGAGTGCTCCGCTCCCACCATCTGCCCGTTCCCATCCCTGCCGCCTGCGCTCCCCTCCCCTCGCTCTCTGAACCGGTCAGCCCCTCCGATCTGCGACGCCGGCAGCGGAGACCGACGACGGTTCGTACGTGTCGCGTGCTGCTGGCTGATGTTCTTCCCTGTTCCGTCTGTTCCGTACCTCCGTCCGTCGCGTTCGCGGCTGGAAGCTTCGATTAATCCGTGTCTCTCAGACTCTCACTCTCTCTCTGTGTATTCAGTGAGGCAAGCGAAGCGAAGCAAGTCTGCCGCGCGCACAACCCTAGGCGCCCGTCTCCGCGCTTGGCTCTGCCTGCCTCCCTCCCGTCGTGTAAGTGGGCTCCTCCTCCTCCTTTTCTGTTGGATCGCTAGATCGGCGAGCTGGATGGGACTCTGCGTCGACTCCATCCGTCTGTCTGATCCGGAGATTCTGCTTGTTTCGTTTCTTCTTCCGGTGAAATTGCTGCGCGCACTTGTAATCAACGCGGGGGAGGGTGGGGTAATAAAGGTTAAGAGGCTTCCCTTTTGTACTGTTCCTTCCCGTACTCCGTATTGCCGGCTGAGCTGATCTTAGTTGAGAGATGGAGTCGAGTTGCGTCAGCTGGGGCGGCGAGTTGCTTCGTCCGATTCGATTGTATAATTTTCTGTTTATAGGGAAGGAATGGATCGTGCACAGTTCAGAAGCAATGCACTCAAATAGGAGGCCTATTTTGACTCTACATAAGTATTAAGATGGCAATGAAATTGAGAGATACGAGATAAAATAATTTAAATACGCTTTATAATTGTTTTGGAAAGATAAAATGTAATATTTTGTGTGTATAATAATGAATAGTTGCATATGGAAGAGAGAGAATAGAGATACAGTAAGAGACATATTATTAAATCTATATATAAATCTTATATTTTTCAACAAATCCATTCAAATTATAGGATTTATATTTCTCAATGAAGAAAGTACGGCAACAAAATTTCTAAATCAGTTGGTGTTGTACCAAGCAAGGACTGATTGAAACTGATGCGACTGGGCTTCGCAGAGCTCCAGGAAGCACAACTAGGGCTGGACGCGGCTAGGACTTCGCAGAGCTCCAGGAAGCCAGGAACGTGCGCCGGGCCCAGCTGTCAGAGACTGGGTATATAAACTTGTTTTGACTCTTCTGTTCCTAGCGTTCTGCTCCTGCTGCGCTGTTCGTTTCTTGCGCGGCGGCGGTGGGAGAAGGAAGAAGAGGAGGGGGGGTCGATGAAGGCGTGCGCGAAGGCAGCGGGGGAGAGGCTACCTCTGGCTCGTCCCCCTCCCCCCATCAGGCAACCGCTGGCTAAGAGGTATATCTCTCCTCGTTTCTCCGATTCTTGTTTGCCTGCTCCCTAATTGGTGCGGTGCCCTCGTTTGCCAAGAACTTCGCAAGAGCATGTAGCCTTTAGCCTTGTTCCTGTTTGATATGCTTAAAGATTTCTAATTCTTTCTTGTATAAAAGCGCCAAATTTGGCGTTTGTCATGCTAGTATACTATGAGATGCTCTGCTGGTGCTCACCACGGTCATGCTATGTGAACTCATCAATCACTGCTTGTTTTTCCTGCTCCTCTTTGGATTATCAATACAAACAGGCATATGAAATGTTGCATTTCCTCTTCTTTTATCCGGATGCGGTAGAAAGTACCGCTTTCTTCTCAACAGCTTATTATGCTTTAACTCTTAATTGAATATATGGATATGACTGAACATAGCCTGTAAAGAAGTTCACACGTAGGATCTTATGCGTATTGATCTTGTTATCCCTGCAGTCCTGACTTCATATTGATAATATCAACTGTATCTGTACAATAAGATTCTGTATTTTCTTTAATTACGAGGAAATTGGGGAAGTATTGTTTTCTTGGTTTGCTAGAGAATTACAGAATCAAAGTAATGAGGAAATTGCGAGCATACACAAATTTCATCCTTAATTCTCCTAATATATCATATTTATGTCACTGCAATCCAGTGATGCGTCCAAATGAACACAATTGCTTGAGACTTCATGTATAAATTATTTGTTGTTCATGGAAATCATTTTTAGCACACTTGCAGTATAAATTATTTGTTTTCATGGAAATAGTTTTTTAGCGCACTGGATGTTTTTCATTTATTGAAGTGTTGTAGAATCGTCATTCTGATTACCACATCATGTACTGACACACTCATTTTTTTCAGCTTTGTTAGGGTCAGCAGATTATCTTCTCGACTTGAGCCAAAGTCTGTAGTGTCCTGCTCAGTTAGGATGTCAGAAAACATGGCACACAGGATAGAAGATAGGTCAGAACACATTCTCCCAGCCAGGAAAGATCATGTCATGAAAGCAATCAATGCAATCAACGGGGGGCAAGTGATCGCAGTGCCCACTGATACAATATACGGGTTTGCTTGTGATGCATGGTTAGTGTTTTCTTAATTTCCATTTTGTGCCAAGGGTTTTAATGTGTCCCATGTCTTCTTGTCCTTCAGTATTACTACAAATTAGAACTTGTCACAATGATGCACTGAGATTGTATAGCACAACAAATCCAAAATTATTTTCATAAATACTCCAAATCAAGTTATGATGAAACTGTACCTATATCTAAATTAGTCACGTAATGAAAAAAAAGGTCCGCATCATTTCAAAAACCTTCGTTAGTTAATTTTGAACTTTGCTTTCATCTAGAATTGGAAGGACTATTTCATCCGTTTAAGCTACGAGTTCATTTTGAAGATTCTGTCTCTATTCCAATTAGATGCATTCATCCATTGGTTCTCTTTAAAAAGGCTCTTCATGACAGTTCTGCAGAAGCAGTAAATCGTATATATGAGATCAAAGGGCGCATACAAACACGCCCTCTGGCAATCTGTGTTGCTGATGTCCCAGACATATCACGGTTTGCTGTAGTGGATCACTTACCCCATGGCTTGCTGGATAGTCTACTTCCTGGGCCCGTCACTGTTGTTCTAAAACGAGGTGCGGATTCCACACTGTGTTTCATAGTTCTATCTATCATCTTTGTTAAGCAGCATGAGGTGTTGAATATACTCTATTCATTTACAATTAGGTGAAAACAGCATACTGGAGAGATCACTTAATCCTGGTTTGGACAGCATTGGAGTTCGTGTGCCAAATTTGGATTTCATACGAGCCATTGCTCGTGGTGCTGGAAGTGCACTTTCACTTACAAGCGCCAACTTAAGCGGGCGGCCTAGTAGTGTTAGCATCAAAGATTTCGAGGATCTATGGCCACATTGCTCATATGTCTTTGATGGTGGTCTACTTTCTTCTGGACGTTCTGGTTCAACAATTGTTGACCTAATAACACCAGGAGTCTACAAGATATTGAGAGACGGAAGGTAAGTGCAGTAATAGTAAACTAGTAATATCAATTACTCAAAACTTTGATTAAGGGCCTGTTTGGTAGAGCTTCAGATCCCAGCTTCTCCTGAGATCTGAAACTTATAGGCTAAAATAAAGTAAATTAAGTTTATATTTTTGGCCTAAAATATAAACAAAATGATCCATCTAAACATTCTTAATATACTCATCCACTTCACGGATCTGGAGCTAGAAAACCAGCTTCAGATCTACGGATCTGTAAAGTGAGCCGACTAAATAGGCCCTAAATCTCTCAGATCGAATTGAGAGATGGAGCTGTTTTTAACACAATGTTTAGATGGTTTGACACCAAATACAAATTTGCAGTTCAAGGGAGGAAACAACAGTTGTGCTTGACAAATTTGGCTTTGTTGAATCTTCATGGCAACAGCCTTCGTAAAGTTGGTAGGGTCAAAGAGTTCCTCTGTTATTCATCTCATTTCCTGTTTAATTAGGTGATGTAGCAGGGTATAGGCTGTTGTTTGTGCTTTACTTTTCCTCTTTGAACCTTCTAGTTAAAGCATTGGATTCTTGTAACAATATCCACGTCAATGCCCTTATGGTATGATGAAATATTCACTTGCTACAGTTCATTCAGATATAAGTATATTACAGTGGCGTGTGTATGGAAATGATCACTTTTCTAGCTCCTTGAGTGATATTTTTTTTACAAATCTGGCTCCCTTATGAACAGAATTGCAAAAATAGCCCTATATCACCTTCTGTGATCATGGATGGGGCTACTTTTGCAATTCCGTTTGTAAGTAAGGTGCCAAATTTTAAAAAAAAAGCAATGGGGCTAGAAGAGTGATCATTTCTGCCTATGCAAGCTGAGAGTAATCTTTATTGAGATGGATTCTATGTAGTCAGGTTCGTTCCAGAACATAATGTGGTGAACTGGTGATGCGATGTCTTCAGTAGAATAGCAACTCAGTTCGGAACTTGGATGTGCTGTGCACACGACAGAATTCGTGTAAGGAAACATTAGCATTTTGTTTTGTCTGTGTTTCCCTTGTGATTTCGCTTGTTTGCGTCTGGATGACATCAAATCTTTGATTACTAAAAATAATAAAGTTGGAATCATGAGCTGAGATAATATCATCTCAACGAAAAAAAAAGGGAGTAATAAAAGAGGAAAAAGGATTTGCCGCTCATCTCAACAAAAAGAACTGCCAGTGAGTAAGAACAATTAAGTATCAAAGTGGCCGCAGCTAATCTTGACCTTAAGCCAAAGCCAATGGATGCTGATAAGCTAAAGCACGGAACATTTCACTTTTGAATCATCTAAAGTAGAACTTGAAATGAGCCTCTTCCTTTCAAGGTGTAAAATTGGTACATGAATGGCTAAGCTAGTATGATCTCCTTATAGAATTCTGACACAACAGGTGATTTAACAGGTATGAATACTGTGAGCTCCAAAGCCCCGGAAATAATCTTGCATTACTCGTAGCAACGCAAATCAACTTACACCTGAATGAAGTAGTGATTCTCTGAGACCAGCTCGACCTTGACGCTCCGCGAGACCGAGGTGTTGAGCGACGGGTGGCTGACGGTGACCTTGTACTCACCGTGGGCGAGCTCGGCCTGGAAGTACCCCTGCACATCCGTCGTACCGGCCAGCGGCGCCGTCCTCCACTCGGCGATGAGCCGGTCCACCACCTCCCCCTGCGGCAGGTTGTTGAAGTTGTTGTCCGTGAGGCACATGACGTAGCACCCCTGAGGCCGCCATGCCGTCCACAGGATGATACCCTGCACCGCCGGGTGCGCGTACGCCTCCCGCAGCACCTCCTCCAGGTAGTACGCCTGGGACGGGCCGGGGGCGACGTCGACCTCGGTGAGCCAGACCGGGACGCCGGCCTGCGCGAGCGTGTCGAGGGCGGCTCGCATGTAGGGGATGTTGGGTACAGTGAAGTGGCCCTCGAGGCCGATGGCCATGCCGGCGTCATTCTCCGGGTAGGCGCCGGTGATCTGGGTCAGCCGCTGCGTGTACCTGCCCGGCAGCGCCGCCATGTCGCCGGGCTGCTCCAGCGTGTTGTAGTCGTTCATGAACATGAGAGCCGACCCGGCGTCCAGCAGCCGCGCCGCGGCGTAGAACGCGGTGGACGCGTCCCACCCGAACTGCCGCTCGAAGAAGGAGAAGTGCAGGTTCTCGTTCACCACGTCCCACGCGATGAGCTTCCCGGCGTACCGCGACACCAAGGACCGGATCCGCCGCGACGCCGCGGACAGCAGCTGCGGGTAGGGTAGCGACTGCACCCACGGCGGCTGCTGCTTCGGGTCGTCCCAGAACACGTTGTGCCCGCGCACGCCGATGTTGTGCTGCGCCGCGAGCTCCAGCATGGCGTCCGGCACCGAGTAGTCCTCGCGACCCGGCGCCGGCTCGGTGCTGTACCACTTCATCTCGTTCTCGAAGGTGGCCACCGTGAAGCGGGAGGTGAACCAGGTCTGATACGCCGGGTTGGTCAGGATCTCGCGGTTCATGGCAGCGCCGAGAGGGAAGCCATTGCGGATGGTCTCTACGGACACCTCGGCGCCCTGGAGCGGGTTCCCGGCGGAGTCCGTCACCTGAAGCCTCACAGTCTTCTTGCGCGCTCTGTCGGCCGACTCGGCGCGGTGCGCGGTCCACTCGTCCGTGGAGAACGGCTCCAGCGAGACGCTGTCCACCCATATGTCCACCGTCGCGTCGCTCTGTGTGCACGTACGTACGTAACACACGTTAGTTGCGAGAATTTCTTCAGTTATCTTGTGCAAAATTTGCTCGTTTCCACTTCCCATTAACTAGTTAACGAAGCTTTTTCCTGTACCTCGAAGTAGATCTCGGCACGCCCGGCGGACGCGGCGGTGAGCCCGCCCTTGAGCATGGACCAGCACCCGGCCTTGGCGACCACCCCGCCGGCTTGAACGAAGTCATCGGCAGTCTTGACGACCACCTGCACGTCGGCGATCCCTTCGCTCACCTGCAACCACGCTGTACGCGCGCGCACGTACCGGAGCTAGCTTTTAGTGTCTTTTTTCAAACTAGTATAGACCAAACGCAAGGGACGAGTCGATCGGTTCATGGATCGGACCGGACAGTGTGTAGTGCGTGTCGCCCTGCAGGTACACCTTCTGGCTGACGCTCTGGTACGGCCGCGTCCGGTTCCCCGCGACGGCGAACCTGTTGCCCGTCGCGGAAGCTGCCTCGGCGATGCGGCCGTACCCGAACGCTGACCAGCCCAGGAGGCCGGCGCTGAAGTCGGCGTTGCGGACGACGCCGCCCCCGTACTGAGGTTCGAGCGGCTCCGGCAAGCACTGCATCATGCACACGGACGTCACAATGTTAACGTACAACTCGAGTACTCGACCAATGTAGCAGTGTGAGTTTGAGACAGTTTGCGGCGATCCATGGCTCCAACCTAATGATCACCGGTTATTTCCTCTTAGCTATGGCGTGACAGGAGAGATCGTTTCGTTTCGCCATAAACTAATCGATTGGAAATAGGAAAATCGATGGCACTTCGTACAAGTTTCATCTACTCGATCGTCTTCCTAAACGAAGGCACGCATTATCCTTCGATCTTGGGAATAAGCAGATGCTTTACTTTGCTGTACAGACCTCATGAGATTAGCAAAGAAAAACTATGCTCGTGCAGATGAGTCTAGAAACGTAGGATGCATGCATTTTAGTCGAGCTAGCTTGTGTAACACGTCTACACGACACGCACAGCGCCGGCCGGCCGGCCGCTATCTTACGTGGTACTGAAAAGCATATAGTGTACGCACTAGAAAATTAAGAAAGAAATTCCATGCTAGCTCGAAGCGGCAACGCATTGCGTGCGATCGGTAATTAATTACGTCGTGCGACCCGTTATAATCCGAGCCCATGTAGGCGATGATCTTCTAAAAGTTTAAGTAGAAATGCCGGACGCCGGCGAAGTTTTTATAGGCCTTGTAGATGTACTATATATCACTACTACACACACGTACGAGTTGAGCAGCAGAGTACGTAGCAGGGGGTTAGGGACTTGCCTCAATGCTTGCCGAATAATCGTAAGGAAGAGATTTCACCATGCAACCTGCTGCACGCATGCAGACAAATCATCAGCAATATATGTGACAAGATACATATATACTGCAGCTATATATGCAGGGATCAGTTAATTAATCGAAAACCTCTTGCTGGCGCGGCATTAGCTAGCACTCCATTAAGCGGCATGAACCAGCTGTTAAAGCTAGCCTACCATATATTACCTTCCAGGAGAGCAACCCATACGAACAAGAACACCAGCTTCTCCATCAGATCAGCCTTCGTAGTCTCTCAGTCAGTATTCTGCGGTGAGCATCAAAATGCAACCGTCTTTCTTGAACGTTCCTTGGCAATGGTAATTGGTAATCTACAACGAAACCGAGAGCTCAGATAATTAACAGCACATATATATATATATATTACCCTATTTGTCAGTACGAGTTGGTAGAGGATGATCTTGTCCTACGTTGCACTGCTTCGTTGTGTGGAGAGCTAAACATGCACCATGCAAGCGATGATCTTTGTGTGGCCTCCAATTTATAGGGAGGGCAGGACTAACCGTAGGATATGCGTTGCATTTGCTTGTTGGTTGAGCTCACCCACTTGCACGGGAGAGCTTGCCAAGCAAGCGTGAAAGAGTGCGTGCTGGGATTTTTGACTCGGCGATCGATCGCCCGCCCACACAAGGGACTTGCCTTCTCATAATATTAAGGGCTGTTTGGTAGAGTTTTAGATTCCAGTTCTTTTGAAATCTGAAATTTGTAGGTTAAAATAAAGTGAATTAAGTTTATATTTTTGGTCTAAAATGTAAATTAGATGATATATATATCTAAACACTCTACTCACAATTTTTCACTTACGAATCTGGTGAAAATTTAGAATTTTCACCACCAGATTCACGAATCTAGAGAAGTTGAATCTCTGTCAAACACACCCTAATATTACTGGTGCCTGCGAACTGTGGCTTGCCTGACGCATGCAAGGCGCTCGTCGAGCCTCGATCTGCACGGGTGCATTGGTTAAAATTAAATCCTAGATTCCTAGGCTTCTTGCTTGTGGTATGTCCATGGCTGCATTATACCAAAGTCGAAGTTGAGCCTCACAAGCTTTCCCTTCCCTGTGCTGCGTATCTCCCTCCTCATGCGGTTTTTAACTTGTACGTACGACTAGTTTTTTCCCTGACGCCGGAGTACGTCACAAGCTAAACTCGTGCATGATTCGGTATCATAGTATTTTGGGCACGCAGACAAAGGCCGAAACTTCATGTGAATATAGTCATATAGACGATACCAGCAATCAAGAAATGAATGTCCCCTGCTGTTGCTGTCCATCGTTACCGTTCCTTCGAGGGCAAAAAAGTGAAAAAGGTCATCTCCTCCTCTCTTTGCCCTTCCTTACTTGGGTAAACATATATACTTAGCGTGATGTTTCATTACAAATGGAAGCGAAAGTACTTAGCGTGGACATTTGTTGGCCTGGAATTATTTTTCTTACATCCGTTTCGTTTTCGTTTTCACCACACGGTAATTATTCTTCACGTAGAATCTCTTCCCTCAATAGTTACTCAAGAGCTTGTAAGAAAAGCACCAAACATAAAGTTCTCTTTCTAAGCACCAAACCAAAAGGTTCTCTTTCCAAAGTAGACAACATCTTGTTCATGCCAATGGAAGAGCAGTACGCAGCATAAAGCCATAAACAGGATGATATCTTCCATAAGATTAGCAAAGATGACAACGCTTACCTCAAAGCACTGGGCAATGGCGACCTTCGATAATATTCAGTGGCCTCACCCACCTCACCATGGAGTCACCACTCAGCAATGGCAAGCGAATTGAAATACTCACCGTGTAGTATTAAACTTTGCGGGAATCGGCCATCAGGGCAGGACCAAAGAAGCATTCAGGAGATGAGCAGCAGCTGACAGGAGGAATCTTCCCTTAGTCCATTGCATGGATATATCGTGCATCAGTGACCAACAAAGCCGGCGTAGGGATGGATATGGCAGTGTCCTATGCTTGGCTTCTTTCTTCAAAAGGAATACAAAAGGTTAACTCATCTTCCTATGAAACAAACTATTCATCCTTGTTTAGGTATGAACATGACAGGCTAAAAAAATAAGATGCTTTTATGGAATTTGAGCAATGCTATCTATTTTTTCCACCCTGCAATTCTCGGAGTTTTCTAGAGGGGAACTTGCATAGTAACATTCGATGCTGATTCCACGGAGTTTCTCAAATAGCAGGGTCTCTGTGTCACGATGGTGGCAGCTCATTCCACGGATAGTTACTGCACTCACGCGCAAGCAGGTAGACGGGACAATTATCTATACTCTATGGAACTTATGAAAGGAACGGAATGCGAGAATTTTCAACAACGTGTATCAGTCCATTAACGCAGTTCTCTCTCTAATTGCTCAGGATGTTCACAACCGAATATTGGCTTTCCACAGCGGTGATTTTTAAAATACAGCGTCTGTGCTGCCGCTAGCATCTCGGGGACTGGATGATTATCTCTTCCAGGTGTTGCTGCTCTAGGCATCCCCCATCTATCAATCTTTTCCTTTTAATCTTTCCTATTTTGTCTGTTGTAATGTTGTCTCGCTGACTTGTCTGTTGTAACTTTGCGACTCTATTGTTTGGATTCCCCTTTTTTTAATACATGGCAGAGCTCTTGCCGTCTATTTCAAAAAAAAAAAAAACATTCGATGCTGACAACAATGCAATTTTCTTCCAAGCAACAAGATAACAACATCAGCATTTCTGATTGCAGACTGAAATTTGTGAAGCGGAGGGGAAATATATATACCGATTCTGTAGTTATTCTCCAGAATGCAACTAAGGGCCTGTTTGGTAGAGCTCCAGATCTCAGCTTCACCTGAGATTTGAAACTTGTAGGCTAAAATAAAGTGAATTAAGTTTATATTTTTGGTCTAAAATGTAAACAAGATGATTCATCTAAACGCTCTTAATGTACTCCCAGCTCCAGCTTCAGCTCCACGGATCTGGTGGAGTTAGGAATACTCCAGCTCCACCAGATCTACGGATCTAGTGGAGCTGGAGCCCTATCAAACACACCCTAAGTAGGTGATGCAACCGTCTTTCTTGAACGTTCCTTGGCAATGGTAATTGGTAATCTACAACGAAACCGAGAGCTCAGATAATTAACAGCACATATATATATATATATTACCCTATTTGTCAGTACGAGTTGGTAGAGGATGATCTTGTCCTACGTTGCACTGCTTCGTTGTGTGGAGAGCTAAACATGCACCATGCAAGCGATGATCTTTGTGTGGCCTCCAATTTATAGGGAGGGCAGGACTAACCGTAGGATATGCGTTGCATTTGCTTGTTGGTTGAGCTCACCCACTCTGCACGGGAGAGCTTGCCAAGCAAGCGTGAAAGAGTGCGTGCTGGGATTTTTGACTCGGCGATCGATCGCCCGCCCACACAAGGGACTTGCCTTCTCATAATATTAAGGGGCTGTTTGGTAGAGTTTTAGATTCCAGTTTCTTTTGAAATCTGAAATTTGTAGGTTAAAATAAAGTGAATTAAGTTTATATTTTTGGTCTAAAATGTAAATTAGATGATATATATATCTAAACACTCTACTCACAGCTTTCAGCTTCACGAATCTGGTGAAGCTAGAATTTTCAGCTTCACCAGATTCACGAATCTAGAGAAGTTGAATCTCTGTCAAACACACCCTAATATTACTGGTGCCTGCGAACTGTGGCTTGCCTGACGCATGCAAGGCGCTCGTCGAGCCTCGATCTGCACGGGTGCATTGGTTAAAATTAAATCCTAGATTCCTAGGGTTCTTGCTTGTGGTATGTCCATGGCTGCATTATACCAAAGTCGAAGTTGAGCCTCACAAGCTTTCCCTTCCCTGTGCTGCGTATCTCCCTCCTCATGCGGTTTTTAACTTGTACGTACGACTAGTTTTTTCCCTGACGCCGGAGTACGTCACAAGCTAAACTCGTGCATGATTCGGTATCATAGTATTTTGGGCACGCAGACAAAGGCCGAAACTTTAATTCATGTGAATATATATAGTCATATAGACGATACCAGCAATCAAGAAATGAATGTCCCCTGCTGTTGCTGTCCATCGTTACCGTTCCTTCGAGGGCAAAGAAGTGAAAAAGGTCATTTCCTCCTCTCTTTGCCCTTCCTTACTTGGGTAAACATATATACTTAGCGTGATGTTTCATTGCAAATGGAAGCGAAAGTACTTAGCGTAGACATTTGTTGGCCTGGAATTATTTTTCTTACATTCGTTTCGTTTTCGTTTTCACCACACGGTAATTATTCTTCACGTAGAATCTCTTCCCTCAATAGTTACTCAAGAGCTTGTAAGAAAAGCACCAAACATAAAGTTCTCTTTCTAAGCACCAAACCAAAAGGTTCTCTTTCCAAAGTAGACAACATCTTGTTCATGCCAATGGAAGAGCAGTACGCAGCATAAAGCCATAAACAGGATGATATCTTCCATAAGATTAGCAAAGATGACAACGCTTACCTCAAAGCACTGGGCAATGGCGACCTTCGATAATATTCAGTGGCCTCACCCACCTCACCATGGAGTCACCACTCAGCAATGGCAAGCGAATTGAAATACTCACCGTGTAGTATTAAACTTTGCCGGGAATCGGCCATCAGGGCAGGACCAAAGAAGCATTCAGGAGATGAGCAGCAGCTGACAGGAGGAATCTTCCCTTAGTCCATTGCATGGATATATCGTGCATCAGTGACCAACAAAGCCGGCGTAGGGATGGATATGGCAGTGTCCTATGCTTGGCTTCTTTCTTCAAAAGGAATACAAAAGGTTAACTCATCTTCCTATGAAACAAACTATTCATCCTTGTTTAGGTATGAACATGACAGGCTAAAAAAATAAGATGCTTTTATGGAATTTGAGCAATGCTATCTATTTTTTCCACCCTGCAATTCTCGGAGTTTTCTAGAGGGGAACTTGCATAGTAACATTCGATGCTGATTCCACGGAGTTTCTCAAATAGCAGGGTCTCTGTGTCACGATGGTGGCAGCTCATTCCACGGATAGTTACTGCACTCACGCGCAAGCGGTAGACGGACAATTATCTATACTCTATGGAACTTATGAAAGGAACGGAATGCGAGAATTTTCAACAACGGTGTATCAGTCCATTAACGCAGTTCTCTCTAATTGCTCAGGATGTTCACAACCGAATATTGGCTTTCCACAGCGGTGATTTTTAAAATACACGCTCTGTGCTGCCGCTTAGCATCTCGGGACTGGATGATTATCTCTTCCAGGTGTTGCTGCTCTAGGCATCCCCATCTATCAATCTTTTCCTTTTAATCTTTCCTATTTTGTCTGTTGTAATGTTGTCTCGCTGACTTGTCTGTTGTAACTTTGCAACTCTATTGTTTGGATTCCCCTTTTTTTAATACATGGCAGAGCTCTTGCCGTCTATTTCAAAAAAAAAACATTCGATGCTGACAACAATGCAATTTTCTTCCAAGCAACAAGATAACAACATCAGCATTTCTGATTGCAGACTGAAATTTGTGAAGCGGAGGGGAAATATATATACCGATTCTGTAGTTATTCTCCAGAATGCAACTAAGGGCCTGTTTGGTAGAGCTCCAGATCTCAGCTTCACCTGAGATTTGAAACTTGTAGGCTAAAATAAAGTGAATTAAGTTTATATTTTTGGTCTAAAATGTAAACAAGATGATTCATCTAAACGCTCTTAATGTACTCCCAGCTCCAGCTCCAGCTCCACGGATCTGGTGGAGTTAGGAATACCCAGCTCCACCAGATCCACGGATCTAGTGGAGCTGGAGCCCTATCAAACACACCCTAAGTAGGTGGACATGTCACATTGCAGTGCAAATATTCTGGTGCTAACACAAAAATTGGACCAAGGATCGAAGAAACAGTCACCCGAGTGCACTCAAAAGAGTCAACGTCATTCAGACAAAATGGTTGTAACCATACCGTGCCACCATTCACATCACATGTGCTTTGCTTAAGTAATGGGAAGAGCATGTTTGCAATCAGCAATACCACCAAACATGCTGTTCAGCATACAACAGTGCTCAGTGCATAATGGGACCAACATGTTTACATCAATTATGTATAAATCGCCAGCAAAGAAACCAACGAAATGTGAATAGGTTGTCACATTGAATAATTAATTTACTATAAGCAAGTTATTTGCAACCTTTCAGGTCAGTAACAAACAAAAATAAGTTTAAAATTTCATCTCAACTGCAAAGAATCAGCATTCTATCTGCATCTAAAGCAGTATTTCAATAAACAGTGTTACATACAGCAAGTGGTATCAGGTGTGTATATGTACATTCAGTGAGTAAGATGGCATCCTAACCAAAACAGGTGATGAATAGCCCCGCTAGTCATGCAGACACACTTCAAGAAAACATTCCCCCGAAGGCACCATTAAGACTAAAAGGTTGCTTGCCACCAAGCTTCTGGAAAAAAAATCCCTACCTTTCAACTGAATTGCCAACTGCGGAAGACAGACAAAGATTCATTATAGTGGCTAATAAGTCCTTTTTAAGTCTAAATATAGAAATTCAGGAACTAAGAGGGAACCAAGTTTGTATTAAGATCAGTGGGCAGGGATATTGATAAATAAATATGGAAAACATAAATTAGTATGAGCAATTTAAAATGAATGGAAAAGGCTACATTTATGGATAAAAAAAGAAACAAATCAACTTCAATTAAACAGGAAAAACAACCTCAGACCTTGTCGAACCCATCAGGCAGCAGTAACGTGTGCCACTGAAGGCCAAATAGGTACAACAATGTGTTCTAAGTTCTCCCAAAAGTACGAAATGTGATGCGGAAAATGCAGCTAATTATTTCAGGTACTATATGTCCTATATAACAAAGCGATAGCAGTACATGGATAACAAAAAATCTCAAATAAAACCAGTTGGCAAAGTCAAAGTGAATGAATCACCTAAATAAAGTAAATAGAAAAAAAAATCATAACTGATGATTTCAAAACACATTGGTTTGTGATCCATATTAGATGTCTTATTTGCATCAGCTGGAGCTATGAGTGTATTCTTGATTTTCCCATGATAGAAAAGCTGGCATCGCCCTGGCTGATGCAGAAAAGGAAAAATGATGATGGCAAAAAACTTAGCTTTATTATTATATTTGCTTTAAAAAAATATCCAATGATATGTAGCCGTGTAACAAAGAAATGGCTAAAGCTATGTTCAATGGGCAATTCTACGTTCTTAGCAAGGATATAGTGCAAAATGTATTAACACTGGTTCAATCTTGGCAGGCTCACACCAAGAGAAAGAAAAGGTACTCTTGAAGATAAACAATGGATGACCAACAAAGTGATGTCTTATGTGTGCTGTAAGTACCAAGTTCGATCATGGTAGGACTCAACAAGGAAAGACAGTAGGAACAGTTCCAGCAGAGAAGTTCACTAAGGCCTGATCATGCCAAATGATGTTCTACAAAGTCAATGAAACATATAGATTAGTTCAAGCTGGGAAGTATTGCCAAGACTGACTTTACAAAAGGAGAGAAACTATTCCGTTTCACTAGTAAATACTGTCAACAATGTTTTTCCATTGTTTTTTTTTATTTTGCTGAATGTGGATGATTAGAAACTTAGAATCTATCATGTTATGATCCAGAGCTGGCACATATATATGCTTTTGCTGTACAAGCTAATCTATTTTACTTTGGAGGGAATTTAGAAACTAAACTAATTTACCAGGAGATAAGAAAAAACAATGATTTAAATTGTTGCTAGCATTCTTCTTATCTGAAAATGGATATACTTGGTACTGAAAATGACAAGTAATAAAGATTTTAATGGTGAAAAAGAACCAGATAGTATACCTACTCCTTTTTCTGTAAATCATGCTCCTTTGAGTTGTCAAGCACTCAAATTTGCCAGAGTTGAAGCCTGGATGATGCTGTTAAGGCCCATAGCCCATATATCATATTAGCCCATCTAGTGGCTATATATACAAGCTTAGACCTTTATGGTTGTTATCAGACTCTCTAATCCCAAGGTTAGTAACATGGTATCAGAGCAAGGCTTAGGGTTAGGTTTAGGGTTAGTGCACTAAATCTCTCCCCGGTCATTTTTTTCCTCGGTCGCCTTCCACCTTGGCTTTGCAAGTCGCCTGTGCACTTGTCCTTCATCCTTCAGGCAGTTCTTGACCGTTCTGCCTCGCAAGAGCGTTTCCTTCGGCTTCTCCGAGGCCATCGCCTGTGTGCCTTCGCCATTTCTCGGCGCCTCGGCTTCATCGTCATCGCGTCGCCCTTCGATCCTCTCGCTCCGGTGCTTCATCCTTCGCGCTCTGGTCTCGGTCTTTCGCCGACGCCGCAGGTTACCTTGACGCGCCATGGTTTCGCCGACGCCACGGCCTCCCATCGTCCAGACGTCGCCATCGTCTGCGGTTCTTCGTCCTCCGCCTCGACTCCGTTGTTGTTGCCGCACTTCTCGCTTCCATGCCACTGCCTGCGTTTGCCTCGGCTTCACTTATCGCCTGCCAATCCTTCCAACTGACGCTTCGCCTTCGTTTCGCCAGAATAAAGTGAAGCTTCTCTATTGCCTCTTTGTGTGCTTTTACGTTGCTAGCATGTCGCAGATTAACACTATTGTCATCAATATCGTTCTTGATGGTCAAAATTATCGAGAATGGGCGTTTTCTGTCGAGACTGCACTGAGGGCCTATGGCATTGCTTTTCATTTGACTGATGAACCACCAATCCTTAAAGCTGATAATAGTAATGCTGCTGATGTCAAAAAGTGGGAAATTGATGATGGAAAGGTCATGGCTACTATTGTTACAAGTGTCAAACAGTCTATGATTATGAGTCTTTCTTCTTTCAAGAGAGCCAAGGCTATGTGGTCCTATTTGAAACAGCGCTATGTTCAAGATAGTGGTGCTCTTCTTCACACTCTTATGCAAAGAATCCATTCCATTGAACAGAATGATATGTCTATTGATGAATATAATTCTGCCTTTGAGAGCCTCATGGGACCTTTGCTTTCCATGGTACCTCAGTGCACAACAGATGGTTGTCCAGCACATCACTTCATTGAAAAATTTCTTACATACCGCTTTGTTATGGGAGTCAGGACAGATTTTGAGGCCATTCGCACTAGATTACTTCACAATTCTGCGGATTTAACCATGTCTCGTGCTCTCTCAGATTTGATTGCTGAAGAAACCCGCCTCAAGTCTATGTCTACTGGCTCTGTGACACCTCTTCACAGTGTTCTGGCTGCTTCTCAGCGGACTGCTGCATCAAGGGTTACCTCTTCAGACACCAAACCTTGTGATCATTGTGGCAAGACAAATCATCGCACTGAAAATTGTTTCGCTTGACATCCAGAGAAATTGGTGATGTCGTGCTCGTGCTTCTCGTGCACGTAACACACCTCCTGTGCCTAGAGGCTCTGTTTCTATTGCTGCTGCCTCGCCTATCAGTGCTCCTCAGTCCTCTTGGGTCCTTGATTCAGGGGCCTCTTTTCATGTGACATCTGATCAGTCACAGTTGGTTGCTTCCAAACCAGTCACTGAGGGTGCTTCTGTTCAGACAGCTGATGGTACACCTTGTTATATAACTCACCATGGTTCTCCTTTAAATTCCAATTTCTCTATACCCGATGTTTCACTTGTACCTAAACTGTCCATGAATTTGTTGTTAGTAGGCCAAATTACTGATCAAAATTGTTTTGTTGGGTTTGATGACTCATCTTGCTTTATTCAGGATCGTCGAAGTGGGAAAGTGATTGGGACTGGCCATCTCCGTAAGAGCACTTCTAGCCTCTACATCTTGGACACTTTGCGGCTTCCTTCTTCCACTACCATCACTGCGCATGTGTCATCTGTTTCATCGTCATCCACTACATCATTCGCCAAGTGGCATCATCGTCTTGGTCATCTATGTGGCACTCGGTTGACCACATTAATAAATAAAGGGTCTTTAGGTCATACATCAATAAAGTCCAATTTCAGTTGCAAGGGTTGTAAACTTGGAAAACAAATCCAACTTCCATATTTTTCTAGTACCTCTCATCCCCTTTACAACAATGTTGTGTATGCACAAAGTCGCCTTCACCACCTTCTCACACATTTCCTCAAGCAGCCTTAATGCATCAGACGAGCACCACCACTTGATGCACGATCGCAAGTGTATTGTAGGTCACTACATCAATAGATAAGCAGTGTTACCCATGTCCAAAATTTTTTGCCGAATCAGATAACTCGAATCCAAGTCGAAGTCCGACACCCATGTCCGATTCCAAGTAGCATTTCCCATGTCCAAAAATTTTTGCCGAATTGGACACCCCGAATCCAAGTTAGATTCCGACTCCCATGTTTGTGTCCAAGTAACACTGTAGATAAGCAAATCATAGTTTGCGAGACATATCTAGGTATTTGGTACTCAAACCAAAGTTAGTAGTATTATTGCATTAATTGCACACGCATAAGAGTTTGCAAAAAAAAGAAAAAAGAAAAAAAAGAAAGGTGCAACAATCCTAAAACCCAGCTATGATTTACTCTGTGATGAATTTCAAGCCAGTACAACATTCTATCTATTGATATTCTTATCATCGCCAAATGGGGAAATAGTTTGTAGCATTGGTGCATTCGAGAAAGGGTATCCCCATAACTCCATAAAAGTGGCATCGGAGATTAGCGTATGCAGCCCTAGTGATATGATACACCATCACTGCCATTGCTGGTTGCTCCCAAGCTTTTTCTTCCTGCAGTAGGCAAAAAAGAACAGCAACACAATGTGTGCTCGCATCGTTTATCCAGTCATTCAAATATCAAGCAATATAAGAATGAATCACAATATGCATTTGTTACCTTCATTTACCTAGCAGTAGAAGGAAGCCATTTCTCTCCCCTGACCACCTTCAATTCCCTTCACCCTTTCTTCCTCCCTCTTGGCTGCTGCGTTTGCCACAGCTTCTCTTGCTTCCAATCTAGCCAATGATCTTTGGGATGCTTCCATTGCGGAGACAAGTATGTCATTACCATCGACAACAACAGACTGAAGCATATGCCTGAACTGAAACCGGGGTCACAGTATGATCAGTAAAAGCTATGACTAAAACCCCCAAGCAAGGCTATAATTCCTGCGAGATGGGCTATCTAACCTTCTTTGATTTCTCACCAAGCCCCACTACATGCTCTCGATTCCGGACTCATAAACCTCAGCTTTATTCAGACAACGAACTTGCAAATAACGCAATAAACATATTTCATGCTTGAGCACTACTTTGCAACACATGCAAAAGTCCTGCTCCAAGCAACATTAAATCAAGGTGCTTGAACTCTAATTGCAACACATGCAATTCTCTAGTTCAAAGCAACCACAAATCAAACTTCGACTAAAACTAAAACCATACGTATGAGCTCTTTACTCGCAACACATGCAAGCCTCTAGCTCCATACAAACACACAACATAAAATCATGCTTGAGCTCTCCTTTGCAACACATACAAAACTTAGCTCCAAGCCCACACGGTTTTAAGAAAGATTGTTTTATGAAACCAAAGCATGAAGCTTCAACTAATGCAACACATGCAAAAGTGAACTTCACGCAAAAGCCAACGACTAGCTTATCACTTCTGCAACACATGCAAATCAAAGCATTATGCGAAAACCAAATGCACTAAGCATAAGTTTAACCCATTCGCAACACATGCCAAATGGTTAACCCTCATGCAAAAACCAAATCCAAATGGTTTGAGCTTGAGTGAACACGAATGAGATCACCAACACATGATGAAGCTCGCAAAGGAACGAGTCCACTTTGCTTTGTAAGTCGCCTGCTGATTTGCCCTTCATCCTTCGCGCAGCTTCTTTGGCCGTCTGCTCTCCCTGCAAGACGCTGCTTTCCTTCGGCTTCCTCCGAGGCCATCACCTCGTGTGCTTCTACGCCATTTCCGCACGGCTTATCGCTATCCGCGCGCCTTCGATCCTCTCGCCCGGCTTCATCCTTCGCGGTCGCCGGTCCGTTTTCGCCGACGCCGCGTTCGCTTCCGACGCCACACGGCCTCCCATCGTCCTGACGCTCGCATCGCATGCTTTTTCGCCTCCGCCGACACGACTTCTGTTTTGGTCGCTAGCCTTTCGCTTCACTGCCACGTGCCGCCGTTTCGCCTCGCTTCGCTTATCGCCGCCTAATCCTTCCACCGACGCCGCTTTTCGTTTTCGCCAAAGAAGGAAGCTTCTATTGCCTCTTTGTGTGCTTTTACGCTAGCATGTCGCAGATTAACACTATTGTCATCAATATCGTCTTGATGGTCAAAATTATCGAGAATGGGCGTTTTGTCGAGATCGCACGAGGCCTATGGCATTGCTTTTCATTTGACCGATGAACCACCAATCCTTAAAGCTAATAATAGTAATGTTGCTGATGTCAAAAAGTGGGAAATTGATGATGGAAAGGTCATGGCTGCTATTGTTATAAGTGTCAAACAGTCTATGATTATGAGTCTTTCTTCTTTTAAGAGAGCTAAGGCTATGTGGTCCTATTTGAAACAGCGCTATGTTCAAGATAGTGGTGCTCTTCTTCACACTCTTATGCAAAGAATCCATTCCATTGAACAGAATGATATGTCTATTGATGAATATAATTCGCCTTTGAGAGCCTCATGGGACCTTTGCTTTCCATGGTACCTCAAGCACAATAGATGGTTGTCCAAAGACATCACTTCATTGAAAAATTTCTTACATACCGCTTTGTTATGGGAGTCAGATGATTTTGAGGCCATTCGCACTAGATTACTTCACAATTCTCTGGATTTAACCATGTCTCGTGCTCTCTCGATTTGATTGTCAAGAAACCCGCCTCAAGTCTATGTTCATCGGCTCTGCGGACACCTCTTCACAGAGTTTCGCGCTTCTCGGATCGCCTGATCAAGGGTTACCTCTTCGACACCAAACCTTGTGATCATTGTGGCAAGACAAATCATCGTGACCGAAAATTGTTTCGCCGACATCCGAGAAATTATCGAGTATCGTGTCTGTCGTGCTTTCGTGCACGTAACACACCTCCCGTGCCTAGAGGCTCGCTTTATTTCCGCCGCTTATCGCTGCTCCTCGCCCTCTTGGGTCCTTGATTCAGGGCATCTTTTCATGTGACATCCGATCACCACGCTTGGTTGCTTCCAAACCACCACGAGGGTGCTTCGCTCGAACTGATGGTACACCTTGTTATATAACTCACCATGGTTCTCCTTTAAATTCCAATTTCTATACCCGATGTTTCACTTGTACCTAAACCGTCCATGAATTTGTTGTCAGTAGGCCAAATTATTGATCAAAATTGTTTTGTTGGGTTTGATGACTCATCTTGCTTTATTCAGGATCGTCGAAGTGGGAAAGTGATTGGGACTGGCCATCGCCGTAAGAGCACTTCTAGCCTCTACATCTTGGACACTTTGCGCTTCCTTCTTCCACTACCATCATCCAAGCATGTGTCATCTGTTTCATCGTCATCCACTACATCATTCGCCAAGTGGCATCATCGTCTTGGTCATCTATGTGGCACTCGGTTGACCACATTAATAAATAAAGGGTCTTTAGGTCATACATCAATAAAGTCCAATTTCAGTTGCAAGGGTTGTAAACTTGGAAAACAAATCCAACTTCCATATTTTTCTAGTACCTCTTATCCCCTTTACAACAATGTTGTGTATGCACAAAGTCGCCTTCACCACCTTCTCACACATTTCCTCAAGCAGCCTTAATGCATCAGACGAGCACCACCACTTGATGCACGCATCAGCAAGTGTATTGTAGGTCACTACATCAATAGATAAGCAGTGTTACCCATGTCCAAAATTTTTTGCCGAATCAGATAACTCGAATCCAAGTCGAAGTCCGACACCCATGTCCGATTCCAAGTAGCATTTCCCATGTCCAAAAATTTTTGCCGAATTGGACACCCCGAATCCAAGTTAGATTCCGACTCCCATGTTCGTGTCCAAGTAACACTGTAGATAAGCAAATCATAGTATGCGAGACATATCTAGGTATTTGGTACTCAAACCAAAGTTAGTAGTATTATTGCATTAATTGCACACGCATAAGAGTTTGCAAAAAAAAAAAAAAAAGAAAGGTGCAACAATCCTAAAACCCAGCTATGATTTACTCTGTGATGAATTTCAAGCCAGTACAACATTCTATCTATTGATATTCTTATCATCGCCAAATGGGGAAATAGTTTGTAGCATTGGTGCATTCGAGAAAGGGTATCCCCATAACTCCATAAAAGTGGCATCGGAGATTAGCGTATGCAGCCCTACTGATATGATACACCATCACTGCCATTGCTGGTTGCTCCCAAGCTTTTTCTTCCTGCAGTAGGCAAAAAAGAACAGCAACACAATGTGTGCTCGCATCGTTTATCCAGTCATTCAAATATCAAGCAATATAAGAATGAATCACAATATGCATTTGTTACCTTCATTTACCTAGCAGTAGAAGGAAGCCATTTCTCTCCCCTGACCACCTTCAATTCCCTTCACCCTTTCTTCCTCCCTCTTGGCTGCTGCGTTTGCCACAGCTTCTCTTGCTTCCAATCTAGCCAATGATCTTTGGGATGCTTCCATTGCGGAGACAAGTATGTCATTACCATCGACAACAACAGACTGAAGCATATGCCTGAACTGAAACCGGGGTCACAGTATGATCAGTAAAAGCTATGACTAAAACCCCCAAGCAAGGCTATAATTCCTGCGAGATGGGCTATCTAACCTTCTTTGATTTCTCACCAACCTCTGGCCCAGGCAGAATCCTTGGTCACTTGAGTTGCACATGGTGTTTATCTGGAAATATAAATTACATCTGAGTATGTTTTGCCACCATGAAAGAATTTATCCATTGAGATTGGTTAAAAATTATATCTGAGTATAAATTACATTCTGATGCCGGTTGGTGCTTTTTTAAATAAACTTATTCGTCCATCTGTTTCCATAGGGTCAGCCAAGTTCAAGCAAGGAGTTCTGACTATTTCAAGGCTTTTCTCTAACATATCGTCCAACATATTTCTTATCTGAAACAACCATTTGAAGCTTGCAAGATCACAATGTATGACATAGTATGATTATCTAAACACAAAGCAAAGGATATGGACAGAAGCACAGCTGGGTGAACGGAAAAAACAAAGCATGTAGGAGCAGGTAGGCCTGTCAAACTGAAATGGTTATACTACCGTTACAGAATTTCAACTCTGCGTCCACCACAAAATTGTGCCAGCATTTTCTAGTTGATTATGAGGCCTGCCGCTTGCCAGTATTGAAATTTTGGTTATGGCTCTACTACGCATCACATATACGGAAAAGAATCATGCAGGTGAACAGTGTATAAATGTATACCATACAGTGAGTGGAATTCATGAGTTTCACTACCAAGAACATGCGCGAATTTTGAACTGAGCTAACAATTGATCCACTAACTAGTCAACACAACGATCAGCTGATAATGAGATAGAATTCACAAATCACCTTGTTTTTCTTCCATCCATACGAATCAAATTTTGTGTTTTTCTGTTGCTTTTTTGGCCTACTACTTATCAACTATTATTCTTTATCTTCTTTGCTATGCATGTTTTTTTTGTACAGGTATAAAAAAACCATCAAAAGCTCCAATTACAGAATTACTATTACTACAGCTTGGAATGGAAATGCACAACAAGAAGCTTTTTGATACTAAGAGGAACCATATCATTCATAATGGTGCTAGATTATGTATTCTCTATTTATCTATCTGTTTCATTGTTGTTGTTGTTGTTGTTATAGCAGCATTAACTCCCAACGACTGGTTAAGCAGACAGTAGTTCTGTTCCTTCACAGAACGATTAAAGCACGCTGCAAAGCTGATAAGAACGGCTTAAAGACAGGTACTTCAATGCTGCCTATATCCTAGTAACGCTGAACTAGCACAATTGAACATAATGCCATAGTAATCACCGAAATGTCTATTAACTTTGCCAATCAATAAGGGTGTGTTTGGTTGCCTGCATGTCCCTAGCTTGATCCGTTACGAGTCATGCGGGCTGATGAAAGACATGTTGAGTGAATGCAAGATGGTTTGTTTGGTTACCTGCATGTGTTGATTCTGGTTGAGCGAGCAGTTGTTTGGTTGGATGCATGAGGGAGGCGGAGGGATGACAGGATGCAAGAGAAGTTGTTTGATTGGTTGCATCCGGCTAAGGTTGGAGGATGGATGGTATATTCATGATTTTTGGTTTTTAGGCTAAGGATCTCGCGGGAATTTCATTGTTGAACTCGAGCTTGACCACATTGTTCTTTTCCTCATCGTCTGGGTTTTTTCCATAGTAATTTTTCCATTAGGAAATCCTCCGATAGTACTCTTTCGCGTAATAGTATGCGAAAAGTTTTTATTAGATTGTAAGTTTTAAAGTTCATTGTGGGCTCAGAAGAGTAACATCACAGAATCATGCACCTTACTTTTTACACACTTCTTTGAAGGAAAGAGTAGCAGCGTCTTATCGTAGCTTAAGTAAAATAAATAACACATTACATATGTATTGCATCAGCGGTTGAAAACTAGGCATATTATTACGTCAGTTGTATTGCACCAGCTGTTGGAATCGACTTGCCTATTGAAGACATCTTTCGTTGTCCCACCGGTGTGCTAAGAGTGTGTTGGCGTCAAAAACTTAAAGTAAGATTTTCGACTACAGTACACCAGACAAACACCTGGTTCAGAGCGTGCCAACCGATTTAATCTTGCAATCGGTAAGGGAAATGTGAAATTTGCACAAAGCCGATTCCTAAGAGTAATCGGCTTAAATCCGATCAGCAACAAGCCGATTGAAACGAAACTAGAAACAGATCTAATTAGCCGATTAAGGCTAACCAGGGGGTAAAAGTAGATACTCTGAAGAAAGCGACACATAGCAAAATCAGATAATCAAACCTAAAGCGTAATCAGCGAAGACCAATAATCGGCGATGCACAACCTTATTGATCAAGCAAATTACAAGGAAGACTAAATTACAGAGCTACGCCTAGTTGACAGAAAATAAAGACAGATGTGATTGATTGTGTGTCCCCTTTTGCTAGCCTTAGCCCATCTTTTATACTCATCGGCCGTCGAGTCCTATTATAACATGCCTTAAAAATAGAATCCGTATCGGCCTCTATCTCCTTATTAATCCTTTTTGTTTCCAAAAATCTTCACGCCATGTCCTGTCCGTATCCGTTGATCTCAAACTACCGATATTAACCGCATCTACCAACTTTTGGTGCAAACAACATGATACACCGATTTGATGGTGGACTATTTCTAAGATCAAAATATTCAAAGATACACAGAAATTATTGTCAATAGATTAACACCGAAAGCTAATGGAGTGCTAAGTACCCAGGATGGGTTCAAAGAGGAGGACAACAGCATTAACGGGACCATTTTTCCCCTTATAAGGGTGGAGGATGTACCGGCGTCACAAAAATACGTCAGAATCTTAAATGCAACTCATTCCATTCTTCTATTCAAACCAACGTAACACATTATACATGTAAACTCTTCAAATCAGATGTGCGACATCAATGAAACTGGCAGCTGTCATACCAATATTATATATATATATATATATATATATATAGGAAGCCTTTTCATACTCGAGTACATACTCCCACCTCTAATATACCACTTAAATAAACGCTTTATACTCCTTTTCGGTATACTCCAATAATAATTCTAAGATATTTCAATATAATATGATTAAAAAATTTCATTAGACCCTTTATTTTTTTTGCTACATACCCTTTTTACGTATGTATAAGGAATATGAAATTTTTCATAGAACTCACTTTAGAGTATCTTATAATCAGTATTAGAGTATACTCAAAAGGATAAAGAGGTATAACAACACCATTTAAATGGTATATTAGAGGTGGGAGTACATACACCCAGGAGTATGAAATCATTTTCCTATATATATATATATATATATATATATATATATAATTCAACTAATTATAACTTCTAAACATATTTGCCAGTTCTATTGCATATTTTTTTGGCACCATGAGCTGGTGCATACAAAGAAGAGAAGTTACAACTTACAACGCAAGGATTACACGTTCACAGTTTACTGGATGCACCAAGATACTTGGAATAGCGAGCTTGAGCAATGATTTTCCCAGATTTCTTCTTCAGTTCCACAACGGCCACTCCTACAGCTTTTCCAGCACGCAGAACCTTTGCCTCGATATCAATCTCTTCCTACAAATGGCAACATATTCTGTCATAAACTCATAATCAGCTCATCTGTACAACCATTTAAAAATTAACCTCTTAAACCAAAGTTTTAAACAATATGAAACTCAACAGCCCAACTAGCAAAATCAAGATTGCTAAATAGATTGACATGCTTATCCATGCACATAGAAACAAGAAAGAACTTAACAAACATAACTTGACTTTAGCATTATGGCATATTTCGTTAAAAAATCGTATAATAAAAAATCTTGATACACCAACAGTGATAATTCATATAATAAAAGTTAAATATTACTAACACAATTGAATGATTTGCCAAGTAAACATGTTAAGCAGCACCTAGACCAAGGGATGCACATTTTAACGCCAATAACTTGGAACATGCTAGCAGAGTACATTACAATGGTGCGAATTAGAAATTCTCACTGTTCCCCTTAGCAGCCACCTAGCTCGCTTATGCGCTAGGCTCCACACACCCGACTAGCCGCCTAGGCCGATTTATCCCACCTAGGCAGCCACCTAGCCCACCTAATTGGCAATTAGATGCTGCACACCGGTCTACCACCCAACTAGCACCTAGCGCCTTGGTGAACACTGGAAATTCTTGGTTCTTGCTGTGAATGTAAGCAACATCAGGCTTACTGACAGTAACATATATTTAACACAGGAGGTATTCGGCTATATAAACATATGAATCCCCTTCAATGCAATGATCAACTGCACTGAATTTTTGTAAAAAAGTTCGCAATAGCATCAGACAATTAGCATGACATTATCTCTGAACCAACAAGTTGTTATGACTAGATTAGACAATTTGCTACGGAGCATTTCAATTAGGAAATACAAGAGAACATTCATGTGAAACGATCACATAGATAAGCAAACAGACTATGATGAACCAAGAGACACTCACAGCCGATTCCCTCAAAAAGGTACTCACATCCGGAAATGCCGCATCGAGGTAAGAGATGTTCATCTCTAGTGGCGAGCCCCTTGTTTGCACCCCAGCAGTATAGAAGGCAGCAGAGCCCACCAAGTCAACCAGCGACGCAGTTGCACCCCCGTGCAGGAAGTTGCCGGAATTCTGTGATTGCTCAACGCAAGACCACAACCATCAGCAAAAGAACAATAATAATAAGCTGCTCGATCTGGGATTGGTTGCTTGTAATTTTGGTGATCGTTGATTGATCTGGGAGGGCGAAATGGTTTTTCAGTTCTGTCTTTGGGTTTTGGAGTAATGTTCTGTCGTAGTTGAGTATTAGTAAGTTGTTGGCTGTGCTGTTTGGATGATTCTGGGTGATGGCGGGCGCGCCTCGAATACGTAAATGATGTTTGTGATGAACTCGTTTTATTCTGTGGAATAAAACAGGGGAAACCTTTTGATCTAAAAAATAATAAGCTGCTCGATACATGACGCCACATCTTGTGTTTGTTTAAGGAAATAAGTGAACAGATATGAACAATTAGATGATGAACTGCGCAGGTCTGACTAATAACAAGCTGAATCTGAAACTAGCGTGGTTAGTTATTGCTATAGTAGAAGGGGAATTTTGTGTGCAGTATACTGCTTGCAATGCCGTAGAAAGGGATGCTATGGTTAGTTATTACTACTACAGCAGCTAGCAACAGTCAGTCACGAGTCCATGAGAGATGAGGTGAGGGGATGCTCACGAGCAGTCGGGAGGGGACGTTGAAGTGGCAGAGGAGGCGGCCGTGCTCGACGGTGTGGACGCGGATGCCCCTGAGCACGAAGGCGTCGTAGAACCCGGAAGGCAGCGCGTCCACCTGCTCCGTCGGCAGCGTCTCGGCCGCCGCCTCCTCCAGCAGCCGCCGCGCCATCTCCAGCGCCGCCGGCTTCGGGGCCATCGTCTGGTCGGATCCCAACGACGGACCGACTTGAGAAAGAGGAATTTGTATGGTACGGATTTCCCCTTCCCTAGATCAGGAATGCTGAACCGCGTCAACACTGGGTTACACCGCGGAGAAGGCGACCGGAGGACTCGAGCGGAGGGAGGCGACCGGATGGATTCGAGCGGAGCGGAGGGACTCGGGGAGTAACCCTAGACGCGACCGAGCGGAGCGAGCGGAGATGGAGGCTGCATCTGACGGGCCTGGACGCGAGAGAAGCCCTTCGGGCCAGGATGCAGCAACCAAACAGACCCTAAACTCTGGGGGATTTGAGGATAACCCCCCAAGTTGAGGCGTCCTTCGTAAAAATGTCCCGCTCTGTGTCTATGACATCTGGGTTTACGAAGCCACTTCAACTTTAGGGTATACTTACAATTACTTCCTAAACTCTTGGTAAGCATGGAGCAAGTAGTACTGTAGTAGCAGGCTAGCACCCCTAGTTCAAAAAACAATAAGCAACAGAAACAGAAATTTGTACCCGATGTATACCTTGATCTGGTACAGCTTAAGCCCAGGAGCTTGCGCCTTCCCTTCCTGCGACCACGGCTCCACGCCGTGGTTGGCCTCACCGCCGCCACCGCCAATGCCAGAGGCGGCCTTCTCCGTCTTGGTTGGAAAGCGGGACTGCAATCCCCGGCCGATGCAATCGATGACCGCCTTCCACAGGGCCACCCCGTGTGAGGTACCAGGAATCAATTACCGAATCAACAAGAGGAATGTTTGTATTGATCTATGAGTATAGAAGCAAGTTTCGCCGCCGCCTAAACACACCGCCAATGTTCTGCCGCCTAAACCCTCCGAAAAACCCCAATGGTCAGTGTATATCCTCTCCCATACAGACAAGACACAATTACAAGTCCATACGCATCCAATGCACAATACGAAATGGGCCTGATATTCCTAGTTGTTAACCCACTCCGGCCCAAAGAGATGCTGGTTAAGCTTCTGGACTCTCGCCATCCTCCGTTTTGGCCCTTGCCGCTCCATAGTCCCGCTTGGCTCCTTTACCTCCGAAGCATCAGTATGAACGGAACGCTCAGGTGAGTTGCTGACATCCGCTCCCCCTGGAAAGCCAGCTTGACCCCAAGCTGGAGCGTATGGGAATTGGTCCTTCATTGCTTGCTCGTCCTCCCAGGTGGCCATAGTTGGCAGCCAATGCGACCAATGCACAAGCAATTGAGGTATTACTTTGCCAGCACGACGACACAACCGTCGATCCAAAATGTGCACAGGAAACCTCAAATCGAATCACGATCGAGAAGGTGTGGTGACCGCAAAGAACTCCTTTGGTACCGAAGAGAGACATGGAACAGGATGAATGGAACTTGTTCTTGCGACTTCAATTCATCGCCACTTCATTGATCTTCGAATAATAGGGTAAGGCCCAAAATACCGAAATGCCGGTTTGTAGTTTGCGCGAGACAGCAAATCAGGCATAAGGTTGTAAAGCGATAATTCATCTCTCCATAATAGCATCAAGAGCAACATTGAAAATGTCAACACGATAATAGTGAAGGTAAGTCACCTTATGCTTTCGACGTGCAGATTTGCCCTTAACTCCAATGAAATCATCCATATCTGGCACATCAATCTCGTTTGCTTCGCAAAAGGACTTGACTTGATTAAACAATGGCTCCCACCCATTATCCCTCATGTCTTGTAGGCGCTCTTTCACATCCACAATCAAACCCATGGCTTCTACAATTTCTTGATCCCTTTTTTGCAAAGCAATTGATAGCTCACTTGTAATGCCCAACAAGTCTATTAAAAAATGCATGATGAATACAAATTCAAATCTTTTCATCTGTTGTATCAATCCTGCTGCTCCACCATGACCTGAAGGATATGATGCATCTTCAGATATTATCTCTAAAACCTCAAGCACTGACTCCCACATTTGGTATATACGAAGTAATGTTTTAAGATGAGAGCCCCATCTAGTATCTCCAGGTCTAGTTAGGTTAGTTTCCTGATTCAAACCTGTTCCACTTAAAAGCATGCCATTCTCCAATTTCTCAAATACTTTCTCTTGATGCTTTTCTATCAAAACATCCTTTTTCTTGCAAGATGCACTCACAGTAGTTACTATCAAGGGAACATAATTGAAAAAATCAGCAATAGCTCTACTACAACTTGCGACAGTGACAACCACTAACTGTAACTGATGAGCAAAACAATGGATATAGAAAGCATACGGACTCTCATCCTGTATTAATCTTTGCAAGCCATTAAATTCTCCTCTCATATTTGAAGCTCCATCATAACCTTGCCCACGTAGTCTAGAAATAGGTAGATCATGATCAGCAAGCAAACTAACCATAGCTTCCTTCAATGCAACCGATGTACAGTAAGTGATATGCTTAATACCAAGAAACCTTTCCATGATTTTCCCATCTTTGTTTACAAACCTACATTCCAACCAAATTAATAATGCAAGGTTAGAACTTAACACAAATCATAAATGGTATAACTAACTAACATAATATGTATTTTGACTAACCTGATAATCATGGCCATTTGCTCTTTTATTGATTTAATCGCGTGACTCATCAATAAGCACCGCGAAATTCCTATCTCCAACATCATCTTTAATTACCTTTGTTACCTCTTGTGCACAATATTTTGCAAGATCCTTCTGTATCTCTGGACAAATCATCAAACTATTCCCTCCGCCATCAAATTCAAATGTCTGATTCACAATCCGACCTTATCTTTATACCACTCCAATAGCTCTTTAAAATTGCCCTTGTTCATGGAGGTAGAAGTTTCATCATGTCCACGTAAAAGCATCGCCTTGCATTATGAGATATCTTACACAATCTAAAAAGCAATAAACGAATCTTGTATGCAATCTCGAGTCTTTGCTATAATTATTTAATTTATGTTCTATGCTTGCTCTTTGATTGGAAAATCTTCACAATCTTGCATTGCAATATTGTGGACACTATTAGTGTCACACCAAGGATTTGGTGGAACTCAGGGCTTTAGGTACCCCAATTGACGGATGAAAAGGCTCGCTCCAATCCCTGGCTACGGAGGCAAAACCTAATATTGCTTACTTTATTTATCCAAACTCATTGGTATAGCATGGGCTAAGTACTGTGTGCTAGCAACCCTAGTTCAAAAAACAATAAGCATGATAATTTGGTATCGATGTAGTACCTTGATACAAGGACTAGCTTAAGCCGAGCTATGACCTTCCTTCCGACCAGGCTCGCGTAGGTGACCTCCGCCAAGGTCTTGATCGGGCGGCTTCTCGTCTTGGTTGAAAACGCCTCAACCGGTCATCGTGCTGACATGCTCACCCTGTGAGTACCAGGAATCAATACCGAATCACACAAGAGTGAATGTTCTGTATTGATCTATGAGTATAGAGACCAATTCCTAAACACATGTTCCAAACTCAAAACCCCAATGGTGTATATCTCATCAAAGACAAATTACAAGTCCATCGCATCCAATATCGAAATGGGCGATATTCCTAGTTGTTAACCCCAAGATTGTTACGGACCGCCATCCGTTGGCCCTTGCCATAGTCCTTGGCCTTTACCTCTCGATGACGCCCGGAGTTCGCCGAAACGCTTGACCATGGCGTGATTGGTCCTTCATTGCTTGCCTCGTGGCCAAATTCCCTCTCATATTTGAAGCTCCATCATAACCTTGCCCACGTAGTCTAGAAATAGGTAGATCATGATCGGCAAGCAAACTAACCATAGCTTCCTTCAATGCAACCGATGTACAGTAAGTGATATGCTTAATACCAAGAAACCTTTCCATGATTTTCCCATCTTTGTTTACAAACCTACATTCCAACCAAATTAATAATGCAAGGTTAGAACTTAACACAAATCATAAATGGTATAACTAACTAACATAATATGTATTTTGACTAACCTGATAATCATGGCCATTTGCTCTTTTATTGACGAATCGCGTGACTCATCAATAAGCACCGCGAAATTCCTATCTCCAACATCATCTTTAATTACCTTTGTTACCTCTTGTGCACAATATTTTGCAAGATCCTTCAGATCTCTCGACAAATCATCAAACTATTCCTCCGCCATCAAATTCAAATGTCTGATTCACATCCGCACCTTATCTTTATACCACTCCAATAGCTCTTTAAAATTGCCCTTGTTCATGGAGGTAGAAGTTTCATCATGTCCACGTAAAAGCATCGCCTTGCATTATGAGATATCTTACACAATCTAAAAAAGCAAATAAACGAATCTTGTATGCAATCTCGCAGTCTTTGCTATAATTATTTAATTTATGTTCTATGCTTGCTCTTTGATTGCGAAAATCTTCACAATCTTGCATTGCAATATTGTGGACACTATTAGTGTCACGGCCAGGGGATTTGGTGGAAGCTCAATCATTGCCTCAAGACGGATGAAAGGAGGCGGCCGCTTCCAATCGCCTGCAGGCATAGGAGGCAAAACCCTAATATTGCTTACTTTATTTCATCCACCTCGCCTATTTATAGCCGGGCTAAGGCCGCACAATCTTTAAAGGAAACTAAGATATAATTGGTATTGTAGTAGACTAATACAAGGACTACTTATCCGATTAGGATCGGAGTCCGACCGCCAAGACATGCTTAAGGCCGATCCGGCAAGGTCTTGGATCGTGTCTGCTTGCTAAAAACTACCCCAAACCGGTCATCTGTGACATCTCCTCTCAAAGGAATGTACTGCCCTCGAGCTGAAAGTCTGGGTAGCTCCGTCGGAAAGAGACCAAATCTTCCCAAGAAGTAACCGATGGAGAGGCATCTGCCCATTGAATCAGTATCTGGTGGACGCCATCAAGACGACGACGGACACGAACTAACAATTTTGGCCGGTTGAGGCAGACGCGCGCGTGCAAAGAATTGAGGTAGCGATGGTGGCGTAGTCGGAGGAGATCCTTTGAATGGTTTGAGGAGACTGACGTGAAAAACGTTGTACATCTTGGTACGAGGAGGCAATTCCAAGCAATAAGCAACTGAATCCACGCGGCGCAGAATCTTGTAAGGTCCATAGAAGCGAGGTGATAACTTCCCGCGAAGCACACCAGGAAGGGAGGCAGATCAGACCGTTGGTGGATACGCAACCATACCCAATCGCCTCGTTGAAATTCCAATGGTCGATGCTTAGCATCATAATAAAGCTTGGCGGACCGCTGAGCAAGCAAAGAATCGGTCTCGGATCTCCAGGAGGAACTCATCACGCTGGGAAATGTTATCTGCCACTGCTGCATTGCGGATCTCTAAAGTGTCATAAGAGCGAAGGGACGGTGGATCACGCCCATAGACCACGCGAAATGGAGTTTCACGCAATGAGCTATGATACGACGACAGTAGCAATATTCCGCCTAAGCGAGCCATTGAGCCATCGACGAGGCCGATCTCCAAAGGAGGCAAATAATATACATGGAGATGACACTTGCCATCGATTCAGATCGTCCATCGGATCGAGGATGGAACGCGGCTCATATTTAGGGTCGTTCCATTGACCAAAGAGTTCTTTCCAAAAGGCGATGAAAATCATGTCCCTGGTCGACACAATTGATGAAGGAAGTCCATGGAGGCGAACAATTTCATCAAAGAATGCTCGCGCATCAAGAAGGTAATAAGGGTGAGCAAGTGGTATAAAGTGGGCATATTTGAAAACGGTCAACCACGGTCGAATCATCGACTTGCCACCAACTTTCGCAACCCTTCAATAAAGTCCATCGAGATATCACCCAAACTCGTAGGAATCGGAAGAGGTCGCAAGAGACTCGCCGTTGAGCCGCCATTTTTGTTACGCTTGGCAAGTAGTACATGTTTGAACAAACTCGCGCACCAAGGTCTTATCTCGGGAATGAAAAAATCGCGCAAGGCGATGGAGGGTTTTTGAATGCCCTCATGGCTCGCCATATGAGCCGCCGTGCGCGCCCCGAACCAAGGAGAAGAAGGAGCAATATAGGCTTTACGCCGAAGGTGAGAATACCATCAATGATAGCCCAAGGATCCCGAAGATCACCCTCGCCGAGTTGATCGCGAGAGCAACAATGGCTGGATCTGCAGTGTGTTCGCCTTAATACTATCAAAAAGATCAAAACGAGATCGGAGATGGTCGAAAGCTTGAGTTGGTCGTTGCCTCTCCGAGATAAAGCATCTGCCACCAAATTCTGCTTGCCTGGTTTGAACTCCACCGTAAAATCAAAGCCCAATAGTTTACTGACCCAATGTTGTTGAGGAATTGTGGAAAGGCGCTGATCTAAGAGAAATTTGAGGGAGTAGTGATCAGTATGTACCACAAAGGCTCGCCCCATAAGTAAGGCCTCCAAAGGTTTAATAGCTTTGACTAGACCAACAAGTTCACGCCATATGCCGCTAGTGAAAGATGACGAGGAGCCACTGGACGGCTGAAAAAAGCTATGGGTCCGCTGTTCTGGTGAAGAACCGCATCGAAACTCGCCCCCGGTTGCCGCGACTCGACCACAAACCGCCATGAAAATCGTGGATCTCAAGAACAGGGCCGATGTCGCTTTTTAATGCTTGAAGGGTCAGGAGGCCGACTAGACCAATCAAACCGCTTTACTCAATAACTTGGTAAGGGAGCCGCTATTGCACCATAATTTTGATGAAACGGCGATAATAGCCGCAAGAAGCCCCAAAAATCTCGCAGTCGCTGTAATGTAAGAAGGCACCGCCATGAGAGAATTGCTTGGACCTTATTTGTCCATGGAGACGCCACGCGAAATTACATGGCCGAGATAGCCGATGCTTTCAGAGCCGGTTACATTTGGACCTTTTAAGGAACAAGCGATTCGCCAGTAGTAAATCGAGCACGAGACGCAAATGACGGAGATGTTCGCCCAAGAATTACTATAGAGCAAAATATCATCAAAGAAAACCAGACGGTTTACGAAGATATGGTCCGAGAACCTCATTCATAAGTGCTCGAAATGTGGCTTGCATTGGACAACCCAAAAGGCATAACTAGAAACTCAAAAGGCCTTGTGTGTGCGGAATGTCGTCTTGGCGATGTCATCCGGTGCATACGGACTTGGTGGTACCTTAACGAAGATCCAGCTTTAGTAAAGAAACGAGCACGCGCAATTCATCGAAAAGCTCTTCCACCACCGGTATGGGAAATTTATCTTTGATTGTGAGAGCATTGAGAGCACGGTAATCAATGCAAAACCGCCATGATCCATCACGTTTTTTGACCAGGAGGACCGGAGAAGAAAACGCGGAAGTGTTTTGCGAATAATGCCCGCCGCAACATGAGCTCACATCGACGCTCCACCATCCTTCCGGGTAGCGGATAACGATAAGGTCGCACTACCACCGGTGGGACTCTGTGAATGAGGTGAATGCGTGATCTTGGGACCGCTAGTGGTAACCCCGATGGCTCGGCAAACAAGTCTTCAAATTCGTCGAGGATGTGTGGAAGGAGCTCACGGCCTTCACAAGAGAAAGTTGTAGCTGTAGGCGTGCCCATTGATGGAAGACCTTTGAGTGTGATAGTCTGATCCGCAATTCGAATCCTCATGGTGTGTTGTTGGAAATCCCAAGTTATGGGACCAAGAGTTGCTAACCAGCGAGTGCCCAGAACCATCTCATGGCCACCCAAAGGAATCACATAAAAATCTGTGGTGAAAATGGTATGGCCAACCACCAAGGGGACAGATTTGAACAGTCCTAAGCAAGGCACTCGATCACCATTGGCCACAGTAACACCCAAACCGTGGTGTTGTATGGGTTTCTGAGGGAGCCGGTGAGCTAAATCCTCGCTGATAAAATTGTGAGTCGAGCCAGAGTCCACCAATGCAGCCACGGCAATTTTGGCGAGACAGACACTAATCTGCATGGTATCACCTGAGCGGACACCAGAAATTGCGCAAGGAAATCGCCTTCCTCCGCTACCTTGTCTCGCCGCCACTATCCTCCTCGCTGATGTTGAAGGATGGCGTAACGCTTTTTGCACTCGTGTCCCTTGAACCAATGTTCATCACAGTTAAAACAAAGTTTTTGGCGGCGGCGATCAGCCATCTCACTGGGAGTGAGTCGCTTGAATGTAGAAACAGCAGGATTATGAGCACTGATCGGCGGTGCTGGCGGAATTGTGTGGCGAGAAGTGCTGGCTCGCGCCCCTTTTGCGGCTGTCATGGCAGAGATAAGAGTGCCCTGGAGTTTATCCATGGCTCTGGCTACATTCATAGCTTCGTCGAGATCCGCTGGATGTTTCAACTCAACCTCGGAGCGTAGTGGTTCCTGCAGACCGTAAGTAAAAAGATCCACCTCCTGCTGTTCGGTTAAAGGCTCGGCGTGGCAGAGGTGAGTAAGAAATTTTTCTTCATACTCTTGGAGAGGACCAGTCCTTCGTAATGCTGCCAAAGCCCCCAGAGAATTGCTGTTCAGTTCTGGACCAAAACGTCGAGTGATCATCTGGACAAATTCCGTCCAATTGGGCCGACCGTAACGGCGTTCCCAACGAGTGTACCAAGTTTGTGCGCGGCCCGTAAGGTGGTATGAAGCTGTCCACACCTTGTTCCTCTCCGATGTCTTCTGGCCATAAAAGAATTGCTCACAGCGAGCCAGCCAAGGAAAAGGATCGTCATCACCACCATATGTGGGAAACTTCCACTTGTGGAAATGTGCATCTGTGCGGTCTTCGTCATCCTTGTCCGCAGTCGCATGAACACGTTGGGCCTTGGAAGGTCTTGACGTTCCGCTAGAGAATGACACGTGTTGAGGTGCTGGTGGCAGCGGAACTGGCGGCGAAACGTGGCGCAGCGGCACCGGCGGCGGCCGCTTGCTTGTCGGTTCGTAGTTAACCGCATCATCGTAGATCCGTGTCGTTTTCTTCGAGGAGAGGTAGCGGCGAGGAGAGCCTTGCCACGTCCCACCTCGAGCCGCATGATGGCCAGATGATGCGCTTGTTGTTGTTGTGTGAAGTCACGCATGGAGGATTCCAGAGATGAAATGTTGTCAAGGTTGGGCGGATGTTTGGGCGAAGAACCTGCATAAATACTGCCTTGAGGGCGCCATTGTGAGGGTCTCGCCGCCTAAGACATGGCAAATAAGGGATCGAAGGTCTCGATACCAAATATGTCACGCCAGGATTTGGTGGAAGCTCAATCGCTATCTCGCACGGATGAAAGGAGGCGCCGCTTCCAATCGCCTGCAGGCACAATCCTTCCAGAGAGCGGAAGGAGACGTTCTGATTCCCTTAGAACCGATTGGATCAAAGGAAAATGGGCAAGAACGCTCGCGTCGCTTCCAATCGCCTGCGGCATGCATGTGGATCGGTGGCGCTGCTCCAATCGCCTGCAGGCCTCAAGTTGATCATGATCTTCCGCCAGCTTCCGCAGAGAATCATCTACCCGACGGATGTATTGCTGCACATCAGCCACCATCGACCGGGTCTCCTCCTCCTTCTTGCTGTTTTCCTCCAGCTTGGCCAAAATAGCGGAAAGCGGATCATCAGGCCGTGGCGGCGCCATGACCCCGGCCCTCGCTTGCAGTCGGGTGAAGTGGTGATGCTCCGCCGCCAGATTGCAGCGAGAAATTGGCTCTGATACCAGATGTGAGGTACCAGGAATCAATTACCGAATCAACAAGAGGAATGTTTGTATTGATCTATGAGTATAGAAGCAAGTTTCGCCGCCGCCTAAACACACCGCTCACCAGGAGACGGCACCGCCAATGTTCTGCCGCCTAAACCCTCCGAAAAACCCCAATGGTCGGTGTATATCCTCTCCCATACGAAAGACACAATTACAAGTCCATCGCATCCAATGACTGTCTGAAATGGGCCTGATATTCCTAGTTGTTAACCCACTCGGCCCAAAGAGATGCTTGGTTAAGCTTCGGACTCTCGCCATCCTCCGTTTGGCCCTTGCCGCCCATAGTCCGCTTGGCTCCTTTACCTCGAAGCATCGTATGAGCAGGCAGCTCGAGGTGAGTTCTTGACACCGTCATCGTCGCTGCGGCTCCCGCCGCCGCCCCCCATTTTGCGCTACTCGAACTGTGTCCATTCTCTGTTCACTCGGCCGATGCGCTTCGCCTTCCTGCCCACTTTGAGATCTATTTTTGGGCCACTAGTGGGCTGGATTAGTGGGCTGGGCTGAGCAAACTGTTTCGGACAGACCCATTGTCGGCTCGAGCCGTATTCCAACACGGCGCCGAGCCGCGGACGAATCAATCAGCCGCCTCTTCCTTCTCTAGGAGGGCAAAACCCTAATATTGCTTATTTTATTTCATCCAATTCCTCGCCTATTTATAGCCGCTAAGGCTACACAATTTTTAAAGGAAACTAAGATATAATTGGTATTGTAGTAGACTAATACAAGGACTACTTATCCGACTAGGACTAGGAGTCCCGACCGCCAAGACATGCTTAAGGCCGATCCGGCAAGGTCTTGGACCGGTGTCTCTGCTTGTTAAAAACTACCCCAAACCGGTCATCTGTGACATCTCCTCCTTCAAAGGAATTACTGCCCTCGAGTTGAAAGTCCGGTAGCTCCATGAAAGAGACCAAATCTTCCCAAGAAGTAACCGATGGAGAGGCATCTCGCCCATTGAATCAAGATCTCGTGGACGCCATCAAGACGGGCGACGACACGCAATGCCTTTTGGCCGGGTTGAGGCAGACGCTACCGCAAAGAATTGAGGTAGCGATGGTGGCGTAGTCGAGGAGATCCTTTGAATGGTTTGAGGAGATACGCGTCTGGTTGCCGCCAGTGATCGCCTGGCCCCAAAGCATCGACGGTGTTTTTATACCTCACAAGATATCAGGCCCATTTGTCTTGCTGCCACGAGAGCGAGAGCGAGGAGAAGAAGAGGAGAGGAAGGAGAGGAAAAAAGAGAGAGGGAAGAAAAAGAGGGAAAAATATTCATCGCTTTTTGAAGGTAAGTCCCAGAATTTATATGTAATTTTTTTTTTGAAATTTTAGTATTTTGTAATATTTAGAAATATAGAAATGTAGTAATTTAGAAATTTAATGTAGTAGGATGGGGTAGTTCAAATATTAGGCAATGTTTAGAGATTTAATGTAGTATTTAGAAATGTTGAGAATCAATACAAGATTTAGAAATTTAATTTAGTTAGGATTGGTAGTAGAAATATTAGGCAATGTTTAGAGATTTAATATAGTATTTAGAAATATTAGGATTGTAGTATTTAGAAATGTTGAGAATCAATTAATATAGTATTTAGAAATTTAATTTAGTTAGGATTGGATAGTAGAAATATTAGCCAATGTTTATGATTTAATATTTAGTATTTAAGGTATGTAATATTTTAGAGATATAATATTTAGTATTTATGAATTTAATAATTTAGATATGTAATATTTATGGTATGTAATATAGGTAGTCGAATTACTTATTTATAGTCAATAACAAAGTACACGTTAAAAATTAGTATATTTAAAACATGATAGGCAACTGTTAAAAATCAAGAGAGTAAAATTTGACAACAATATAGTGTAACATTTATATAGCGTTAGGTGGAGAAATGATGATTTTTTTCTGCTCGACGTTGTAGGCGATATGTCGGAGAAATTGTATTTTCAGATATTCTATGGAGATGGGGAGATAGCACAAAATTTAATGGAGTCGATTTGTCGGCATTTTCAAAGAAATACACAGGCATATCTAGGCCGAGAGATAGGACATACAGGGTTTGATGGAGTGGATATTTTGGATGTTCGCTTTGGATGCCTAGAGTGTTCTTAACATGGGTTAGAGTAGTAGTAAGTCGTATGCAGGACTTTTTTATGGAGAGTCGATTCCTATTAACGCGACCTCGGCATGGAGGAGCTATGTTGGGTACCAGAGAGCGGGTTGGTCGCTCATGTTGCCGTAGATTGGTACTGTGTACTCCATCTGCCTTTGGAGGTGCGTGATGTCGGGGTAGATATTACGGAGGAGGAATACAGATATGCAACAACGCGATAATGAAGGTGGTGGCGAGGTTGGCGGTGGCGACGGATCGAGGGGGCGAGGAGCCACCGTGGAGGCGCGGGGTGGCCGACGAGGGGAGGAGGTGGAGCACATAGTTAAGTTGATGGAGGAGGAGGACCGTGGGATGAGGAAGTCCTCGATGGCGAACGCTTGACGAGGAGGACAATACTCCCGAGGTGCCTGCCCCTCGTGCGTGGACTAAATATAATTTCAAGACTCGACAATGAATGAAGGAACAGAGATGCATGGGAGTATCATGAGAACGAGGTCGCGCAGGGGCCATATATAAAGACAAGGAGGCCGTGATGGATGCGTAGCATCGGTCAATGTCTCTTCTGGCGCCAATTCAGGTAGTGAAGTCCAAGAAAAAGACTACGACGTGAAGTGCGAGTTGACTCGCGCCCATGGCGTGCATGCATACAAGGGAAGTGGAGGGACTATCGAAATGTTCTATAGTGATTTGAGCATAATCGCTAACCGGAGGAAGCGGAACAGAATACCGCAACTGCTCATCCACTTGGGTGGCAAATGTGTTTTATGGTCGATCGTCGACAATCCGCACTCGCAATTTCGATCCATTATCGAGCCGTGGAGGAGAGGTTTCAAAGACAAAATTAGCTACGAAAGACTTGGAGAGCAAAAAGAACAAATTTTGCAAATATGGTTCGACATACGAGGCTTCTACGAGAATATTCCACACTTGCTCGTGGCAATATCAAGTAGGAATCCCAGACGGCCATCGACCTTGCGGAGTTTCCGCGATGGTGAGTGCGCGGTAAGTGGGTCTTGCAATGGGCCTTCGCTTTCTACAAGATGCATTAATGCCTTTCCCAGATCGCGCCTGGCCATTTGCATGGACGGACATTCCTCACAGGAAATACAAGGGCCGATTCTAATCGCATCGCGGTGGACGCCAACAACCGTGTTCTACCGGCCGATTGGCCTTCGTGGAGGGGGAAAACACCGAGAGTCGGTAATCGGTTTCTTGAAAGAGTCAAGATGGCGGCCAGTAAGACCGCCCGATGTATGTGTCATCCATGATCGACATGCAGGTTGCCGAGGGCGATCGTGGATATGCAACAAGGGTCCGACGTCGGGAGCAAAGAAAGTGGCTGCGACGCTGCCATCATCTGTGGGCCGCACGACGAGGTAAACCCCATCAAGCGCCCACATTAACATGGGTAACACTACCATCTCATGCATCGTTTTTTCTTTTCTCAAAGACGAGGGCGGTGTTGCTTCTTCCAATGGATCGACGGCCGAACGACGGATCATTTAATTTCTCAACAATCGCCACGATTAACTACCCCGCTTCGCCGAGAACTTCACCCGGGGAGAGGCCACCAGATATGTCCTTTTCTAGATCGACAGAGCTTAGGGCCGTGTGCAAGGGCCAACCGACGGTGAGTTTCATGCGACATACTCATGTTGAACTCACAAAGTAGTAGTTCTAAACCGTTCATCGCATTACGTGAGTTCAAAAGGACACTTGCAAACATCAACAAGTCAAATGAGGAACCTCTCGCAGGCCACCCGAAAGCCCCGACGCTTGCGACATGGCTCGGAGGCGAGTGGTTGATACCGCCACGGTGATCTAGCGGACCGAGATTCTACCGGTGCCCCTTGGCCGAGGATGAACGGTGCCGGTATTTCAACCGGTGGACCCAGAGACGACCACCCACATCTCGTGCAACTCGCATGGGATAACCGGGGAGCAACCTCTCCGTGGTGCCACTACCGCCGTAAAAGCTGCACTTTAGCACGTTCACTTGTTATGCAACCACCAAAGTGGGCATATCGATTGATCGCAGGCACACTTCCGGTTGTCCAAGCATAAGCCTAACACACACCTCCGCACCATATAGTGGAGTGCGAGCCGAATAGAGCAAAGGCTCTCCGCATGTCTCCGCCAACGGCCAACACAAAGAGAGGTGCCGGAGGTTCCTCCTCTCAAGAAGAAGGGACAAGGGGAAGCAAATGGCCGAGGTCCGCACCACGCAACAAATCTCGACGCGTTGCGCGACCATCCGGAACCCGTGGTATTAACATAGGGGACGCCGAATCGAGATGACATGCCCATATGGGAGGCGTAAATCCACATAAACAACAACCAAAATTTAAGTCTTATACACCGAGACGCACGACATAGGCCACCCAATGGGCGCATAAATAGGAGAATCTGCGGAACCCCATGGAGTTCTTTCATAGTAGGGATTGAGCGGTGTCCGATGACACGCCGCAATATTAGAACGGGTCGTAATATGCGTAAAATGTCTTACATCATTCTCGTCAGACCCGGATAGGCGAACGATCATTTGTTCCACTACGACGCAATTGCTTTCCTTATTAACTTCGTATCATTGTAATGCCCATGTAATATAATATAATCTAATCTATTGCTTATTTTATCATCCGAACTTTCGTGTATGTGCCCTTATATATGTATTGTTTGAATTTTAAAAATTCCTCATATATTAAAATTATTTGAAATTTTTATGGTAATATCACCGATTTATCAGAACCTCCATAAAAGTTTCAAAATTTTCAGACCTCGTAAAAGTTTTCATGGTTTTGTGGTCATGAGTGCCTTTTTCCGATTTTCGCAACAAAATGTCGGGCAACGCCAGCCATCTCGCCCAGACGTAAGTAGTAGCCCGCATTGCGAGGGCCGCCTTGATTTTTTCCGATTTTTTGACCATGTCCTACTGTTCATGGGCTACGAAAACCCTCGCTGGCTACGATTTCCGTGGTTTCGTGGGTCATGAGTGCCTTTTCCGATTTTCGCAACAAAATGTCGGCAACGTCCGCCATCTCGCCAGACGTAAGTCGAGTTTCGCGCTATGAGGCCGCCTTGATTTTTTGGTATTTTTTGACCGTGTCCTACCACTGCATGGGCTACGAAAAACACTCAAGTGGCCACGATTTCGTGGTTTCGTGGTCGCGAAAGTGCCTTTTCCGATTTTGGTAACAAAATGTCGGCCAACGTCCGCCATCTCGCCCAAGATCAAGTGGTATCCCACGCTATGAGCCCGCCTGCTTTTTCCCTCAGATTTTTCTACCAGATTCGCGGACCCTTCGAGGTTACTTAAAATACCTAAGTGAGATGCGATCACTAACTAACTAAAACAAATTTTCCTGGTTCATTACATGACAATAAGTTTTTTTCTAATTCATCCTGTTCAATACAACAATTATTGTACAAACAATTTACAACAAAAATTCAAAAATTATTAAGATCGATCATACGCCAGGCTTAACGTGCACATTTTTAATATTTTTACTCATTGTTAGGTTTTCGAGTTTTGCCGTTAGGCAGCCCGCCGCTGTTCACAGATAGGCGATCGCCAAGGGCGACGGGCGGGTATTTTTGAAAATTTTTCCCGCGGACGACTAGTTCTGAAAATATGTTTTAAAATAAATATTAAATAAAAAAAAATTCGGGGCTGGAGCCCCAACAAACCCCAACAATGGATTCGCCCCTGCCCGCGGCTGCGTTTCTGGGCCAGGATGATCCTAAACTCTTGGTAAGCATGAAGCGAGTGGTAGCAGGCTAACAACAGAAACTGAAATTTGTACCCAATGTATACCTTGATCTGGTACAGCTTAAGCCCAGGAGCTTAAGCCTTCCCTTCCTGCGACCACGCCCCGTGGAAGCCTTCCCTTCCTGCGACCAAGGCTCCACGCCGTGGTTGGCCTCACCTCCGCCACCGCCAATGCCAGAGGCGGCCTTCGCCGTGCCGTTGGAAAACGGGACGCCGAATCCCACGGCGCCGATGGAATCGATGGCCGCCTTCCACAGGGCCACCCCGTCATCGTCGCTGCGGCTCCCGCCGCCCCCACCCCCATTTTGCGCTACTCGAACTGTGTCCATTCTCTGTTCACTCGGCCCCATTTTCGTGCCCGCTTTGAGCTCTATTTTTGGGCCACTAGTGGGCTGGATTAGTGGGCTGGGCTGAGCAAAATGTTTTGGACAGACCCATTGTCGGCTCGAGCCGTATTCCAACACGGCGCCGAGCCGCGGACGAATCAATCAGCCGCCTCTTCCTTCTCTTTCCCGACCCAACCGACCCGAGCACTTCCCGTCGTCAAATCTCATACCACCTCGCCGCCGGCGGAACCCAATCACCCAGTAGGGAAGCGCCACCACCACCTGCTGTAGACGCGCGCTTGCAGGTTCGGCCGAGATGGGGAAGAAGCAGCACAGCAAGGACCGGATGTTCATAACGCGTACGGAGTGGGCGACGGAGTGGGGCGGCGCTAAGCAGAAGGTGGCCGCCGTGCCATTCAAGCGCCTCCCCTTCTACTGCTGCGCGTAACTACCTCCTTTTCCCTTCCTCTCCTGTCCTGACACGATCCTGAAGGAAGATTTGCCTGCTTCTGTCTGTTCTTTTAGTAATTTAGGATCCTGATTTAGGTTTTGGGAGAGCTTGAGCTTATAGGGTTCTTCTTTAGGGCATGAACTTAATTTCTGTGCTTTCTGTGGATCCTCTAGTTGATATGTTACTAGTTAAAGCAGTTAGCCTTGTATGTTCTTTGTGCTCAACTTCATCAGTTCTTGATGATATTTAGCCTTTAGATGATTTAGATTTAGCTCAGTTTAGCGGTTGATTAGTAACTAAAATTAATTGCTCTTCTTTAGCCACTGATTATTATTTCCTTGGGTGGTTTAGGCTCACGTTTTTGCCATTTGAGGATCCAGTGTGTACGTCCGATGGAAGCGTCTTTGATTTAATGTAAGTGGGCTAAAGTTCATCGTGCTTATTTGGATAACTTCTTCATGGAATAGCTGAGAAGATTTAGATTCTAAGGATGTTGCTTCTGAATTTAGGAGCATAATCCCGTATATCAAGAAGTTCGGGAAGCATCCGGTAACCGGAGCACCGCTCAAGCAGGAGGATCTAATTCCTCTCACGTTCCATAAGAACTCAGACGGTGAGTTAAAATTGATGGCATCAAAATGTCAATGTAACTTGAACCAAATGGACCTGCAAGAACAACAGTAAAATCTTTTGTGTTAGGATTTGTGTGTTCTTGTTCTGTCTCATATATTAAATATGTGCTCTTTTTTGTGCAGGAGAGTTCCAGTGTCCTGTTTTGAATAAAGTTTTTACAGAATTCACGCATATAGTTGCTGTAAAGACTACCGGGAATGTCTTCTGTTATGAGGTGGGTTTTAGTCTTTAATTAGCTTTTTCAAGTGTTCAATTTGGTGTTATGATATTTTCTTAGCTCACGGATTATTGCTTTATAAATTTAGGCAATCCACGAACTGAACATTAAGCCTAAGAATTGGAAAGAGTTGCTAACTGATGAGCCCTTTACTCGAAATGACTTGATAACAATTCAGGTAGCCCTTCACTCATTGCCTTATTGACATTTGGCCCCTTAGCCTAATTATGTTCACCTTTTGAACTTTGGTAGAATCCAAATATGCTTGATAGCAAGGTCCTTGGGGAATTTGATCATGTCAAAAAAGGCTTCAAACTTGAGGATGAAGGTTCGACTATGCTCCCTCTTTCTCTGTCACTTATTTTGTATCAGTTTTTTCCTATTTAACATACATAGTCTTTTTTTCTTTCAAAACGGCTTTACTTACACAGTCTAATTGTCTGACTGTTGTGCAGAGTTGCAGCGAATGAAAGATGATCCAACCTACAACATAAATATTTCCGGTGATCTTAAGCAAATGATAAAGGAACTTGGGACAGAAAAAGGAAAGCTAGCTTTTTTACATGGTGGTGGAGGGCAGAAAGCTCAAAAGGAAAGAGCTGCCGCGCTCGCTGCAATTTTAGCAAAAAAGGAGAAGGATGACTCAAATTCCGGCAAAGAACCTAAACCTCATCAACCTTTCAGTATTGTGGATGCTGCTTCTGCTTCTGTTCATGGCAGGAGTGCAGCAGCAGCAAAAGCTGCTCCTGCTGAGAAAACCGCTGCTAGAATTGCTATGCACATGGCAGGGGATCGAGCTCCTGTAAATGCTAAATTGGTATACGGTCATCTCATCTTCATGTCTTATGTAGGCCTTGTGTTACCTATGCAATGGGTGTTGTCTTATAGAGATAATTCAATGATTTCAGGTTAAAAGTCGTTACACCACTGGAGCAGCTTCACGTTCTTTCACATCGACTGCCTATGATCCTGTTACCAAAAATGAATTTGAGTATGTTAAAGTTGAAAAGAATCCAAAAAAGAAAGGATATGTTCAACTGCATACCACCCATGGTGATTTGAATTTGGAGCTTCATTGTGATATAACTCCTCGGACATGTGAAAATTTCCTCACACATTGTGAAAATGGTTACTACAATGGTCTTATCTTCCATCGTAGCATCAAGTATGTTCTGATTGCATTAATCCTTTCTCTCCACTCTTTGTTTACATGTACTTATGGCCATAAATAATCGTGTCTGTTTAATCATCCCCTTTTTACAGAAACTTCATGATTCAAGGAGGTGATCCAACTGGCACAGGAAGTGGAGGGGAGTCCATATGGGGTAAACCTTTCAAGGACGAAGTGAATTCAAAGCTGCTACATTCAGGAAGAGGTGTAGTCAGTATGGCAAATTCTGGCCCTCATACCAACGGATCCCAATTTTTCATTTTGTACAAGTCTGCAGCACATTTAAATTTTAAGCACACAGTATTTGGCATGGTGGTCGGTGGTTTGACCACACTTTCAACTATGGAAAAGGTGCCTGTTGATGATGACGACCGGCCATTGGTTAGTACGATTTATCTTTTTCTTCTGTCCTCATTTTTAACCCTTAGTTTTAAGCATGACAATATCATGTATTTTCTTGCAAACAATATTTTGTGGCTATGAAATATTGGTCCGTTAACTTTGGTACTATTGCAATACTGTTTTTAAGCATTATGTTTCATATTACTCTAGCTTTGATTGTTATACTAAGTTCTCATACATAATTGTTTCTTGAGCGTATGCAAAACTTTTCTGAATGTGGTATTCCTATTTATGCCTTGATTTACAGGAGGAAATAAAGATACTAAAAGTCAGTGTATTCGTGAATCCTTACACGGAACCGGATGAAGAACAAGAAAAGGCAAAGGAGGAGGAGAAGAAAAAGGATGATGATTATGTAATGTTGCTTCTCATGTTGTTTCAGTTACAATCATGGACTTTTTGCGTTTATTTATCTACGATGGTTTTAACATTCATTTGCATTAATTTAGGATAAGGTGGGATCATGGTATAGCAACCCAGGAACTGGTGTTACTGGTTCAACAAGTGCTGGTGGTGGAGTTGGCAAGTATCTAAAAGCTCGGACAGCTGGCTCTGCTGATGTGGCTGGAAATGCCGCTACAGCAGATGATTCAAGCAAGAAGAGAAAAGTGAATGCTTCTAGTGTAGAATTTAAAGATTTCTCTGGATGGTAGATGCCTTACGTATGTGAATTTCCTCTTGCATCTCTCAGAAGAAACAGCTGGTGGTGACTTTGGTAATATTTTGGCATGTCCATTCATTTTTTGATGTATTAATTGTCAAGAATGCTCAAGGTCCACGATTTAGCTCTGATTCAGACTTGCTCGGTATTGATGCTGAAAAGGCAGGTTTAAAACTCTTCTGCTTGAGTTTGTGTAGTGCTTTACCTAATCGAGGTCCATATCATTAGTGGTTAGTTTCTTATATAAGAGCAAAAAAGCCTTTCCTTTAGTTTTCAATGCAGTTACAGTAGTTAATTTGCATTTGTCTTTGTTTCGCCCTACATGTAGATTTTACCTGAATATTAGAGTTTTCTCAGCTTATACCCTGTTGTTTTGCTGTAGGCTGAGCTGTTAAGAGGGAGAACTGGGAACTTCGAAAGACTGGTTCGATAACTGGAGTTCATGCTTCCGTCAGTCAATGTATGAATCATTATTCATTACAGAGAAAACTTAGAAAATCCTAAAGTAAAAACCCAATGTTTTTTGCGCCAAGAGCCGTGCTAACAGCTATGCTTACTGTTGTTTGTGGGTATGCTGTACTGATACATTTAGGTGTATAAGTGGCTGTGGGCTGTTCACCAACCCATAAAGCCCGCCCTGCATAAAACATTAAGGCCTGTTTGGTAGAAGCTTCAGATCTTAGCTTTACTTTAGATCTGGAGTTTGTAGGCTAAAATAAAGTGAATTAAATTTATATTTTTAGTCTAAAATGTAAAGAAGATGATCCACTTAAATACTTAATGTACCTACAGCATCAGCTCTATAATTTTTAGAGCGTAGAAATACTCGCTTCATCAACTTCACAAACTTTAATGAAGTTAGAGTTGTACCAAACACCCTATAAGTGATGCCTGTAGCCGATTACTAATTAAAGTGGGCAAACGCGGGTGGTCCATGAAGTTTTGTGGCTGCCCACTAGTCCTGCAAAACCCACTGCCCCAACTCATCGGCTTCAATGACGGTTCCTCCTCTGATGGTAGGTTCATGCCGATCCACACGAGCCACCGAGGTCGGTTCCAGTAGCACTCATGTCGCATGCCAGGTGGTTAAACACCACCAACACCACGTGGAGCGACGATGGCGAGACGGGTCAATGAGCGACGACCACATAGCCACTGCGTAGACAGGGAAGGCTAGTCCATCAGTTGCTTCCCTGTGAGTTGCTTCCCTCACCGACTCCCTGGAGGCTATCCAACATCCAGCTGATGCCGAGGTGGATGAACGTGGACAACAGCCGGTAAACGGGCTGCTGCTCGGTGGACGCCAAGACAAAGTTCTGGAGCGAGGACGACGCCGATTGTCTGGTCGAAGAGTTGGTCACCGTAGTAGGTGACCTAGCACGTGAATGGGCCGGCGGGGCAACTCGCATCCGGAGATACATTCATCTTCCCAGGTTACTGGCTCGGTTGCTTTATATGCCTGGTTTACACTGGCAATGAAACACGTTGCAGTTTCGTATCTTCATTTCGATTAGACCAGAAATGCATACTGCGCCCCCCGAGTGCAATGATGCTATCTGAAGAAATGCAACAACAACGAATTGTTTTTTTTTAATAATACATTTTTAAAAAAAATCAAAATATACCACGGAAATTTTTTACATAAATATACCCTTGTCGCCCCGTTGGTTTGACAACATTTAAAATGTCGCTCAACCAATAGGCGACAGAAGGCCACGTTGCATGATCAACGGCGACAAAAACGCCACGTCTCTGCACTTGATCTGCGACGCCAAACCAACGGGCGATAAGGGTATATTTATGTAATTTTTTTTCCATGGTATATTTTTGAAATTTTGAAAAAAAATGTATTATTAAAAAAAATTCCAGCAACGAATGCCAGACTTCGCTTACAAAGTTAGGCAACGTGTTAAAGGCACCGGCTTGCGAGGGGGTGCATACGCCACCGGAGCGGTACAGCTTCGGCAGAATTACTTACAGTGTTAAGTGGTAAAATGGATACGATAGTGACATGTATCTAGGCATATTGTCAGACCTATATGTAAAAGCAATTGCAGTGACAAATTAATTTGATCACTAGTTCAATGCCTCTGCGTTGTTACAAAAAATAAAATTAATAACGGAATATAACGGTCAAACAATAAAAGAAAATTGTGCTACAAGATCAAACATCTGTTTCTCCCGATTACATAGGAGTGGGGACGCACCAGGGAAGGCATCTGGACTCGCAGATGGGGCGGCTGTCGTGTTTATGGAGAAGTCGGGAGGTGAGCATATCGTGAGGAACGGAGCGAAAAACGGCTTAGGTTTTTTTCCGCTGGTCGGTTCGGTTTTTTCGATCAGCGGTTTTTTTACGGTTTAGACGTAGGTTGGTGGTGGAGAACGGATGTATCACCACCAACTCCTAATTAAAAGTAGTAGAGATATTATTCATCTTGCAAACACATGTTCACCCACGTGAACACAATCGCAGATAAACCCTTGCAGTGACTTATTTTTGACCCATAGGTAAGTCTACCATTTGTTAAACCAAGAAGAAAATCAAGTCCTATCTGGCTTAAATTGTTGCAACAAAACAGATGTCCCTAAGTACCATTTTTATTCGACCCACGCTTAACCAAGACTACTATAATCGACGCAATAGCTAAGAGCACAAAGGCCGACGGGGCATTTGCAAAATCATTTTTGAAATTCATGATCAAAGTCCTCAACTTCCCCTTGGTCTGGCCCTCGTTCGAGGTTGCAATGAGGTCTTGCATAATGCTTGAAAGGTTCGTCACCATCTCGGACACCAACGTCTTCATTCTATCCACGTAGTCCTTGAATGCTTCTCCAGCGCTTGGCGAGAGTTCACTGCTGTTCTGCACGCTCTCTGCATCACTATCCTCAACTTCATCTTCACTAACACTCGAAGATTCACTGAGCTCTGAAAGAGGGTAAGGTGCATAAACAAGTTGTCTCATGGAATGATTGCTGAATTAAATAGATGACTGAACAGTGTTGACGATTAGGTTAATGCTTACTTGTCTTGTAAAACTGCATAACTTTTTCATTCTTCAGCACAGCGTCCCAAACATTCTTATCAGAAGCAAGCGAGGCAACAACGTCCTGCAACCCAAAGGATGTCAAAAAACGATTTGCTATATAAATACAACTATACAAGTCGACAAAGAGAAGAATTTAAAATGGAGAAGTAGAACCTACGGATGCAGTAGAATGGGAATATTGGGGAATAACTTTTTGCTCCCAAGGTCCAAACTAACACAAAATAGGGACAGATACGCTCAACGTTTTTCAGCTTTAAAATCATTTAAAATTAGTTAACATACTCTAGGGAAATAGATGTTCCGTTCACACTCAAAACATGAAAGTAGAAGTTGAACGTTAAATAAAACAGGGCGTTTGTGCTTGTCAATTCAATAGTATGAAATTTCAAGAATGAGATGGACAGATGGGTTGAGATTTCACCAAGATATGGTATTCATTATTTTTATGCTAATAGAAGTGTTTGCACTAAAATTTGGCAAGTGCAGTTTTAATCAGCAATCCGAGAGCAGCGGAGTTTGGATAGCGCACGGTGGAGGCATTTGGAAATAGATGAGTTTGTTTAGAAAACCCAAGCCGACACGAATTTTGTTAACACCGTATTGTAATAGAACTCGGATCGGCCAAACGGTATATAAGATAAACTCAGGCCGACTAGGAAGACACACAACCAAAAAACACATCTGCTTGTTTTCGTTCATTAGTTTCTAGTCTTATAATCTAGCCTTGTAAGTCGATTTCGATCAATAAAGTTGCACATCGCCGATTATTGGTATTCATCGATTTCATCTCAGGTTTGGTTTGCTCTGATTTGTCGCGCATCGCCTTCTCAGAGTCGATCTACCTCTATCCTTTGGTTAGTCTTGATTAGCTAATCGCTTCACATCATGATCGGTTTTTAGCTGATCGGAGTTAGGCCGACTATCGATTCGATATCGGCTTTGATCAAATTTACAACTTTCTCTTATCGATTGCAGGGTCAAATCGATTGACACGCTTGAACCAGGTGTTCATCTGGTGTGCTATAATCAAAAACCCTACTTCAAGTTTTTGACGTCAAGAAGGTAACTTTTGTCTTGAATCTTCACATTTGTAATACAAATTTAGAGGGAAGTACCTGAGATTCAGGGATCTCCTTTAGCATCGCGGATGCTTGTACAACACGTACAGGGGCTCCAGATGAAACAAGTAAATTTTCATAGTTATCTTCATGCTTAGATGTTTCCGAATGAACATGATCCTGAGATTCCGAGTGAACAAGATTCCGAAGTGCAGTGTCTTGAGCAACCTTTGTAGGACCATCAAGGTCACTAGGTGAGAGATGCGCCTTTGAAATATCCAGGTGAGGAACATGAGGTTCACCCTTAGCACTGGATTCATGGAAATCAGTCATCAATCTGTTCTAAAACAGCAAGTATAGGCTGCGCGGGAAAAATTGGTCTAGACGACTAGGCGGGAGGGAGGGGCCTAGTGCGTGGGCGCCGATTAGGCGAGTTAGGCGTCCACCTAGGACTAGGAGAACAATGCACAATAATAAAAGGGCATAAAAGCTAAAGCAGAAGAAAAACTAATCAAAATACCAAAAAAACAAATATTTATTTGAAATTAGAATCTAATCATATGGTTTGGACTACTTTACAAGATTCGCTGAGATATTGTTAAAATTTCTATCAGGCATCCTTCCTGTATATATTTTGACATTCATTTGTTTCTGAAACATACAATGGAAAAACTTAAAAGCGTGACCATGATGGTCAGTACAGCAAAATTCTCAATGGCACCACTCAAACACATCTCTTTTGAACACTTTGCGACATGAACATCACAAAAAGCCTTAAACATGTATAAAATAAACATGATAGGAAAGCCAAAAGGCAAGTATTTTCCAAACAAATTGTGGCAACTTTCAGAAAATAACCTGATCCCTAATAATGCCAGTCTACCACTGTGCCACAAATAACAATCTGTTGTTCGTTGAAAGATGCAACATAATCTTATCATTTATCGGATGCCATTGCCTAATGACTAAACTAGCATCTGCATCAATATGCAACTTTCCGTGCCTATCTACCAATATATTCCCACATCGCATTAAACTACACAAAGCATAGCTCTTCCAATTAAGGAAGGCTATACTATCCATGCTGATGGGAATATTACATAGCAGAGATGACGGCTAGGAAAAAAAACCTTAAAGAGGGCGAAAGGCAAGTAAGTTCGTGTTACGCACACCTCAAAGACATCCCTGAGGTCGAGCGTGGTGGCCATGGTCTCCTCGTGGGTGGGCACGGGGCCAAACACCTTGTGGTCCAGGATGATCCAGTCGTCCGCCGCGAAGGTGGACGTGTGGCGGCTGTTGGCAAGGGAGGGGGCGGACGACAAGGACAGCAGGATGGTGCGGCGGACAGCGGTGACAGAGCGGTAGCCGCCGATCACGGCGGCCTTGGCGGCCTCCCAAATGCTCCCCCCTCCCATAGCTTCGATCGTCGCGAGATCGCGAGCACCCCAGCGAACTGGATGGAGGGAAGCAACCAGAATGGAGTCGGAGTTTGTTAAGAAGTTACTGTTACGAGATAAAGAAACCTAAACCAAATATGGTTAGGACTCTATCTCTTCATAGTGTGGTTGAATCCGAATTCTCTCCTCACGCCGCTATATATATCGAGTGTCCCTCATTGTAAACGATGTATCAATAAAGAGAGATATTTCCACCCTATATTCTGTGTGTTCTCGATTCTTGATTCACGTGTTTATGCATACGTACTGTTGATTCGAGTAGACAATTCGTTGACGTTCTTCGATATTTTACAACACGTTATCAGCACGAGTCTCTACCGCAAGGAGGAGGATAATCTACAAAATTTCCCTCGGATCGAATCAAGGTATCAAATTGGTATGAAATATTAAATCGCAATTGAAATTGAATAGTAGATTGGAAATTCTACGCACGAATTCTAGTAGATCGAAATTTGGGGATTTTCTTTTGCGATCAATCCAGTAGCGCGCCGTGCCAACTTCCCCGTTGGCCCATCGGCAACTGCTACTCTGCCTAAAGCCACTCGTTGCTCCTCGCATCCCTCGGGCGAGCCCGGCACGCGAACTCGACTGTGCTGCCCATCTCCGGCAATGCCTACCTCTGGCCCCCATCTCGGTCGCACCGTCTCGGCAGCACCGCTCAGTTTCTCTGCGCGAGCCTCCGAAGACTGCGCCCACTGCATTGCGCTCCGCCCTGTCTGGTGCTTCGTGTTTCTGTGCTAGCGCGGTGATGGCCCGAAGCACGGCGGCGGTGCCCTGAGCCTGAAGCGCGGCAGCGTCGCTCTGCGCCCGAAGTGCTGCGACAAACCGATGCATCGCCATGACCTCTGCGTCCATGGGCCTCTCGCGCCCGTAGCGCCCTTGCTGTCGGCAGCATCAGTAGCACTTCACCGGAAGCTGAATCCCTGTGCACTTGGTGATCTGCATCCTGGCCGCCGGCCTCCTCGTGGCTGCATCCTCCATCGGCCTCTACAATCGGGCCGTTCGGCTCCAAGTCGCCATGAAACCACCCCGAAGGCGGCCTCCTTCTGCGCCCTTGCCCATTGGTGATGGCGCCCGCATGCGCCCACTGCCGCATCGACTTGGCCACTGGATCCGCGCCTGCTGCGCGTCTGCGCTGCCGGACCCGCGCCCGCAGCGCGCTGATACTGCCGAACCCTGCGCCGCCGGATCCGCGCCCGCAGCGCGTCCGTGCCGCCGAACCAACTCCCACCAGCGTTTCTTGCTCGCGCGACGGCCGAGAAAATGGCGACCTTGGTTGGCTGCAATGTGCGGCTGAAACGGGCCAAATGGGCCGGAAGCCCATGCGAATAATAATAATAAATAAATAAGTTTTCGAAAATTTGGAAAATCGAGATTCATAATGCTCTAGTAGTTCCATGCTATGGGTTTATTTTTCTAGCATGATGCCATGATTCATATGTTCTGAAATTTATTTTTCTGTTATTTAAGTAATTCTGGAAATTGCTTGGTAATTAACAGAAAATGTTAGAAAATTATGGAAATAATCGAGCTATCAAAACGGTATTTGGTTTAAGGGCATAAGTGGTTGGGTTTTTGATCTCAGTTCTGAAGGAACGGATACATAACGATTGGTGTCTAAGGAAAACACACATGAGGCTAGGTTTCTTAATTAGCGTCCGAAATCGGGAAGTGCTCCCTCCCTCATGTGAGCCCTCGCATGGTTGACTCGCCAAGAGTTATGTTGACTAAGCATTCATTACATGATTTCATACCCAACCAATAAGATCCACATAAGATGTAATTAGCATCATGCAAGGATTATTTCACGTTGAAATTTATCCCTCTGTTAATTAGTAATTCTGGAAATTGCTTAATAATTAACAGAAAATTGTGAGAAATGCTAGGAAGATCATGGATAATCCGTGATAATTATCTACTGAATAGATATAGACCATATTTTACTGATTCAATATTAATCATGCAAAACAATATTTTACCTGAAGTAAAATCTTGTTTGTTTGCATATAGGATATGTCTGACATCGCAAAGAAAGAATTTGCTGAGCTTGCCTTGAATGGCAACAATTACCTCACTTGGGCAATGGATGCCAAGATTAACTTGACAGCCCGATCCTTTGGAGCCACAATTTCCAAATTTAAAGTCGGTACTCGCTTCTCCTCGAGTTACCATCTCCATACGGACCTGAAAACCGAATATCTCATGGGGGAGGATGATTTCGTTAGGGATGAGCTAAAAGTATTCTAGAAGAATAAAGAAAGGTCCCAGGAGGACGATATAAATGATTTATATGGAGACATGGAGTAGTCTCCCAGTTTTCCCATTTGAGTCGATGTCAGATTATCCTTTAGAGTCTCCCTAAGAGCCTCATTTATCAGTTTAGTCTTTGTATTCCTGAATGAACAATGGTCTACGCTCCTGTTGAGCGATTATCAGTCAAATTTAATAAAGTTTGATTTCCCCAGTATATTAATTTAGTTATGCTATGTTTGTTCTATATTATTTGTTCCTGATGCAATAATTGTTTGATTGATAAATCATATTTCTAATATAGAACAAAGTATAATCCGATAACAGAGGAGAAAATCATTCTAGAAGACAGCTATACCACACTAAGTGAATTGGAATTATTATGACTATCGCCAGAAGCGATACTCTCATAGTTGGCACTAGAAGAATGCCATATTATACCCTGAGTCCAGTCGTACTCTTTTAAGTTTTAAAACATTGGTCTGAATCGTTTCCTTACAGAGACAAAGAATGAGAATAGTACAGAATACCTACTCATGACTAAGTTTAATGGGTGTAATTAACGTGTGGTTAAAAGGCTTTATTCGTTCTCCTCCGGGTTATATTATGCATATATAAAACCTGAAGTTTGTGTTGCGATAAAAACCCAAGAATATTAAGATCTAGCAGATCGACTGGGTTATCTTGAGTTGAATATTATAAGAAGTATAATTATAATTCTGCTGGCCATAGCATAAAGATTTTTTCTAGAGCCGAAGTTTTCTTATGCCCTGGTTGTGCTAAAGAAAAGCTCATTCTTAGATCTTTTTACCTAAAAAGTTAGAGAGGTATCACTGAATTTCCTGGACTAAATTCAAAGTGATATCTATGGACCTGTTCAGCTCCTGTCGGGCCTCTTCTAAGAAATTTTATGGTACTGATAGATATTTCTACTAGATGGTTCTATGTTAGACTCTTATCTACTAGGAACCATGCTTTTACCGATATTAATTGTCCAAATTATTAAGTTAAGAGCCTACTTTCCAGAAGAAAGGATCAAGTCCATTTTGAATAGGTAATGCTGGCGAGTTTATCTCAAAGCATTTAATGATTATTATAAGGCTTCGAAAATTAATGTAGAGCATCATGTACCTAATGTCCACACTTATAATGGCCCTGCAGAGTCATTATATTAAAAGAACAAAAGTTATCATATTGCTTGGCCGCTCTTGTAGAATAATTGGCTTCCCACCAGTTGTTGGGGCCACGCAGTGCTGCATACTGCGGTAATAATTCAACTCAGACCAACTGCATATTATGAAATTCCCCGTTGCAGATAGTGCGTGGAAAAGAATTAAGTATTTCCCATCTGCGAAAATCTAGCTGTACTGTATACATACCAATCTCTCCACTACAGCGTACAACCATAGGACCTCACCAGCAGTTGAGGATCCATGTAGGTTATGAATCTCCGTCATATATTAAAATACCTAGAGCCTATGACAGGATCTGTGACATGGCTCGAAGACGCTGATTATACTAAGGACATTTTTCGGCATTAGGGGAGATAAGTACCACATTTCAGAATGCCTAGTCCTTAGATCCACGCACTGGAAAGATCGAACTTGAAGTTCAAAGGATAATGAATCTGAAATAATAAGCTAATAATCTGCCAAATACCTTCACTGGTCATAAGGGAGTGAAAGATCTCATATACCTGAAGTATATGCACCTGAAAGAGTGGTGATACCCTAGAAGGATATTGAACCTACTCTTGACCCTCATGATAAGAAGAGAGGGAGGCCTCCAGGTGTACGGGACTCAATTCCGCGGAGACGTCCGCAGAAACAGAGAACCGAGCAAAAAAGATCACTACCTAAGACAGTTGAAGAAGCTCAACCTGTTGTTGAGAAAATCCCTGAAGCGAACCATCCTGATGATGGTAATCTCCCTGAAGTGAGCCATCCTGAAGATGATAACCCAGCGTATATTTGCGCGCACAATTCCACGCTGGGAAGTCGGAACACCTAAACTCCCTCGTTGTGGGAAATCACGAGGAGCTGGAAGAAATTATATAGATATATCCCCGAAGTGATGCAGGAGAAATGAATAAAAGAAAGACTACAATTGTCGACATATATTTGCCTCTAAAATTGCTAAAAACTGGATCCAGATCCAAAGTCCATGGCAGAGTGCCAGAAGCGCTCAGATAGGGTCAAAAGAAGCAATTGAGGCAGCGCTCGCTTAATAAGAGGAAAGTTTATGGTCCTGTTGACTGAATATATTTCCTAAAGTGATTCCCTACAGGATCAAATGGGTTTTTCATCCAGAAGAGAAATGAAAATACCCAGGTGGTGAGATATAAAAAGCGAGGCTTGTAGCACAAGGGTTCACGCAGAGACCCGGCATCGATTACGATGAAACCTATTCTCCTGTGTTGGGTGAAATAACGTTCCGATATCTAATATCAATGGCAGCTGGCTTAAATTTAAAAATGCAGTTGATGGATGTGGTGACCGCATATTTATATGGGTCACTGGATTCGGACATTTATATGAAAGTCCCTGAAGGAGTAAAAGTCACGGATCCTAATAATCGCAACATGTATAGCGTCAAACTGCAGAGATCGCTATACGGATTAAAACAATGGGAAGAATGTGGTATAACCGCTTAGTGAGTTCCTCCTCAAGAAAGGATACTCCAATAATGATGATTGTCCTGTGTGTTCATAAAAAATCCTGAATGGATTCTCAGATCATCTCGGTGTATGTTGATGATCCGAATATCATCGAACCACAGAGGAGATAAAGGAAGCGAGTACTTACCTCACGACGGAGTTTGAGATGAAAGATTTGGGTAAAACCAAATTTTGCTTAGGCCTACAGACTAGAGTATCTCCCGTATGAATTCTTGTTCACTACCGTCCTATACCCTAAGGTATTGGAAAGGTTTAATATGGATAAATCACATCCCTTGAAAACCCCCATGGTCGTAAGATCCTTGAAGTGGATAAAGACCCATTCGCATCGAGGATGGAAAATGAGGAAGTCTTAGGACCGAAGTCCCATATTTAAGTGCTATTGGAGCACTCATATACCTTCTTGAATCGCACAAGGCCCGATATTGCATTCGCATAAATTTGCTAGCAAGATATAGTTCATTTCAACCGTAAGACATTGGGTGGTGTAAAGATCTGTATCAGATATCTCCAAGGTACTCAAGATCTTGGGTTGTTTTTCCAGAAGAACCAAGACTTGACCATGGTGGGATATACTGATGCTGGCTATCTGTCTGATCCCCACAGTGCCAAATCTCAGACTAGTTTTGTGTTTCTCTGCGGTGGTACAACTGTTTCCTAGCGGTCTTGTAAATAGACGCTGGTAGCTACTTCTACCAACCACTCAGAAATTATAGCCCTGTATGAAGCCTCACGTGATGTGTTTGGCTGCGACGTGTGATTGGCCATATCCAGAAGTCATGTGGCCTTAACGCCGTCGATACCCCCACAATTATCCATGAAGATAATTCTGCTTGTGTTGCACAAATGCAATTGGGTTATGTAAACATCAACATCACGAAGCATATTGCTCCTAAGTTATTTTATCCTCACGAACTCCAAAAGAGTGGTGAGATAAAAATCTTACAAACTAAGTCATGTGAAAATCTTGCAGATTTATTCACTAAGTCCTTGCCTAAATCCACATTTCAAAGATATGTTAAAAGCATTGGAATGAGAAGACTTAGAGAGATGCAGAGTTCAGGGGGAGAAAACCCTTGAACCATAACCCTTATTGCGATCCTGAAGATCCTAATAAAACCCTGAAGGTAATAAGGTTTTTAATGAGGCAACTAGTGCAACATAGCATGCGAGTGCGATGTACTCTTTTCTCCATCTCCTTTTTCCCACAGGGTTTTTGAGTGGAGTTTTTAACGAGACATATGCATTACGCGGTATTCGACCAAGGGAGAGTGTTGTGAGATAAGGAAACCTAAACCAAATATGGTTAGGACTCTATCTCTTCATAGTGTGGTCGAATCCGAACTCTCTCCTCACGCCGCTATATATATCGGGTGTCTCTCATTGTAAACGATGTATCAATAAAGAGAGAGATTTTCACCCTATATTCTGTGTGTTCTTGATTCTTGATTCGCGTGTTTATGCATGCGTGCTGTTGATTCGAGTAGACAATTCGTTGGCGTTCTTCGACATTTTACAACAGTTACTAGTCATGTGCCCGTACATTGAAACGAAAATTCAATTTGTGATAAAAAATTTCTTTACGATAAAAATCATTGAAACGAAAATTCAATTTGTGATAAAAAATTTCTTTACGATAAAAATCAAGTAAAACTCACGTAGATACCACAGGGCTTTTAGAAAACAACACGTACGTTCTCTTTCGTGTTTGATTAGTTGGTGCTATTGAACTGATATGGACATTCAGATGTTACAAAATCTTAAAAAATATTTTTTTAATGGTGATTGTGATGAGAAGTTGCACGAGATCCACGATACTTGATAACTGACAGGTGGGACAAAGGGTTTGTAAGACCACATTATCATTGATGTGACTGAAAAAAGTAAAGGGGTAGTATGGTTGAAGTGGTGAGAGTGAAGAACGGACGACCGTCACCAACTCTTAATTAGAAGTAGTAGAGATTATAGTGGTAAGAAAAAAAAAGAAAAAGGCACGTAAAATGCTACGGATAAAACCCGAAGGATTTTTTTTGGAAGGGTGGTCGCTTGCTACGGCTGGTGGCCTGGTGCGGGTCTCCCTCGCCCGGTGGATTCTTGCGGTCGGATCTGGACCGTCGAATCTAAAAACGGATGGACAGATGTTGCGAGATCCACTGGATGGATGGAAATACGGCGGGGGACCTGTGGTGGACGCCGACCCGTTTCTGGCTGTTACCTTGCTGGATCCAGGAGACGTGTTTAAGGAAGCCTGCAGATAAGGCCATAAGGGGCCGTTAATCGCGTACGTAATCCCGTCATTTACCTGCTCAAGTTTACAAACCACCGAGTTAATCGGCTCTCACGGATCCCACCAGCAACCGAATTCTGAAGAAGGCAATCGTGAAACTGACGGTGTCATGCTATCGCAAGTTCCTAACTCGTTCTTATCCTAAAAACAAAAAAAACAAAAAACTCGTTCTTATCCTGCCATACTTCTGCACGAGCAGGCGTTAGTTGGCAAGATGTACTATGACTCATGTAGCAGCATTGATTCTGTAGAAGATAACAATCCCTTGTCTTGCGGGTTTTGCTGATCATATCTACAGCTCGATCGATCACATCACATCACATAATTGAACAGCGTAATGCACAAGGGATGCATCTCGGAATGTATACAGATGACAGAATAAATATGTTTGTGCTTGTGCAGCAGACTGCCCACGTTCCGAAGGCACTGAACCAATCTCATACCAACCCGAATTTGACGTCACGCCACTCCTCTCAACCCCCTTCCACTTCTTTAAAAAAAATTAACAACAACAGAAAAAAACAATTTAACAACGCATAAATTCTGTCGATATCTAAAATCTAGGTTCTCTTAATCGAACTTATAAAAATATGATTTCAGGTTTCTAATAAACAAAATGAGGAAAACGATATATGGGGATTGTTTCTTTATTAGCCAAACGGCTCTATAGAGTATACAGATTACAGAATGATTATAATTATCTATCTTGATTACGAATGCTAATTGTCAATATCCTTAGCAGTATGAATTGGCCCCTTATTTATATCAGTTGAAGAAGCGGCATTTGATTTCCAAAAGTGGTCGTGGAACCGATGGGTGTCTTCTCGCCAATTGATGCCTTTTTTTAGTATAACTTTCCTGTGTGCATTTATCAGATAACTATCCGTATGTAGACATGTGTAGGTACAATGCTTTATCCCCGACTAGTTCTCTGGTCAGGATAACTATTTTACTGATCGAGGATGATCGGTGTGAAGCAATGCTACTGAGTTGTTTTGACTGAACTGATCGGATGCTCAACCATTCGAATAAACATAGACTTAATTCTATTTTATGGGCTTTTAATATTTTAGACCCATTTAGGCTCAGTTTGTTTAGGCTTGAGCTTGGGCTTATTTGGCTTCTACACCTCTATAAGCCACAAGCCAAAACAAACAAAGATTTTTCCAAATTGCATCGAAGAAAGAAGCTTCTAACCCAATTTGCACTACGCGAGAGAAGCAAGGAAAACGATGCTTCTCGGGGTGGCTGAAGCTTCTAAAAATCCCACTTCCCTAGTACCCTTACAACTTAACTATTATTTAAGAAAAATTGCCATCCTTATCTAGCTCCAGCAGTTTCTTCCAGGTCCAGCAGCTTCTTCCAGCTCCAGCCAAATAAGCTCAAGCTCTAGCCTAAACAAACTCAGCCTTAATAGAGTATGTTCTTTGTCCATTGAGGGTAAAAAAGACTTTTAATTCTCGTCGAATTATGCCTCTAAAATTCTTTAAGAAGAAAAAGAAACGTAGAGCATGATGCCCACATTCCGAAGACACTGAACCAATCTCATACCATTATCTTCATCTTTATTAACTAGAAAAAATAGTGGTGGTGATAGCAACAGCGATACGTCACTCCTCTCAGCCCCCTTCCACCTCTTTAAAAAATTTCTAACAAAAACAAAAAAAAATAACAACACACAAATTATACCTCTCTAAAATTCTTTAACAAGAAAAAGAAAGGTAGCTCTAATGCGCGCGAAGGCATGATGCAACCGAGTACAGAGGCGGAGCTGAGCACGTAGGCTAAGGCAAGCCAATCGCGATAATATCGACTAAATGTAGTGGGGTAATATAATACTCTCTCTATCTGTGGCAAAGTGCGGACATGCAACTAGTTCTGAAAAAACTAGGATCAACACCACACCTCGGCCACAAGGCACAACTTATGATGTGATCTGAGAGCAAGCTCAAAAGGCTGCACATTTACAACTCTAACATCTACACCTGACCTATACGATACAGCCCAGTGTGTCAAATGTCAATGATTCGATATCTGTCAATGTAAACAATGTGTAGGAATTTCAGTCCTCGAGAAGTTTTCAAGAATCCCTCCAACCCTCAGGGAGCCGCCACCGTTTGTGCCAGTAAATTGACACCCGGGACCAAAGGGGGAACATGAAGCTGTAATCTGCAGCCTCATCAGGTAGTCCACCGATTGTCAGGGGCAGCCACACGTATCGCGAATCTCTCAGCTCGGATGGGTTCCACCGGTCGGCCATGAAGATGAACGAACCTGGTAGCCCTGAAAGTGGCAGCACGAACGTACTCTGGGAGAAGAACGTTGTTGATCTGAAGATCTCATTCCCTCCCACGCAAGGATTCCCCAGTGTCTCCCAAGGTCCCATGATTGCCGTGGCCGCGTGAGCTAGCGCAGTGTTGGGTGCCCAGCTTGTGCAACCGGAGGTTATCATGTAGTAGGTGCCATCGTGCTTGAAGAGAGCAGGAGCTTCTCGATGCTGTGCAATGAGAAGCCTTCGCATATTATCGGTGACATCAAAGTAGTCATCAGTTAACTGACCAATGTGGAGCTCACTGTTGTCCTCAGAAGAATATATCAAGTAGGCCTTCCCATCGTCATCCTTGAATATGGTCATGTCTCTACTTTCACAGTCATGTGGGCGCTTGCTGTGGAGGTAAGTGAATGGGCCTGTTGGGGAGTCACTGATGGCCACGCCAACTGACGCTTTTGTGTAGTTAGTATCATCTATGTGCATCCACATCACGTATTTGCCAGTCCGATCATTATAGATCACCTTAGGCCTCTCCAGGACATTGGATTTGTGGAGGTCATGTGTCACATTCTTTTCCTCGCCACGGAGCACAACTCCTTCATTGGTCCATGCCCACAGGTCCTTCGAAGAATAACAGCTAACTCCAACAATGTCAACCTGGAAAATAGCTTGGTTAGGGATGACAAATAGGGACATAGAAATTCTACAGAATAGAATTGAAGTATATAGCAAGCTAGCAACAAATGACAACATAACTAATAAATTCCACTGCTGAATATCACAAACTTCTGAATGTCAGAAGCAAGTTACATGTGTTTGACCACATAGTGGTGCATTTTGCTTACTGGGAAACATGAAAAACTCTACTGGTTCCCATAGCCAATCCAGTATCAGTGCTCTGTAGATAAGGACAGCCAAATAAACTCTACCCAGGGAATCCTTAATGAACTAAGAAATGCCTCACACTACATCAGAACCAGGCCCTTTCTCCATTTTTGAAATTCAGTGCCATGTTTTCCATCAAGCTGATTAGCTAATAATATCAGATGCAGTTGCACTATTGCAGTCACTTTGGATTAACTAAATGAAAGAACTATAAATCGCGGTAAACTTCCTAAGCATTTTTCTTCTTCTGCAGATTTAACCTACTAACTTAGTGAAAAACCTACCCTGTTTCTACCATGCAAACTTCCACATAAATCTGCTTATACTGTAACTGAAATAACTGGACATACTATTATACTAAAACTATCCAAACAAAGTAAATAGGAAAGAACATAAAGTATTTTTCCATGCAAGAATAGAGCCTAAAAAGTTTAAACCATAACCATATAATAAAGTTGTCAAAGATTTTATCTATTCTTCATCTCTACAATTTACATACTAAAAAACTACATTCCTAGTGATCTGCTTTGATGCAGCCCAGGTAACTTCCTTACCTTCCCAACATAACAATAACATTACTTCCAACATGTCCCCTAGCAACTGGGCCTCACCGAACGAATCTAAAATGTAAGGAAAATTATATGCATGCATTAGCACACATTATTCCACAGATATTGAAATTCTTACAAGCATATTTAGAGAAAATAAGCTTAGTATTATGCTAATAGTTTCTAATTGTCTGTGGTTACTGTTATCCATCCATTGACATGATTCCTTAATATTTGCAGCAAGACATGGACTAGTATAATGATGCAAAAACGATTTTTTGATGATTTTCCATCATTTTTATTTACACTATTAAGCCTACTTGCACCTGTTACGCTCATGTGCAAGGCTTGCTAAAAGGTAATAAATTTCTCTGCTATGCCTGGCTCTAAATTTACTAGTACATTTTGACTGAGGGAACAGTGTATGTTTTGTGATTACCAAATCAGAATCTCTTCAACACATAAATGATGCCAAAATTCAAAGTATCAGAACAATTTGGCTTACCCGATCAGCTCCCTTACTGTGAGCTTTGTACGTTTTCCCATCCTTATTCTCTCCATACCAGAAATAGGTCTTTGTTTTCTTGTCATACAGTACACCACCTCCATGAGCTTGGATTCGATGGCCATCAGTGTCAAGCCAAACTCTCCCTGGGTAGTAGAAGTACATGGTATCATTCCCACCATTGACTGGATCCATAGCCATCTTCCGTTCCGGGAAGAACATAGCATGTACCGCTGAAGACTCGTCCAAGAACTCATCGACCACAGAAGGTGGCTTCTGCTCCCCCTTGCGCCGCACAGCCCGGGGATTCCTCCGGCTCCGGGGAGGCGATACCCGGAACTTCTCCTCCTCGACCTCCTCCAGCTCCCTCACAATCGATCGATGGATCTCGCGTACCGTGGTGCTCTCATCCTCCTTATGAATGATAAGAAGATGGAAATTCACAACGAGGAGCAATGCCGCCAGACTCCACACTACCAGAGTTAGGGAACGGTGGCTCGCCGCACAGCAGCGGAAAGCTGCCGCTTTTGGCTGCTTGCTCCTCGCACCCATGTCGCCACTTATCTACTCCAATTGATACGCGCTGCATTAAAAAGAAAATTCATCTCGAACACTGCACAAATTAGACTGTAAAAGCAACATTCCGTGGAATCTAGAATTTTGTAACGAACAATCTGATTTCTCTGTCAAATCAAGAAAATCACACAATTCGCCTCAAAAAAAAAGCCACACAAGTGCAGCATCTAAACTGGAAATTCTCCATAAAAGAATAAGGTTAGGTAAGACATTTCACTGGCCCAGATTTCATTTCCCCAATTAGCGCCGCATAGGCTCGAAAATTTTGCACATCATAGGCCGATTTCAGCGAGCTAACGAGCTGTAAAAGAAACGAGCAAGTGAAAACCCGCTCCCCTCCCCGTGGTACAAAGCATGCATCAACAAGGAACCCAATTGGAGCAACCCAAACTGGAGAAGTGCACTAAGAATCCAGCAAAACAGCATGGTCTCATAGATTTGCAGCAAGACCACAGAATTCTCCCAAGAACCTACTCACTCACTCCACACACCCAAAATGAAAAGAAAAGGAAAAGGGAGAGAGAGAGAGAGAAAAAGCTCATCATGTCAGGTTGATCCAGAGCACTAAAGAAGACAAATTAAAGGCTAAACTAAACCCAATCCCATCAGGCAGGTACTAAGGTACCTACTAGCAGCAGAACAATCTTCCCAACCACTGACTAAAAATCAGCGAAGCTCACCATGGGCTGGCGCTCTTGAGATCTCGGCAAATGATGGGGAGGGAGGCCTGATACTCTGCTGAAGTGATCAGCCTAGCTGCGATCCAACCCCAGGGAGATTATGGGGGCTGGCTTGGCTTGCGCGGCTGGCAATGTCCCCCTGCCGCCGCAAGTTGTAGCGGAGAAACGCGACGAGTGGCTTTGGTTTGGTTCGGTTTCCCTCACGGACAGTGAACTGCCGAGTCGTTCTGGAAAGGTCGCCCGTCACACAACGGTGGGTGCGTGGGGCGTGGCAGACTGGAGGGGCACCGCCACCGGACACCTGTGCCGTGTGCGGCCGGCGTGCCTGCTGTTGGGGTCGGGGTATGGGATGATGGTCTCCTGCGGCAGGTGGCCGCCGTGCTTGATGTGTCCCTGTTTTATTGCCCTTCTCTCTTAGTGGTTGAATAAGGATTAAGGCCGAGCTAATTGATATGCGTCTTTTTTTTGGTTTAAACGAGAAAACGAATGTGTTCATTGGAAATGGAGCACCATTTTTTGTGATGTACTTGTAAATTTTGCTTCAAATTATGTTGCAGTCACTCGTACTGTTGTTTTGTTAAAAAAAACGCGTATTGCACAAGTGCGCGCATGGTTATATTTTCTTCTTTTCGCTATATCATTGGAAAGTGTGGGCAACAAAATATCTGTGGCATAATTGTTTTGATTAATATTTTTTACGTGCTATACATGTCGTAAGAGCATCGTAGAGCCATGCTAATTAGATAAGCGTGGCATATTGTTGAATGCACAGAGCCACAAACCAAACAATCGAAATAGGCAGGAGTGCCCATCCAGAATGTCGAATGGAGCAAGTATTAACCTCGAGGTTTGCTCTGCTGTCTCCTTTAAGACAGCGTCAATTCTTCCGGATATAAATATCTACTAGTTCAGATTGTGTGGTATTCATAGTGTAAGCGTTCAACCTAGCGTTGTGGCCTCGGTACTGTCAAAATTGAGAGCTATCCATCATCCTAAATACTTGCTGTTTTTCTCAAGTATTTGGGAACATTCGGGTTGCTGCAACTCTGTCTTGCATTCTGAAGTTGCTATTGCAGCTGGTAGCTTGACTTGATGCGAAAGTACCCTGTGATTGAAACATGTTCCTGTGTGTTAGATTTGAAGTCTGACCTTGATACCACACGAGGATTAAGTGATTAACATTTAACACTCGCCGTGCCTGTGGTTACAATGCTGCTGAAGTACTATATCATCTATATACTATACTTGGAAGAGTTCCGGCGCTCACAATGAAAACACTATGAATTTAGGTTCCTCTAAAAATTTGTAATTACGTATAGATCCTTCTCGTAGTTTTTAACGAAGAGAACCTTCTGGTTCCAAAAAATCACGGATCTTTCGTTAGAGGACCCTAAATAGATACAAAAAACGTAGTGACGTTTGGATCATTCCGTCTATTTTTCGTGAAAAGGACTTTTCGATTTAGCGCAATCGCATATGCGTTTGTATTCTTTCAACCGTTTCGTGTGTTTCCTCGATGATTTAAAAAAACGCAAATAGAAAAAAATGAAATTGTTTCTGCGAAAAAAACATGGCCGGCCGGCTCGCTTTTTTTTCCTTTTCACGTGTAGGTCCCTAAAAAAATACGTAATTACATGTAGGTCCTTCCCGCGGTTTTTTACAAAGAGGATCTTCTGGTTCTGAAAAATCGCGAATCTTTCGTGAAAGGACCCTAAATAAATACCGAAAAAATACGTAGTGCCGTTTGATTTGGATCATTACGGCTATTTTTCCCAAAAAGGACCTTTTGATTTAGCGCAATCGTGGATGCGTTGTATCCTAAAAAATCGCGAATCTTTCATGAAAGCATCCAAAATAAATAGCAAAAAAATACGTAGTGGCAATTGGATCATTACGGCTATTTTTCCTGAAAAGGATCTTTCGATTTAGCGCAATCGCGGATGCGTTTGTATCCTGAAAAATCGCGAATTTTTCGTGAAAGAACCCTAAATAAATACCGAAAAATACGTAGTGGCGTTTGGATCATTATGGCTATTTTTCTCGAAAAGGGTCTTTTGATTTAGCGCAATTATAAATGTGTTTGTATCCTTTCAACTGTTTCGCACGTTTTCTCGATGATTTTTAAAAAATGCCATCAAAAAAAAAACAAAATTATTTCCACAAAAAAATAACGCACGCGACGTATTACGCCGCGAAAACTATCCTAGTTAATGATATTCTTGGTCGATATGCATTTTCCTGATTTTGTTGACGGAGAAACATTGCGATTTGTTGATAACCATGCCATATATATAGAGAGAGAATTGCTAATGTGCTCTCGAGTGCTCTCGAGCTTTTGCGAAATCCGTGACAAAAATATTTGATCCGAAGCATTCATCTTCTTCATCTTGTTGAAATGTAGCTATAGACAAAATTTCATATTTTTTTGAATTTTTTTACTATTTGTTTTGCATTTTAGAAAATACAAAACAAATAGTAAAAAAATTCAAAAAAATACGAAATTTTGTCTATAGCTATATTTCAACAAGATGAAGAAGATGAACGGTTCGGATTGAACATTTTTACCACGGATTTCGCAAAAGCTCTCGAGAGCATGGAAGGATCCGTGCTCTCGAAAGCACATTAGCGATTCTCTCTCTCTATATATATATGTGTGTGTGAAAAATATCTTTTACTTCCGGGTGTAGTTACTCCCACCTCTGAAATACCACCTAAACAAACTTGAAATACTCCTTTATCACTTTGAGTACACTCATATACTAATTATAAGATACTCCAATGTGAGTCACATGGAAAAATTGCAAGCAAGTCCATGATTTTTAACGTATTTTGCAAACACCTTCATACATGCACATAAAAAGGAGTATATCCAAAAAATGTGCATACCACCTTTGAAAAAATGTACATACTACCTAGATGATCTTATATACTCGTATACTATACGTACATACCCTCCGTCGCATGAGATACCCCATACTCGTATACTACTGGGTGTACATACTCTCACATCCAGTGTACCATTTAAATGATGTTATTATGCCTCTTTATCTTTTTGAGTATACTCTAATATTGATTATAAGATACTCCAAAGTGAGTTTCACGAAAAATTTCATTAAAGTCAACCCTTTATAGCTTAATTTGTTTATATATTTCTTTTGCCTATGAAAAAGAATATGTAGTAAAAAAAATAAAGGGACTGATGAAATTTTTTTAACTATGTTGCATTAGCGTATCTTAGAATTATTATTAGAGTATTCCGAAAGTGATAAAGGAGTATAAAACATTTATTTAAGTGGTATGTTAGAGGTGAGAGTATATACTTCTGAAAGTAAAAAAAGACTTCATATATATATATATATATATATAGAGAGAGAGAGTTGCGGTAACCGCCACCACAACTATACACAAGCATATAATCTCTCTCAAAATAAATATAATTTTCTCGATACGCAAGGTTGTATTCCAATCACTCAGGGCTATAGTATTTGTGTTCACGCAAAGAATACCGCAAAACACAGCGACCATGACACATGGTTGCACCCATTATACCGCAAGGAAATGGAGAGAAACGGGAGCGCCACCTGTCACCGTTCTGTTTTGCGAAAAACCTCCGCCGTTTTTTCGAAATTACGTATAGATCCTTCGCGATTTTTTGTGAGATGAGAATAATTTTTTTTCTTCGCGTTTAGATCCTCGCCCTAAATTTACTTAAAAGCCTCCCGTTAAGTCCAAATCGCGAACAGGCCCTTTTCTAATGGTTGCACCCATTATACCGCAAGGAAATGGAGAGAAACGAGCGCCAATTCGTCATCGTTTCGCTTTTGCGAAAAACCTCCGCCGCTTTTTGAAATTACGATAGATCCTTCGCGATTTTTGTGAGATGAGAATAATTTTTTTCTTCGCTTAGATCCTCGCCCCAGAATTTACTAAAAGCCTCCCGTTAAGTCCAAATCGCGAAACGTGCCCTTTTCTAATTTTTTCAGATAGCTAACAGATCCAAAAGATAACAAACAAGTCCTCGCTTCTACGTTCGTGTCCTTTCACCGCTTTTCCGGAAAAAATGTTTTCGCCACTTAAAAAACCCGAAAAAAAGTTTTCGTCGCTCAAAAAACGGAAAAATATTTTCGCCACAAAAAATACGATTCATCGAAGGTTTATAGCAACTTATGGATTTGCTAACGGTCAGAATCATGGTTTTTTTAAAAAATGTAGATTCGTCAAGATATTTATAGCGACCATGATTCGCGGTGAGTCCTAACGACCTATTTTTTAAACAAATACAACAAAAAACCCGAAAAATATTTTCAAAGATCCAAAAAACTGAAACAATGTTTTCGTCCCCACGGATTCGCCGGGGGTCCTAACGACCTATTTTTTAACAAAAAACACAGATTCATCGAAGGTTTATAGCAACTTATGGATTTGCTAACGGTCAGAATCATGGGTTTTTTTAAAAAATGTAGATTCGTCCACAGATTTATAGCGACCATGGATTCGCCGTGGGTCCTAACGACTTTTTTAAACAAATGTAACAAAAAACCCGAAAAAATATTTTCAAGACCCAAAAACTAAACAATGTTTTCGTCCTGCGGATTCGCCAGTGGGTCTAACGACCCATTTTTTTTAACAAACGCAACAAAAAAAACCGAAAAAAATGTTTTCAGCACCCAAAAAAACGAAAACAATGTTTTCGTCACCAAAAAAACACGGATTCATCGAAGGTTTATATCAGCTTATGGATTTGCCAACGGGTCATAACCGCGGGTCTTTTTTTAAAAAAAATGTAGATTCGTCCGAAGATTTATAGCGACCCGTGGATTCACCGGCGCGTCCTAACGACCCTTTTTTTTAACAAACGCAACAAAAAAAACTCGGAAAAATTGTTTTTGTCACCCAAAAAACCCGGGAAACATGTTTTGGTCACAAAAAAACACAGATTCATCGAAGATTTTTCGCCCTTTTTCCTCTAGGCTATTTTTCACCGGTGGGTGGTTTTGCATACATGTATTATTACTCAGTGAACACGAGAGTATTAGGCTCGACAAAAGAAGGTTGTCATCTCCGATAATTTTTTTCCTTTTCCTCTCGGACTATTTTTGACCTATTTATGTGTTTTGCGAAAATAAAAAGTTTATTTTTCTCGAACGCATGCTATTGAATTCAACCGCGCAGAAGCGCTTTTCTACCTAGTTACCTATCATCCATCTCTGATCTCATCCACTATCAAAACGAAGTGGTTGGTGCACATGGTGCGAATGATAATATCATCTTTTTCTCAGAAATCATTGTTTATCTAGCTTGCATCTCTTTTTTCAAATCTATTTTTTATGTATGTATTTACAAATTTGGTCCCCTCTATCACCGTAAAAGACGTGATAGACAGCACCTATCCCCTGCTGCGTTCGACGAGTGTGGAAATTGCTCGATGCCACGGGTGCGGCGGGCAGGGCAGGCGGTGTGGGCAGTCAAGGTGAGCCGATAGGGAGGGCGCAAGCGCGAGCACGGGAGACCTTGTTGCCACATCCGAGTAGCGTGAAAGGCATCCTCCCACACTCGCTAGGCGTGGAAGAGCATCCTCTCGTGCGCTACCATGGTATCGGCTAGTTTACACACTCTCTGGATGCTAGGCACATGTTATCTGGCACGCCTTCTGTAGTAGTGGAGGAGGCTAATTTTGTAATACATACGTGGAAGAGGTAGAGCTACAGTTGTAGCAGCCAATTTGTCAAACAGTATAACAAGAAAAATCATAGTTATCAGCTACAACTGATAGTCTAGTAAGCTAAAAGCAGCTTTTTAGTCCAGCTATAGCCCCTCCGAGCAGGCTAAATAGGCGATGCTCCATGCAGGAAGCGCCTCTTCGAACCATGTCACAGCAGTACAGCATCAATAAGACTAATATCCTTCAGGATGTCTCTCATTCTGAAGGTTGGGGTTTTCTTGGTGGAAACAATCGCGGAGAAGTGGTTGCGACTGGTGAGGGCCATTTAAATGATGATATGCTTTGCATGCGGAGGCTGCGGCTATGCTTCATGCGACCAGGGTGACTAATGAGCTAGCTAGGCATGGGGAACGTTATTTTTGAAACCGATTGCCTGATAAGCAAGAGCTTACCGGGACAGTTTATGATCTTGCCCCAGTCGGAGTTTTGATTAGTGAGGCTAGGAGAATAGGAGTGCCCGGCTTCTTGGCTTTCAGCGATATCGTGTGGTGTTTTGTTCTCGTAATTGCAACTTAGCAACGCATGATTTAACCGCTAGTGTTGCTCTTAGGAATCAATCTAACCAATTATTATGTCTAGCCTTCATTCCGATGTTTTTTTTTCTTAAAACATCCAAATTTTGGATCTTTAAATTAAATTATGTGGATCCTAAGCCTGTTATCTCCAACAAAACCCTTCACGGCTTACGGATCTTAAAGTTGATCCAACGCTTATGTGAATGTTTTTTATCTAAGAAAATATCCGGGTGATGTTTATCAAAACCCATTATTATATTATTATATCATCCCAATATTAAAGATATCAAGTTTCCTGCCTAGGCACCGGCTCCACATGTCCTCATTCCGCAAATGCCTCTTAGAAAAATAGTAATTACGTTTAGGTCCTTTTAATGGTTTTTACGAAAAGGATATTTTAGTTCAGCAAAATCACGAATCTTTCGTGAAAGGACCCTAAATAAATAAATAAAACCGTAATTACGTTTAGATCATTTCAGGTATTTTTCACGAAAAGGACTTTTCAATTTAGTGCGATTGTGAATCCTTTGTGAGGGGACCCTAGATAAATGAAAAAAAGAGAGTATAATTGCGTTTATATCCTTTCAACCATTTCGCATATTTTTTCGACAATTTTTTTTTAAAAAAAACCACAAAAAAAACGAAATTGTTTCTACCCAAAAAACAGCGCGTGTGGTGTATCACGCCGCGCAAACATTACTAGTATACCTTATAGCATCTGAAATCATCGAGCTCTTAGCCATGCCATGTCAGCGTTTTTCGTGGAGAGATCCTGCAGTTTTTCATATTTCCGCAGGTCCCTGTTACTAATCAGCGCCTCCGCCAAAGGGATACAAATTTTGTCGAAATTCGACGATTTTTTACCGAAATTTCGGATTTCGGCCCACCACGAAATCCAAACTACCGGCCAGATAAAAAAATTGAAATTGCTACAGTAACCATTGAAATTTCGTTTTTTCCAAATTTTTTTGCCAAATTTCATCGAAATTTCATGATTTTTCACTGGTTTTCAAACTTTTAGGGCCGGATTTGACCTAATAACCCTTAAGAAAGTCATCTTCTATGAAAATTTGTTGAAAAACTGAATTTTTGAGACACTTTAAAATTTGGGCAGAAACACTATTAGTTTTTTATAAAATTATACAAGCTTGATAATGATCTAAACAATTTATGGTATTATTTGCAGTAGTTTAGGATCATATAAAAAAGTTTTTAAAATAATTTAACTTCATTTGTTATCTTTAAAAAATCAAAAACTGAATGGACATAATTTGGCAGTAACTTTGTTAGATTTTTATAAATTTTCTCAAGTGTGATCATGATCTAAAATTTTTATGAGAGATTAAGGATTACCCCAATACCATTATATAAAATTTTGAAAAAATTTAAACTTTTTTTTGGTCAATTAAATCTATGTAAGCGTTGGACTTCATTTGTTATATTTTATTTCAAAAACCAAAAAGAGAAAGAACATAAATGCTATTGTGTCTTGTAAGAATTTTATAAATTTATTGGAGTGTGATCATGATTCAAAATTTTTATGAGATCTCAAACATTTCCTTATCACCCTTTTGTAAAAATTTTAAAAATTTTAAACCTTTTTTTATTGCTAAAGCAAATCTATGTATTGATCATCAGTCTTTTATTAGGGCATAGCACTGTCAGAATTTTTAAAAATTCATTAAAAATGATCATCATATAAAAATTTTATATAACTAATAATGCTACATCAGGACTATCCACAAAAAATTTCAAAATTTTCTAACGTGTTTTGGACTATTTTTCCTTTTGTTCAAATTTGCTGGTAAGTCTTTTAACATCGGCGCCCAAAGACCTCGACGAGTATATCTCCGTCCTCCTCGACAAGTATATCTTTGTGTTAAGAAGAATGTAATTATGATATACCCTTCTTGACAGTTTGTTTCGTGGCTAGCTGTCTGTGTGTTTGAATGCTAAACACTGCTTTGAATTGCTAGATATGCTATAAAATGTTCAACTCATTGTTAATTGTGTATTCTTGTATTTAGAATCAGGAGAATGAACTGTGCGCAATGTTTTGGTAAGTGCTAATTGCGAATCTTTTTGGTGACTGTTTTGGTCCTAAAAGAGTATAGTTGCTGCAATTGGCATTCCTGTGGACCAGTGGCGGTTGATTTTTAGAGGAATAGTCTTGAAGGATGATCACATCCTGTCAGAATACCGTATCCTCCTTGTGTGTCCATTTTTTTTCAAGGTTATGGGAATACCTAAACTCGTCTGCATGTCCACCTCACTTGTTATCTTTGATGACTTGTACCATATGCATTATTTGCACATGGTAGTTAGCGATAACAGACTCTTTTTTAAGCATTTCTACCGCTCCCATAGCAAGATTAATTACCATTAACTACAGTAATTAGTTTTCCTAGTGTGTCAATGGTTGTCAACATGAATATCAATGTGGCTATAACAATTTGGCATTTACCTAAGCATTTTCAAAATGACATTAAAATACAATTCATAATTCAAATAGCATGCAATAATTTAAAAGACAAAATAGCATTTCATAAACTTGGGTTCAAAATGGTCAAGGGAGACTTGCCTTCACCCTCTCCCGCTGCTGCAACCTCTGTTGGGTACTCGTCTCTCTCCACCGGCGCGTCGTCTACACGCGGAACACGCAAAACGAGACAAAACAATAAATACACAGAAATAAATAAAATTCAAAAATTCATAAAAATGACACCAACAGATAGATCTTGATTTTAGATGAATTTAGAAATTTGAATCGTTAAATTCGGAGTTCGAACGGAGGAGAACGGGGCTTCCAAAGTTTAAATGGGAGAAAATCCAGGAAAAATAAAAGGTGACATGTGTCGGGCTCGGATTGGCCGAATTTTGGATTTTCGGTAATTAATCGGAAAAGCTTATGAATAAATTAGTGGCTGACGGGTGGGACCCTTGTGTCGGTGATCCAGTGCTCGGCTCAGTGGCACTGACATGGCGAACGCATGGCACTAGCATGGCGCCAAGTGGCTCGACGTGGCGGTCGTGGCACGCGACGTGGCGACACATGCGCGTAGTAGTGATTTGGCGGTGATGTGGCGAAGACGTGTCGCACACGTGGCGGACACATGGCTCTAGGGCACGCGTGGCCACGACGTAGCAGTGATGCGGCGCACATGTGTCTTGCATGTGGCGGTGAGGTGGCATACGTAGCAGTGACTTGGCGGACAAGTAGATCTACAGCATGCGTGGTAGTGGTGTGGCACGGACGTGGCTCCGACGTGGCGTGAGGTGGCGTCTACACGGCAACCACCAGGCACAAACGTGAAGGATGACTCAGCGGTTCTGGGCTCAGAGATTTACCAGGGAAACGTGATGCAGATCTGGCCGTGTGTGCTTGATCCGACGGTGGAGATTGACGGAGGGAGTAGACGGTCAAGGCGGCGGCGCTATCAACCGGCGATGGAGAAGACGACCCCCGAACCGGCGACGGAGTGACGGAATGAGCACGCGTCAGTGTGGACTTCAGGAAGATCAATGTGGGGAATCCATTGGGACAAGAATCGGCGGCGGAGACTCACCGGTGGGAGAGAAAGTGACGGCGGAAGTGCACGGGTGCGGCTTGGAACTCCGGTGAGGTCTAGCGGTCTCCAGACGTCATCTCCGCCGGTGAAAGGAGAGGGAAAAGATGCGGCGCGAAGTGGCAACCCTAGGACCGGCGGCTACAGTGTCTTAAATACCCTAGGGATGCGGGAAAAAGCGTGGAAGCCGAGGTTGGTCTGCGCGTTCAGCTCACGGCGGCTTTATTCGGTGACGTGGACGACGGAAACGCTTTGATCAGATCGGACGGCAAGGAAAAAGTCGGTTTAGGTTAGGGTTATCGTCGTATAGGCATGGTTATTGATCGACGGATCGAATCTGGCTTACTACATGACAAGAGAATTAGGGTTCGGTTGGGATGGGTTGGGTCAAGTACAAGAACGGGTCAGAAGTGGAAAGGAAAAAGAGAGTCGGCCCAGAGTGAGGAAAAGAATTTAATAATTACGAAAATCCATAAAATCCGAATTGACTTCAAATAATTCAACTAAATATCAAATAAATTCGGAAAAATTCCCAAAAATACAGAAAAAATCAAATGAAGCACAAGGAACCCAAATAAAATAAGAAATAATTAATTTGAAGTATAGATTAATCAAATTAATTCCTTTTGACTTTAAAAATTCAAATTAAGTCGAATAAACTCAAATAAAATTTTCAGGGTTCAAATTTTAAATTTCAAATTTGGGGAAATTGAAAATGGGAATGTTACAAACCTCCCCTAACAAGAAATCTCGACCCGAGATTTGGGACTAACCAGGAAAAAGGTCAGTAATCCGCCAAGATCCTCCTCGCCCTGTGTGGCTTCCTCTTCCGGATGGTTGCTCCATCGCACTTTGCGTAACTTGATCACCTTGCTTCTTGTTCGCGCTCGCCTTCCTCCGACTTCGACGGATACTCAGATAAGTCGATCTTCATGCAAATCAACATCATCCACTTGCAATCGACTTTCGTGCACTCGAGGCACTTCTCACCGTGACACATGGAAGACATTGTGCACATTTGACAGGTGCGGTGGCAACTCCAACTGATACGCAACTTCCCCGCTTCTGGCTAGAATGGGGAAAGGCCCAATAAATCTCGGTGCCAACTTGCCACGCACCCCGAATCGGCGCATACCTTTGAGAGGGGAGACTTTCAGATACACGTGATCACCAGGAGTAAAGGTCAACGCCCTTCTGCGATTATCTGCATAGCTCTTCTGCCTCGACTGCGCTGTCCTCAACCTCTCCTGAATCATCTTCACTTGATCCTCACCGCTTTGCAGAATATCCGGACCAAGACTTGGCGATCACTTGCCTCATGCCAACAGAGCGGTGTCCTGCACTTCCTCCCATACAGAGCCTCAAATGGTGCCATCTGCAAGCTTGCCTGATAGCTGTTGTTGTATGAGAACTCCGCATATGGCAACATCTGATCCCAACTGGCTGCATTGGACAATGCACAAGCTCTCAACATGTCCTCCAGAATCTGATTCACCCGCTCTATCTGTCCATCCGTCTGAGGGTGATACGCTGTACTGAAGTTCAGATTGGTGCCTAATGCTTCTTGTAACTTTTGCCAAAATCTAGATGTGAATTGGGTACCCCGATCCGAAACGATCTTCTTGGGCACACCATGCATACACACAATCCGAGTCATATACAGCTCTGCGAGCTTATCTCCCTTATAGGTTGTCTTCACGGGGATGAAATGTGCAACTTTCGTCAATCGATCCACGACAACCCAAACCGAGTCATAACCTGACCTGGTCCTCGGAAGTCCTGTGATGAAATCCATGCCAATCTCTTCCCACTTCCACTCAGGTACTCTCAACGGTACAACAGACTGCTGGCCTCGATGCTCACTTTTGACTCATTGCACACATCGCACAAGGCTATAAACTCGCAATCTCTTCCTCATTCTCGCCACCAATAAGCACCTCGAAGGTCATGATACATCTTGGTGTTGCCGGGATGAATCGAGTATGCTGACTCATGCGCCTCCTTCAGTATCAACTGCTTGAGCTCTCTCTGGTTCGGCACATAGATACTCTTCCCAAGCCAAACTATGCCCTCCTGATCTTCTGAGAATCCCGGGGCTTTTCCTTCCTTGATTCTTTCCTTGATCTTCGCGGCTTCCTTGTCAGACTTCTGCAACATCTTGATTTGGTCCACCAGAGTCGGCTGAACCTCCAAAGCAGCAACTGACCCTTCCTCTACCAATCCCAAATTCAGACGCTGAAACTCCTCATGCAGAGCAGGCTGACCCACCAAAGTGTTGCAGTAGCTCTTCCGGCTCAGAGCATCGGCAACCACATTCGCCTTACCAGGATGGTAATGAATGCCCGCATCATAATCCTTAAGCAGCTCTAGCCATCTCCTTTGCCGCAGATTGAGATCGGCTTGGGTGAAAATGTACTTCAGGCTCTTGTGATCGGTGAAGATCTCACAACGGTTCCCAATGAGATAGTGCCTCCAGATCTTCAACGCATGCACAACAGCCCAACTCTAGGTCATGGGTCGGCATTCAGCTCATGTGGTCGCAATTGCCAAAGCATATGCGACGACCTTGCCTCCCTCGTGATCAAGACACACCCAAGACCACGTCAAGCATCACAAGAGATCTCAAAGCCCTTGTGAATGTCCTGACAGACTAGCACAGAGCCGAGTCAACCTCTTCTTCAACTCATGAAAGCTCGCCGCAATCATCATCCATTCATACTTCTTCTCCTTCTTCAAAGAAATGAGTAAGCGGTGCGGCAATCTTCGAGAAACCTCGATGAATCTTCAGAATAACCCGCCAAACCCGTAAAACTCCCGATCTCCCAAGATCGACTTGGGTTACTTCCAATCAAGCACATCTCTCACTTTTCCCGGATCAATCGAGACTCCTCCCAGAAATGACGTGACCCGTAAAAGCAACCTCTCAGCAACCGAACTCGTGACTTGCTTGAACTTGGCATACAGCTGGTGACTTCGGAGCTTCTCTAAGACCAGCCTCAAATGTTCAGCATGCTCGGACTCATCTCGAGAGTAGATAAGGATATCATCAATGAACACCACTACAAACTTATCCAGATAGTCCATGAACACCTTGTTCATCAGATTCATGAAATACGCTGGGGCATTGGTCAGACCAAAGGACATAACTGTGTACTCATACAGCCCATACCGAGTGGTGAAAGCTGTCTTTGGAATGTCCTGCGGCCTGATCTTCACCTGATGGTATCCCGATCGCAGATCAATCTTGGAGAATATGCAGTTCCTTCAGCTGATCGAACAAATCCTCAATCCGAGGCAATGGATACTTGTTTTTGATGGTGACTTCATTCAGAGCTCAGAATCGACGACATCCTCAAGTTGCCGTCCTTCTTCTTCACAAGCAAGACTGGCGCTCCTCAATGCATTTAACTCTGACGAACGAACCCCTTCTCTAGCAAATCTTCTATTTGCTTCTTCACCTCATGAGCTCATTCATTTGGCATGCAGATGGCCTCTTGAAATCGGAGTCAGACTGAACAAGCTCTATGATCTAACTCGATCTCTCGATCAAAGCGGCATGCCTGGCAGATCCTCAGGGAATACATCGGGGTACTCGCTCACCACAGGCACACTCTCCAAGGTGACTTCCTTCAGCTTGTTCAACACGCACTTCTCACCCAACGAATCATCCGACTTGAACTCCACTCTGATGCCCTCTCAGACAGGAGAGTGATGGCTCGACTGGCGCAATCAATTTGACCCTTGTACTCGATCAACCAGTCCATCCCGAGGATGACATCTAACCCATTTGAGTCCAAGAGAATGAGATTTGCAAGAAATTCCACCCCATTGATGACTATGGTTGCACTTGGGCACACCAAATCAGTCCTCATCTCTTTCCCCGGTGATTGAACAATCAGGGGAATCCTAAGAGCCAAGGTCTTAAAACCAAATCGATCAACAAAGCTCCTCGAAATGAAAGAATGCGACGCCCAGAGTCAAACAAAGCAAAGGGTATGGAATTGACAAGAACGCACCCAATACCACCTCCGGTGCATCCCGAGCCTCCTCTGCCACACGTGGTTGACACGCCCTCCCGAAAGTCCGAGGTGCTCCCGGTGTACGCGGCGCCCACTACCGATCCTCGAGTGGTGGAGTCTTGGTGGAGCTGCCCTAAGCCGAACGGCACCGGTGTCCGGGTCGGGCGCTCTGTGGACATAATTGCCGCATAGTGACCTAACCGGTGGCAGTGGAAGCACTGACTCGCAAAGACTGTGTTCTCCTCGTGGCCGAAAGGCTTTGGTGAACTGCCATGGTCCCCGAGCTATCGAAGCGAGGTCCAGGTGTAGGAGTGCGAGGAACTCCCTGAACAGGTGTCCTGCTGACCTGCTGTGGTGGAAAATGCTGACGCGATCCACTAGCTCCCTGCCGAGACTGGAAGGCCATCTTCCTCTTGCGCGACTCGCGCTGCTGGCGCTGAGCATCCTCCTGCACCAAGGCCTTGTTCACCATATGCTGAAAGTTGGGGAAGTCAAAGGCCACAAGCTGGACCTTGATGTCGGGTCCGGACTCTCCATGAACCTCCAGATCTTGGCCACAATGGCCACATCTCAGCGATACTCGCCACCGAGTGAACTGACCGAGGTACTCACACACTGCTGCCCCCGACGAAGCTTCCAACTCCTCTTCTTCATCTCAATGATGCCCGCTGGTACATGAGCAGCCCTCAAGGCCTTAGAGAACTCCTCCCAAGTGATCGCTCTGGCATCCCGATGAGCAAAGACAAGAGTTGTCCCACCAAGTGGCGGCCACGCCATTCACCGATGGCTAGCGAGAGCACCTTCTCACGATCAAGACCGGGCAAGCCGCAGCTTCTTCTCAATAGTCCTCACCAATTCGCCTCCAAAGGCTCTCCTCGACCGAGAAGGTAGGCGCCGAGTCCTCATGAACTCCCCAAGCTTCGATCATGCCAAAAGGCACTGGGCCGGTGCAGTCAGCAGTTGTTCACTGTGTTCACGTGCTGCTGCTCGCAGAGCTGCACTGCATGGCCATCATCTGCTGCAGATCGGCCATCTGGGGCTGAACAGGTGGTGGTGGTGGCGGTGGCAGCTCAGACTCGATCAGGCTCGCTGGTCTGTGGAATCCTGCTGCTCCGGTGGCACTGCTGGGCCACGACCACGGCCTCTGCCCTGACCCTCCATCTGAAGCAATGGTCAAGGAAAAGTTAGCACAAGACAAGAGGGAAAAAGCAAAAGATAAGGAGATAAGGGAAAGTAGCCGTTTCAAGGCGAAACAGGTAACTAGAACTCCAACAAGAGGTGGCTGTGACACCATGCCTAGAGCAAGTGTTCAACACACCCGGCAAGCACGCAACAAGATCCAGATAAACTCCGATTACTACGCGAAGAAAGGAAAAATATGGGCACTAAAACTTAATCTTTATAGCAGTCCTTTGCTGACACGGTGTTTTCAGCAGCTCCTGCCATCGGTCTGGTGAAGAATCTTGCTCGTCATCTTCGTTGTTTGGCATACTTGCAAAAGATCGATACTTAGAGATATTTCATGAGATAAGATCAAATTTATATTTCTAAATAATATTCCGAAAAGGGAGAGAAATAAGAACCTAAGAAAAAGGTAAGAAGAGAGAAGCTATTAATTATCAATTTGTTGGTTTGATTTCAAAAATAATTTTGAAATTCTAACGGCCATTCTAACTAGGGTTGCGACCTACAAATGATATGGCTCGATACCACCTCTGTGAGGACCCGGATTACCAAATTCGAACCTCCTCTGTTTCAACCGCTTAGTCCAGAACACTTAGCGACACAAAGATACAAAGGATGATAACACGTACATATCATAAAGTTCATAACAAGATAAACAAAAGAGTGCAACAACATCATCACATTATTACAAGTATGAAGCCTTACAACCAAGTGTAAAAGTAACAATGAAATGTAGAACAAAAAGAGCCAATCGGTTTAGCCCACAGCAACCGACTGGGGCGCTCCCTAGAAGAACGAGTCGCCCTCCTCCTCAAAGTCTCAAAGACAAATGTCGAATCGGTGGATCACATGTGCTCTTTGCTCACCCTTCTCCCATCATCTCGCTTATGGAATAAGCAAATTTCAATAAAAGCGAGGTGAGTATGCAACATACTGCAAGTCTTGGAAACATAATGCAATTAACTAAATGCAAGGCTTAAACAAAGGAAGGCATAACATGGCTCATTTGCATAAAGCGAAATTTAAAGGAAATACAAGTAATAATTTCTTAAAGCAAAGATTTACCAAAATGTAAATAACATAATTAAATAACTTTGAAGTATAACAATTTTCCGTGTTCCAACTACCGGTTGGCTCTAGCAGCCAAACTACATCCGGAGCTCTAGCTCATGATTCCCAACCACATTTTCATTTTAAACCAAATCATCATTTTTTTTCATTTAAAACCAAAACCGTAAATCTACAATGTGAAAGCGTTCCACGCTTGCCCTTATCCGTAAGCACGGCTACTCAAGTAGTTTTAAGACTCGCAGAGTGGTACACTTTACCCACACGACATGATCAACCCTTTGCGCCATGCAATTAACACACTTCCTTTGGTGTGTCGGCAGGAGATCATGACAAGGCCTTTACAATGCATATACCGCTACCGACTTCACCCGTTAAGGTTTCGCTTCACAAATTTCTTTGCGCCTTGCAAGTGTCGCGACCGACAAACTCGCATGCAAATTTAATCGGGCGGTCAAATAACGATACATGCAAATTACTTAGCCAGGTCGTACCCATATAGACATGTGGTTGTACTGTATAGCATGGCCCAAGGTAACACACGACCGGTCCTTAATTGACTAGGGCGGACAATCACATTCCAAAAATTTTGTGCATTCCACACCCGCCATTCAACCAATTCCGCCCCGGTCTAAATCATTTTTCACTTTTAATTTCAAATTAATACCGGCAACACTAATTGCCATACATTTCACAATTCATTTTTGAATCAAGAATGAAATCATCTCCATAATGGTAAGGTACCGACGTGATTAAGCATGGCTAAGCATTTCTACCGTTCCCATAGCAAGATTAATTACCATTAACTACAGTAATTAGTTTTCCTAGTGTGTCAATGGTTGTCAACATGAATATCAATGTGGCTATAACAATTTGGCATTTACCTAAGCATTTTCAAAATGACATTAAAATACAATTCATAATTCAAATAGCATGCAATAATTTAAAAGACAAAATAGCATTTCATAAACTTGGGTTCAAAATGGTCAAGGAGACTTGCCTTCACCCTCTCCCGCTTTGCAACCTCTCATGGGTACTGCCTCTCTCCACCGCTCGCTGCTACACGCTGAACACGCAAAACGAGACAAAACAATAAATACACAGAAATAAATAAAATTCAAAAATTCATAAAAATGACACCAACAGATAGATCTTGATTTGAGATGAATTTAGAAATTTGAATCGTTAAATTCGGAGTTCGAACGGAGGAGAACGGGGCTTCCAAAGTTTAAATGGGAGAAAATCCAGGAAAAATAAAAGGTGACATGTGTCGGGCTCGGATTGGCCGAATTTTGGATTTTCGGTAATTAATCGGAAAAGCTTATGAATAAATTAGTGGCTGACGGGTGGGACCCTTGTGTCGGTGATCCAGTGCTCGGCTCAGTGGCACTGACATGGCGAACGCATGGCACTAGCATGGCGCCAAGTGGCTCTGACGTGGCGTGTCGTGGCACGGACGTGGCGACACATGTGCGTGTGGTAGTGATTTGGCGGTGATGTGGCGAAGACGTGTCGCACACGTGGCGGACACATGGCTCTAGGGCACGCGTGGCCACGACGTAGCAGTGATGCGGCGCACATGTGTCTTGCATGTGGCGGTGAGGTGGCATACGTAGCAGTGACTTGGCGGACAAGTAGATCTACAGCATGCGTGGCAGTGGTGTGGCACGGACGTGGCTCCGACGTGGCGTGAGGTGGCGTCTACACGGCAACCACCAGGCACAAACGTGAAGGATGACTCAGCGGTTCTGGGCTCAGAGATTTACCAGGGAAACGTGATGCAGATCTGGCCGTGTGTGCTTGATCCGACGGTGGAGATTGACGGAGGAGTAGACGGTCAAGGCGGCGGCGCTATCAACCGGCGATGGAGAAGACGACTCTTAATCGGGCGATTTGAGTGACGGAATGAGCACGCGTCTGTGGACTTCAGGAAGATCAACGTGGGGAATCCATTGGGACAAGAATCGGCGGCGGAGACTCACCGGTGGGAGAGAAAGTGACTACGGAAGTGCACGGCGCGCTTGAACTCCGGTGAGGTCTAGCGGTTCTGCACGTCATCTCCGCGGTGAAAGGAGAGGGAAAAGATGCGCGCGAAGTGGCAACCGTGGAGCTATCAGGAGGAAAAGAATTATTTTCTGTCTAGCAGAAGAGTATATTGTTTTCTTTGTTTAGGGTTTAGGATAAATGTAGCTTTGTCCTGAAATAATATTTTTGATTCCAGGAATTCACGCTTGCACAGTGTGCTTATTGTTGTTCCGTCAGTTCTCTTCCATAAAAGAGGGAAAGAAGAATTTTTTTCTTTGATTCTGTATGCCATTTTCATGTTGCTTTGTTATAACATATTTTCATTTTTTAAATGCTTCTCTAGAGGTATAGCCTTTCTCTGTGCATCTTCCTTCTGAAAATGTTGCACAACTCTCCCGGCTCAAGCCAACAGTAGTCAGATTCTAGGCTCTGGTACATGCAAATGTCCATTAGAGGTTTCTTATGTTGGTCAAGCACAAGAGGTCAATGCTGTACCCAAAAATCAATTGGAGGTTAAAGCCCTTAAAGGTGATGATAAGCTACTAGAAGTCTGTAGACTGGCTAACAAGGAAATCAATAAACCACTTGATCGAAGAAGATCTTAGCTGTCTGGTGGAAAGGTTGATGTTGGGGAGCTCCGTAATGCAGATGTGAATGTCTCAGTTGAGCTGTCTATTGCTGCCTTTGAAGCTGAAAAGAAACTGTTCTTTTCTTGGAGCTGTGCAAAAAATGCATTTTTAGGATCGCACATTTTATTCAGATTTTAGGGGAAAACGTTGCTTAATGTTATTGCGGAAGTTTCGCTGCGAGTTCAATGCCATCATACATGTTCTTCCGTTGGGAGTTTATTGTAATCAAATCCTTCTAACTTCAGGGCCATTCCAAATATTTGATTTTTCCCAAACCCAAAAGAAGATCTAACTATTGTCCTTCTCAACAAGCTATACATCTTTTGATCCTCATTTGAAGCATTCTAGCCTGATTTGATCCTCATTTGAAGCATCCCAGTCCATACAGCACGGCATCGCACGCTACCCACCCTAGTGTTTGTGGTTGACGAGGACATATCTAGCCCCAAGTAAGAACTATATAACAGCGGGTGAATCTTCTCCTTCATCGATTTTTTTCATGATAATTGTTAAAGAAATTTCAGAACAGCCACTGGTGGTTCTGAGAATCGGCTGTTTCGGCAGTCTGTTTTTCTGAATCAAGTCCAACAGCCATACGGCTTCCTCTTTTTCTACCTTTATATGTTCTCATCTAGTTGATTGTAAAAACAAGACACGAGATTAATAAGATAGCTATTTATATCTATTAGTGTTCTTCATTTGTTTTTCCTCATTGCATACGCATAGAGAGGAGGAATTAGACGACTTCTTTTAAAGATCGTTCTGCATTTTCATTGGGAATTGGGATATTGATATATTTCACTCAGTGTCCATGATGTTCAACACATGTGATTTTAGCGAATCGAAGAATTGTAAGCCTATTGTAAATGAGAGCGAGAAATCAACTAGTGTTTATCAAGAGAGCATGTGAGTATCTAAATCTTACGCCGTGACAATCGGGCAAAACCCATATCAGTGGTTGGAAGATTTCCCAGACTGTGTAACTAGTGCAGTGGCTGGTGATTTAACCGTGCACTTTGGTAATGTAACCGTTGATGTTCCTTCTCTCTCTCTCTCTCTATATATATAGAAAATCCACTTTTATAGTATAATTTGTGCTTATACTCATTTTACGTATGAAAAAAGGTATATATAGTAAAAATAAATTGCTCCAATAAAATTGTTTCAACCATGTCATATTAGAGTATCTTAGAATTAGTATTTAAGTATACCAAAAGTGATAAAAAAAAGCATAACACGTTCGTTTAAGTGTCATAATAAGGGTGAGAGTATATACTCCCCTAGTATAGGCACACATGCGAGAGTAAGGTTTCTCTTCTTTTCTTGGATTTTGGAAGGTTACCTCAGCTCATATCTTCACTTCATATTATAGCCTTGTAAAATTCTCATGCAGCGCGGGAATCTTAAGGAACACTGTACTCTGCACGAATTCATTGCAAGACAACCACATAGAGTTGGAAACGTAGCTCATTCAAGCATTTTAAATCTTGAGATAGTAATGAAAATGATGGCATGGCAGTTCATTAGACACCACGTAGCTCATTCAAGCATTTTAAATCTTGAGATAGTAATGAAAATGATGGCATTGCAGTTCATTAGACACCAAATCTGAGTGAAATTTTATCACAACGCAGTTCTTACAACTGATCTGCAAATCCACATATACTGTTTTGGAGCAGGTCAGAGACTACTATCAAATCTTAAGTCTATCAAGGCACCTCATGATTCGTCAAGATAAAGCACAAAAGAACCTTATGCTGGCAAGCTTAGCATGGTGGCTATTTCTATGACGAACCCAAACATGACCCAAAATATGGGGGGCGCCAGACTAATGAGGACCACATTACAGTCACTCTCCTACCACATCAACCCTAGGTGAATATACGAAACATTCAACTGGAGCCAATACTTTTGAATGGTACATACTACTTGGTTAATGCCTTAATTGAAGCATGAGCATGCACATATAGCCTTGTGAAGAAACATGTCTTGCAACGCAAATCAGCAAATGTTATTGTTGCCAACAAGGAGCAGCAAGCAGGAAAGCACAAACTGAAGCTGTGGTGGATTTGTTCCTACACAATCCCCCACTCACCTGTGTATGTGTATCCTCATGCCAACATCAACACCTTCCACTAACCCACATATCGGCACATAAAAAAGAATCAAATCGTATGGCAGCAAGCAAGCGACTGGCATGGCAAGACGGGAAAACAATACAGGCAGAACACAACAAGCAGTCAATTTCACCTGAATGTAGCGACAGGGAGGCCCCTGAAGGGAATGGATAGACTACTTTAGTATAAAAATCAAAATTTTCTATCACGTAACTAAGAAACTACTGCAAGTTATAGATTACAGAATTACCACTAGACGCGCAAACTTGTAGCGGGAGTAAAGTTGATGTCACGCGTTGGTGCAGTTGTAGTCGTACCAGCCTCACGCCTCCTTCAACAGCTTATCGTGACCATCACAGGTTGCAGATCGTCCTAGCTTTGAAGGTTCGCAGCAACGCTTTTAAGGTATCCACACGTACGAGGTAAGGACACTACGTGTGTGTTAGCATTGGTTGCGCAATCTTGGGCGAAGGAGATGTCGCAGCTAGGATTTCAAAAATTCCGAATTTTTATGGTGTCTCTCAACCCTAAAACCACCACCTCTCTTTTTATATAGAAGCCCCACAATAGATCTTTACATTAGAAGCCCATTAGGGACTCGAAGCCCATCAATAACTCAAAACTCATCAAAATTCGGATCACTATCCGAATTAAGTCCTAAACCTTTAAGCGTACGACCAAATTCACATATACTTGGACATGTCCCGAGTACTCTTATTCGACCATTAATCAGATGAACCTTAACAATATTTAGTTATATGCATTTCCCTTTGCCTCACGACATCGATTAAACTCAAGGTGAGAATGTGTCACCCTTATTTAAATAACCCGATCACTCTTTCTCAATTACGTGACTTAGAGCATCTCCAACAGTTCCTAATATTTAGACTCCCAATATTCTTAGATTGGGACCTTCTCAAAAAATTTTGGGTCTACAAAATACCTTGTTCTCCAAACCTATATTTTCTCCCAAAACACCTTTGAATTGGTCTCGTGGGCCATCCCGGGCGCGAAATAATGTTGATTGGGAGCATGAGGAGTTCCCAAAAATTGAGGAGCTAGAAAGAGGAACTGTTGGAGTACTTTTTTTTGCAATCAAACCCAAAATCAGGTTTTGGGAATGGATTTTAGGCACTGTTGGAGATGCTCTTAGAATCCTCAATTACGATTAACTCTTTAATCGTGAGTAGTATAGCCATGCATTTTCGGATTCCGATCACTTAAGAGACCTAGAGATATCTCTCCCGTTGTATGGAGAGACAAATCCCATCTTGATCGACTATGCCTCACAGTATGCTTCACGACAAACCCAAAAGTCACATTTATAACTACCCAATTACGAAGTAGCGTTTGGCTACTCCTAAGTAAATCATTAAACATTTCGAGTACATGCGTCAACCTCAAGTCGAAGGATATAGTATACATATTATATATGAGACCAACTGATGACAAGTAAGATTACAACGTTCTCGCAGTTTCTCAAGCTGGGCCGATCCAACTCCATATTCTCTAACATGTGTCCATATTATTGGATTGATATCTCCATGTTCATGACCCATGAAACATGGTCATCAACCAATACATATACTAGTTTATTCATATGTATTCTCGTATAATTATCAACTAGGGACCACTTTAGAATAATCATCACAAGGTCATATACAGAGTTTCGCAAACAAGTCACATACTTGCTAATAAATAATAATGACATTAATCAAGGAACAAGATAATAAATTATGAATATAAAGAAATATAATCATTTCTATGATTGTCTTAGAGCATAATACCTTATATTAAAGCTTGCAAACTTCCCGAGAGGAGAGCCTCTCTACCTGTCACTTTTGCGATTTTGCAAAAAAGCCCCTGCATTTGTTGAAATTACATATAGGTCCCTGGAGATTACAAATAAGTCCTTCGCGATTTTTTGTGAGGGAAAGATTTTTTCCCGTTTCTCGCTTAGGTCCTCGCTCAAGATTTTACCTAAAAGCCTTCCGTTAAATTCAAATCGCGAATGTGCCCTTTTCTAATTTTTTCAGATAGCGACAGTCCAAAAACGAGCAATCAGGCTCTTGCTCCTTACGTCTAAGTCCTTTCTCCGTTTTTCACGGGAAAAATTGTTTTCGTCAATAGAAATATGTGTGTAGACTTTTTTCCCATCTCGATTTTCCATCTCATCTCTGATATTTTTTATATCATGTATTATTACTCGGTGAACGCGTAGAGTGTTAGACTCGACGAAAGAATGTTGTCGTTTCTAATACTTTTTCAACCTTTTCCCTCTAGACTTTTTCTCCACCTCAGTCTCCAATATTTTCCAAATAATTCGTCGAAAGAGATATTTCTACAACTCTATCTCTCTATTTTCCCCGTTTCACTCATTATTTCGACGATTTAAAAAATAAAACGCCGCCGGGAAAAAATGTAATACGGGAAAACGACACGCGTGGCGTGTTACGCCGAAAAATTTTATGTCCTTTCAAATTGTTTACTCGATGTTTCGACGATTTAAAAATAAAACACCGCCGAAAAAAAGAAAATTTTCCTACGAAATCCAAGACAGCGATACGCCATGAGTCTCGAGATTTTTAAACATGTATTGTTACTCGGCGAACACGTAGAGTGTTAGACTCGATAAAAGAATGTTACCGTCTCTAATAGTTTTTCGCCCTTTTCCCTCTAGACTTTTTCCCCACTACGGTTTCTCAGCTCGGTCTCCAATATTTCCCAGATAGTTCATCGAAAGAGATATTTCTACAGCTCTATCTCTCTATTTTTTCCCCATTTCGCTCGTTATTTCAACGATTTAAAAAATAAATCGCCACCGAAAAGAAAAAGAAATTTTCTACGAAAAACCGGCACGCACGTCGTGTTACGCCGCGAAAAATTTTATGTTCTTTCAGCCGTTTCGCTCATTATTTCGACGATTAAAGAACTAAAACGCCGTCAGAAAAAAAAAATCTACGAAAAACCGGATCGTGCGGCGTATTACGTCGCGAATAATTTTCTAGTTACTAGTATCTCCAACAACCTCTGCCTTTGAAACCTCGCCAGCACCAACCAGATAGGAGATCAACAAACAACACAGCAACAGTAAACGCAGATAAACCTAGAAACAAACAAAATAAAATGAAACAAGCCACCCATAGAATTTCATAATGAAGAAAGAGAAAAAAGAACAACAAGCAGAAGGGGGCTATCAACCGGCGAAATAGCAAATGAAGAGACGAAATCATGAAGGGGAAAAAGGGGAAGAAGGAAGAGCTGCAATCACGAAAGGGAAAAGGCAAACGAACAGCTATGTCAAAAAATGGCCGACTAGGGCGCAGGATGCACGAAACGAAAAACAAGTAGAAGGAGATGGAATCATGAAGGAAAAGAAAAAGGGGGGAAAGCGAAATGTTGTTTGTGCGTATCAGCGGAGTAAGTAGATTTTAGCAGCCTTCCTAAATCTAACTATTTGACGGATATTATCTGGGAAAAAAAGCTCTATTTCCACAGTATTTACGACGACAAAGCTGTGCTACATATCTCTATGGCTCGTCGCCGATGTGTTCACCCGTCCTGCACAGTGGTGGATCCGCCGGTGTGCGTACGTGCTGTCCTGTCCTGTCGCGCGCCTTCCGGATTTCGTATATGAACCGTGCCGGGAGTTTCTCGTTGTAACCCTCACGGCAAGTTCTGATAGGGTCTCCGCTGCTGCGGCGTTTCAGAGTGCTCGTAGACGAAATACAGTATATGCTACGTTCGTCCGCCCCAGGACTTTGAGCCGCGTACGTCATAACGTGTTCTAACTTGAGGTGACGGAGACGGTGGCAAGCTGCTTTTCCATTGATGCTGATGACACCTTCGAACAGCTCCTTCGATTCTTTGGGCGTGTATGCCTGATGCAGTGATGCCTCAAGAGTCTCAGACTAGACACGACAGCAGCTGCTGAGCACTAGGAAATTCCAAGTAGTAGTGGCGCCAATCTATCAACTTATCAAGTGACATCTGATCCAATGGTGAAGTGCGGGCTCGAATCCAACAAGAAGCCCATGATCGGGCCATGCTCACCCTGGCTTCATCCTCTTTGTCCATACCTCCAAAACCTGTACACGAGTAGCACGATTGGCGCAGATCGATAACTACTCCAAGTTGGAATCCTGTTGGAAAAGGGCTTAAATACCGGAACGGAACGGGACGGGACTCCCGGTTGGTTGGAGCAACAGCAGTACAAATATATCAACATCGAAACGGAAAAGAAAAATCAAAACAGAGAGCAGAGCAACCAGCCACGCGAGGCCGTATGATTGGCGGACGCCAATAATACCCACCCTCGCGGCCTCCCTGTCGCTCCTCCCTCCTCCCCATCCACGCTCCAAATAAAGTAGACGCGAAATCCTCCTCCCACCGCCGTCCTCCGCCTCCCGGCGACCACCACCCCGAGTCTCCTCTTCTTCTTGGAGAGGGCGGAGACGGGGGAGCTAGCGGCCGTCATGGGTTTCTGGGAGGCCTTCCTCAACTGGCTCCGCGGGTACGGACATGTGTTTATATGTGCGGTGTTTGTTTGTTTGTTTGCGTGTGAGCGGATTCGTTTTCTTGAGTTTTGATCCTCGTGTGCATTGCGGGGAGGGTGCGGGGATCGGTGGGTCGGAGATCTGGGAGGTTCCCGGTTGGTTTGGGACTAGCTTCTCGTGATGAATCAATCGGATGTTGTGCGCGGGCTTGCAGCATGTGGAAAAGTGTAATGTTATGATAGTTGTGAAGAATATCATCTTGTGTTGATAGAAATAGAGTTTCGAGCTGTAGGAAATGTGACATAGCCGATCGTTTGTTAATAGATGGTGGCGTTTCTTTTACCGATCGCGACATGGTCATAGGAAAATTGGGTCCTTTTGGTTGTTCACCTCCATCGGGTAAAGTTCAGATTTTTGGAGATTAACCTCTCTATGAAACGAACATAGTAACCAGAGTGTTGATCGAACATGCTATTCAAAGTATTAATCGGAGACATCTATCAAAGTATTGAGAATCGAACGTGCCAATAAAATCGTCATACATAGGGGAGACACAGGATCATGCAATTTCTTGATGATTAGTTTAGTTAAAAGGCGTTGATTTATTCTGTTCTAATAATACGTCAGGTGCGGTGTGCTCATGTTTGGCATTTTTCTCGTTATCATGCAAAGTGTTTGTTTGTTATCTTGCACACCCTCGTGGATTCTACCTCAGTCCTGAGAAATAATCTGTCTGCACTAGTAAGTTCTTGGATCATAGAATTAGGCCAAGGTTCATAATGATTTTCTTGAATTTCAATCATTGGCATGGAAAGGAGTTGCCAGTAGGCTATGATCTATTTCATTTCTACCTACCAGCCAGGTAGGCTTTGGTTTAGATATTACATATAAAAACAAAGGAGCTTGCATTCAAAGGATGTCTTGCACATGCACTCATTCGGTGGTGAAGCACTACTTTGACATGTGTTCCAACTCCAAAGAAAAAAATACGAGTGAATATGAAAGAATTTTTGTTTGATGGAGAGCTTGAATCAATTTTTTTGGGCCATCTGTAGCCTCTTCTTCAAGCAAGAGATGGAGCTTTCCTTGATAGGGCTCCAAAATGCTGGGAAAACGTCACTTGTGAATGTCATTGCTGTAAGTATCGGGTTATGTTTTTTTTTTTTTTTTGGCGTTATTCACTTACAGAAACATGATGATTTGTCATGGATTACCATGTTTTCTGCAGACAGGAGGCTTTAGCGAGGACATGATTCCTACTGTAGGATTCAATATGAGAAAGGTGGCTAAAGGGAGTGTCACGATAAAATTGTGGGATCTTGGAGGCCAGCCAAGATTCCGGAGCATGTGGGAAAGATACTGTCGTGCAGTTTCTGCAATTGTGTACGTGTCTTTCTTGTCTAATTTGATGCATTTGCAGTAAAAATAGCATTATACTCACCAGCTGTCATTCAATCATTTTGATTATATCGTGTTCATATCATTCTGATTAAATTTTATCCATTTGTGAAGTATAGGCAAATGCACTAGAAACAGTTGGTCAATCAACCTGTTAGACAGCCTAGACCCAGAGTAGTATCATGTTTTATGGGCTTCGCTGCTTATAAAGTTGACCCCGAACAGTTTGGATGAACCATGAGACTTGCCCAAATCTTATGGTTTTGAGTTTAATCTCTTCATTACTCAACTATATAAAGGCTTCTTATTTTGCAAAGAGAAGAAAAGGCTTCTTGTACTTTTTTTTCTTTGGCTTTTATGTCACAGTTTTCTTTGTTGCAAGGATCAGTGTGAGTGTATTAGTTAGGATTAATTCCTTATATGCTACTGAAATTTGGGGAAATTCCTGAATGTGTTACTGAGGCAAACTTTCAATGAGATATAAGGAATTGCCCCTTTATTCTCGAAACTTTATCTATAATATTTGCTGATGGTTATGACTTGATACAACAAACCATAGAAAACGAAATTGTTGTGTTGGTACGATCCCTAAATTGTTGTGTTTGTGCAGGTATGTTGTTGATGCAGCGGATCGAGAAAACATGGCCATTGCCAAAAGTGAGCTCCATGACCTTCTGAGCAAGCCATCTTTGACTGGTATCCCACTACTAGTCATTGGCAACAAAATTGACAAGCCCGAAGCTTTCCCTAAGCAAAGCTTCACAGAAGTTATGTAAGTACACTCAAAGCTACCACGAACTGATAAGATTTACTCATCTATAAGTCTCTATTTGACAAATCATACGCTACATTGCAGGGGCCTAAAGACAATCACTGACCGAGAAGTGGCCTGCTTCATGATATCATGCAAGAACTCGACGAACATTGACTCCGTCGTTGACTGGCTTGTGAAGCACTCCAAAAAGAAGAATTGATCTAAATATGTAGCTTTTGAAGTGCTCCAGATTCTCTCTTTTTGCATGTCAGGTAGCATTGGGGATGTAAATTATGCGAGGTCTTGATTAGGGAGGTTTTGTTCATAATTTTGTAACCTGCTTTGGCAATATGTCGATAGACTGCATCTGGTATTGTGCACGAGTGTGCTTTGTTACAATTTAGAAGAGTCTTCATCCTCGTTGCATACCTGCTTGGTCAATTTGATTCTCTTGTGTGGTTTGTGCATTTCTTTGTGAATTTGATAAACTGTTGATGCTGCAAGCAAATTGAACGTGAGTTGTTGAGGCCAGAAAAAAAAAGAAGGAAAAAGTTCACTTTACTCCTATGAAGTATCACGAATGTTCACTTAGAGGGTGTTTGGATTATAGGTATTTGATTAAGATGTTTTAGGATATAATTTGAACTAAATCTCAAAATCTCTAAAGAAATTACCACTCATCCAAAGGTCTTTAAACTTTTAAACAGCATATTTAGCCCTCTAATCTCGTGATACCAGATCACTTCGCAACCATAGGCTGGTTTTGGGAATGGTTTAGCACTCCACATTGGCATCAGACATCCGTTGTCCTGTGATCTTCGTCAGCGTTTTATGCCCTGTTTGGGAGAGCTCCAGATCCCATCTCCAGTTCAGAGCTGAAACTTATAGGCTAAAATAAAGTGAATTAAGTTTATATTTTTAGTCTAAAATGTAAACAAGATGATCTATCTAAACACTCTTAATGTACCCACAGCTCCAGCTCCACAAATTTCGAGCTAGAACTACCCTGCTCCACCAACTCCACAGGTTTTGGTAGAGTTGGAGCTGTCCCAAACACCCCCTTATCGAACGCCTAGTGGGCGGACAACAACGAGTGGGCAATAGCCTAGTAGTCGAATTTGAACGACGACGATATGTTTGATCGGTTATGACTGTCTATGACCAGTGGCGAATCTAGAATGAAATTAGAGGTGGAGCTTCTATGTCGAAGTTCTAACTTAACATAAGTATACTAATGTTATATCTATCGATCTATCGCCAACCAAATTCCAAATTTATACATATTAAATCCAAGAGACAAAAATATCAATTAGTCAATAGAATATAGATTTAGGACAATATAATACAAAAATCAGACATCGGTTATCACAACAAAAGACATTTAGGCATGAGGCATTGCATTGGGGCTTAGGGCAATTTTTTATACCGAGCAAAGCAATCAGTGGCGCTAGCAAATTAGTCTGGCTTTGGTGTCATTGTCCTAGCGATCAATATGAAGCTGCAGACTCCTCGTCCTCAGTCATTCCTCCTTGCCGATCGCCTCGATTCCTACCTGGGCTCTAGCGATGCGCGTTCGGCCGCCGACTGGATGGAGCGAGCCTCGGTTCCTCTTTGGGCTCTGGAGATGCGTGTTCAGCCTCCGGCTAGATGGCGCTTCGAGCGGTCGATTCCTCTCCTCTAATGATGCGCGTTCCTCCCAGCTCCCAACAATGCGTGTTCCGTTCGGTGCTCCTCTGGCGATGCGCATTCTGCCCCCACGCTCTGAGTGACCGATAACTCTTCTCAGACGTCTGTCGCTTATCGGCTACCCTCCTGCCCTGCCCTTGGTGCACGTATGGTGCCCTCAACTCCGGGTCTCCGGCGCCCGTCGGTGCCGGTGTGCCGCGGCGAGTTCTCGTGAATCGGATACCCGCCGTGTGGTCACGCCCTCCCATGTGCCTGTCGCCCATAATCGCCCGTGCGTTGGTCTGCCGCCTGCGAGACGACACCAACATTGTTCGTCTTTTGGACTCCTAGTGCTGCGCTACAGTAAAGGATGCCGAGTACTGTACCAGGTGAAAGCCCATGAGAGTAAGGGAGCATATGACTAATTTGGATGGCCCACTTGCCTAGCAGTATTATTTTTTACTTTTCTTCTTACATCTCATTCTAGTTGCCAGTTCCTAAATCTGCCAATTTGCCAATATGGCGCCATATCTCTGCTTCTTTCTGGCATTGGGGATACTGGGAGGAGGAGGGGTTCGGCCAATCAGAGTGGGGCTGGCGCCCCAGCCAACCCCGATGGTGGATCCGCTCATGTCTATGACTGTATCTACCTAGATCCTTTTCGTAGGGCATCAAGTCTACCCTAACACAGGGCATCTTGGGTGCTCACTGGAGAAGCCTAATGGCTTGAAGACTGGCTGTTAGACCATGAATCTGTGTTATTCTGTTGCTAGACCTATGACTGTATCTACCTAGATCCTTTTCGTAGGGCATCAAGTCTACCCTAACACAGGGCATCTTGGGTGCTCACTGGAGAAGCCTAATGGCTTGAAGACTGGCTGTTAGACCATGAATCTGTGTTATTCTGTTGCTAGACCACGAGCCCATGTTCCTTTAGCTAGATTGTCCCTTCACTCTTTATAACATAGGTACAATAGTTGCACTTCGACCCTTGGCCGATGCGCTCCTCATGCTCCCTTACGTTACCCGCACGATTTGTCATCACGAGAACCTGCAATGGAACACAAAAAATGCCAATGAATCAACAATGAAAATATTATTTGTGATAACTAAATGCAAAGTATCCATTATCAACATCTTAAAGAATTCAAATGAAATAAACATATGCTCATACATGCCACTAAGGCACTAACACATGCTTGCTGCTCATATATGCCACTAACACATATTTGAGAGTTAAACCATACAACAGAGTTAAACATTGCAGGAGCAGAAGCCGCATGCATCACTTCGGCCAAATATGCATCATCCTCTATCACTGTGCATAAGATAAATCTCATCACATTGCAAAAGCTAAATCCTAGAAAATTCGGCCAAATCCACCAGCTAAACAGTTCATTTCGGCTAAAAATGACGAAATCTCGAGCATAAACACCGAGATTTCGGTCTCAAAAACTGAGATTTCATTCTACTAAACACCAAGACTAACCAAGATTTTGTCCTAAGCTAACCGAGGTTTCGCTAATAATGACCAAGATCTCGATCTTGAGAACCGAGATTAGCTCTTTTGCTTGCAGGGGATGGCCGGATTGTTACTGGAGCTGCCCGAATTCGCTCAGCTACCAAGGAGAAAGAAGGAATAAGCTGCAAATGCTCGGTGACAAAGAGTGAAGTTTGCTGTGTGCGAGAGAGAGAGGAGTGGCTGCCTTTGCTTGCTTTGCTCGTGTAGGGTCGAGGATGCGCCTAAAGGGGGGGTGAATAGGCGTTTTACAAAATCGATCGCTCACTAATCAATTTGCTCTAATACACCCCTAAGTCAAAACCTAATCAAGGATATATGCGGAAGCGATAAATAGGTTTTGACAATTTAAAGCCTAAATCAACTAGGCTCACTAGTGCACTATCTAAATTAAGTCTCTACACTAGAATTGTAAATTGAACAATCAATTAATACTAAGCAATTCTAATGCATTCAAGCAATCAATAATATGCACAAGGTAAATACTTGAAAGTAAAGAGACAAGGGACAACCGATGTTTTTCCGTGGTGTTCGGAGACTTGCTTGTCTCCCTAGTCCACGCTGAGGCTAGCCCACACTTGGACCGCTCCCGCCGAGCACCCACCTCTTTCCACTAGTCGTGGTTTTTCACGCTATGCAGTAGGCTCAACCCGAACCTTCACAAACTTGCCGGGCTTCTCACAACCTCGAGAGCTCCGCAAGACGACGCCCACGCTGCCTAGGAGTCGGCAACCTCCAAGAGTAACAAGCCGCCTTCGCTTGAACTTCACCGGCACAACAAATGCGCCTCGGTGATCACCAAGTGCAACACATGCACAATGCCTCCTCAAGTGCAACACATGCACAAGAGGTACCCAAACCACTTCCTAATTGCAACAAATGCAATTAGTCTCACTCTTAAGCTCAAGATGCAAATGGAGAAGAGCAACACATGCACACAACTCCCACACACAAAGAACAACACCAAAGAACCCCATTTCCTAAGCCCCCAAGGGGTATATATAGCCCCCACAAGAAAACTAACCGCTTGGGGGCAAAATGGGCGAACAATGGGCGCGGTACTACAGCCTCTAAGGGCCTAGATACCGCCTTACCTCCAACGGTCGGCCTAACGGCCATATATCCCAGATTACCGCCCGAGGCGCGGTAGTACCGACTTTCAGACTACCGCTTCCCACCGAAGCGGTAGTGCCGGCCTCACCGAGCCAAAGAAACACGCCAAGATCAGAAAATAGCTACTGGCGGCAATTTCCTAAGAGTATCAAGACTTATGTACTACCCCTCAAGCCCCGGTAGTACCGGCCTCGGAAGAACCAGAAAAACAAGCACTCTGGAATAAAGCTACCGGTGCCTTAGGCCCGGTAGTACCGCACTAGCGGTACTACCGCCCTTGCACTGCGGTAGTGCCGGCCACAGGAGAAAAACACGATTCAACTCGAAATCCATTTCTCTAAAAACAAACTTTATTCTTTGAGCCTCATAGATGATCAACACATGATCATACACACGTGCAAAACACATTTGCACCAAACTTAGCTCATACTCAAAGAATTCAAACCAAATCACGAAAACACATTTCGCAACCAACTCAAGATCTATTTGCAAAACGTATTAAGCAAATCAAACTCGAGTTTATGAGATTAATCCCCCTAGCCATGTGAAGGTCAACACAAGACCCGGTCAACTTGCCAACACCCGTTGCAAGCCCCACTCACATGCTCTCGAATTCGGACTCATAAACCTCGCTTTATTCGCACAAACGAACTTGCAAATAACGCAATAAACACATTTCATGCTTGAGCACTACTCTTGCAACACATGCAAAAGTATAGCTCCAAGCAACATCAATCAAGGTGCATGAACTCTAATTGCAACACATGCAATTCTCTAGTTCCATGCAACACCAAAACCAAACTTCAACTAAACACCAAAACCAATTCAACCGATGAGCTCTCTACTCGCAACACATGCAAGCCTCTAGCTCCATACAAACACACAAACACAAATTCGTGCTTGAGCTCTCTCCTTTTGCAACACATGCAAAACTTAGCTCCAAGCAACACCAAGGTTTTATAAAGATGTTTTGTGAACCAAAACGTGAAGCTTCAACTAATGCAACACATGCAAAAGTGAACTTCACGCAAAAGCCAACGCACTAGCTTATCACTTCTTGCAACACATGCAAATCAAAGCATTATGCGAAAATCAAATGCAACCAAGCATAAGTTTAACCCATTCGCAACACATGCCAAATGGTTAACCCTCATGCAAAAACCAAATCCAAATGGTTGAGCTTGAGTGAACGCAGAATGAGATCACCAACACATGATGAAGCTCAAGCAAAGGGAACGACCCCTCTTAATAGCACGACGATAAAACCTTAGACTCAAAGACTACAAAAGTCCTTAGCCTATCTAGTTATACCTTCGCCGCCGCACACAAGCAATCCCCTTTGGGGTCTTTATGATCATCGCTTTGATACTCCCCCGGGATCTCTACTCGACTCCTCTTCGGGATCTTCTCTTGACGCCCATCAACTCGTGATGCCGTCCTTGTCCCGTTTTCATTATCTCATTCATCTTTGGACCTAACTCAAATATAACTCATGAAACTTGTTAGTCCAAGATGCATGGTTGTCTCAATTAACTCTTGCACTCCATTAACACATAATGGATGCCTCTAGATCAATTGAGCACAACCTAAATCAATTGAAATGATTTAATTGTGTCTTAAGTACAATAATGCAACTCATGCTTTATTATACTTAAGAACTATTCATTTGTCCTCAATTAATCACGGAGCACCATCAACACATGATGAAGTTTTCGTTAATAATTAATTAAGACAAATGAACTCAATTTAAATTATCATTTAAATTGATATGAGTATATATCAACTACACAAGTTTTCATATACTCATGTTGATGAAGAGTAATGATCCATTATATGTAAAATGTATGGAAATGATCATTACTCCAAATCATCAACTATAGAATACACCCCACATGTATACGTGCATAAATATGATTGACTTGGAGATAATATGCACATATTCAAATTGATCGTATTGGAGTATATCCTATATTACCATGAGTATACTTATAACTAGTCAATTCAAATATATACTCAAGGATTTAGTTTCTTTGTCTTGATCCTTATATGTGTCAATAAAGAATAGATCAATACAATGAAACTATCAAGTTAAACCACGAACTTCCCCTAAGTGTGTGCATCCATGTAATATATGGATTGAGAAACATAATGCACATTTTGTGGTTAATATAACGGGGACATTCATATTTTAACTTGACTCCAAAGTATGCAACTAATACTAGAATGAATATGCAAACATACCTTGGGTTTTCCATTTTTCAATGCGATGAGACTAAACAAAGATATTCTAAATAAACAAGTTAGTCTCGATATAAGATTTGTCATTAATAACAATATCGCATTGGGGATTAACTCAATATTGGATTTGTCATTAACACAAGATTAGATTTGTCATTAACACCAAAACCATAACTAATGAAGGTTGAACTTACAGCCCGTGATTGGCTTTGCTTTACCTTAGCAGCACATTCATGGATGCACCTAGCCTAGGCTGTTGTGCTACCGCATGCCTAGCTACTTAGGCAAAAGTTACATATAATTTTCCAAAACTTACTATATGTACGCAAGAGCCAATAAAACAATTTCTTAGCTTATGGAACATAGACTAACACTTGTCAGATGGTTAATTGCCAGTTTTTGGAATCATTGGGTTTCTGTTATTGCCATAGCTTCCTATCCATTCAAGCAAACCCACTAGCAATGCCATTATGTGATCGAACTCACTTCATGTCGTATTTCCAATTGTGATGTTCTCGTAAGAGATCTCTATTACAACACATATGCCCAACTGTAGGGTCGAGGATGCGCCTAGAGGGGGGTGAATAGGCGTTTTACAAAATTCGATCGCTTGCTAAAATCAATCGCTCTAATCAACCCCTATGTCAAAACCTAATCAAATATATATGCGGAAGCGATAAAAAGGTTTTGACAATTAAAGCCTAAATCAACTAGGCTCACTAGTGCACTAACTAAATTATGTCTCTAAACTAGAATTGCTAAATTGATCAATCAATTAATACTAAGCAATTCTAATTACAATCAAGCAAATGAACAATATACAATAAATGTAAATACTTGAAAGTAAAAGAGACAACCGATATTTTTCCGTGGTGTTCGGAGACTTGCCGGTCTCCCCTAGTCCACGTTGAGGCAAGCCCAACCACTTGGACCGGCTCCCGCTCGAGCACCCGCCTCGATTCCACTAGTCGTGGCTTTTCACGCCTTCGCGTAGGCTCAACCCGAACCTTCACAAACTTGCCGGGGCTTCTCACACCTTGAGAGCTCCGCAAGACGACGCCCACGCCGCTCTAGAGTCGGCAACCTCCAAGAGTAACAAGCCGCTCCTTCGCTTGAACTTCACCGAGCACAACGAATGCGCCCCGGTGATCACCAAGTGCAACACATGCACAAGGACCTCACTCAAGTGTAACACATGCACAAGAGCTCACTAAACCACTCCTAATTGCAACACATGCAATTAGTTCACTCTTAGCTCAATAATCAAATGTGAGTGTGCAACACATGCAACACCTCACCCACAACCTCAAACACAAAGAACAACAACTCGCCTAAGCCCCCAAGGGGTCTATTTATACCCCACATAAGAAAACTAGCCGTTGGGGGCAAAAACTGATTTTGGGCAGGAGGCCGGCCATACCGCACCCATCACGGTATGACCGCTCTCACAAGCCAACGGTCAAAAATCAGACTGTTACATTTAAAACGGTCATATCGCACCCACTTGCGGTCATACTCAAGACGTGGGTGCGGTCATATCATGCAGAGGGGTGCGGTCATACCACACGTCCAGCCACAAAAACACTCATAACTTTTTACTCCGAACTCCGATTTGGGTGATTTTTGATTCTATGCGAAGCTTATCACGAGGGCTACAATCTCCACCCACTTTCATGATTTAAGCACCCATAGATAATTTTAAATATCACCAAAACCAACTTGCAAAAACACATTTCGCAATCAACTCAAGATCTATTTGCAAAACGTAATAAGCAAATCAAACCCGAGTCTATGAGATTAATCCCCCTAGCCATGTGAAGGTCAACATGAGACCCAGTCAACTTGCCAACACCCGCTGCAAGCCCTACTCACATGCTCTCGATTCCAGACTATAAACCTCGCTTTATTCAAGACAACGAACTTGCAAATAACGCAATAAACACAATTTCATGCTTGAGCACTACTCTTTGCAACACATGCAAAAGTCTAGCTCCAAGCAACATCAAATCAAAGTGCATGAACTCTCTAATTGCAACACATGCAATTCTCTAGTTCCATGCAACACCAAATCAAACTTCAACTAAACCAAATCAATCGTATGAGCTCTTTACTCGCAACACATGCAAGCCTCTAGCTCCATACAAACTCACAAACACCAAAACATGCTTGAGCTCTCTCCTTTTGCAACACATGCAAAACTTAGCTCCAAGCAACCACACGATTTTTAGGAAAGATTTGAACGAACCAAAGCATGAAGCTTCAACATTTGCAACACATGCAAAAGTGAACTTCACGCAAAAACCAACGCATTAGCTTATCCCATTTGCAACACATGTAAATCAAAGCATCATGCGAAAACCAAATGCATACGCTCTTCCTTTTTGCAACACATGCAAATCAGAGCATAAACCAAACAACCAAGCATAACTTTTAACCCATTCGCAACACATGGCAAATGGTTAAACTTTATGCAAAAACCAAATCCAAATGGCTGAGCTTGAGTGAACGCGGATTGAGATCACCAACACATGATGAAGCTCAAGCTAGGAAGCAACCCCTCTTAATAGTACGGCGATAAAAACTTAGACTCAAAGACTACAAAGTCCTTAGCCTATCTAATTATACCTTTGCCGCCGCGCACAAGAAATCCCCTTTTTGGGGTCTTTATGATCATCACTTTGATACTCCCCCGGGATATCCACTCGACTCCTCTTCTTTATCATCTCATTCATCTTTGGACCTAACTCAATCACAACTCATAAAATAGTTAGTCCAAGATGCATGGTTGTCTCAATTATCTCTTGCACTCCATTAACACATAATGGATGCCTTTAGATCAATTGAGCATAACCTAAATCAATTGAAATGATTTAAGTGTGTCTTAAGTACAATAATGCAACACATGCTTCATTATACTTAAGAACTATTCATTTGTCCTCAATTAATCACGGAGCACCATCAACACATGATGAAGTGTTCGTTAATGATTAATAAGACAAATGAACTCAATTTAAATTATCATTTAAATTGATATGAGTATATATTAACTACACAAGTTTTCATATACTCATGTTGATGAAAAGTAATGATCCATTATGTGTAAACTATATGGAGATGATCATTACTCTAAGTCATCAACTATAGAATAAACCCTACATGTATTTGTGCATAGATATGATTGACTTGGAGATAATATGCGCATATTCAAATTGATCGTATTGGAGTATATCCTATATTACCATGAGTATACTTATAACTAGGCAATTCAAATATATACTCAAGGATTTAGTTTCTTTGTCTTGATCCTTATATGTGTCAATAAGAATTAGATCAATACAAAGAGACTTTAAAGTTAAACTACAAACTCCCCCTAAGTATGTGCATCCATGTAATGTGTGGATTGGGAAACATGATGCACGTTTGTGGTTAATACAATGGGGACATTCATATTTTAACTTGAATCCAAAGTATACAATTAATACTAGAAAGAATATGCATATATACCTTGGGTTTTCCATTTTTCAGTGCGATGAGACTAATCAAGAATATTCTAAATAAATCAGTTAGTCTCGATATAAGATTTGTCATTAATAACAAAAGCACATTAGTGGATAATCTCAATATTAGATTTGTCATTAACACCAAAATCATAACTAATGAAGGTTGAACTTACACCAACACAATCAACAAAAACTTGTTTTCTAATGCTATGGGTGTGCCTCTCGCCCTCCTCTCTCCTTGCTTGATTGTATGCCTCACTATCGGCTTGAACAATCACACAAAACCGTCACTTGACCTCTTTATGCTCATTCTCTTATGAATGAGGTGTACCCTGACTTTGACCTCTTTCCTTGCTTGATTGTATAGGATAGATCCATGGCAAGCAGCAGTCTCAACGGCCGACACTACAAAAAAATTTTAAATGATGTCATGGCATGAAGTTCAAGTGGCTGAGTTGGTCTAAATGTCAGGTAAGGACTGGGAGGGCATGGGTTTGAATCCTAGTCTCGGCAAAAAAATTTTACTTTTTTTTCCTTTACGCACGCAACATAGATTTTATTAGTTTCAAAGATTTCATTGAGTAAACAAAATAGGTTTAACTTTTTTGCAACTTTTAGAGAAGAGTTCTGAGTCAATGCCTAAGCTCTCCTAAAAATTTTGGATTATGATCATACTCGAGCGAATTTATAAAATTCTGACAATGTTACTGCCTTAGTTGTATTCATTATGTTTTTGAATTTTTAAAGATAACAAATGAAGTTAAAATTTTTGAAAACTTTTTTGTATGATCCTAGATTTTTTAAGATGGTACCATACATTTTTCTGAACATGATCAAGCTTGTACAATTTTATGAAAAACTAACAGTGTTTCTGCTATTTTTATAAAACGCCTCAAAAATTCGGTTTTTCAACAAATTTTTATGGAAGATGACATTCTTAAGGGTTATTGACCCAAATCTGGTCCTCAAATTTCAAAATCTGGGCCAAAAACTCGAGATTTCAACGAAAAGTGGTGAAATCTAGCTGAATTACTGTAGCATTTTAAATTTTTAAAAAAATCCAGGTGGGATTTTGAATGCTGTCCGTATCCAAAATCCTAGATCTCGCAAAATTTTGCTTAGATTTTATTCCCCGGTTGGGTTTTGTCTCAATTGAGAGTCAACCATGTTGCCATAATCTTCTACGTTTAGAAACCATTATGGTTGTCATTATCTTATTCTACGTATTTATGTTTCTTTACTCTTTAGTCAGGCACAACATTGATGCAAGTTGCACGGTTTTACTCTTTTTGCAGATTGAAAAACCTGGAAAACTTCCTGGAAGAGTTACTGGTGTGATCCGAGGATGTGAGAAGCCCGGCATATTTGTTCCTGCTAACGAACAAATATGATGCACTCAAGCTGCTGCAGGATGCTGCTACAATCGCAAAGTATAATCCTGAAATAATGTATAGCCTTGCTTGGGAAAATGCACTGTAGCGTAAATTGAATGCAGCTATTGAAAGTGCAACAGTATGTCTGTGGAGTACATGGACCCCGGGTATCTGCAGAGCAGGCCATGAGGATCACCCAGGAGGGGATGGGCCGAGCTGACTACATAAGGATGGGTATTATCTGGGCTGCTTCCTGCATGTGCAATAAGAAAATCCAGAAGATAGTAACCGACTTTGATTAAGTATGATACGATTGTAATCCTGGCTGTTACCATGTTCAGCAGATAAGAATAGAGATAGAATCTTCATCTTGTAACCGATCGGGACTCTTCTTTGTAACCGCACCTCTCTACTATATAAAGAAGGGTAGGGTAACATTATCATCAGATCATCAGTAATAAGCTAGCCACTTATAATCCTAGAGCACAGGATTAGGGTATTATCTCCTCCACGAGAGTCTGAACCTGTATATTTCCTTTGTCTTATGCTACCATCGAGTTTGAATCTAGCGCCTTACCTTGTTTTCATTATTACCGACAACAAACATCGACAATGTCTCAAGATGGTTACAAGAAGTTCAGTTCGGGCCTGAAAATTGTTAGTTCTTGTGTTGTCTGCGCGACAAAATTTACAACAAGCCAAAGCAGTGGTTTATATTGCAATCAATGTGGCTGAGAAAGAGGATCAGATGGATATTTTAAAGCTAAAAGCACAAATCCAGGCCTACCGTGGACAATTCAAATCTGCAGTGGAATTTTTAGGGTTTTGCTTGCAATCATTCAAGCAAAGAAGGAAGTCTGGAAATTGACCCCTTATGACAAGGCACGGCCCCTTTAACTTCTTGGGACTCATGATTATGTTATGCTTCTTGTTTCTTCAATATCCACTTGGCCTTCACGGGTTAAATCCCTACTGAAGTTAGAGATGGAAGCATGGTTAGATTTGGCATCAATATACACAAAGCTTGAAGCATGGCGCGACTCAAGACATCTGTCTTGAGAAAGCCAAATCCATCAATTTCTTTTCTCCCAAGTGCTGGCATGTCAGAGGTAAATATACTCAAATTAGTTGACACTGCTATTGTTTTGTCTGGTATTATTTAACTGATGCTTATCATCGATGTAATAAGTTTTTTTTTTGAAAATGACAAAAGCCGTGAATTATATTAGGAGATAGAGAGTTTAATTACAAGGTATGAAGACCACACCCTTAGGGTGATTCGGCTGCGAGGGGTAAGACAAACAACCAGAAGGAAAAAGATGAAGAAGAAAAAAGAAGAGCGAGCATGCCATCACAGCAGACATTGAAGGATGTTTTGTAGATGCGACGCCCTTGCCGTGGCCCAGGAAGCAGCCTCATCCTTAACGGATTGGAAGATTTGGTCGTGAGTCGCCTAGGATTGTCGGAAGGTTCTGTTGTTTTGCTCCTTCCACCAATGCCAGCATACAAGGATGATGATGGTTTTGAGGCCCTTTCTGCATCCGGCGGAGGAGTTGATGCGCTGTAGATTCCACTGGTCAAGGTGAAAGGAGGGACCCCACCGAGCTGGATCTAGGGATGGCACGCGAATCCAGCGTGCAATGGAGGCCCATATGCGACGGACCTTGGGGCAGTGAAGAAATAAGTGGGAAATCGTTTCCAGGTTCCTGCAGCACATAAGGCAGAAGTATTGATTTGGCCAGCCTCTTATTTGCAGGCGCTGCGCCGTCCATAAATGATTTTGTTGAGCAAGCCAAAAGAAGATCTTTATGCGTAGTGGCGCCCATACTGACCAGATTGTGGAGAGGAAAGGTTTTGATGTGCTTCCATTGAATTGGAAACAGTATGTGGAGCTAGCTGAGTAGACACCATTGGAGGTCGGCTTCCAAATGATGACGTCTTCCCTTTGAGGATGAAGAGGCATAGACTGAACAATGATCCACAGACGAACGTATTCCCCTATGAGCTGTGGCGTGAGGTGATGGCGGATGTCCCGGATCCGGTTGTTGTTCAGTAAGGCATCTGCCACCTTTCTTGCCTTCTGCCTAGAGTGCTTGAAAAGAAGCGGCGCAAGTTGGCACGGCGCAATGCCACGCAACCATGCAGAGGTCCAGAAGGTCGCCTGGCGGCCATCACCAATGATGACTTTAGTAGTTGACATAAAGAGTTGTTGGTCGACTTGGTCACAGGGTGTGGTGTGACTGACCCACGGCCTTTGTCGATGTAATAAGTTACGAGCCTATTTTTCAGACAAAAGGCTTTACCCGGGCTTTATTAGAAAGCTTTGAAGTTCTCACGTCCGGCCAGAGCTAACCAACTTGCTGGATTTACCACCTTTGGCAACAGTAAACAGGAAATGACTGCCAAGGCCGACAAAGATCGCAACATCTAAACACCTATTCAACACAAGTTCGACATGCAAACCTTACCACCCTCCAAAACAACCTCATGACACAGACAAAGTTTTACAAAAACTACTCAACTAGGTGCCAATACACAGGCTTCAATCTATCAAACTATGAACATCATTTTTTGTCAGCTGCCGTCCGATTTACATGTTACGTGCCTATTGACGGCGTTGGTATTTGTTTTTGTCAGACTTGTGTTGAAAGCTGATTCCATGATCAAACTAGTAATCCATTTCCGTGCAAAATTAAGAACTTAAAAAAAACATTGTATTTATATGCAATCATCTTCAGTTTTTGCCATGGTCAGTATTGCTGTAGACTTGTAGTCTATAAATTTGCAGGTAACTACCGTGCATTATCGATCAACTGCTATGCTTACTATTGTTCATTCCCATGGCTCACAGTTGTCAGAACTGCTAATATGACTGGTACCATTGCAGGCCTTCTATTGGAGGCTCAAGCCTTGCACCAAGAAGCCCTGACGGCGTTCTCATTCTCCCTCTCCATCAATCCAGATTATGCCCCAGCATTGGTTTCCAACTTTCCATGGCCGGGATTCTAAGAAATCTTGGAGGGAAATCATTGTCGATTGCAAGAACTTTCCTGCGCAACGCCCTCCGCTTAGAGCCTACAAGCCATCGAGCCTGGTTGGGGCTTAGGCCCCGTTTGGTACGGTTCCAGATTCTAGTAGAAACGGAAACGGTTCCGGATTCTTAGTAGAAACGTTTCAGGTAGAATCAGAATCTGAAGGAACGGGTTGCTAGCCGATTCGACCACGGCGTGTAAAAATCAGAAACGATTCGCTTTGAAACGTTCCGAGTCCTATTCCGTTTAGTTGGATTTATTTCAGATTCTAGGAGAAACAGTCCGGTTCCAAGTTGTCAAACGGGGCCTTAGACTTGTCTTGAAATCCGAAGGATCGCTGCTTGAGGCTGCCGACTGTTTCCAGGCAGCATACGAGCTCCGAGAATTACAACCGACTCAGGACTTCTCCGAGCAACTCCCCATCATACTGCATTAGGAACCTCCCCATTATCTTCCCCCGGGGTGCTCTCATCTCTCCGACCTTACCAATTTTGTTCTCACTTGAAGTAGCAAAAATAAAAGTGATGTGCATTACCTTCGTTTTTTTAGATGCTAGATGTTACTCACATACAGTACCAAACGCAATTCCCTCCATATAGGGGTGGAAAAACAGATGAGGGCCTGGTTCAGTTCAAAAGTGTTCCAATTACAATCGTTAATTGGTGAAACATTAAAATAAGTCAATTTCAAATAAAATTAGATCAAACTCTGGCTTAGCTCAAATCTAAAAATACTTCTAAACTGTCAATTTCAGAAAAAGCTCGATAAGACAAAGGATTTTGGCTCTTTCAACCCCTGCTTCCACATGTGTACGCAGATAGGAAATTATCACTGCGAAATTGCCAGGTAAGCAACAAGATCTCAGCCCTGTCGAGGTGCAGGAGCACGGCAGTGATGCGATCCTCGACTACACAATGACGATCTAGAAAACTTTTTAACGGGGGTGCATATTTCACACACACACAACTCTATAATCTTATAAAATAATTCTGTAACATCATAAATCCAATACTTATACTCAAAATTTTCTAAAAGTACAATAATACTACTTCTAAAGCCTTACAAATCTCAAACCATCAAAATCTAAATCAATTCAATGAACAGATTTGATCTATTGGATATGTATCTCCTAACGTTTTTCAAACTTTTGAGAGTGCAGGTGCACACCCAGCGCCTTACCTAGACCCACCCCTGTGACTACAGCTGGCATTCTGACGAGATGCAACCTGATGCGATCGGGCAAAAAATGGGAGCCCCACTGGAACATTGCCAATAAACGTCGCATCACCAGAACATACTCTCAGGCAACCAAACAAGATCATGCTTATGACCTGATTAACTCAACATGTAGTTTAAACCAACCGCTATCCAGAACAAACAAAAACAACGCATATTGCCTATGAAACATTCAATTTTCATCCGATACCAAGTGCACCATCGGCTAGGAATCCAGGCAAAGTACTCAGGAAATCAGCCATCAAAACTGACTGGGAAGTTCATGACACCCACCTAGATAGGTGGTACATACATCTTCTAAAACATGAAGCAGTGAAACAAGTGATAGGCACTATCTCTACTCGGTAGCCACAATCTCCTGCCCTGCCATGGCCTCATCTCCTTCAGCAGGCCTCTCCATCTTCACACCAACATCCTCCTTGTAGTCACCATGCACCTGGAATGGGCCACAAGCCACATTAGAATGCCGGTTCACATCAAGTAAGCTCAATAATAACGCATAGCCAATCTGCTTATGTGACAATTACCTCCATGAGCTTCCCCAGGTCAAATTTTGGGGCCTTCAAGATCTTCACCTTGCGAATGAACACATTCTGGAGGGGGAAAATGCTTGATGTTGCCTTCTCAATCTCCTTGCCAATAACCTCAGGAATGAACTTTGATACAAGCTCTTTCAAGTCACAGGTTGAAGCCTGGTTGGCCATAATCTCAACCATCTTGCGACGAATCTACACGCAGAATACAAAGCTAACATAGTAAAGAAGCAGCTCCAGAATTGTGGCATACAGCGTTTATAAGAGCAAAGAGAAAACTAATTTACCTGTCTGATTTGGCTGGCTTGAGCATAGCAAGTGCGCTTCACTTGGTTGGGGCGTCTCTTGGTGAAGCCAATGCAGAACAGCCGGAGCATGTAGTTATCACTGGTCTTAACATCCACATGAGCCTCGATGAGTGTCTGCCACTTCCTCACCAAGGACCTGAGCTTGTCAGTGGTGAAATCCATGCCCTATCATGAGGGAGAACTAGTTAACACAGTAAAATGTGACCTAACAGCAGTAACTGTGTGCAATGAAGAAGAGACCATTACCCAGAAGTTTGTTAGCACATTCTTCCCTTGCACGTCCTCTGCACGAAGTCTGATCTTCCTGTAAGCCTGATCCTCGTCATTCTGAAGATCAGCTAAGGATACCTCAAAAACTCTGTGTTTAAGACCCTCAGAAGCAATCTAAAACAAAAAAAAAAGTATTGAGAATCAGCAAATAATAGCATAAGCACTAATACAACTACAGAGTACAGACTGAATAAATATTGCAAGACATGATAAATCTAAAAAGGAAAAAGGAGGCCTGCATGTCAAGTGCGATAAACGGTGATAGGTCCAAAACTTCGTATCTATCCCTATACATTGCAGTTGCAACCCTAGTGGCAAAAGTCTATAACCTTTGCAATGCAGGAATCAAAGACATTATGTGCTATAAATAGTGAAACTAGAAGCACAATAGGACTATAGCATAAAAAGAGAACCTCTTGGAATCAAACAACATTTGGATACTTTGATAAAGCAAAACAATTGTGGTCTACAACCGGACCAAACTAAGAACAAGATTGATTCATTCTACAGTCATCTATTATCACTTTATCAGGAGTGCAGAACAAGAGCCATGTCTAATCTAAACGATGGCATTAAAATGCTGCTGCATCATTCCTTCGCTTGTTCTCTTATCCCTTTATACAGCACGCATGGATCAATCATTTCATATACCGCACTCACGTACAAGCACAACAAATATACCACTAGCTGGTACCACATGTCGAACCGACCGCATTACAATCACATGCCTATGTGCACAAAGAAACGACTAAACGGCGCATCCCTAACACAAAACAAATCAACGAAGTCCAGCAGAGGCGAGCAAGAAGAGTACATACCCTTGTACCCTGTGTCCTGGACACGAGTGTCTTCCCGACGTTGCGCACGCTGAACACCGACGGGGCCTTGATGTCATACCAGTCCTTCTTGGCGAACGGATCGACGCTGCAAATACACCAAGAAACCCAGAACCGCATCAGCACCCAAACGCAAAAAGAAAGAAAAGGAATGGACGAATCTTCGATCTCGCAAAGGAGAGGAGAGGTGGTGGGGGCGCTCACATCTTCTTCTTCCCGCCCTTCTTTCCCTTGGAGATGCGCTTGTTCTTGCCGACCGCCATGGCTGCCGCTCCTGTTGCTGGTGGCGGCGGCGCTGCCTCCGCTGGGGTTTGAGCGTCGGGGCTGGGTGTGCGCGGGAGGAAACCCTATCTAGGCGACGGGTGGTTATATACTCGTGGCTCGAGGGTTCCAGGGTTCGATCGTGCGGTTGGGAGGGCGTTTGAGTGGATGGACGGATGATAAATAGTGAAACTAGAAGCACAATAGGACTATAGCATAAAAAGAGAACCTCTTGGAATCAAACAACATTTGGATACTTTGATAAAGCAAAACAATTGTGGTCTACAACCGGACCAAACTAAGAACAAGATTGATTCATTCTACAGTCATCTATTATCACTTTATCAGGAGTGCAGAACAAGAGCCATGTCTAATCTAAACGATGGCATTAAAATGCTGCTGCATCATTCCTTCGCTTGTTCTCTTATCCCTTTATACAGCACGCATGGATCAATCATTTCATATACCGCACTCACGTACAAGCACAACAAATATACCACTAGCTGGTACCACATGTCGAACCGACCGCATTACAATCACATGCCTATGTGCACAAAGAAACGACTAAACGGCGCATCCCTAACACAAAACAAATCAACGAAGTCCAGCAGAGGCGAGCAAGAAGAGTACATACCCTTGTACCCTGTGTCCTGGACACGAGTGTCTTCCCGACGTTGCGCACGCTGAACACCGACGGGGCCTTGATGTCATACCAGTCCTTCTTGGCGAACGGATCGACGCTGCAAATACACCAAGAAACCCAGAACCGCATCAGCACCCAAACGCAAAAAGAAAGAAAAGGAATGGACGAATCTTCGATCTCGCAAAGGAGAGGAGAGGTGGTGGGGGCGCTCACATCTTCTTCTTCCCGCCCTTCTTTCCCTTGGAGATGCGCTTGTTCTTGCCGACCGCCATGGCTGCCGCTCCTGTTGCTGGTGGCGGCGGCGCTGCCTCCGCTGGGGTTTGAGCGTCGGGGCTGGGTGTGCGCGGGAGGAAACCCTATCTAGGCGACGGGTGGTTATATACTCGTGGCTCGAGGGTTCCAGGGTTCGATCGTGCGGTTGGGAGGGGCGTTTGAGTGGATGGACGGATGACATGCGCGAAGGCCCATTTGGGCGCTTTCGGGGTTGGTTTGGCGATTCGGAGGCCTTATCACATAAATGGGCCATGGCCTAATCTCTTCCTGCCCTTGTTCGTCTCCTGTCTCCAGTTCTGCATGCTCGTTCATCAATTCGTCACTATCAATCTGCCATCCTATCTCTGCCTTTCTGTTACTAATCGTTCTCGTCTGCAGAGCAAGTTAATTAAGAAAGACATTTGCAAATGGAATACATGACAATGGAAACCATCTTTGCAGATACGACATCTGATGGACAGAAGAACCATTTTGCTGGCTGCCACAACGTGGTGAACTATGACCAGACAGAATATTTACAGCAACAGCGTTGTGTAGTTGTAGCCAGATGGAGTCTGCATCCACGTATGTCGTATAATTACATTGTCAGATTTACACGCACGAAATTGCAGCCCATAACTCTGAAGGGATCAACTGTCAGGTGATAGGGGTCCGGTCCTCCACTCCAGTAGATTCACACACAGGCAGTCTGGCACACCACGAGAAAGATGGCATTTTGTTGAACTCCATGCTAGAAGCAAGTGTCCAGAAGGCAGCAACAACAAAGTGCTGCGAGGCTGGCCATACCAAAGGAAAATCAATAGAAAAGTGTTAGCATTATGAGCAGGAGAAAAGCATGTTGCTGATTACTCCAGTACGACTAGATAACAATCGGCATTCGCGTAGTTCGTATGTTGATCAGGACACGTTGTTAATTAATGTCGTCTATTTGGTAGGCATTCCAGTCACTATATTCAGGCCTATCATTTTGCCTGTACGTATGGTTTATTGTATGACGACAGCTTGGGACGTGTCGATGACTCAACAGCATGACAGTCGTTCGTTTCTCTGTGTCTTCTGTGGCCTGCAATGCAAAGTGGACAAGCCTAGCTACCATTTTTTTCTGACCTTAAATCCAGACCATCGATCATCAGATTCTGGATTTCTTTCTGATCACGGTTTCGACATTGTCCATCGATCCTAAATCCTGATCATATATATAGACGATGGCGAAGCCAAGAACCGTACGTGACGTGAGGTTGCATGCAGTACGTACGTACCATCCTTGCGCGAAGGACGGGCCCTCGTTCCTATGCGGCGGAGGAGGAGGAGGCTGCGCGTACGGCGGCGGGTACATCGGCGGCGGCGCGTATCCATACGGCTGTGCGTACGGGTGCGCCGGGTACGCCATCGGCGGCGGCGGCGGCGGCGGGTACTGGTGGTGGTGGTGGTGCTCGTCGACGCCGCCCTTCCCGTACGCGTCCATCGGATACCCTAATCCACGATCAATCACAATTCACAAGTCATCACAAAACAGCATCCCGAAGAAAACGTAATGATAAGATTGTCACCAGTGTCGGCGGTGACGATTCTTAATTGGAAGCGTCAAATGCTGCAGGTCAACAAGTTTTCGTTTGCGTGATGAAAACAATCGACCAGACAAGCATGGCATTCACGAGAGAGCATGGAAATTTGTAATTTAACAACCAGATGGCATATGACAATTGACAGATTAAGGCGATGATTGGCACGCCTACCTTGTGGCGGGGGGACGCCGACATGGGCGTGAGGATTGTAGTAGCTCATCCTTCCTGCGGCAAAAAAAATGAAAAGAAAAAAAAAAGGGATTGGGATTGGAATATTGTACAAGGGGTCGGATTCGGAGGGCGAGAAGGGGTCGCCCCAGCCCCAGGGTTGACGAAAGGCAAGAGGTGAAGGGACGAGCTAGCTATGGGCTATTGCTATTCTTGGCTGCAGGACAACGCAATGATCCACTTCTTACACCGAACAACACGTAGGGTTAAGGCAATGCGCGGTTGTTTGTTCATTCATCAACTCGTTGCATTAATCCAGATACAGCATTTTTCTTTTACTACCGGTCAGCGATCAGACTGATCGACTAGAGTAAATCGCACACTGCAATGCCCATAGGGAAACGAAATGATCCTACCAGCAGCTAGTAGTAGTACCACCAGCCTGGACGTGCGGGAGATCCGTCAGGTTACCAGGAGAATCTTTTGCCAAAGCTCGTACGTATGCGCCAGGAATTTTGCCTCCGGGAGCTACATCTATCCATCCATCTACCAGCTGAGGATCCTGCACTCTGCAGGCACTTTTCTTGTCGCAAAAGGCTCGATCCTGCGATACACGCGTGCTACAGTGAGCCAGATACCAGCTGCAGTGCAGGCCTGCAGGGAGATTAAATCGCCGGTCATACCCTCCCGTCGAGTCAGGTCAGGTCAGGTCAGGTCAGCCCAACCCATCTCCCACACGCATCCATCCATTCCATCCTTTGAAAGACTGGCGAAAACCTGAGCACCCTCCTATATACATGTATATTATATATGCTTTTCCTGACCAACAGTTTTGCTGGTTTTTTTGTCCTTTCATTCAATTGTTTTCGATTTTTTGTTAACCGAAATTATAAGTATAATCCTCTCTCGACTATAGAAGGATCGAGAGATGACACATTATCACCACAGCAGGTGACATATCATGGTGTGGAATCGTAATAGGTCCGCCTACCGCGGTACAGAAGTGTGGTAGTTATCTGTCGTGGTATGATAGCACGATAGGTGCCTATTGTACCAAAGAAAAGACCGGTTCTACGGTTTTATTCAGGATGTAAGCTAAACTTCAAAAAAAAATATTGACACAAGGGTCCAGAAATTTTTTTGCAGAGAGAGAGAGAGAGAGTAGTTCCCCTGCGGAGACCTCCGTGAGCATCGTTGCTGTGTTGCCCGTTTATTCGCTTCCCTCCGGCGACAGCCAAAGCTCGCGCTGCACGAGTGCACATGCTTGCTCGCCGGTTCGTCGAGGGAAAAGTCTACGGTACAGGTGCATGGATGCGTGCTCACTGTTTGGACCGGCGCCAACACGAGCCGCGCTATGCCCGGGAATAAATTAAGCTTCCTGATCCCTGAAACAATGGCATGCAAAGCACCGATGCTTGAGCGGTTCGGGCACAACGACACGCAGGCCTGCTATTAGCGTCTGTTTGTTCAGATTTGGATTTTCTAAAGATTGATTCTGAATTATGGTTATAGAAAAGTTAATTTTACAAAAGATAGAATATAAAAACACATATGAAGTGGATTATGGATATTGGCGTCTGTTTGTTTCAGATTTGGATTTTGGATTTTCTAAAGATTGATTCTGGATTGTGGTTATAGAGAAGCTGATTTTACAAAAGCTAGAATATAAAAACACATATGAAGTAGATTATGGATTCTAGTATATATGGGTAGATTAGATTGTGAGAATCAGATTCTAAAATCGGACTATTTATTTTTAATTCTGCCTTTAGAGCCAGAATCTAGAATTAAAAGTTAAAACAAACATATTCTTAGTCTTCGAGCGCAAGTGACCAGTGCACGCTGGCCTGACGTGCCTGCTGACAGACTATCTGCATTCGTAGACCAGAGCTCAAAAGTGGAAATCTCGATCGGTTTATATACAGATATCGTGCATGACCTCTAGTCACATGTATGTATATCTTATATATAATGTCGCCTGGAATCCGCGCAAGGAGAGCGAGTCCACGCGTCACCCTTGCCTATTTTTCGAAAAAACTCTTACGTTTTTGAAATTACGGATAGGTCCCTCAAAATTACAAATAGGCCCTTCGCGATTTTTTGTGAGGGGAAGATTTTTATTTTTTATTTTCGCATTCGGGTCCCTCACACGGTACTTTACGGAAAAGGCCCCCGCTAAATTCAAATCGCGGATATACCCTTTTCTAATTTTTCAGAATAGCGGACAGGTCCAAAAACGTAACAAATAGGTCCTCGCTCCTTACGTCTAGGTCCTTTCTCCGTTTTTCACGGAAAAAATGTTTTCGTCACCGGAAATATATGTGCATCTCTAAGAAGGTTGTCATCACGTCTAGATCCTTTCTCCGTTTTGCCCGGAAAAAATGTTTTTGTCATCAGAAATATATGTACAACTCAAAAAAAAGTTGTCGTCACTAATAATTTTTCGCCCTTTTCCCTTTAGACTATTTTCCCACCTCGTTTTTCCATCTCGGTCCCAGATAATTCGTCGAAAGAGATATTTCAACAACTCTAACTCTTTATTTTTTCCCCCGTAGCTCGGTTTCTTCTGTTTTTCGGTGTTAGAAATATGTTGGAAATCGCGTTTACGTCGTTTCGTCGATTTTATCCCTACGCCCACACAACACGTCGTGCAGTCGCACGCTACTCTCTATTTTTTCCCCCGTAGCTCAGTTTCCGCTGTTTTCCGGAGTTAGAAATATGTTGAAAATCGTGTTTACGTCCTTTCGTCGATTTCTTCTCACGCCCACATAGCACAGCGTGCAATAGCACGCTACCCTGCCTAGTTAACTATACGTGTACCGTAATTATGCATTAGACAAGGCACTTGGATAAACGGCTACGCGTACGTGCCTTTGGTGAAGAACATGGGACATTCAGATGCTTACATCAAATGATCACACATCGGAGTGATCTTGATCGGTTATGCATATCGGTTAATATATCGCAGGTTAACCTGTCACGTTACACCCATCGATCATAATACTACTATCTATGCAGGCATTTTAGAGGATATCCACGAGGTTCTAACTTATTTTACATACGCTGTCACTGCGTAGACGCCCAGTAACCATGTAAATTAAGCAGTACGTAGCTGCCTGCCCTGCATTTCCTAATCACTACTACACTGTGATTAGCTGCTCACTAACCGGAACGGACGCTTCGGCTTGCAACCTCACCGTCGTTGTCTCACCCTTCTGCAATGCTCTGCAGCGCTGGCCTCCATTGCCGGGCGACCCGCCTGCCGAGCACCACACCGTGCGGCAGCAGCGCCTCCAGGTCGCAGTCGCCGGGCTCGGACGACGCGTCGGCGTGGTCGCTCTCCGGCGGATTCGGCACGGAGGACGTGCCTGCGGGCTCCGCCTCGTCCGACTGGCGCATGACCTGGTTGGAGGGAAACAAAAGTGATATGAATGAACACGAGCCCGTGCAGAGTGGTTGACAACGGCCATTTTCGGGAGCTTAACTAGTTTGGAAATTGATGACGATTAGCAGTTCGTCAAGATTTTAGATGTGAACAGATGATGACTCGACGGCGACTGAACAGATCACCAGAGATTTGGTAAGACGGCAGTTGGGTTGGCATGGGATGGCTCCTGCATGTGTACGTGCAAGTGAACAAAATTTCATAACAAGAGGGGAAAAACGTACCTCTGCGAGTGACCGGTGGGATTCCTCGGGCACGACGCCGCTGCTGCTGCTGCTGCCACGCCGGCGGCGAGGACGGGCCGGCTTCGCCTCCTCCTCGTTGGCCTTGATCGTGACGCGGCTAAGCTTGACTTGCCGCTTCGACGCGAACTCTCTCAGCACCTCTGGTCGCACACCAGAACCCATTGGAGCAAAATCCATTCATTTGGCAGCAAAAGCAACATGGAAAAAAGGAATTGGCAGTAAGCGGAAACTAATCGGAAGAGAGATGAGTAGATGACACCTAGAGCTCCAACTTTCAATGTCCAGAAATGCAAGAGAGATCATTACGGACAATCCAAAAAGGCGCTACTTAGACTACCGTTTTAGTCAACAATGGCACTTAAAGAACACGACACACACGAATCTCATATTTATCCGTATGCTAGCAATAACACGCGAGCATCTCATCTCTACCTACCGGCCGGCCTAACGCGGCCAACAAGTACGCGCCGCAACAAATGCCGCAAAATGTTAGGTGCAACGCGCGCAGCCGCGCGGGCACGGACGCTAGCTAGCACGCACGAACCTTCGAAGCTGACGAGGCGGTAGACGCGGCCGAGCAGGAGCGTGTCGTTGGGGCGGAGCAGCTTGAGGTGCTTCACGGGCGCCGCGGCGCCCGAGGAGGCGGTGGGCGGCGCGGTGATCACGGCCGCGACGTAGTGACCCGGGTTGGCCGCCATGACGGCCCCCGCCGACAGCGCCCAGTACGCGCGCTCCGTGCGGCCTCCGCGCGGGTGCTGAATCACCACCGTCGCCGCCTCCGCCGCCTGGCAGTTGCCCATATACGCCGCCGGCGCCGCGCACGCGCGTTTCTTGCGCCCTTTTTGTTCTTTGTGTTGAGAGAGTCGGCAGGGCAAGTGACCGTCGCTGGTGGTTAGTCGCGAGCGTTTTATAGGATGGTCGCTGAATGGTGATAAACGAATATAACTCGATGCCGATGGCCGAAGTAGCACGGTAGCTGCATAGTCCCGGCTGGGGTTATACACAGCGAAGGGCACGTGATACGTAGCAGATTTATAGGAATTCCTTCTACCAGTGACCGTTGTGAAATCGGGAAATTGATCAAGAACCCTGATCCGGCAAAATTAGTTGTGAGATGGTTCAGAAAGCCCGGGAAAGGAATTTGTTGCAGCCCACAGGTCACAGAGGCATAAAATATCATGTATCGTTTTATGTATATGATGTAATTATGTTGGTGACCATTTCTTTGGCTGAGTTTGAAATAGTAAAAAATTTGCTAGAGTATTTTGATGAAGCCTCAGGTTTACACACAAATTTGGAGAATTGTTCAGCCACGCATATTTATTGTTCAGAGGGAGAACTAAAATAATAGAGAACATTTTTTATTAATCGTCAGGTCAATAAATTTTTAGAACAGTAGAATGTCTCCCCCATCGCCCATCCCACCGCTGAGCCCCCTCCGTCCCCGTCACCCATCCCCACCGCCAGCCAGCACCCAAGCCAACCAGGTATTCCTAGCCTCAATGACTAGCCTCCAGGTGAAGATGAAGACGAGTTCGTTCAGGAATCTCCCCTCTCACCAGATCTCGAGCATCTAACCTCAAGTCTGGGCAATCCGAGCAAGGATGGGCCCTGCAAGTCACATATTTTGGTTCATGAGCACCTCACTTTTCCTCCGCATAAGGGCGCCTCAGATTTGCCCGAGCCTTCGTGAGTTGGTTCCGCCATTACTGTAGGGCTTCCCCCAATTACAGCTCCACCTGCCCCAGCTGTCTCACCTCCCCCAAGGGCATCATCTATTGCTCAGCCGGTATCCATCCTAAAGAACCCCAGGACCTCAGAATTGGGGCTGCAAGGCTGCGCACAAACTCCCTCGTCTAGCATATATAAGCACATTCAAGCCAATGCTCAGAAAGAAGTCCAAGCCTCTACTGATGCATATCCTTTACGTGCTGCTGCGCCTGCAAAAGGGTGGGTGCAGGTCAGGCTGAAGCACTTCTGGAGGAAAGAAAGATTCAATGCTCATAAATCCTTCTCAACCACCAGCACTTCACAAATGTCACTCCGGTTAGCAACACTTCTTAAGACCCAAGTCAGGGGCCAGTGCTTTCAATGCTTGTCCCTAGATCACTTCGTTGCACAATGCAGAGACCCTCCCAAATGTTTGCTGTGCAGGCGTTCTGGGCATAGAGCAAGATATTGTCCATCTCAGCACGGCGCTCGAGCGCCTGCTTTGCTATCCAAGGACAGGCAACCCAAGACATAGGGGACCATGCATGCTCCTCGATTCAGGCCTAGTGACCTAGACAACAGGCCAGAATCGGCTCACACACATGTGCCGCAAGCTACAGGTATGGCCAGTCTAGAGAGGGAATACTGCAGGCATGCAGTGTCCGTATATACTTTGGGCGACCAGGAAACTACCAACATATAGGTTCAACGTCTCCTTGCAGATAGGTTCAGGGCAAACAGAGATGAATTCAACGTGGTCAATGATGAGCCTAGGAGCTATTTTGTCCACTGTAGCACTCTCCAGCTCCGAAATGAGATGCTTGCTAACTCTAGGTTTCTGCAGGAAGGAATAGACTTCAAGGTGGTGCCATGGTCGCATCATGCTCAAGCCGACACGGCTAGGGTTCGATTTAAAGTTCGGTTGTGCGTAGAGGGGATTCTGCGCCATGCCTGGTTCCATTCAGACTGCCTCCTCTCTCATTCAAGACGCTGGCCTCTCCTTTCTAGAGTTGGACGAGCCTGCAACCAGTCAAGAAAAGGCATGTCTCTGTCTTTGGGTCTGGGCTCGTGACGCCACAACATTTCCAAATACAACAATCCTATACATTGAAGAGCCATTCAGAAGGTCGCCTCCCTTCAATGACTTCCCTGAGTTGGGGATCACAGGGCTCGTCCAGGGCAGACCGTCTCCAAGAATGTTGTCTTATAGGGTGTTGCTGCACATTGACCAAGTGTTCGACTTTGAGCCTCCAGACGATAGCCTTGCTCCTATTTTGGCTAGCCTCAGTCCCGAGCAGTCAGGTCAGTGGAGACATGTCCAACATCTCCTCTGATGATGAGTGGCCTAGGCACCATGTTTATGCTTGGCAACTGGGAGTCATCGATGGGGCACTTCCTCCACGAGGTTTTGTGCATTACAGATTACAATACAGAGCTAGAGATCGCTCGCCACTAGGAAGAAATGGGAGGCGAAGGTCTTCAGGTTGGGATGTGCAACCATCGGAAGCGTAGCTCAGACAACAAGCCAATCAAGACGGCTGTGGGAATTCCTCCAACAGAAATGCAGGATATCGCGGGACTGGGTCATACAGGCGCTCTACTCCTACCCATCGTACTGGCCATGAAAGGAAGAGGACAAGATCTCCTTCAACATGTTCGGATTCGACCTCAAGATGCAACAGCTAGGTTGATCTACTTCATAGCTCATCTAACCTTGCAAAAGAAAAGGTACAGAACTGCAACTTAGCTAGGGAGGTTGACAGTGTGGAGGAATCCCTAATTTGCAAAATCAAATCCATGGACATTGATGAGCATAGGCACGACCCCATGACAGATGAGCTCCATTCCAACGCTAAATGCCCACAAATATTCGCTCCAGCCTCGGGGACAGAAGTTCAGGGTCATGGAGAGGAGCAACAAGCCCGCGACGTGCCCTTCCTGAACTTAATCAAGCAGCAACTTCCGGTTCCAATTTTACCTGCAGCTCAAGATAGCACTCCAGCAACAGCAACTAGGACCAGTAGTAGAGTTCAGGGGAGGCAAAGCGCCCGGCTTGCTAGCAAACCAATAGTAACCATGTCTGCAACAGAGAAAGCCCAGCTCCATTTGGCAGAAGCTCAGACTGCTAGCGCCAAATGGCAAAATGGACAGCCAGGCTCTGCAGCGATATCTTCGCATCTTTGATAAACCTCTAGCCCCAGATACCATCGACGCTATTGCTGACCTAGTCAGCCTGCAGGGCAAAGCAGACTTGGCTACTGCAATGGGAGCAGCAGCATGGGAGATCTAGCAGACTACATGAACCCCTTCAATCTTCGCAAGGCCTTCAGTTACTTTCTTCTATTTCAAGTCATGGAGTCTATCAATTTAGTGTTGAGCATGAAGGACTTGCTATCTTCGCATCCTTCAATGTTACGCCTGTTGTTTTCTCTTGTTGCTTGTGTTATGGTCAGTTCCATGTTCGGTATGGCAGGTTCCAGGTTGGTTTCTCTCCTACGTGGAGTAAGCCCTTTGGGTGTAGCAATCCTTATGCTTGGTCGCATGGTCTGCCATAGAGCATTAGGCCAATCAGGTCTCTTCTTTTATTTCCCTGGTTGCCAGTCAGGGAAGGTGTTGTCTTCTATAGTCTCCTACTATACCCCATCTTGTTGTGTCTTTCTTCAATTGTTTGGAAAATGGTGGTTCTGTTGTCAGGTGCACAAATTGTCTTCTCCTACCAACTTCTGCTATTGCATGCATAATACAATAACAGCTCCTGTGCTCAGTAGTCCAAGACGCCAAAACTTGAAGACTGAGTTGTTTCCAACTGCCATCGCATGGCTCAACAGGACACAAGGCTATTAAATTGGAATGTTCGAGGATTAAATAGCCCAGCTAAAAGGGTAGTCATTAGAGAACTTATTGCTCAAACTAGGATGACCATTGTATGCCTTCAAGAAACAAAGCTGCAACAGGTTGACAATCACATCGTGGGAGAATTGCTGGGAGGAGCTTTCATGGACAATTTATGTTTCTTGCAGGCACAGCATACAAGAGGAGGCATACTTTTAGCGTGCTCCTCAAATCACTTCGGACTGTCTGACATTCGCACAGGGATGTACACCCTGTCGGCGGTAGTTCAAATGAAAAATGACGGGGTCATGTGGTCTTGCACAGGTGTATACGGTCCACAGGTCGAAAGTGATAAGCTACTATTCTTGCAGGAAATAGCGAATCTAAAGGAAAACATGTGCCACGAATGGCTCATTCTAGGAGATTTCAATATGATTTACCAGGCGGCGGACAAAAACAACGCCATTCTAAACAGGAGATTGATGGGGGCCTTTTCTAAGGTACTTCATGATGCAGAGCTCAGGGAGATTACGCTAATTGGTAGAAAGTTTACTTGGTTCAATGACAGGGAAAATCCAACGCTAACAAAGATGGATCGCATGTTCGTCACAGATGAATGGGACCTACTGTTTCCAGATTGCAATCTCCAGGCTATGACCTCCCTTGTGTCGGACCACTATCCCATGCTTCTGCTTGGATAGATCACACCCACAAAATTCAGTGGGTTCAAGTTCAAGAATTTTTGGACCAGTATGCCAAACTTTCATCAAACTGTTCGGCAGGCGTAGGACAAGGTGACTCACTCGTCGGATGCTCTACGCAGGCTTCATATAAAGCTATCAAGAACTGCACAGCGCTTAGGGCATGTAGTCGTCAAACTCTAGGGGATCTCAAACTGCAGTTTTCAATAGCTGGAGAGATTATTTTTTAGCTCGACAAGGCGCAGGAGATGAGACAATTGTCCAACCATGAAAGGGACTTTCGGACTAGACACCGTTACAGGTTGCTAGGAATAGCTGCCATCCAAAGGGCTAGGCTTTGGCAGCGCTCAAGAATGACCTTCATTAGGGAAGAGGATGCAAACACAAAGTTCTTTCATTTAAAGACAAACGCACGAAGACGCAAAAATCATATACAGTTAATCACAATCGATAGGGGTGTAGTCTATGATCAACGTAGCAAACAGGATGAGATACATACCTATTTTTCCACACTTCTGGGCACTAAAAAACAAAGGGCTCATTCACTCAATTGGGGAATTGCTGGACATCCCTCGGTATGATTTGAGCAACTTAGAACAACCCTTCCAGCTTTCTGAGGTCAAGGATGCGGTATTTTCTATGCACCCCGAGAAGGCTCCAGGACTTGATGGATTCACAGGGCTCTTTTACAGGAATTGCCGGGATATAGTCAAGAATGACCTCATGAAGGTGCTACTGCAGCTCTACTGCCTCAATGGTCGGCATCTCCGGCTTCTCAACTCGTCCGACATAGTTTTGTTGTCTAAGAAACAGAACGCCTCTAGGATTGCTGATTACAGGCCTATCAGTCTCATTCATAGTGTAGGGAAGATTTTTTCCAAACTCCTGGCGAGGAGGCTGGCTCCATATCTACATGAATTAGTTCCCGCCAACCAATCTGCATTTGTCAAGAAGAGATCTATCCACGACAACTTTCTTTACACAAAGAATCTAATCACCGAACTGCACGGGAAAAGAATCCCGGCATCTTTGTAAAGCTAGACATAGCCAAGGCTTTCGACTCTGTCAGCTGGGAATTCCTGCTGGAACTTCTTCGACAATTGGGATTCGGCACGCGATGGCGAGACTGGATTTCAGCTATCCTGGCATCTTCTACCTCTAGAGTCTTGCTTAGTCCCAGGACGATCAATCCAACATAGGAGAGGATTGCATCAGGGTGATCCTCTCTCTCCTATGCTCTTCATCCTGGCTATGGATCTGCTGTGAAGATTATTTTCCAAGGCGACCGTTGAGAACCTCATTACGCAATTACCTACTACGTTAGCGAGGATGCAAACATCTCTCCATGCTGATGATGCTGTCATCTTTGCCAACCCTATTTGGAAGGAGCTAAAAATAATACAGGAATTGCTAGACATCTTCGCGGGGGGAGCGTTAGGCCTTCACACCAACCTTCAAAAGAGTGAGGTGTATACCATCCAATGTGATGCCCTGGACATGGTGTGCATTTTGCAGGATTTTTTGGCACTATCCAATTCCTTCTCATGCAGGTATTTAGGTCTACTGCTGCGGCCTACAAAATTGAAATGTTCCGACCTACAACCGCTTATTGATAAGTAAGAAAACGCTTGGTGGGGTGGAAGGGAAAATTGCTCTCTAGGGCTGCTAGGATGGTTCTAACGAACTCTGTACTCACGTCGCTTGCAGTCTACCATCTAACAGTATACCCACTTTCTACATGGGTTACAAAGAAAATTGACAGAATACAGAGAAGCTTCATTTGGAGAGGCGAACAGGAATGCAGCGGAGGGCATTGCCTAGTAAACTGGAAGAAAGTATGTAGGCCTAAGACCCTGGGAGGTCTCGGAATAAAGAATTTCATCTCCTTCGGACGAGCGCTTCGACTTTGCTGGCTGTGGTACGCCTAGACAGACCAGCATAGGCCATGGGCAGGGATGACGCTGCCATGTGATGATTCAGATTGTAGCTTCTTCCACACGAGCACCACGCTCACGTTAGGAAATGGCGAAACAGCAAGTTTTTGGAGTCCAATTGGCTCCATGGGGTGTTGCCACTCAACTTGGCACCATCCTGCTATCAACTAGTTCGTAGGACAGGCGGATCGGTCAAGGATGAGCTACTCACCAGGAATTGGTTACGACCATTGCGGAGGATCACCTCAAGCACGCAGTTACAGGAGTTTTTTCAACTTTGGTAGGCCGTTCGACAGGTCCAGCTTCTTCTGAATGTGCAGGATAATATTACTTGGAAATGGACGTCACATGGGGAGTATTCGGCTAGGACAGCTTACAAGGCACAATTTATTGGTTCTATTCCGGACAGTAATTACAGGATTATTTGGCACGCCAACATGGAAGCGAAATACAAGTTCTTCGCTTGGCTATTCTTACAGGATATGATTCTCACAGTTGATAAGCTTGCTCACAGGGGATGGCCACATAGTGTTCTTTGCGCGATGTGCAGATTAGAGCTAGAATCGTCTAGACACCTCATCCTGCTATGCCCGTTCACAAAGCAGGTTTGGAGGAAGGTGCTACACTACATAAACATAAACCACATTACCATAGATCCAGCGTTGGTTGATGTAAGCCCCGCTGCTTGGTGGCGATCAATCCGCTACTCAGTTACCGACCAACAACGCAAGGAGGCGGATGGCATTCTCATGCACGTCATGTGGAATCTTTGGAAGGAAAGGAACAACAGGATTTTTAATAACCTATATCTAACTGTGCAGTTCGTGGCTAATACCACCGTTGATAACATTTAGAATCAAAGGATCGCAGTAGCTCCTTAACCTCAGTAGCACTGTGTGAACTATCCTTAAACAGGTTTTAGTTCTTTATAGGTACATGGTGTCATAGGGTTACTCGACGATGGGTCAGGCCTAGGGTTTTATCCTCATTTTGCTTTCTATTTTCTCATTTAAAAGAATTCAACTTGTACCTAAATCAAAAGTTATGTTGCATTTCTGGCACTCTTCTTTAATGCATGGCAGACCTCCTGCCGTTTCCTTCAAAAAAAATAATTTTTCTTGTTCCTATTTAGACTTTAACTATCCATCAAATATTTGCGACGAGCTCATCTCCAATCATTGACAAGGTGGTTGCCAAGATACCCAAATAGAAAGGCTCATTGTTAAGATCAGGAGGTAGATTGATAGTGGTTAAGTATGTTTTGACAGCTTTACCAATTTATGAACTCATGGCGATGGGAAATCCTGAAGCGGTTGATTAATGAAATTGAAAAGAGGAGGAGAAGTTTTTTATGCTCCGGAGAGGAAGCAATTAAAGGAGGGAAATGTCTAGTCAGTTGGAGCAAAGTTTGTCGGCCATTGGAATATGGTGAACTTGCTTTGTTAGACCTGAAATTAAAAGAATGGGATGTGCTTTAAGGTTGAGATGGTTATGGTTGAAAAGAGTTGATAGCACAAGGGCTTGGTCAAATATTTATATGCATCAAGAAAAGACACTACAGGCTATGTTTCAAGCTTCTATTAGAGTGGAAGGGGGGATGGTAATCTTGCTTTATTTTGGGAAGATAATTAGTTGGATGACACTTCAGTGCAAATTGTTGTACCAAATCTTTGGCATCTGGTCAGTAAGAAAGTAAGACAAAATTGCTTGGTGAAGGATGCCCTGATAAACAATGAATGGATTAGAGACATCAAGGGAGGCTTTTGGATTATAGCATTGAGAGAATTTTTATCGTTGTTGAACAAGGTGTTGTAGATCCAACTACAAGAAGGTCAAGAAGGCATTTTTTGTGAGAAATTTTATGGTGGATAACACGCGTAGTAAAGAGTGGTAGTAAGAATTAGATCTGACCGTCCGTTTATCAAGGGCATTGTAGTCTTTTAACTGTTTGGCAATTTCCTTTTTTTCGGCTAGCACCGGCGGAATTTTTGTTCGAACCGTAGGCTCTGCGTTATCTTCAGGGGGCTTGCTTGCATTGCGTCCAGTAACAGCAAGACCCTTAGGACGCCTCATTATCTCCTCATACCTGAAGAAGAGCACCTCGTTGGGGCGCGCCAAGTGCTCGCACCAGTACCAGAGGACGTGGTCCCAGTACGGCCTGAACGGCGTGATGCCGTCGCAAAACAACTGGACGGCCGTCTCTAGAGAGATAGGTTCCAACCCTTTCTGCACCATGTGACAGTTGATGAAGTGCCATAACGAGATGAGGGTGTCCTTTGAGTCTCGTCACGCGTACACGATCTTGCAGCCGGAGGTGGCCACGACCGTCGTCCTCGGCAGCGACACGTAGGGAACGTGCGTGGTGAAGAGCCTTGGGTCCGGGAGCTTTTCGAGATCTGGGATCGTCTTCTTCCCGTAAAGCTCCTGAGTCCTAACCCTAACACTTCCATAATGGGCTGGGCCAAGTCAAGCGCTGAGCTCTTTAAATTACACTATTAACTCTCATACCAATCCTACTACCAATACTACCATAGGTAGTATAAATACATTCTAATTAATCTTATCCATTGGATCAAATTGAATGGACGGCTAATATTCAGAGTTGTCCACCGTAAAAGAGCTCTTTTTTTGTTGGAAGTGGTTTAAGCACTACGTCGTTGATATTTTGATCTTAGCGGGTGATTTAATGCATCACGTAGCTGTTGTAAGACCTTTCTTTGAGTCTTCCTATCTTTTTAATGAACGACGCGCAAAACTTTTGTGTGTTATCAAAAAATGGAATGTGCTTGTATGCATGTATTTTCATTCTATTCGATGATCGACATGTGATTTTGTCGATCTTATATACGGTAGGTAACCTCTCATCAATGCAAAGGACTGAAAGAACATATATGGCTTACACGTACAATACATTTGTCTACTTCATATGCACTTTTCTAAGGCCCTGTTTGTTTCAGCTGGGGATTGTAGAAAGCAGTTTTTAAAAACTAGATTGTAAAAGCTGGATTGTTAAAAAGCTAGAGGTTGAAAAGCTTATGGTTGTTTGGTAACCCAGATTATAGTTGAGGGCAATGGTGGGTAATTTTGGTTGAAGTTGGGGAAAACTGGGGAAAGCTAGGGGCAATGGTGGGTAATTTTGGTTGAAGTTGGATGGGTATTGTGGTCTTTTGCAAAAAAAAAAAGCCGGGGAAAGCTGGGGAAGAGTGGATTGTGGGATTGTTACAATCTAGCCTCCAGATTGTTATAATCTAGATTAAAAGTTTGCTGTTTGTTGCCCTTCCAGCTTTTAAAAACTGCTTTCTACAATCCTCAGCTGAAACAAACAGGGCCTAAGTACAAACTTCAATTGATTAGCAACTACTTGATTCGAAAATGACAACAGTAAGATATTTGGGGCCCTTGATCGTTGAAATAAAGTTGAGAGGGGCCAAATTCAACGTCCTATAAACAAAATTAAGGAACAACGTGTCCTTTCTGGTTGCCTCTAATTTAACTAGGCAGTACATTAGTTTCTGAAGAAAGCCAATAAAGCTCGACCCATATCACGACTTCAGTTCAGCAGTGGAGTAAGCTTGCCCATGAACTGAAGAACCAGCTCCCATAGTTTGCTGTTTACGAAAGCAAAGTGGTAGCACAGTCGTCGTAGCTCGCACAACTTGCGAAACGCATGAAAACATGTTGCAGTGTGGAGGGCAGACAATTGCTCAGGATTTAAACGCTTTCTCTGAGTAATCAATAAAGCTCTCTTTCTCTTGGAAAAAAAAAATCCGACCGTGAACTGCCATGCACGAGACACATCCGCACTGAAAGCTTCCCCGGCTCTGCTCATATACCATTTTGGTGTATCAGTGATACAGATTCTGGTCACCGATGACCGGTGCAGGCGTGCACCAAACACTACTCTAACCGGAGAGCTTCCAGTGAGCACCCAACCAGGACGATCCCATCTTCTCGTCCTCCTTGATCGGCACGAGGAGTGGCCGGTGGTTGCCTCGTTGCTTTCATCTTAGGGAGGCAGTTGGGTCTCCACATTCAATTGGCGTCCCTTAGGGACGCCAGGTCGTCAGCTACTCACCTGAGGTCTGCGCCGCATGCCCTGAAAATGTTAACGCGCAGCGCAACTCTGAAAGCCTGAAGAAGCCTCTGAACATGCACGCACAGCTACATCCCCCCAGAAATCCGTAGGTTGGGATGGCCGTGTCACAGGGGATGTTGCGTTTGTCCCGTTGCACGTGCTCAGCAGCACATGGATTGGTGTTCAAGCAACGGTGCCCATCACCATTGTAACCTTGTGATCGATCTAGCAAAAAAGGCCTTGGAAAACGGGGGATGGGACAAAGAGAAACGGTCAGCTTCTGCACTTTCTTCTCTTTGAAGAGTATCTATCTAGCTATGGTGAGCAGTGCAGTGCAGGGGGCAACACATGGGCGGAGAAAAAGCTTGGACAGGGGATAACAAAATTGCGAGCCTAAGCAAGGATGGAAGATTGCGTTAGTGCAACAACCCGTCCTGGCTCTATGTGAATGGTCCCGATCTGCAACGCCGACGCGATCCTGTGCGTTATGGCGGACGTACCCGCTCGCTTTTATTTCCGGTGTTAGTCGATTAATGCTAAGTTAAAACCCCCCTTTTCAGCTGGGATTTCTGCAAGAGTGCAGCGTTGCACGCCTGTCTTTTGCTGCTTGCTTCGTTTGCTTGAAATGGGGGCCTTGAGTTGGCGAGGATAGCACTGCTGGTATGAAAAGCGTTGATCAACTAAAACAAACATGCGACTAAAGAGAATTCTGGATTTCTTCAGGAGGAACCAGTTGTTTCGTTCCAGTAGTTGAAATTACAAGCTGGTTGTGATTGTGTGTGTGAGGAGGCTCTTTGTGCCCTGATAGGGATACATCCATGGCGGGCTTGGGCTGGAAGTGGATTTATCGACCTAGGCCGAGCAGTGCCCTAGACGGTCCAGTAGGTTTTTAGTGTTTTCTCTATTTCTCTTTATAAATGGGACGATCAGGTCAGACTACAAATTTCCCCGAGGTTGAGTTACGGCCATGTGGCCTGGACCTAGGCTCAAATCGTTGCAGCTTTTGATTATGGATTCTAGATTATAGGAGGAGTTGATTATAAGAGAATCGGGCTAGACCACCAATGAGAATTAAATTTTAGCCGGATTCTAATAGAGGACAGATTCTGATTGTAGAAAAAGTTGTCTAGAATCCTTCCAACAATTTATTTTAAAAAAAACAGAGAAACTGTACAGAAACAGAAACGAACCAGACCCTAATGTCTCTGTGCCTCTTGTCAAGCAGTTCATAATAGGCGGAGCCAATTTTGGACTGATAGTCTCCCGGTCATGTAATGTACGCGAACGATAATTAGCACACGTTTCTCGCCTGGACCTGTTGCTGCAGGCCTGCGCTTGTATTTTCCGCAGAGACAATTAATCAGTGCGCGTAAACATCACGGGGCTGCTTCTACCCTCAAAATTCTTGCAACATTTGAAACGTCCCCGTTTCATCATCTCGCAGCTCTGCAGTGCCTCGAAATTGACCCGATCCAGAACCCCAATCTTGACATTTTGACGACGCCACTGCGAAACACGTACTGTGCTTACTCCGGCTCGAAACCAGTTCGCGATCGCCGGCCGGCGCAACCCGCACCGCACGCGTCGTTGCGACGAAACGGCAGGCAAAAGCCAAGTCTACCAAACTTTCGCACCGGTTGATTTCTTCTGTATCGTTCAGCCAAGTCTGCGCCACGACGGCATATATATGGATAAATCCGCCCGCCAAGCTACAAGCCCCGAAGACGCTTGTCATTGTTGCACGCCCAATTAACGGGGTGTGCTGCTCTAAAATGGTTGTCAGACATGTTAACTGATCACTACAATGATTTTTGTTTGAACTTTGTGGAGAAATAAAAAATTATTCAACATGTATTCCTAATCAAAATTCGACCAAAATATCTTGCTTCAGTCAATAATCGTATAAAATAAACCGCTATATAACTACATCTCTGTGGCCATGTTTGCATCTAGCATACTTTTTTCGGTCACAAATAACTATAGTCTACTTATTATTTTCATATATTATTTTTCAAAACAATTCTACTTGTACTATTTTAAACTTAAATTGAATAATTTGCCTACGTTCATTCTAACACGATGCTTGTTTTTAAATGGAGGGAGTAGTACTCTAGCAAATATAAAATTAAGTTGAGAAAGCTTGCAAGGAAATATGGACAATAATTAGTTCATCCAATTTCCCATTTTATTGACCTGTTCAAATTGCATTCCATGTGATTGTTGAAACATGTATGTTCACTTTTCTAAAATACAATAATAGATAAACAAGAGTTAAAAAAGGGGCTAAATTAGCAAGAACCAAAGAAAGAAATCAATGTCGAGTCAACGAACAGTAGAGCCAGTCAAATTTCTACAACTTGGCACACACCGTCCTCGAACCCCCTCAGGCTCAGCACCCTTCCATGTCCCTCCAGCTCAAGTAGACTAGGCCGGCCAGGTAGTGCGCGTACGCGCCGGCGATGACGAGGACGTGGAACAGCTGGTGGCTGTGGCCGACGAGATCGAACCGCCCCGGCATCCACCGCTCCGGCACCCTCGTGGCGTACACCACCACGCCGGCCAGGTAGAACGCCCCCATGGCCATCTCGTAGCCCGTGGTGAGCACAGCCTCCGGACGCGCCCCGAACATGAGCATCTTGTGCGCGATGGGCACGAGGCCGGACATGGCCATGCATGCGAACAACCCGGCGCGCGCCCACCTCAGCTCGGGCGCCTCGAAGACCGGAAGCAGCGAGACGACCACCGCGGCGGCGCCGAAGACGGTGATGAAGCCGAGGTAGAGCTTCTGGAAGAAGGGGTCGCAAAGGAAGGTGTAGTAGACGAGCGGGTAGAAGGAGGTGACGATGAGGCCAGTGATGCCGGCGTAGTCGAGGCGGAGCAGTACGTAGCTGGCGTGCTCCGAGTGGCAGGCCAGCAGGTGGCACGCACTGCTCATCAGCAGGCAGAACATGGCGCCGCAGAGGTACGCGTAGAACGGCCACCGCGCGACCCGGTGTCCCGCCGACAACGCCGCCACGGCGAGCTCCGGTTCGACGGACACGTTGCGCAGCGCCTGCATTGCCACGGGCGCTCCGTTGGCGCCGTAGCTCATCAGTACCATGGGGCTGCCGGTGTTGTTGGCGAGGCCTGTGGATGTTGCCGAGTGAGACAAGGTCTCCATGGGAACCATCGTGGCGGCGCAGACGGTGAGCGCGAGGAACATGAAGAAGCCGATCAAATGCCTGCAAGGGGGAGAAGAAAACGCTCGTCAGTTATAGTGCGAACTTCGTGTTTCGGTTATGTGACACGGAGGGTTTTTACATGCTCTGAACGAACGCTTACGTCCAGACGTTGATGGTCTCGTTGTGGACGGCGAAGGCGCTGAGGAGCGCCTGCTTGATCGGCCACTCGCTGCGGTAGTAGTCGAGGATGAACTCGTTGTGCTTGAGGAAGGCCGGGAGCCCGTCGTAGCTGACAAGCTCGTACTCGTGCTCGCAGCAACGGTTCGCTCCTCCACCGCCGCCGCTGCCTTTTCTTCCTTCCAGGAGGGCGGACTTCATCGTTGGTGATACGACGGCGGCATGGACGTCGACGTCGTCGCTCCGGATAGTGGTCGTCTTCTGCAATGTCACTGTGGAAGCCATCTGGGCTGGCTTACGACAACAAACGAGTTCTTGTGAGATGGATGGCTCGGAGCAAGTGACTCGAGAGGGAAATGAAGTTGTACGCGCGGTTTGCATGGTTGGGTTTCTTGGGTATATTAGTGTATATATATATAGTTGTTGCTGACAACATTTGTTGTGTGCGAGGTCGTTGGTACGGGGAAATTGGGTGTTCCTGAAACGGTCCGATTAGTGGAACGGCGGGCGCCGGGATGTGAAAAAAATTGTGATGTATGGTCACCGGTCACTACTACAGAACGGCACATTACTATCGTTTTATCTGTGTCGGTTCTTAAGTTTTCAGGAAAAAACGATTGTGATAGATAACTTCGGACGGGATGTTAGTAATAATCACTATCGGTTCTGAGATTATAGTGATTGTGATATGGACTCGACATATCCCAATCGGTTCTCAACTAACAAGCGATAGTGATATGACCGTCACTCTATCGGTTCCAAGAAAATAAACGATAGTGATGATCACGTATATATCACTATCGGTTCTTTTTATAGAAGTGATAGTGATGTGGGTATACATCACTATCGGTTCAAAAAAAGCGATAGTGATGTTCACGTGATCATCACTATCTCTTTTATGGAAAGAACCGATAGTGATAACAAATGAAATCACTATCGCGTTTTAGTTGAGAACCGATTGTGATGTCTTCGCTAGTTATATATACCACTCGGGAACAAGATCTCTGTTGTTGTTCCAGAGGAGATTTCTCCGCCGCCAATCAAGAAAACAAATCATATTCGTGGCTTGGAAGCAAATACTTGGATGATAAAATTTGAAGTCCTCAAGGATAGGTGTTAAGAGGGCAAATTTGAAGCCTTATCTTGAGGAGATTCCTTCTTTTTACCCTCGTTTGCTGTTTTCTTCAAAATGTGAGCAATCCGCCTTTTAAATTAAACCCTTCAATTTTGCACTAGGTAATTTTGATACATCGTGAATAAAGTTTAAGTTGCACTGGAATTGAGTATATGCTATCAGATTTCACACTCTCCATTAATTTGTCAAGCACACATCTATTTAATTATTGTAGTGCTCTTGTTAATATGGAATTATTGTTAATTTCTATCATGTGATAAATGCTAGAGTTTAGGCTTCGGAACCTACGTCTCCTGTTCGAGGATGCTTGTTTATAAATATGCCGAACAAAATGGCATATTTATAAGTGAGCAGTCTCGAATTGTCCACGTTTTTTAATTGGGCGATTCGAGGATATGTGGTTTGGGCAAGTTCTGGTAGTGTTGTACAACTCGAGTAGATTTGTAGCGTCTCCTGGTGTTCTCCATATACACACCCTCTTGACCTGTTGTCCGAGGCGTGTATATGGAGAACAGCCGAGATGTCACAAATTTTCTCTGAGTTGTACAACACAAGGAACTTTCCAACCACATATCCTCGAATGATTAGGACCTAACCTATTTAGAGATTAGGAGTCATCGTTGGTACCCTTGTTTTGTTTTGTTGTAGTCAAAAGATTTGCAAGTACTACAAGAGCTATATAATTAGATTATTTGATATCATTGTTGATGTTAAAAATGTAGGTCTCCTATGTAAGGAATTCAAAGCACTAAACCGAGAAGAATCTAGATATCGATCGGAGTACATATTTTACATATCTTGGAACTCGTCCTCTATTTCATAAAGGTAATATTAACTTAAATGATGTCTCAATATTTCAAATAGCTAGCTAGGTGTCTCAATATTTATTGTGCGAAGTTTAATTACAGATGGACCGTAAGGAATGGATGTATCGAAAAAGTCGTTTGAGTGCTGAATTTGAGAGGGTGTTAAGGAGTTCAAAAAATTGCGAAGAGGACATTGTGAGGAGGGTGTAAACTTCATATATTGTCCTTGCATTGATTGCACCAATCGAGAAGATTTAACAACTCGGCTCAAATCGAGGACCACCTGATTCGACGTGGCTTTGTGAGGAATTACACGTGTTGGATCCATCACGGCGAGACAGGTGGTACCCTTCCGGTGTGCAACGAAGATACGGTGGAACCGGATGACGAGTTGCAGCATGATATGTTTGAGGATGAGAATTTGGAGCAAATGTTGCGGGATGTGGAGGGTAATTACACGGAAGAGAGTTGAAAAGTTTAAAAGCTTGATGGAAGATTTATGCCAAACCGCTGCTCACAAAGTTGCAAAGCGGAATACACCAAGTTGGGTTCGGTCCTTGCATTGTTCGAACTGAAGGCAAAACACCGTTGGACAGATACAAGTTTCAATGCACTTCTAGTTCTTCTATCGGATGTGCTTCCAGAAGGAAACGAGTTGCCAACAAGCATTTATGAAGCGAAGAAGCTACTGTGTCCCATGGGAATGGAAATAGAAAGGATACATGCATGTCCTAATGATTGCATCTTGTACCGTAACGCATATCGAGCTGCTGCTTTGTCCAAAGCAAAGCGGTGTGCCGGTACAAACAAAAGGAGAAGCGTAACGACAAGAAGCGTAAGAGCCGAGGCAACGATGGTGAAGAGGTCACTAAAGGTGCACCGGCCAAGGTATTGTGGTACTTGCCCATCATTCCCCGTCTTGAGCGGTTGTTTGCAAATCCCAGAGAGGCAAAATTGTTGTGTTGGCATTATGAGTCTCGAAAGGAAGATGGCAAGCTGAGACACCCTGCTGATTCGGCTCAATGGAGAAACATCGATTGGAAACATGAGGAGTTTGGTGCCGAAATGAGGAACATAAGTTTGGGTTGAGTACCGATGGAATGAATCCGTTTGGTAACATGAGCGTAACGCCACAAAGACGTGGCGATTCATTGTGTATCTACAACCTCCTCCTTGGTTGTGCATGAAGCGGAAGTATATCATGATGTCCTTGCTAATCTCGGGACCCAAACAAATGAAATGATATTGATGTGTACCTTGCACCATTGATCGAGGATTTGGTACAATTGTGGAATGAGGGGGTCGTGGTGTGGGATGCATACAAAGAGAGTATTTCACCCTCGAGCTATGGTATTTTGTACCATAAATGATTTCCGGCTTGGTAATTTGGCGAGTCTGATCTGAAAGGAGCCAAAGCGTGTCCTATCTGTGAAGAGGAGACCGAGAGCCTATGGCTACCGAATTCCAAGAAAACCGTGTATATGGGTCACCGTGAGGTTTCTACCTCAAGTATGACAAATTTGATGGGAAGAGGGAAGTCCGTTCGCCCCGCATGACCTATGAGTGGAAGGCAAGTATATTCACGTGTGGAGGATATTGAACTTCATCGGAAAGAGTCGTAAATCTGTTCGTACTAGGACAATTTGGAAGAAGAGGTCCATATTTTGGGACTTGCCGTCTCGGAAGGAGTTAGATGTCCGACATTGTATTGATGTCATGCACGTTGAGAAGAATGTCTGCGACAATTTGGTTGGTATCCCGTGAACATACCGGAAGACCAAGGATGGTGTGAATGCTCGTCGCGACATGGCCTACATGGGAATCGTGCCCAGGCTTGCGGTGATAGAGGAGGATGGGAAAGGTCCGTACATCCCATTGCATGCTACACCTGCCCAAGAAGGAGAAAGAAGATCTCTGCAAATGTCTCCAAGGTATTAAAGTTCCATCTGGCTACTCCGCAAACATTAAGAAGCTGGTGTCCATGGATGATTTGAAGTTGTTGGGCATGAAGTCCCACGACTGCCATGTCTTGATGACCCAAATGCTCCGGTTGCTATCGAAATATTCTACCTGAGGATGTCAGGTTTGCAATCACGAAGCTCTGTTATTTCTTCAATGCGATCTCCTGCAAAGTTATTGACCCTGATATGCTAGACAACTTACAGAGTGAGGTGGTGCAGACTCTATGTCAGCTTGAGATGCATTTCCCACCATCGTTCTTCGACGTCATGGTCCATCTTGTTGTTCACCTTGTCAGAGAGATTAAGATATGTGGCCCCGCATTCTTCGCTACATGTATCCGCTCGAGAGGTACATGGGTATATTAAAGTTCTACGTGAGGAATCGGTCGAAACACGAGGGTAGTATTGTGGAAGGTTATGGGACCAAGAGGTTATTGAGTTCTGCGTGGACTATCTCGGAGAAGACAAGCAATCGGTGTTCTCTATCTCGCCATGAGGGCGATTATCCGCAAAGGAACTGTTGAGGCGAAACTAACGAGACCACAGCTTGATATGTATTGCAAAGCGCATCGGCGATCTTGCAAAGACAAAGACGGAAGTTGCGAGGTATATCGAAAAGCACAAGTCGATTTTACGAGAAGAGAATCCACATATGGATGAGCTTTCCATCATGCGAGAACACAACGATAGATTTCTAACATGGTTCAAACAGAGGCGAGAGGTCTCTGTTAGTGATACTATCAAATGGTTGGTGACGGACCTAGATTTAATGTCTGAGACATGGCAGGGTACGATATTAATGGGTACACCTTTTACATCGAAAGTCGATCTGAAGAGTACTGTTCAAAAGCAATGTGTCGGCATAGATGCTTTGTCCGATGAACATCAACGAAAGGAGGATCCTCAATGGCAATGAACTCTTATTACGGGTGATCGAAGAAATTTGGGAGCTCGATTACGGAATATACCAGATTCCATTGTTCGATGTAAGTGGGTGGGACTTCCACATGGAGTGAAGGTCAACAAGAGAGGTTTTACTCTTGTGGATCTCAACAGACTTCGCCTATAAAGATGACCCATTCGTGATTTCTTGCGGCAAGCAAATCAAGTCTTCTATGTGCGTGATCCGGCCAATCCGAGGTTGCACGTCGTCCTTTATGGTAAGCGGCGGATCGTTGGTGTCGAAAATGTCATAGATGAAGAAGAATACGACCAATTCGATGAAATACCTCCGCTTGCGGATGGGGCTGTCTTAGCGGTGACAACGACACACATGGAAGAAATTATATGCGTGTAGATCATCAAGAAGGGTTATATTGTAAATAAAAGGAGTACATCATTGTATCGGTTGATATGTGTTTGCAAAGGTTATGTGTACGTATGAAACTTTCACAAATTTTGTCAATGCATTGTGGTATGTAGCTACTTAATGGAATGAAAAGAAGGCACTCTACATCAAATCATTTCGGGAATTTTCGAATACTTGGACTTTATTTGAGAAAAATTTGACTTTTCTACTCTTTGACCAAAAGTATGCCTACAAAGTGAATTTGGGCTTCGTTTTCAATGCTTACTCATTTTGCCAAAATCCTTTTTAGAAAAGATCTGTAGTATCACAAAGTATGTTTACGCAAACTTTCAAATAATTCCAACTATGTGTGCAAAAGATATGGCCTTTTCACTCTTTGATCGATATCTCTGAAATTCAGACTTTATGGTTTGTCGGAAAACAAATAGTGCCTATATTTGTATCGGTTCTTATTCAAAGCGACACATATACATAATCATTTGTATCGGTTTTGTAATAAAACGATAGTAATATTATCCTTCGATTGTATCGGTTTTACTTTAGAACCGATAGAAATATCACTCTAGGGTTTTCCTTAGTACAAGTATTTCTATCGGTTTTCTTTTACAAACCCGATAGAGATACTATAATTGTATCGGTTTTAGTTGAAAACCGATAGGAATATGCCTCGAGGGTTTTCCTTAGTACAAGTATTTCTATCGGTGTTTTTGGAAAACCGATAGTAATGAGGAGAGTGAACAATATTACGCTGCGCTCCTCCATTTTTGCCCTAGCTCCATACGCATCACCAATTGCTCCTTTGACCACGATTTCTTCGCCTCCACCGCCAACATCGCCGCAAGCCTCCACGCCCTCTCCTCCTCACGCCGTGCACTCCTTCCCCATGCCAAGAATCGCCCCCACGCCGTCGACTCCTCCCGACCGACTCTTCCCACGCCGTCGACTCTTCCCCACGCCGAAGTCGCCCCACGCCACCGACTCTCCCCGCCGTTGACTCTTCTTCCCCACGCCGTCGACTCCTCCCGCACCAATCACTTTGGTAGATTGTCTTCGTCGGCTCGGATCCGTGTTGAGTAAGGAACTTTTACTCCCCTCTGTTGGTATTGTGTCAGTGGACCGATTGAGAAATTTGGGGAACTAGCCATCGAGCTAGAGGCTGTTTTTCTTGATCTGGAAACACTGAGTTTGTTATATCTTTGCCGCCAATGATGATTCAAATAGTTGAGATTATATTGATCTCGCTAGCTAGTGAATGCTTTCGTAGTTCAAGACCTTTTTTAGATCATTGTGTTTAGACTTCATCTTGGCCTTGTTGCTTCGGATATGTGCTATGTCATCCTGTGATTAGTTACATTACATGGCTTGAATAGCTTTGTTATCATCGGTACATTCGGAACTTATTGTTACTAGTCCGGTGCCCGTGTGTTAGACCATTTTAATGTTTGTCTTCTTTGTTCGGAGTTTGTCATAAGTCCATAATCGAGTTCTAGTGAAGCAATTTTCTTAAAACAAGGTCAATTGTGTAGATTCACCGATTTGATTGATATATTCGTGATATATAATGCTGAAATTGGTGTTGGAGGGCTCATTTGGAGCAACCCATCAATTTATGAAATCGAGAGCAAAATTGCTAAATCAACCATGAGCGTTATGTTTGGTTTGTTTAGTTTGTTTATTATCCATGCTAGATGCTATGCTTATTTGTGATCAGATCATGAATTACTTTGCTTACAAGCCTGTTCCTGTTGAAGTCATGATTTTATCATATGTTCCTGGCATAATGGATAATGTGTGCTTAGTTATATATGGGTTAAGTCATTGTTTCATTATGCCGTATATGTGTTGTTGCTATATATGTGGATTACCTTATACTGTTGTCTTAGTTTTAACAACTGCAACATATATGGTCTTATTTGTCCTTATATGATTCTGAATTCTGATTTTTCTCTATGCTTGGTGTATCTCTTGGATAGTCCTCGGTATTTTACAAAGTTAGCAATCGCAAAAGTATTCATACATTTCTATATAGCATAATCTTTCCATATGCAAGTGATTGCTTGTTCATATATGCAAGGATGGCTTGTAGCAACTTTTGAGTATGCCGTGGTATAGTTATTTCAATCTTAATTGCATATTACTTTTTTATCTCAAAGATATGTTAGAGTTTAGGTTATGTAACCTCGTCTCCCGCTCGAGAGTGTTAATTATAAATATCTTTGGAATAGCATATTTATAAGCAAGCGCCTCGAATTGTCCACGTTTTTGGACGATTCGAGGATATGTGGTTCGGGCAAGTTCTGGTGTTGTACAACTCACGAGTAGATTTGATAGCGTCTCCCAATTGTTCTCCTGATACACACCCTCTTGACTTGTTGTCGAGACGTGTATCCGGAGAACAGGGAGATGTCGCCAAATTTTCTCTCGAGTAGTACAACGGCTTAGAACTTGCCCAACCACATCCTCGAATGGGATTAGGACCAAACCTATTTAGAGGTTAGGAGTCATCGTTGAAGATCATTCGTTTCTCGCTTTGTTGTCAATGAGCCGTTGCTTTACATGATTTATTGTCAACTTCACATAATTGCTACGTAATTGCTTTATCTCATGTCAAATATATGACCATGTCGATAAGAAAACCGAAAATGTCGCAACTAGAGAGCATCGACTCATCGCCGATGTAACCGAATTAGCTGCTCTGAGGGGCCGAGCGAACTTCAAGTGTCGAGCCGAGCCAACTTCAAGTGTCGAGGGCCGAGCGAACTTCCAAGTGTCGAGCCGAGCCAACTTCCAAGTGTCGAGGGGCCGAGTAAGGTGAGGAAGGCCCGAGGACCGAGTAAAGGGGCCACAGGAGAACACCGCAGTTCTCCATTCAATGCCACGGGTTTGCACGGTCCTCCTAAGTACAAGGCGATACCGCCATTCCTCGCCAATTGGAGAGGGAGAGGGTTGCCATAGCAGTTAAGGACCGGAGAAAGGAGGTCGGCGAAAGCGTAAGAACCTACTGTGGGACGAGGTGAAGGGTAAATGGATTATAGAAGAGGAGGACGAAAACAATGCCAGGCGGTACGCCATGAAGAGGATGGGTGTGGCTTTGAGGCACTTCAGGGGCTACATGCATAGTGAGTACGTGCTGAAAGGCCTTACACCATTCGAGAGGTATCCGTTCGTGACTCCCGATGTTTGGGAGGAGTTCACGAGGATCAAGGGTACGCCCGAGGCGGAGGAGCTGAGACAGAAGAACATTGGTATCCAGAGGCAGAAACAAAATCGCGTGTACTCCCATCAGTACCAGATGGATGGCAACACAACATCGCGTGTGAATTATTAACAGCTTGATCATGATGTAACGAGATGTATTTCTTTGATTTTCTTTTTGAAAGTTTCATAAATATTAAAACATAAATAAAGAGTAGATGATACTTACGTACGTACCTTTTCACTTATTTTAAGAATTATACAACTTGTATTAAGACGGAAAGCATAGAAGCATTAGTCGTAACATTCATGTTTCTAGTTAGTACTCCATCCATTCTTGAATAGATGATATTTTAGAATTTTGCACTTTAACCAAGTCACGTGTAGAAATGATCAAATCGTACTCCTTTATTTGCTCACTTATTGCTCTTGGATAGTGTGTGTTACTCTATTTCACAGTAATAAGTAACATTGGAGATAATAAATGGTGGATGCATGCAAAGGAAAATAATAGTTAAAAGTTGCCTCAAAATTCTAAAATAATAGTTAAAAAATATTTCAAAATTATAGAATGACATATATTTAGAAACAAAAATTAAAAGCTAAAGTGACATGCATTCATTTCTGGAACGCATGGAGTACTACTTATGCCTTACCAGTTGGCCACAAGAACATACTCCCTCCAGTCACAAATAGTTATCATTTTAGATATCGATGTGGTCCTCAAAACTTAATTTTGACCACTAATTTTTATTTTAATATATTTAAAAAATTAAATAAATTATAGACCCGGAGGCTGGAGCCCTCTCAACCGGCCGGGCTGACTTGTGCAGTACGGCAAACAGCCCCGCTCACTTTTGGCGGCTTAATTCTCGTAAGAAAACCTATGAGGCTATGACCACCAAAAGGCAAAAGCTTACCAAAAGCTAGGTGGAGAACTACGTCAGAAGTCAGATAAACGTTGCTGTAACTAGGCATGTTGCGGCCCACCAACCCGGTTTGAGTCTTCTCTTGTTCATGTTTTGAACAGCACAGCTAGGTTTTAGTAAGTCAAGAACTGCCATGTTTAACGTCTGCCGGGTCCATACGATCAGGTTAACAATACGGAACTAAGATGGAAAATCAAAGACATACCGGAACCGATTTTTGCCTACCTAGAGTGGGAAAGAGATACCACGAGCGATCGAGAAAGGCTCAAGCAAGTGAATTCGACTTGAAAAAGTTCAAGTCACCTTAACATGAAGTAGTGAAACCGGCAAGTCTTTGAGACTATGGGATAAAAATATTGTCTCTTGCTTTCTTATGGTTTGCATTTTCAATTCTCGTGCTCAAATTATTCTTCTTGTTTCTCAAGTATATTAGTTGTGCTTAGTTTATTTTCTTGCTCATTCTTGAATTGCTAGAGAACTTAAAAATCACTAGAGACCGTAGTAGTGAAATTGTAGAAAAATGCAATTCGAGCATAGTGATTTAAATTAATTGCAATTAGAGTTAAAAAAATTAGAAATCTCCTATTCATCCCCTTCTAGTCGGTTATTCTTGATCCTACACTCCACCCTTCATGACATGCCTACAGTAGTTGCATTTCCACCCAGCTGATCTGACGCGCTCCCCATACTCTCATACGGTACCCACATGATCTGCCATCACAAGAACGGCAACGAAACACAAAATAACTAAGAAAGGTTAACTTGGATTTAGTATAAATTTTAACCGAACTAAAATAACTGAAAAGAGAGCAAACTAAACCTGGCATACTAGCATTTAAGTATGATATCTTCTTAAATTCATAGGTCCTATATCCTAACAGTACATGAAAGCACCCAAATTATGTGCACATTAAATTATTATCGCAATGTCATTTTCAAAAAATATAAATACAATAATTCTTCTTACGTATAATATATATGATATTGTTGATCCTGACTTTTTTCTCACTAATGTGCTGGTTGGATGGATTGTCTAATGCCCATTGTACTTCATAGTAACAAGATGCATCCATACGTACCGACAAGATGCAATTGCTCACTAATCCGGCCTAGAAATATACATATCCGACAAATATATATACACTAATCTGGCAATACATACTAAGATATCACCCAAAATACGTGAGATTTTGGTTTGAAAAAGATTTTTTAATCACCTCGGAATTTGCTGTGCTGGGCAAAATGTCAGAATATTGGGCCGAGATCTCAATTTCTTCGGTTGACATTTCCCTTTCTACCGCCGGAGATGGCCAAAATGCACCGGAAGTTGGGGCGGAATGGATCGGCGACCATGTAGGTGACGTAGAGCTTCGGCTTCAGCTTCTACATGCGAATGGGTAAAGTTCCTAAATAATTGCAATGAAACAATGACTAAAGTAATTAGTACGATTGCATGACATAGATAAATAGTCTTGTTCCTCAATATTGTTAAGCAACACCAGTTCTAACCTAGAGGTAAAGTCAGAAAACATTTGAAGATGAGGTCTTGGGTTCGAGTCATAGCCATGGTGCTTTTTTTGCAAGATTTTTTGGCATAATTCTAAGGACGCAAAAAATTTAAAAAATTTTGTGGATAATCCTAAAGCATCCATAATATTCCCATAAAATTTTTAAATCATGATCAAACGTAACAAATTCTTAAAAATATAACAGTGCTACTTCATACTTTTCGGACTATAGCGTGTGTGCTGGTAGAGTTTACAATTTTTCATTAACCAACAAAACATAGTAATTTTTTTTGAAAATTTTATAAAAGGGTATGAGAAAATTCTTAAAACACTCCTAAAAATTTTAGGTCATGATCAAGCTGGAAAAATTATAAAATTATAACACGATGACTACCTCACTATGCTCATTCTGTTTATTATTTTTGAAATATAACAAATCAACTTAAAATATTTTGTAATTTTTTTTGTGATCCTACACTTGTTAAGATGGTGCCATACATTTTCATAACATGAAAATGCTTCTATGATTTTATAACAATTTGACAGTGTTTCTGCTGAAATTTTAAAATGTCTCAAAAATAGTTTTTCGACAAATTATCATGGACGATCATGTTTTCTAGGGTAATTAACGTAAATCTGATCAAATCCGGATATTAAAATTCAAATTCCGGGTTGCAATCCCGAGATGTCAGGCGGTAAGGATAGTATCTTGTCGAAAAAACGAGATTAGTATAGCAAACTGATTTTTTTGGATTTTTGAATTCGGCCGGCAATCCAGCATTTCATCCAGCTCTAAAGGACGAGATCTCGATGAGATCTCACGGAAGATTTCTAACCCTGATGGGACGTTGGACGTCGTGATTTGGGCGCTGCCGGCCAGGGGAATCGGGGGTTCCTGAATTTTAATCCGGGGAAACACGTATGGCGTGCGCGCTTGGCAGCTCGGTGAGCGATGCTTGCCAGGCCGGAAGGGAGAGCGGGAGTGGGCGGCCTCGGCCCACGGCGCTTGGCTCGGCCGAGGCCGCGTACCAACTGGTTTATTTTTTCTGATTTTCAATGTTGTCTGCTGGGCCCGCGATTCGCGATACTGGGCCTTAGCCATTTACTCTATTATACCGATCACTATTCTGCGACTTTAGACTCGGGCCGAGAACTGCGAGCTGCGCCGTGCCGTTTGCCAGTATTCCGTGACGAACAGGGCGTACGCCGGCTGGGGAGCCGTCGAGAAATCTCCATTCAGTTTAATCGGTTCCGTTGACCTTTTTCCAAGCACTGCACTGCACAGCTTGCTCGGGTTCCGAGAGGCGTACGTGGCGTACGCATGTAGCAGCAGCTCTGGCCAATGTGACGAAACCCCTTTTCCCGGAGGAAAGAGATCCGATGACGACCGCACGGGCTCCAAGGGCTCGCTCAGAATCCGGATCAATGCATGCATGCGTTTCGTCCAGCTGCGCAGCGCTGTAACAGTCGTACTTCCCGATCGAGGTCTCTTTCATTACATTTATCGTATTATTGATCTCGAGCGGCGGGGTTGCACGGGAGCGTATCGACCCGCGTACGTGCATAGTCTGACAGTCATGCGATTTCAACTGGAGACAACATGCAACCAGACCAGACCTGCTGCGCGCGTGCAGGCTGCATCGCATCACGAAATAAATCTCGCACATGGAAGCCGTTTGCGTTGATCGACATCGTGCATATGGCAAGGCCGGGGAGGGAGCACCCATGCCGATCGAAATGTACGCATGGTCCCCGGAATCCGTTACAGCGAGCCAGATATACTTGTACGTATCCCCTTCGAAGCACTAACCCTGGGCTGACTCCACGATCTGTCTGTACTCTGTACGTATGAGTATGTGCACGCACCCGTACGCGCCGGAGAATGAATACGTATCTCATGTCTGCCCGTACGTAAGTGTGGCCGAAACCACAGGAAGCGTCGAGAAGCAGGCATAGGCGGAGGCAATGGTGGGGCCAAAGCCCACCTCGTCAGTCCAGCAAAAGAGCTTTTAGAAACGCACGATGAATGGTAATATCAATTGTCAACTCTTTTAAAGTAATAAATGATGCGTTTTTTTTCATAGTTACATATTTATATTGTATACAATTTAAATTTCAATTATTTTACAATATATCGATATTCATAATAATTAATTTTGAATGTCTCTTTTTTAAGTCTTTCCTTGTAACTTTCTAGCCCCCCCCACACACACACACGAAGCAGTCGGCATAAGACGAAAATGCACGAAAAACGATCGTGAGGTGGTGGTCCATCGATAACATTAATTGATCGAGATATGTTTTGGAACATTTCACATGCAAGTCAACATAAAACTTTCCTGTTTGATGCTATCATCGCTAAAGTTCATCGCAAATAACGTAAATCTATCTATTTATCTTATTAAAGTAATAGAAAAAGAAACAACATGCTTTTAAGGACTAGAAATTTATATATTAACCAGTGCAAATTATAAAGTTCTACACTATTTATTGTGGCGAGCCCAAATTATAACGGTCTAGATTTTTTTTAAAAAAAATCATGTAAAGGACAACCTATAAATAATTAAAATTTTGAATAAAAATAAAATAAAATTAGCATAGTCCATGTCAAGCACAACCCATAAATAATTGAAATTGAATAAAAATATAATAAAATTAACAATTTTATTTCCATATGAATTCCTTAGTAAAATACATAAACAAATATAATTCAAAAAATAAAAATAGCAATTAGATTTGTATACAAATACCAACAAAAATAAATTTGAAACAAAAATATAATACAATTAGCAATTTCATTTATATATGAATTCCTAAGTAAAATCTCTAAATAAATATAATTGAAAATAAACAAAATTAACAATTAGATTTGTATACAAATTCCAATAAAAACTAAAATTCAAAATTAAAATAGAATAAAATTGGTAATTTCATTTTAACATTTGCTTCTAAAGACTAGAAATTCCCACATTAATCAGTGAAAAAGGGAAAAATCCACAATATCGATTGTGATGAGTTCAAATTATAACAGTTTAGATTCAAAAATAGTCCATATCAAGCACAATATATAAATAACTAAAATCTGGAATATAAAATAAAATAAAATTAGCAATTGGACTTCCATACGAATCCAAGGTAAAATCCATAAATAAATATAATTCCAAAAAATATTAGCAATTGGATTTGTATACAAAGTTTAACCTAAAATAGCTGAAACACGGAATAAAAAAATAATGGTGAGCGTCGTCATTGCTGAAGTGAAATACTATAGTCGAAGGAACCAAGGGCCATGACAATGAGTGGCGAGCATCTATGTTAGAGAAATCAATGACCAAATAAGCTTCATAATGGGGAAGCCTTGGTAGAGATATTTGGTGAAAACCATTTTTACCGTGAAAACCATGTGTACAAGTTTTGAAAAATTCTCAAAAAATTACCATATGTAGGGGAGGTGAGCTTCTACAATTCTACAAAATTTAAAGACCAAACTCGCATTTGAAAGATATGAAAAGACAAATTCAACCTAAATAGTGATTTTTCACTGTTTAGCACTATTTATTTTGTTGTTTGTCTTTTTTATATCTTTCAAATGCGATTGAGTTTGATCTTCAAATTTTGCAGGATTGTAGAAACTCACCTCCCCTATGTATGGTAACTTTTTGAGAATTTTTCAAAACTTGTACACATGGTTTTCACCAAATATACCAGCTATATATATAACATTTAGACTAGGGGTGGATATCGAGCCAAGTCGACTCGACTCGTTAAATTCGTTAAGATAATGAGCCAACTCGACTCGACTCATTTTCTTAATGAGCTGAAAGCTCAATTCGGCTCGACTCGTTAAAAACTCGAGTTGGCTCGAGTTAACTCGTTAAGCTTGTTTACGATGCCTCTGACTATCTGCTCATCAAGATGCTACAAAAGCTTCAATATTCAATAGTTTTATGACTGTATGAGTATAGATGCATCTGAGCCGAGAATTGGGGAATTGCAGATGTGAAATGGGGAAAAAGAATTGGATCTGAAGATTGAAGGAACAGGGCTAGGGTTATAGACTTATAGTGTTTTTTTTCCTGACTCGTTAAACTCGTTAGCTCCCTCGTTTAACTTGTTACCTTAACGAGTTCAAAACCCAACTCGACTCGATTCGTTAAGGAACGAGCTCGAGTCAAGTCGAGTCGAGTTTCCGAACACTTGTTAAACTCACGAGTTTCGAGTTTTTTTCCACCCCTAATTTAGACGCTTCAACCATCATTAAATGTTCATATTACAAATAAGGATGAATATTACACACATACCCCTACACCATTTTCTTAATAGTCAAGCAGCAGTCCAACCTTTTCTCCATACAAATTTACTATACAATCTTAGATACTTAACATATATATAAAATAATCCAATTAACTATTCCAATTAGATAAGTGATAGCAAACATAATCACTTAAAGGGAATAATCATCCATGAAGACATTCATATTAATAGGAAGGCTCAATTTACAGTCTAGACACTACACATTAGAATCCACACTTCAACTCTAAGACTTTACAAAAAGATCTCAAATCAAGGACTTAGTTTTTACAAATAGACCTCCGACTCATTTCCTGCACAACTAGACCACCGGTTAACAACCAGCTTACCCAGCCCTCTCCTATGCCATCTGTACACGGGAAATTTAGGCTCCTAATTCACAGATTGACACTCCAATTCACGCGGTTCATAAAATTGACACGAATCGATTTAATTTTTGGCTCAAATACACTCTCGGTATTTTCCCACTTTTCAAGATTTTGAAATAATTTCCACGTATATATACTGAGATATACGAAAAATCAAGATATACACGAAGGAAATTATTTCAAGATTTTGAAATAATTTCCATTAGTATAATAATCGAAATAATAATCCATAGTGGAAATTATTTCAAGATTTTCAAATAATTTTGAAATTATTTCAAATTTTTGAAATAATTTTCACTCGTATATATCGAAATAATAATCACAAAGGAAATTATTTGAAAAACTTGAAATAATTTCCACCGTATATAATATCGAAATAATAATCCACAAAGGAAATTATTTCAAGATTTTGAAATAATTTTGAAATTATTTCAAGTTTTTCAAATAATCTCTCTGTGTATAATACCGAATAATAATCCACAAGGGAAAACCAAGCGATACACAAAGGAAATTATTTTGAAAATCTTGAAAAGCTGGGAAAATACCGAGAGTGTCGCTGAGCCAAAAAATTCGTCGATTCGTGTCAATTTTATGAACCGCGCGAATTGAAGTGTCAATCTATAAATTACCGTCGAATTGGATGTCACACAGCCAAATTTCCCATCTGTACACACACTGAAGGGGAGTACCTCTGCATGCATGCCAGGAAAGGGGGTGCTTTTGGCACCAGCCATGGTTTTACTCCCACTCCAGCCATGGGTTTTCAAGCCCAGCCCACAGATTGCACTAAAGATCCACTGCCTCTAACCTACTATAAAAACAAGCCCACCCATTTTTCCACCCACACCCCTCATCAACCTTGTTGCCATTCACTGTCACCTTCACCATTGCCCTCCTTAAGGTAGAACAGCATGCCAAAAAGGAGGGGAGACAGAGAAAGAGCCACCTTACCTCTTTCCCCTACCATCCATTACTCTCTCCTCCAACAAAGAGGTGCAAGAACATGAGCTTTAATCTCTTTGTTCTCTTATTGACATTCATAGGCAGTAAATGGCAGCTACTCATAGCATTTTAAGCACTTAATTACTACACTGATCAACATAACTACTAATATAAGCACATGACATGATTTGGCCCAATACATACAAATGCTTATGGACCATTCATCAAGATACATTCCTACCAGGTTACGAACAGAAATAATAGTCCATAATCTGGACTAAGTAACCAACAAGTAGTTGTATCTGCCATATGTGAGAAGGTGACTATTTATAGGGGGTGAACAGTCACCCTAGGGCAAGACATTAAGGGAGAAGTCTTGACCCGTGTGCCTTTGGTGAGACGAGGTAGTATTGTAGAGGTCAGAGTATGGTTGGTCTAAGATTCTGTTCCAACATAGCTCAGTACATTATACTTCCCTTTGGAATACCTGTAGGAGGTAACTACCATTCTGGTGAAATGATGGATCACGGAGCGACTGGGGTGGCCATTCACTGGTTCTCACAACAGTAGGTATCCACAGTTTGACCAGATCATGTCTCTTGTCTTGGCCAGTGGGTCCTGGAGGCTGTGGATCCTCGTAACCTACTGGATAAGAGCTAAAGAAGGGAAGTCCAACAGAAGGCTGTGATCATCTTAGTCCGGCTGCATGCATTTAAGTTGCATGTTAGTCATGTGTAACACCGACAGTTGAAGATATCTTATGGGTAAAGTTGAACAGCTCTGCAGAGTGATATCAATGGTATTCGAATACGTCGTGCTTCCGGTTAATGAAGCTGAGTTAATCTAGAGTGATTCCTGTAACTGCACTTAAGTAGTTTTCACAAATAGAACTTGTCGCAAATTTGAACTTTGCAAATAACCGCTATGGTATTTACTATTATTTGATTTATGTTTCAAATGTAAAATGAAATTGGTATTTAGCAATTTGCATCCACAATACTTAAAACCTGTGGCAACATTTGTTTATCTCTGCATGTAGTATTCAGAATTTCCATGTGGTTTATTGAGTGTTGTTGTGTACTCACCCTTGCCTCCTATTCCCCCCTTTAGATTTCAATGAAGCTGGCGATTTTCAGGAGATCGTAGATGGCCACGAAGTTTGGTTTTGAGGCCTTGGTCTATCTGCTCAAGTTTTTTCTGTGGGTGTTTTGTAATGTATTTAGTGCCAGCTGCACCCTTTTGTAAAACTTTGGCTGCTAGGTTCTTAATTTCCTCTATAAAATATTATCTTTCGCTTTTATGTCTAGCAATGTATACTTGATTACCTACAGCTAAAATCCTAAGTAGCTATAAAAGTATTTATACACATCCCCTGAAAAGGGCGATCCATCACACATGAAAAGAAATCTCTTTCCTGTGCCGACCTCCTGATGAGAAGAACAAGATCCTAATACGTCCACGAGGTTTCGCGGAGAATCACGATCGGTGCCGATGATGAGCTTATCTTGCATGATGGCTACAGGGTCACCTGACCATGATGAGCTTCGTAATCAATCGACGACGAGCGGTTCGGCGCTGCAATTTGCATGCATGCAGGACCATCGCGCGCGTCTTACTCGCGTAGGAAGCTACAGCACAACAAATATCTTGGAATACATGGCTAGTTTGACAGATCTCGATCAAGCAGAAGTCTAGATATAGAGATGAAAAAATTAAGAATATATATACACCAACTGTAGACATTAATTCGAATCTTGTACGTATATGTAAACCGCCCATCCAAATACGTCGATATCCTACTTAAAACAAATTAACATCAATCTGATGGGAAATTGGCAACATGAAATGTACGACAATGATCCGGATTACTAGGAGACGAATACACAGCGAACCTACAGAAGGACAGCTATATATATCGTACAAATTTATACCAAAATCGATCCAACTCGAGCGAAATCTGTCACATGCCTGTTGTTTGGATTCTGCAAAACTTCATAGACAAGTTTTATTTGCCGAAATTCGAGGAATAGTTAAGAGTCGCCTCTCCTCCAATCTTGGGGGAGTAATCGATCAAGTATTTCAATGTCATTCAAAATTCAAACCCAACTACCAGTATACAAATTCAATCCATCTTTCTTCCTACCTAGGACGCATCTACAACGCTTAGCAAAAATAAAACCGTTTTTCTTGTCACGTAGGACGACAGATAAGATATATATTTTATAGCATCAATAATGATGGGTGTTTAACATGTGCTCACGTCTATATGTTATCTCTAATTAGCAAGGTGGCCCGCGAGCACGGTCATCATTCTTAAAGTACTAGATCAATGTCCGTGCGTTGCTATGAAAAATAAAATTGATAACGAAATATAAAGGTCAAGCAATAAAAGAAAATTATGCTATAAGATCAAACATCTATTTCTCTCAATTACAAAAGTTTTTATGGTTTCTTCTCCGGTATGAATTAAAACCAAATATATTGTACATAGTAATGTGTATTACCAATCTCAAAAATCAATCAATCATTTTTATCCCTTTTTGCAATTTGTATTACTAGCTCGCGTTTCTCTTTCTCTCGCCATGTCCGCAGCGTGCGCTCCTCGGTGCCGTCGACCTCGTCTTCCTCGTCGCCTCGCTCGTCCTCGTCAACCACTACCTTCGGGGCGACATCGGGCTTCCCAAAGACGAGGCGCCATCGCCGGCCCCGCCATTTTGGACCATCGGCGCTCTGGCTGTCGCGCTCAGTATGTTCGCCGTTTTCTTCGCGGCGTCCGCCGTCCTCCTCATGCTCGTGTTCTTCCTCCTATCGAGCACGCCATGGCTCGCTGTGGAGTCCGCCTTTCTCGCCGCCCACTTCATCGCGCACGTTATGGCCATGTGGTCAGTCGCCTCGGAGAAAGGGGCCACCGCCGCCACCCAGCCTTTGCACCTCCGCTTTGGATCACCACCGCCCTCGGCGCCGTGCTTTTCTCCGCTATCGGCGGTGGTCCGATACGCCGACGGTTCGCTGCTCTTCCCAGATAACCCTCTCGCCTTTGCCGGCCTACTCGTCTCCATGCCTCTGGCGTACCTAGCCATCATTGGCTTCACCGGCCATGACGCCGGAGTCCATGAAGGTGAACCAGAAAACACCAGCGCTGAGGCGCCCGCCACACCGTGTGTCGCCGCGTCGTTCCTCTCTCTCGCGACGTTCATTGGATCAACCCGTTTATCTCCAAGGGGTATGCCAATGACCCTCTCATCGCCGACGACGTCCCACCGATGTCACCGGGCAACCGCGCCGAAGCGTCATACGATTTGTTCACGTCCAACTGGCTGGTGCTAGGGTCACGACACTCGGGGGGCGTCGCGCTTTGGCTATCCTTTTGGCCACAGTTACTACTGACCACGGCGCTCGGCCTCCTGCGCCTTGCGGCCATGTACGTCGATCTGTCATTTATTAATTAGTTCATCGAGTTCATTCGCCGCGGCGGCACGATATGGGAGATCTTGAATGAATTCCCTTGATTGATTCTGTGAAAACTGTACAATATATATAGAGTACAAAAGGAATGATTAGCCGGCTATTAATTACCATCAATAATCAGGGATTTTGCTATAATAATCAGCTATATTTAGAGAGATATGGCTGGCTGTAAATCAGAAAAGAATAATTAGCTATAATGACTGGCTATTATTGGAGATATGCCAAGGGGAGCTAGGAAGAACGGACTGCTGCCACCAACTGCAAATTTATATTAGTAGAGATATTTAAATAACTTTGTAATATATATATATATATATATAAAGAGAGAGAGAGAGAGAAAATAATCACTCTTTCTACTTATACTTGTGACATGTGACCAAATTTTCTTCCTAAAAACTTGCATAGTAGAATAGTAAACTGTAACATCCCCAAAATTCTAATAAAGTAAAAATATATATTTTAAATTTGAAAATATTTATTTATGAGTTTCTTGCCAATATTTGTTCTATTTGGATTTCCTCGGATTTATTCTTTGCGTGAAAAATCTAACGAATGAAAATGAAGAATGAAAAATAGAAAAAAGGCAATAATGCAAAAAGTAAAAATTTAGAAAAATTGCCACGAGAACTCTGATCATTGAATTAAATTAATTTAGCCAGCAATTGAAATTTTATGCATAGAATAATGAAGAACAAAAATAGAAAAACAACATTTAAATCAAAACAATGTGTTGTCGAATTCACATAAAATGATGGAGTCACAAATGGAATTGAAAAATTTATAGAAGTATCTTGAGATCAAATACTTTTGAAAAACAAAATTTGAAAAATACTAGACTTCAATTGATCTCAAAAGGAAAATCAAAATGAAATTAGAAATTCGAATTGCCACCGACGTGTGGGCCATCCGTTGATTTTCCGTTCCGTTGGCACCTTGGAGAATTTACAATCACTGATAGTGGACCCAGGTCTTTGCAGCCGAATGCATCGTCCCCAACCCCGTTCCTTCCACTGCCGAATTCTCTCGAAGCCCTGAGTGGCGCACTACCAGCGATTGTTGCCACGAATCCCTCTCTCTCGTTGCAAATCCCTGGCTATAAACCTCTCCTCCCTGACCGCAATGAAGCCCTCTCCCATTCCCCTCACCTCCCCTTCCTTCTTCTCAAGCCTGTGGCGCAAGAACTCACCCCACTGCCGCCATGAACCGAAGCTCTGTTGCTCGGGCGCGAAGCACAATGCGGGAGATTCAAGGATCCTCCTTCCAATTCCTCTTGCAGAGAGCATCCCCATGCATTGCTGATCAAAAGCCCTCAAGAAAATCTGGTCTCCTCCATGCGGAATGTTGCTGCCGCCGGTGCGCCTTTCTTCCCCAAGTCCGGCCGCCGTGGGCGGAGCTCCTCCGGCTTTCTCCCCTAAGGTAAACCCCGAAAATGGAAGCTCTAGTACCTAGTGATGCTTGCAAGGCCACCGATTTTAACCCTAATGCCCTTGTCTTCTTCCTCCACGAGCCGCCATTAATGCTCATGCCCAACCTCGCCAAGGCCTCCTGAAGTCCTCCTACGAATCGACACCACTCCCAGACTCACCTCGTCGAGCTCTCCCTCCTGGTGCCGTCGCCCTCGCCGGAAGATCGCCGGAGTGCCCTCGCCGCCATGCCCTAGAAACCCCCCCTGTTTTCTGTCTCTGGGCGATGGGGCCTGGGATGTCAGGAACTCCAGGTAGAAGATGAGTGAGCCAAAAGGCGCTTCCTGTAGTGGCAAAGCGTATTTTCATGTTTTCAATGAAATTCCAAACCGAGTAGCACTCAATCATGGATATCTTTTTAAATATAGTTTCAATCCCAGTGAAATAAATTTGTAGGTTCATATAAAATGAGAAAGAATCTAAATATATAAAAATATTCAGTTCTTGAACTGCTGTATAATTATTTAATTTAAACTTTGATTATGGTACTGATATGGTTTCTAATAAGAATTTGTGTATAATAATTAATGAAATGATAAAATAAATATTCATGTGATTCTAAGTCCAAAATGAATTCAAATATACAAACATATTCAATTTTTAAATCATAGAACAATTACTTAAAGTCAAAGGTGAGATAAACACTATTATAGACCTTATTGCACACATGAAGAATATAACTTATAAAATCATGAAATAAGTGATTATGTGCTTCGTGATTGTAATAAACCTAATCATGCAAAAATATTTAATCCTCGGAACCAAGTTTAATATAATTGCTTGCTAATCATCATTAAACCCTTTTATGGCCATTAGCAAGATACTAGCATAATGGCTCACAAAATGATAGTGTAGTTTGCAATAAGTTCTCGAAACAAGAAGAACCTATGTATGCGTAAATGTTTAAAATCAAACTTAAAGTGCATTCTCTTAATGAAGGGAAATGTTAATGATAACAATAAGTAAATAGATAATCTATTGCAATTGAAGTTAAAATAATCCCAAACCAGCTTTGAAACATTCCTAGGATTGCTACCTGCTAACACCGGAAAATGAATTAAAGATCATGTATAATGTAGTTGAAAACTTAAAATGAAGTTAGCCAATTTAGCGTTCGTATTGTGATCCTTTAGACTACTTCAGCAATAGATAGAATAACCCATCCAAATGCTAAAATCAGTAAAATCAGTTTAGTAACATTTTACAAAGTTTACACTACCATGATCTGTAAAAAGAATCTCATTCCATCAAAGTTTGCATATTAATCCAAACAGCTCAAAATCCTTAAGCATTAATCCTTATTTTCCCCTTCCTGCCGATTTTGAATAGAAGTCTTTAAGTGAAGCATGAACCATTTTAGCGAGAAGTTTATAGTCTTGTCCAAAAACCTAAAATTTATGAAAATAGCTTAGGATTGTTATACAAAGTATAAATCATCGTGTTATGAAGAAATAACCAAAATCCATCATGTGTTGCATGCAAATCCTAATAACTGAACAACCCTAAGTAACCACATTTCTTTAGGCCTTAATGCGAATGAATAAACTTTAGGTAATAATGAAGGAAACCTGTAGTTAAGTTATTTGTATCACCAGAACCTTCTCAATCATCATGGAAATGATTTTAGTAGCCTAAATCAGTAGATCTAACTTGTATGAAACTAATTCTAAGCACATTCAATTAAAGGTAAAGAACTAATCCTTCAAAGTCCAATGTGATCAATTAAGCCTTTTCATTAACTCGCAAAGTAGCTCATCTAAATCCGAATAATGTAAAGAATAGCCTAGAATTGATCTCTAAGATATAATCTACCGTAATCTAAGAAAGTATTCTTAATTCATCTTGTTTTGAACCTGAATCCTAATAGGGCAAAACCCGTAAGTTATAAGTATTAGCAGAACTCATATTATGAATAGTAAAATATATAAACATTTCAACTAATGATTAATTCTATCAATCTTAACTATTTTTGCGTCTTGAATTCGTAAAGTAAGATTAATAAATTCATAAAGAGCAATCCCCGTTTCTTTATCAGAGTTTTATTTGTTCTTGTTATCTATTTCTTTCGCTCTTATTGAAGTTTATTATTTGCTTTGTTTCCGTTGTTCGGCGAGTAGAACCCGACGTCTCTAGTCTCAGTCGTCGTCGTCAACCGCAATCCTCGCCTTCGTCGTAGTCAGTGATTCACTACTACAGAACGGCACATTACTATCGCTTTATCTGTGTCGGTTCTTAAGTTTTCAGGAAACAACGATTGTGATAGATAACTTCGGACGGGGTGTTAGTAATAATCACTATCGGTTCTGAGATTATAGTGATTGTGATTCGGACGGGGTGTTAGTAATAATCCTCGCCCAGGCTTGCAGTGATAGAGGAGGATGGGAAAGGTCCGTACATCCCCGCTGCATGCTACACCCTGTCCAAGAAGGAGAAAGAAGATCTCTGCAAATGTCTCCAAGGTATTAAAGTTCCATCTGGCTACTCCGCAAACATTAAGAAGTGGTGTCCATGGATGATTTGAAGTTGTTGGGCATGAAGTCCCACGACCGCCATGTCTTGATGACCCAAATGCTCCCGGGCCATATCGAAATATTCTCGCCGAGGATGTCGGTTTGCAATCACGAAGCTCATTATTTCTTCAATGCGATCTCCTCGCAGTTATTGACCCCGATATGCTAGACAACTTACAGAGTGAGGTGGTGCAGACTCTATGTCGACTTGAGATGCATTTCCACCATCGTTCTTCGACGCCATGGTCCATCTTGTTGTTCACCTTGTCGAGAGATTAAGATATGTGGCCCCGCATTCTTACGTTACATGTATCCGCTCGAGAGGTACATGGGTATATTAAAGTCCTCGTGAGGAATCGGTTGAAACACGAGGGTAGTATTGTGGAAGGTTATGGGGTGAAGAGGTTATTGAGTTCTCGTGGACTATCTCGGAGAAGACAAGCAATCGGTGTTCCTCTATCTCGCCATGAGGGCGATTATCCGCAAAGGAACTGTTGAAGCGAAACTAACGAGGCCACAGCTTGATATGTATTGCAAAGCGCATCTCGATAGATCTTGCAAAGACAAAGACGGAAGTTGCGGGGTATATCGAGCAAAGACAAGTCGATTTTACGAGAAGAGAATCCACATATGGATGAGCTTTCCATCATGCGAGAACACAACGATAGATTTCTAACATGGTTCAAACAGAGGCGAGGTCTCTCGTTAGTGATACTATCAAATGGTTGGTGACGGACCTAGATTTAATGTACGAGATATGGCGAGGTACGATATTAATGGGTACACCTTTTACATCGAAAGTCGATGCGAAGAGTACTGTTCAAAAGCAATGTGTCGGCATAGATGCTTTGTCCGATGAACATCATCGAAAGGAGGATCCTCAATGGCAATGAACTCTTATTACGGGTGATCAAGAAATTTGGGAGCTCGATTACGGAATATACCAGATTCCATTGTTCGATGTAAGTGGGTGGGACTTCCACATGGAGTGAAGGTCGACAAGAGAGGTTTTACTCTTGTGGATCTCAACAGACTCGCCTATAAAGATGACCCATTCGATTTCATGGCAAGCAAATCAAGTCTTCTATGTGCGTGATCCGCCAATCCGAGGTTGCACGTCGTCCTTTATGGTAAGCGGCGGATCGTTGGTGTCGAAAATGTCATAGATGAAGAAGAATACGACCAATTCGATGAAATACCTCCGCTTTGCGGATGGGGCTGTCTTAGCGGTGACAACGACACACATGGAGTAAATTATATGCGTAGATCATCAAGAAGGGTTATATTGTAAATAAAAGGAGTACATCATTGTATCGGTTGATATGTGTTTGCAAAGGTTATGTGTACGTATGAAACTTTCACAAATTTTGTCAATGCATTGTGGTATGTAGCTACTTAATGGAATAAAAAGAAGGCACTCTACATCAAATCATTTCGGAATTTTCGAATACTTGGACTTTATTTGAGAAAGATTTGACTTTTCTACTCTTTGACCAAAAAGTATGCCTACAAAGTGAATTTGGGCTTCTGTTTTCAATGCTTACTCATTTTGCCAAAATCCTTTTAGAAAAGATCAGAGTATCACAAAGTATGTTTCGCAAACTTTCAAATAATTCCAACTATGTGTGCAAAAGATATGGCCTTTTCACTCTTTGATCGATATCTCTGTAATTCAGATCAGTATGGTTTGTCAGAAAACAAACAGTGCCTATATTTGTATCGGTTCTTATTCGAAAGCGACACATATACATAATCATTTGTATCGGTTTTGTAATAAAACTGATAGTAATATTATCCTTCAGTTGTATCGGTTTTAATTTAGAACCGATAGAAATATCACTCCTAGGGTTTTCCTTAGTACAAGTATTTCTATCGGTTTTCTTTTACAAACCCGATAGAGATACTATAATTGTATCGGTTTTAGTTGAAAACCGATAGGAATATGCCTCCCAGGGTTTTCCTTAGTACAAGTATTTCTATCGGTGTTTTTGGAAAACCGATAGTAATGAGGGAGAGTGAACAATTTACTCGCGCGCTCCTCCATTTTTTTGCCCTAGCTCCCGCCCACTCCTGAATTGCTCCCGCACCACGATTTCTTCGCCTCCACCGCCAACGTCGCCGCCGACTCCTCCCCCGGCCGCCGAATCGCCGTGCACTCCTTCCTCCCTCTCCTCCTCACGCCGTGCACTCCTTCCCCCGCCGCCGAATCGCCCCCACGCCGACTCCTCCCGGTCACGACTCTTCCCACGCGTCGACTCTTCCCCACGCCGCCGAAGTCGCCCCCACGCCGACTCCTCCCCTTGTGACTCTTCTTCCCCACGCCGTCGACTCCTCCCGCACCAATCACTTTGGTAGATTGTCTTCGTGGGCTCGGATCCGTGCCGAGTAAGGAACTTTACTCGATCCCTCTGTTGGTATTGTGTCAAGGACCGATTGAGAAATTTGGGGAACTAGCCATCGAGCTAGAGGTCGTTTTTTCTTGATCTGGAAACACTGAAGTTTGTTATATCGCCGCTCAATGATGATTCAAATAGTTGAGATTATATTGATCCGCTAGCTAGTGAATGCTTTCAGTAGTTCAAAGACTGTTTTAGATCATTGTGTTTAGACTTCATCTTGGCCTTGTTGCTTCGGATATGTGCTATGTCATCCCGTGATTAGTTCTTACATGGCTTGAATAGCTTTGTTATCATCGGTACATTCGGAACTTATTGTTACTAGTCCGGTGCCTGTGTGTTAGACCATTTTAATGTTTGTCTTCTTTGTTCAGAGTTTGTCATAAGTCCATAATCGAGTTCTAGTGAATCAATTTTCTTAAAACAAAGGCTGAATTGTGTAGATTCACCGATTTGATTGATATATTCTGTGATATATACTTGCTGAAATTGGTGTTGGAGGGCTCATTTGGAGCAACCCATCAATTTATGAAATCTGAGAGCAAAATTGCTAAATCAACCATGAGCAGTATGCTGGTTTGTTTAGTTTGTTTATTATCCATGCTAGATGCTATGCTTATTTGTGATCAGATCATGAATTACTTTGCTTAAAAGCCTGTTCCTGTTGAAGTCATGATTTTATCATATGTTCTGGCATAATGGATAATGTGTGCTTAGTTATATATGGGTTAAGTCATTGTTTCATTATATGCTCATACTGCAAATATTTCAACAGTCCAGAAACCAAATTTCCAAACTTCAATTACGAGTTTAGTTTAGCAAAAGTGGACTTCTGATACCAACAGTTTGCAAACTACCAAAACCCGATGTTAAGCCGTATATGTGTTGTTGCTATATATGTGATTACCTTATACTTTTGTCTTAGTTTTAACAACCGCAACATATATGGTCTTATTTGTCCTTATATGATTCTCAATTCGATTTTTCTATGCTTGGTGTATCTCTTGGATAGTCCCGGTATTTTACAAAGTTAGCATCGCAAAAGTATTCATACATTTCTATATAGCATAATCTTTCCATATGCAAGTGATTGCTTGTTCATATATGCAAAGGATGGCTTGTAGCAACTTTTGAATATGCCATGGTATAGTTATTTCAATCTTAATTGCATATTACTTTTTTTATCTCAAAGATATGTTAGAGTTTAGGTTATGCGTAACCTCGTCTCCCGCTCGAGAGTGTTTAATTATAAATATGCCGAATAGCATATTTATAAGCAAGCGATCTCAATTGTCCACGTTTTTGGGCGGTTAGAGGATATGTGGTTCGGGCAAGTTCTGCTGTTGTACAACTCACAGAGTAGATTTCGGTAGCGTCTCCCAATTGTTCTCCGGATACACACCCCTCTTGACTTGTTGTCGAGACGTGTATCTGGAGAACAGCGGGGAGATGCTGCCGAAATTTTCTCTGGAGTAGTACAACGGCTTAGGAACTTGCCCGAACCACATATCCTCGAATGGGATTAGGACCAAACCTATTTAGAGGTTAGGAGTCATCGTTGAAGATCATTCGTTTCTCTGTTTGTTGTCAATGAGCTGTTGCTTTACATGATTTATTGTCAACTTCACATAATTGCTACGAATTGCTTTATCTCATGTCAAATATATGACCATGTCAGATAAGAAAACTGAAAATGTCGCAACTAGAGAGCATCGACTCATCGCCAGACAGAACCGAATTAGCTGCTCCTGAGGGGCCGAGCGAACTTCGAAGTGTCGAGCCGAGCCAACTTCCAAGTGTCGAGGGGCCGAGCGAACTTCCAAGTGTCGAGCCGAGCCAACTTCCAAGTGTCGAGGGGCCGAGTAAGGTGAGGAAGGCCCGAGGACCGAGTAAAGGGGCCACAGGGAGAACACCGCAGGTTCTCCAGTTCAATGCCACGGGGGTTTGCACGGGTCCTCCTAAGTACAAGGGGCGATACCGCTCATTCCTCGGCCAATTGGTGAGGGAGAGGGTTGCCATAACGGTTAAGGACTGGAGAAAGGAGGTCGGCGAAGAGCGTAAGAACCGTGTGGGGCGAGGTGAAGGGCAAATGGATTATAGAAGAGGAGGATTTAAAACAATGCCAAAGCAGCGCCATGAAGAGGATGGGTGTGGCTTTGAGGCACTTCTGGGGCTACATGCATAGTGAGTACGTCTTTGAAAGGCCTTACACCATTCGAGAGGTATCCGTTCGTGACTCCGATGTTTGGGAGGAGTTCACGAGATCAAGGGTACGCCCGAGGCGAGGAGCCGAGACAAGAACATTGGTATCGAAGCGAGAACACGTACCGCACCACCTCGGTTGGTGACTACGAAGGGAAGAAAGCAGAATGGGCGCGAGTAACCGAGGAGTGCGCGAACTCCGGGACAGCGTTGCCTTACTCCCACATATGTGAGGAGCGGGCACGTGACTGGGTATTAGCGAGGACAAAGAAATCCGCGGACGGGCAGCTGGTAGTACCAAACCCCGCTACCGCGCAAGTCGTCTCCACCATCGTAAGTCAGCAAACTTACTACATTCTTGCCAACCATTCTGTTGTATTTCAGATCTAATTCGTACTCCCCTCTTGCAGGAGGAGGTCAGCCAGAGGAAAGAGCAGGGGACCTTTGTTAGCCAAGGGTCAAATGACATCTTGTCCTCCGCGATCGGGAAGTCCGACCATAAGGGCCGGGTACTTGCCGTAGGGGCGGGGCATACGAAGAAGACGTACTTCGAAGACGAGGTTAGGAGTGCCAGGGCAAGATCATGGGAGGCACGCACGGAGCGCATGAAGGACACGCTCAGGGAGGAGATCAAGGAGGAGATGAGGGGGGAGATGACGGCACGTGAGCAGGAGATGAGGGTAGAGATGGACCGCTTGAGGGCCGAGATGATGGCGATGTTCTCCCAGAGTCAGAGCCAGATGACCCCGCCACTGCATGTAAACTCGTGGCTGCGACCCAAAGAACAAGGGTCTAAAACGATAAGGCTGGTCCGCAGCTAAAGGTAATAGTTAATTTTGCATGGCTTCGAGGTGCGAGGGTAACTCCCCAATATTTTCTCTTAAGTTGCGCACCTCTTGCAGCGCCACTGAAGTGCCACCACGCCGACGGAAGACGGATTTCTGTTGAGGTTGCACGCGGGTTGCATTTCCATGCAACGAGACCGACATGATGCATGGTCACCTTTGGGAAGGGCTACATGAGGGTCGGTGGACTACGCCCACGGCCTTCTTATCACATGTGCTCGAGTTCCCCCAACGAAGAGATCACCACTCTCGCAAGCGCACATGTCGTTCATCAAATGGCCCACGGCAGCGCCAGATTGGTCAAGGTAAAAACCTCGCTTCTTCCGTACCATTCCAAGAGTATTGCAACAAGTTGTTCATACGCTGCTTTGTAGGTTCAGACTGCACTGCGCCTCCTCCCACGATCAGGACGAGTCCCGCATGAGTAATTGAGCTGGTGCATAAAAGGGCTACCACGACAGCCACAGAACCACTGGAGGCCTCCGCTAAAAAGCCAAGGCTCACACAGACCACAGTGCCCTCTCAGGTACAGGAAAAGCCTCAAACCCCGCCTCGGAGACTCCTTCGCCCGAAGAAGAGGAGAGCCAAGACAGCCAGAACCACCGGAGGCCTCCGCTAAAAGCCAAGGCTCACACAGACCACAAGTGCCCTCTCAGTACAGAAAAGCCTCCAACCCCCGCCTCGGAGACTCCTTCGGCCCAGAAAGGAGAGCCGGAACAGGCCACAGAGAAGCCCTATAATTTTAAGGCGTATGAACATGGAAAGCCCTTCGCTCTCTGCGAAATTGAATACTTTAGGCTTGTGGACTCGGCGGCTCCATGGATGGTACATTGACAAAGTGAAAGGGAACGAGCGTCGGGTCGACTTCAATGTTAGGTACAAAAAGGGACATTTCCACCGTGAGGACGACGGGACATTTCCAGTCAGTTTTGAGGATCTGTTCCGTCTCTACCAAATGATCTCCATCGATGTTTCCACTGTGCGATCCTGGACACTGTGAGTATCGCACCACGTAGCATGACCTTAGAACTTCCATAGGATTTTGCATTATGCTTCGTAACATTCAATACGAGTTGCAGGGCAATGAGGCAGCGAGTCGTGACGAATCGACAACTAATTGGGTTCGTCGACCCTGAGCTGGTGTCCGCAACGATGGCTAGGCTTCAACCGCAATGGCTTGCCGGCTACATCAAGGGCGCGTTGAAAGCTGAGGCCAAGAAGGACTTCATTCTATTCCCGTACCACGAGGAGTAAGTACTACTACACCCTTCAATTACTTGTACGCACTTCAACCGTATGTGAACTTATTTCCTTCGCGCATACCATTTAATAAGCAACCATTGGGTCCTACTCGTGATCATTCCGAGTAACAACGTGGTCTACACTTTTAATTCCATTGAGAAGAGACCGATGGCCTACGCGATCAAGGCTCCTTTGGAGCAGTAAGTGCACTACTCTTATGTAACACTTTCTGTATTTAACTACGTACATTCATTATTTTGTACTTAACAGTCTCTCCAATGTATATAGGGGTTTCTCCGACTCGTCATGAATGAGGAAACACGATCTAAAAAAGGGCTCCAAGCTGGAGTATGTGCGCTTCAAGGTACAAGTGGCGTTCCCTATATAAGATTTAGATTTCCTGACATATTTTCTTCGTCTCTTAATTTCTTTTTCTTTCTTCACAGTGCCATCAACAGGGCAGCGACGACCACTGCGGTTTGTACGTCATGCATCACATGCTGATCTTGATTAGCCTCTCAGACCGTTTCCCCCAGGTATATATGTACATGCATAATAATACAAGTAGCCTTTCACATAGAAATTTCAAAACTTAAATTAAAACACTCGTTTCTATTTTGCGACTCTCAATATCCCCTCAAGAGTATAGACCGCACTACGCTCAACAAGATAAGGGACCACTTATGCGGTGGTAATGGATGGAATGTATGGTGGAGGACGGACGGTTTAGAGATCCCGAAAGCTCGTACTAGGCTATATGTGAACAATATTACAAATCTGAATGGGATTACATGTGTACATGATGGTTAAGCATGTGTCAGTTGTAACAAAGTATTCATTTTCTAATGTGATATGTATTTGTTGTAACAATTAAAGTATTCATTTTACGTGAATGAGTTGTATTCATTTTCTATGAATGTGAATGTGATATACATCTCTGTATGTTTGTGATATGTGCATATATATATTTGTGTGAAATATGTGCTTGATTGGAGGGTCAATTGGAAAGTAGCACACCCTTCATCTCTATCGGTTCTCACAAGAAAATGATAGAGATGACATTGTCATCTCTATCGGTTTTTGTAAGAAATGATAGAGATAATGTTTACATCTCTATCGGTTCCTACAAGAAAATGATAGAGATGAACTAATCATCTCTATCGGTTCTTGAAGAAAATGATAGAGATGAACTCATCATCTCTATCGGTTCTTGAAAGAAGCGATAGAGATTATAATATATAATCTCTATCGCTTCTTTGAAGAACCGATAGAGATGATGAGTTCATCTCTATCGGCAAGAACCGATCGTAATAATAGCGCCTCATCTCTGTCTAACCGCTTAGTGTCGCCACCGAACCGATTGCGATGATAAAAAAGAACCGATTGTGATGTGTAAACGTGTAGTAGTGATTAAGCAAGGCAAGCATCCTTTGACCATATTGAGCCCATTATTTTATATTCCTTTTGTGCATCAAATTGTTTTATGCATACGTTTATTTTATGTAAATTGCTATCTTGTGGTTTTGGTAGCTATACCTGTTGTCTTGTGAATCTCCTTTGATAATTATGACATGTGAACCTTGATAGCCATAGATTAAGGTTAGGCATTACTTAATGTCATCATGGGTATATGCGTTCATATTATTCATGCTTAGCCATGCTTTAGAATCAAAATAGCTGATGATCAAATCAATACATGTTTCCTGAAAATATTGAAAATGGCACTGTTGGTTGTGGGTACTTTGATTAAAAACCCAGAATAAAACTATGCTTTGATGCGGGCGATTATTGGCAATAGCCGGATGTGCGAAAGGAATTGCACGTAGTGTAGGGTGAAGTGTCGCCCGTGTCGGATTAAGGACCGAGCAATGGGACGCTATTGATCCGAGATTTCCGTGCAAACCACAAGGGTGAGGATGGGTTAGCCATAGCTTGTTATGTATTTAGACATGGCTTTGTTCATTGGTAGGCGGGAGCTTTGCACGGTTTTTCGATCAGGACTACCTGACGGGTATTCCGTCAGTCTACTTGCTAATGCAACGCATTACGCGCCGCCGTGTTTAGAAACGTTGTGTTGGGTGTGTGAATGTGGGCCCACGGCTTGGGTGTGTGTTTCTAGTTCTCTGGCAGGGTTAACGTCCGGGCTGGACCAAAGCCACGTCTAGGTAATGTAATGACTATGTATGGTCTTCTTGACGTCACACCTAAGGAAGTGTGTCGGGCAAAAGTTGATCATTCCTTGCGGGTAAAGATGCACACCTCTGCAGAGTTTAAATCTAATCGATTAGCCGCGCTCGCGGTCATGAGCACTTGGTGATGTCATTCCAATGTTAGATATTTTATTATTTCAAAAAGGGTTGGTATCATTTTGTTTTGCAAACTGTGTTTTATGTCAAAGGGCCGACATTGATGGAATTTCACGAATGTGAATGATTCGTCGCTCACGTCATGGAGGACTGTGAGTGTTATTAATGCTTTACTTATTTGCTATCAATTAATCTTGCTCTTTTAAATTCCGATTGCAAATAACTTGGTTTCCAAATTCAAATTCGCTTTACGCAAATTAACTGTAGAAACCTTTCCTTTGAAGCGGCCTGCATGTATGATAGGCTTTGCTCAAGTCTTGCTGAGTATGTAAAATACTCACCCTTGCCTAATTATATTGTAGGTGGTCGAGTTAGCGTAGCTTCGAAGTTGTCCATCGTAAGTTGCGGGATCCTCTTCGTTGTATTCTATCTGGAGTTTATGCCTGGTCAGTTGCCTGCGGGATTGGATGGGTAAACCACAAGGCTTGCTTCTTTTGCTGCTATATTTCTCTGAGTTGTAATATTATCTGTATAATCGTTTCCGCTTAATTAATGTTTTTGTATGGTTGTGATTTCCAATTGTTGTAAACATGTGAGTGCTAGCTACTGATCCAGGGAATAACACAGTAATCACATGGAGGTTCCTGTTCATCCGAACGGGGTCTCACATAAACATAGTATAACATACCATTTTTCATTTATATCAGTACCATCTCATTCTTTCATTATTGCAATATTTGTCTGTACTACATCCTAATAATGCACACCACGTAGATTATATCGATATAGTCGAGTAAACATTCTTCAATGAATCATCCTCTCAATCCCTTCATCCCGTGGAGACCCACCAGATAAAGGATCAAAATGTTTTATTTTTAATGATAATTTTTAGCATATTCTCTTCTTACTTAGCGATTGTAAACCACGTGCCATAGACTTTTATTACATAATATATTTTGATTCCTAATTTGTAAATATACAATCAAATTTCTTACCTTATTTTATTTTTCTCTCGAATTAGAATCTTTATGGAATATTAATTATAAATAAAACCATTTTCAAAATTTTCACTTAGTATTAAATTTAAAACAATCGCTATTTTTTATGTTTATTCTGAATTTGCATATTTCTTGGACTATACTTCATATAGATTTTTTTAGTTTTAGTTTAGAATTCACACATAAATCTAGTTGTTAATTTTTATTTTGAACAAATTATTTTTATTGTATCTCACAAGGACTCTTTCATTTAATCTAAATTTTTTTATGTAGTTATGAATATGTGTTATTTTTTATTGTACATGACATGGGCTCTTTCTTTTAATCTAAATTTTAATTTTATTTAATCTCAAATATTTGTTATTTTTATTGTACTTGGCATGGCTCTTTCATGTAATCTATTTTTAAAATTTTGAATTTTAGTTTTAGGTTAGTATTGGTATACATATCCAATTGCTAATTTTCTTCTAATTTTTGTTCTAAATTTCAGTTATTTAGGATTTTAATTTGGATTTAGTATGAAAATGAAATTTCTATTTTCCTTATTGAATTATGAATATCTGATATTTTTGTTGTTATTATTTATTAAAATTTTAATTTCAATTTTAGGTTATAATTTATATACAAATGTAATTGCTAATTTGATCTAATTTTTGTTTTGGGTTTGAATGAAAATCACATTGTTAATTACTTTTATTTTAAAATTTTAATTTATAATATTTTTATTTAATTATAAATATTAGTTTTAGTTTAGAATTGTATACAAATCCAACTACTAATTTTAATCTATATTTATTCCAAATTTCAGCTATATATGGGTTTTAATTTGGAGTTTGTACGAAAATCAAATGGCTAATTTTATTTTACTTTTTATTTTGAATTTTTGTTATTTTTATTTTACTTGGCATGAACTATCTTTATTTTAATCTAAACCATTATAATTCGATCCCACTAGATGGAAGATCTTTTGTTTCTTCTTTAAATAATAACATCCAACAAGTGATATAGTTCAATTTAGTTAGGGTTTACCAAATTAAGAGTCAAATGTTTTGCTATTTGTGAGAATTTCTAGCATTTTTTTGTTTGAAAGATCTAATGGCAGTTGTAATTAAGGTCCACCAAATTAAGTGCTAAAAGTTTTATTTTTTTGTGAGAATTTCTAGTATATTTCTCTTTTTTAGCAACTCTCGTGAGATTTAAATGAAAAATCTGTGACGAAAAGCCTCAGGCAAAGGGTTTGCATAGAATGCTTCCACAATGATGTCTTACATATATGAGAAAATATCTGATGCAACCAAGCCTAACGGTGCAACCACGATGCAACCCAACTAAAAAAAGTTTCAAAAAATTCTGAAAAAAATCATGGATGTACATCTCAGCTTACCCCATCTACATATAAAATTTCATGATCACCGGCGTACTGCTCGGCCTACGGCTTTCTTTGGATGCAGAGGTCCTAGATGCCCCACGGGGCGTTGGAATGGCTACCGGCTTGTGATTTCTAATGTGGGCAAATTGGTAGCTAAGGTGAGAATTTTATTGGCATGGACTCTCTTTTTTTAATCTAAGCTGTTATAACTCGATCCTGCTAGATGAACAGTTATATGTTATTTTTAAAATAATAGCATCGAATGGGTGATATAATTCAATTTAGTTAGTGTCCACTAAATTAAGGGTTAGATGTTTTTCTTTTATGTGAGAATTTCTAGTATATTCCTATTAAGATCCGATGGCAATTGTAATTAATATCCACCGGATTAAGAGCTAGATGCTTTACTTTTTTGTGAGAATTTCTAGCATATTTCTCTTTTTTCTTATCAACTCTCATGTGCTTTTAATATATAATGGATATACAACCATCTAAGCATCTACAAAGAGCAGTTTGCATTAGAGGAGATGATGACTTAGAAGGGTGTATGATGATAGTGCTTGCAGCGTATGAAGAAGCTAGCACGTGTCGTGCATTACTATACCAAGTGTTCCTCTACGTGTAAGTATACGCTTGCATGTACTGATGTACGTACGTGCATACGCTTCTACATCATGATGCCAGCTGAGCCGCCGAGGCACGCGTATGCAAAATTGCAAACCTAACCAAGCACACACTGTCATCTCCGGTGGGGCACGAGCGTGTACGTGCGCTGCATGCACGCATGCAACACCAAAGGCTCGGAGAGGAGGGCTAGCCAGCTATCGAGTTATGTAGGCCGTACGATGTCGCACGTGCAAGTTAATGTCCGTCGGAGCTGTGCGGTGGTAGTATTTACATTACGCATGGATCCACACACATGTGGAGTCATTTACGCCGGCGCGGCGTGTGCAGTAGCCACCAGGCGCGAGCGCGCGCGCCTGCATGCCTGCGCGATGGCCTAACTGTCGCGCGTCAGGTGCTCACTGCTCGCGCCCCTTTACGCCGGAACAGTATCGCCCGGGCCGGCTAGCGTAACAGCTGAACAACTCAAGTCTGAAGCGACTGTCGCGGATACAGACACATGCATGTATGAATTGAGCTCGAGAGAGATTATCGATCCATCTGTAATTGACACGATCAACGGCCCACCCAACCTAATTTGCCTACGATCGATGTATTCCCTCAAAAATGGAACAGCATGCGTTCCTAGAGATTGCAAATTGAAGGCAAATTAAGTTCCTCGCGCGAGGCAACCTGAAGAAAACAGATGCCAAGGAAGACCTTTTAAAGTTCCAATTGTGAGGGTGTGATTGTGGTTCAGATAAAAACGACTACGTAGCAGCCAGCCGAAGTGGCAAGAAACAGGGGTGGCGCAGGAACGAACCAAAAGCGAGCTAGCTAGTTCCGCGGCTGGTCCTGCATGCGTGACGGCCGTACCCCGGCGCGCAAGCGGCCGTGCAGGGCGCAGCTAGCCGGCCTCGTGTTCCGGCATCCACGCATGCATGTATCCCCAGTACTCCAGAGGCGATGGATGCGTGCGTATGTACAGCTATTAATCATGCCCAACTGTTATGGTCCAGCCGCCCAGCACCGGCAGGCAGGCAGCCGCTGCGTGCTACAGCTATATAACCTGCATGCATGTGCCCGGTTTTTACACTGTTTCGTGCCCTCCAGCCACGCACACATGCAGCGACGTCGTACATGGCAGCTAGCTAGCTAGCCCGGCCCTCTGTTGCATGCGTCGTCCTTCGCCCTCATCCCCAGCCGCGCGCTTTCGATCGATCGGCGCAACCGTTCCGATCGATCTAGGCGCTTTGCGCGTCCAGCTGTCTCATGTCCGGTAGCAGATCTAGAGGCTTTACTCCGCGTACAGTGCCGGTTGGGGTGCCAAAACCATGCATGCTGCTCGTATTAATTACGTGCTCTGTTGTGATACTTCCTTTTAAGTTTCATACTGCTACGACATGGTACTCTCGTCTTTTCAAGTCTACAGCTAGTGCAGCTGGGGCAAGAACGTACCCACATGAGATGGCCAGGAAGGACGCCGACTGATGCAGTTATGAAATATCAAGACTACACACAGTCCTGGTTCATAACGAACTTCTTTTTCCAAGATTCGCAAGATTCAAATTCAAATATACCCGATACACAGTGTGTGTAACCGTGTGAGTACCATTTTGTTCTGTCTTTTCTCTAGACCACCTGAGCATTCTCTTTTCTGGGAAAATTGAGTCAGCTTGAGTAAACAGGTTGAGTTAAGCACTAGTACTATTCGGTTGAGTTGGGCATGAGCAGCTTGTTTCCGACACCTAATCAATACGCTAAACCTGACCTGATCCTAAACACGGCATGCAGCAGGATGGGCCGAGAGGGTCCATTCCGTTTCCCTGTTCGCAGGCACTGTCTATTTGTCGTCTTCTCTTTCCCGTCCTCGGATGATCAGATCAGGCCAGTGACTCTGCTCGATCAGGCTGGCTGTTACGCTTTTCTCTAATTGCAACGTTCTGTAACAGCGACTCATGCGTATCGACGGCCCCCAGACCAAAATATTAATAGGCCGTCCCTGATTCATCCCCCCCAATCGCGATGCCTTTCCGGCCGCTTGTTTTATTGCAAACCGCCAAGCTAGCTTGCTTCTCCTTATCGAGAGCATGCGCTCGAAATAAATCTTGAGGACTAAGCTGATACCGTGAGAGAGGTGAGGTTCGATTGGGTTTTATTCGAAGTTTTGGCTTCGGTGTCAATTGGATGATCCACGAACCAGCACACAGAGACAGTGTACTTCAACTGTCAGGCGTCCAGAGCACAAATAATTACTATCAAAGCATTATAATCTTAGTCACCACTTTCTTTTCTCTTTTTCACTTCCCTACTCTTCCTCTCTTTGCTAGCTCCTGCTGTCGTGCATCATCCACAGCGCCAGTTCGCCACATGAAAGCTGAACACTGTATCAGAGATATTTTCCAGATGAAGGTAAAAATTGCAAAAATGCATCCCTAAACCCTAATCCCTTGTCATTCTCCTCCTTGGTGACCTCTCGGTGACATCCTCCCTAACGTCCTCCCACTCGGCGGCCTCCTCCCCGACGTCCTCCCACTCGGTGGCCTAGCCTCTGACCTCCTCCCCGACGTCCGCACTCGGCGGCCTCCTCCCCGATGTCCTTCCACTCGGTGGCCTCCTCCCCGGCCTCCTCCCTGACGTGCTAAGGCTCTAGGGTTTGGAGTGACTTGATCTGAGTGCCCTGTTCCTTTGTGAGTAACTCCAGATTGCTCCTCCTGTCTATTGTCGCCTGTGGGATTGCTCTGTGATGAGATTGAGTAGACTAATGATATTGACTATTAACTTTGTGAATAAGGCCTTTAATCAGTATACTTACATGCTAGAAAGTCTTGATTACTTCACTGTCTTGATCAGTAGTTAACTCTTATATGCTATTGTTTTTCAATCAGTATTGCTTTATGTTCATGCTGAGTTAGATTGGCTTATAAATTGATCTTTACCTGGTATCATAATCTGGTCGTTGACTGTTGATCTGATTAAATAAAACTGCTAGCTTCTAATCTGAATATTTTGTTACCTGGTTCGGTTGGAAATCTGGTAGCTTCTAATTTGGTAGTTGTTGATTAGAACTTAATCTGATAATTTAGTTAACAAAATAATCTTGTGATTAACTAGGTTATAATCTGTTATATGTCAGCGAACCTTATAATCAATTCTTTGTTGTGCATGATAAGGTGATAAGAATTAGAGGCCTTATTCACTTAATTGATTGTCTGGCCTATTTGTGATTGAAATTGAAGGTCTATAATCTTCAATTAAACCCTAATTTGAGAGCAATAGAAATTAAATTCTCATCACAGTGGAGGCATGGATGTCATAATAAGTTTTATCTTGATGATTATGATTTTACGGCTACCTTTGGATTATATAATCAGTGTGTATGCTCTATACTATCTTACTGTATACAAAAAAGATATAATATTAAGGACTATGTGTCATGTGTTAGAATAAGCATCTTAATAATCTACATTGTAAAAATATACGATATGGAAATGCTGTTAGAAGCTAATAGAAAAGATTGAACGACTGAAGAGCATGAATTGTTTCTATCTTTCTTACCTAATCCAATTCTCCAGCACGCTACCGTCTGTGATTATCTTTTTGTCCCTATACCCTCAGCAGAACTTCCATCATTAGTATCTGTTGTTCGAAATTTTCTTCTACTTAGATATTTTTGCAACGACATTTATAAGACACAATCAATTATAGATTTAACAATTGAATAACTCAACATTCTAGATACATCGAGGCAATAGCTTGTCTTCTTATTATAATATTGATGAATTCTAAGGTAAAATCCATTTCATTCCACAATTCTTCCTGAAAGGTGTCATACGCTGATTTATCGTTATCACTTTATCCTCATCCCCAAATGAGAATATCATAGGAAGCCATGCTTCTTGAATTAACGATGACTTAATGAACTCTATAATTTAAGAAGCAGGCGCTCTATGGTGTTCTCGTTCGGGGATGAAGATGAAGTGGAAGTGATAAATCAGGATATGACAACGTTCATGACGAACTGTAGAATGAAATGAATTTTACCTTAGAATCCATCAATGTTATAATAAGAAGAGATGAAAGTGCTACAAAACTTCATATTTTAAGACGATCAGATTAGATAAGCTGTTGTCTCGATGCATCTAGAATGTTTAGTTATTCAATTGCTAAATCAATAACTGGTTGTGCCTTATAAATATCGTTACAAAAATATCTAAGGAGAAGAAAATTTCGAACAACAGATACTAATGATGGAAGTTTTGTTAGGGTGTAGGGAAAAAAGAGGATCACATACAATTATATTTAGAAACCGTCTAAGATGTTATAGTATCACAGGTTGTTCTATTATAAAACCTATAGTATCATAGATAGTTTCTAATTAGAACCGTCTGTGATGTTGATATCACAGACGGTTTAGAAACCGTTTGTGATATGTTGTTATATTATTGACACATGGTTACAGATGATTCAAAAAACTGTCTGTTATGATGATTCTAAACCGACTGTGATGGTATAATCTGTAGCACTGACCGACCGATCACATTCGCACTATTGGAACCGCGCCCGAGCGCGGTCGAGCATAGCCAACGGACGCACGCACCATGCGTACACGGCACATCAGTCAGATCCGCGCCTCTAAACGTAGAGCACGTACCAAACCCCCACAAAATCACCTGACCTGACGATCTCCATCCACCGTCACCAGTCACCACGCCAAGCCAATTAGGTGTAGGCAGCGCCATCCACCCGGGCCAAAATCTACCCGCGGCGCCCGCGCGGATCACATGAAGTGAGACAGCATTGACCGTGCGGCGCAGGGCGCAGGACAGTCCGGGCACTGTGGAACTGGGACTTGGCGCGTGCGCGCCCCAGCGCCAGGCGCCAGCGAACACCCGCCCCCCCGCGCGCTTAATTTGCGCCCGAAACGCCCTCCAAACTCCATGCGTACAGCCACGCAACGGCAGCGCCCACGCGGCTTGCACAGTGTGGCGTTCCAACCCGGCCCAGCGGCCACCGCGTACGGCCGCGAGCGAGAGCAGCCGGAGAATAGATAGGGACGGAGGAGTCAAGCCGAGGCTCGGCGCGGAGAGGCGCGCGGGGCTCGCGTTTGCTCCCCGTCACGGGATTCGCCCGGACCACGTAACAGTGACACCCACGCAACGGGCCTCCGTCCCGTCTTTCCACTATATCCTGCCTCGCTGTACCGCACGTGATCGACCGATCGCTTCCCGCTCCTCCTCTTCCTCGCCGACTCCGGGGCCCGCGTGGACCTCCCCCACCTGTCAGCAAGACTGATGCCCTCCACCGTCAAGACCCCGCCTCCTGCTTAGTACTGCTGCACTAACACTCCTGTACAAATTGCTACTAGTCTCAGACTCTCAGTCTACTAGACGACTACCAACACTGCTGCTCCTGCTCGCTCCGGAGCAATTTGTTAGTGGTAGAAGATAGAGAGTGGCGTGCGCGCGTGTGGCATTGTTGGAGGAGAGGAGGGAGGGATAGATGTTGGTGGGGATGGAGGGGGAGGCGATGATGGCGGCGGCGAGCTCCGAATGCAGCAGCGGCTGCCAGTCCGGATGGACGACCTACCTGGATGACCACTCCTCCTACTCCTGCGGCACCGCGCGGTTCCACGGCAACTCGCAGCAGCCGTACAACCACTGCGATGACTACTCGGAGGAGGCGGCGGAGGATGACCTGTCCATGATCTCCGACGCCTCCTCTGGCCCACGTCAGCAGTACTCAGCCGGCAACGACGAAGGCGCCGCCGCTAATGCCAATGCGCATGCGGAGAGGAGAGGCAGGCGGATGGAGCCTGCCGCCAGGCGGCAGAGCAAGATGGTGGCCGTCGCGTCTCTGCTCGAGGACACGGCTAGCTCGCCTGCCTTCTTCAAGTACTCCAAGGTACGCGCTGAGCAGTCCATGTGCTGCACGTACGCTTCGTACGTGCCTGCTTCTTGCATTCCTTCTTGGTTTCTGATGCGCATTTGCCATCTTCAGGCGGTGAGCTCCGCAGAGGCCAATGGCTACGGCGGCGTGGCCGCTCCGATGGTGGAGATCGGCAATGCAGCCGACTTCTCCTGCGCCTTCTCCGCCACGACAGGCTTCAAGGTGCGTATCAACGTCAAGCCGCATTTAGTAAATATCTCACGTTATTGTTCGTTTATGCTTATGGCGGCTAATTTGCTTTGCATTTTCTCTTCTTGTAGTCTCCTTAAATGGGACTCCTCTGGGCGGCTACCAGCAAGTGCAGTACTCCCCTGTTCCTGCCAAACCGATGCCCACAAGACAAGTGAGCATTCACCCCAACGTGTTGCCCTGTTTCTAGATCAGACGAACAAGGGTAGCCTTATAAGTAGTCAGTCTCACAAAATAAAATGGTTGGTGTTTTCGCAGGTGTGCAGGGATGGGGGTGACAAGATCGAGAGGTGGTGACGAAGAGGTTGTGAGGAGCTCTCGCTATCGCTGCTCGTAGGATGTTCGTGCCTTCTCTGTTCCGCTCTGTTCTTGGGAGCGAAGTGATGGGCAGCTAGAATGTGTGCAATTCTTCAAAACTCCAAAGAGCCAAGAGAACTTTTCATTAGTTCCCCTAGTTCTGTTCTGTCTTGTTCTGCGCTCTCTCTCGCTCCCTCCTGTGTGTCACTATGACTGCTCCTGTTCCTCCCCAGCTGCAGTTTAGTATTCCACTTTTTAGCTGTCAATGCAGTGGGAAACAACAACCTGAGGAAAAACAAGCGAATGTGAAATCCTTTTTGCACCACATATGTTTGCTGCTTTGTCACCGTGATCCCCTGTCTCTGTTCGCAAACGTTGACGTCAACCGCTCAAGGCTACTACTCCATGCACGATCCTGAGTTGATAGAAGCATCTACTACTCTCTTCTAGATATTTGCAACAGATGATTCAGAGCAGCACGTACCATCAATGCCTGCACCAACCAACCAGCGAGAGCATCAGGGATCAGCATCTACTACTACAAAATAATCATAGGACCAGGCTGGCTTAGGCTTACTAGTACCATAGTACACTTTTCGTTCAAGTCTATAAGTCAAATTTTGGTAAGTAGTCTTTATAAATATAAAACGTATTTTATATTTCAATACAACAGTAGTGTGATGTTTCTTATATATTTCTAACAAATATTTATCTTTATTTCATATTCTTTACATACATGCATTGAATATAATGCTTAATGATAATAATTAGAGGTAATCTAGTTATTTTAAAATTTTTTAGTTTATATACTAAGGAGAAATACATTTTATAAATTTAGACCGAGAGAGCAGTAAGCAATAAAAATTTCCACGTCTCACTCGCGGCTATTTCTTTCTTTCTTTATCTCGTTTATTAGCGACTGGCCATCCATGTATATACATACATTGAATATAATGTTTAATGATAATAATTAGAAATAATCTAGTCATTCTAAATTTTTCTTAGTTTATATACTAAAGAGAAATACATTTTATAAATTTAAACCGAGGGAGCAGTAAGCAATAAAGATTTCCACATTTCACTCGCGGCTGTTTCTTTCTTTCTTTATCTCGTTTATTTATTTTTTATTGTTACCTGGCGACTGGCCATCTATGCCTTTGTCGTGTTTGATCCTAACAAAACGAGGTGACGCGATACATAGTATTAAAATGTCGATGAGGCCCCAGATGCCGAGAGATACAGAGGGGATAGTGAGCGAGTAGCAGTAGACTAGTAGCACTAGCATACTCTAGCATGGCGAGATAGAGATTATGTGGCTCCGGGGCCCCCATAAGCCATAGACCCATGAGCACTAGACTAGATCTCTCTGGTGAATTGTTTGAAGCGGCAAAAACGGCATGTGCGCGGCAAGTACTTGTGTCTGCGCCCGGTCCCTTGGTTCAGTGCAGGGTTCCAGTAAGAAACAAAAGGGCGCAAGGCGCAGCGATGCGTAGCCACTGGCTATTACTGCCGCCCGTCAAGCACGAACCATGTATTGCCACTTGCCACTTGCTACACCCACTTCGCCGATCGAGGCGAATCCCACTGCATGCTCTCGATCGTCGGAGCCTACAGCACCATCATTTGGCGCTAGTTTTGCATCATCAATGGAACGAGTTAGTTAGAATTCCGCGCCATGTTACGGGCAAGGATTAAATTTTCGTTTGAACAAAAATTTCGTCAACCCCCCCGAAATTTCGGAATTTCGGCCGAAATTCCAGAATTTCGGTCGGAGAAGATTCAAAATTCAAATTTCAAAATTCAAATCCGGTTTGATTTCCACCGAAATTACCCGAAATTCGCCGAAAATCACCCGAAATTCGCCGAAAAATCCCGAAATTTCGGTCAAATTGAACTGACTGAAAATTGGTTCAAACGATGTCGAAAAATTTTGAAATTTTTTTTGTAGGTTCCTGACACATTAGAGATGTTCTCATAAAAATTTCAGATGATTATCAGATCTGTGCAATTTTAAAAAATTCAAACACTGATACTATGTAGATGAAACGTTGATTGGCAAGTTTGAACCGGATGAAAAATAGTACAAACGATGTTAGAAAGTTTTGAAATTTTTTATGGAGATTCCTAACATACTTATGATATATCTAGAAAAATTTCAGATGATGATCAAATGTGAGCAATTTTTAAAAATTCAAACACAGAGAGAGTTGAAAACTAGTACTTTGAATGTCAGAATTTTTATAAATTCCTGGACCAATATTTTGAGCTGAAAATTTTACATAAGAATCCTTAGCTCAAATAAATTTGAAAAACAAATTTTCGAAAAGTTTACAAAATATTTGAATTGTCTGATAAATCAAAATCCGAAATCTGAAAACTGTTCCGAGCAGATTTTGGCACATAAGTTCAGTGCTTACCGCGTTCATAGATTTTATTTAGCAAACAAATAAGGTTTAAATTTTTTGAAACTTTTATAGAATGGTACTGAGGAAATTATTAATCTGTAATAAAATTTTCAGATTATGATCACACTGGAGAAAATTTAAAAAAATATAACAAGTTTACTATCCCAATTATGTCCATTCTGTTTTTGATTTTTTAAAGATAATAAATGATGTTAAATTATTTTCAAAATTTTTTTCTATGATCCCAAACAACAAGGGATGGTATCATAATTTTTCCAGATGATGAACAGGCTTGTAAATTTTTTTAAAAATCTGACAGTGTTTCTGCCCGAAGTTTAAAAAATCTCAAAAAATTAGTTTTTCATCAAATTTTCATGTAGCAAGACTTTGTTAAGGGTTATTGGACCCATTCCGTTCAAATCCGGCCAAAAATTTTTTCCGAAATTTGCCGAAATTACTGTAGCAGTTACTGTAGCAAATCAAATTTTTAAAATTTGGCCGGTAGATATAAATTCGGGGGGGGGGGGGGTGAAAACCGAAAATTCGGTGAATTTCGCCGAAAATTCTATCCCTGGTTACGGGTGATATCTAAATTTTAACAAAGAAATTTTTAAACAGTGCGAAGGAAAAAATTATTTTTTCAACAAAATTCTAAAATAAGTAACAAAATTATTTTTTCCAAATGTTCTAAAAAACCTATACCTTCACACCGTAGAAATTGCAATGTTTTGAGCGTGTGGCACCGGATGGTAGAAACCTCTGTACATCTCCAAGCTTAGTAGGTTTACATAGATATGCAACAGGCATCATAATAGGGTTATAAGCTCGTGGCACCAAATTTGCAGCAAGTGGTGAGCATCTTTTGGAAGCCATAAATTTAGCCTCTTTTTTATTTGAATTTACGAAACTAACCTTCCTCATGAGCTCCGAAGGCACGGCAGGTGACACAAATCACCTGCCACGCCAGGGGAACTCGGCAAGAAGCTATCGAGCAAGTAAAGCTCGGCATCACCTATTGAGGACCGGTGGCTTGAAAGGATCGGCTCGGCAGCACAATTGGCAAGTTAATCAAGTGATCAAATAATAAAACTGATTAACTAGCAATTTAATTAAGTGATTAATTAAGTAGTAGAGTAAAATAGCGATTAATTAGTGGATTTGATTCCCACCGAGGAAGGGGAACTAGGTAGGAATCTTGGCACGGCAACCAACCTGCCGAGTTCCCCTAGCGTTGGAGGTGATTCATGGGGCAAAATCTACAAATAATTTTGGAATGATGCTATATTTGAAAAAAAATGTTCGTACGGAGGTTAAAAAGCAAAAATTCCATCTTTCGTTATAGGAACTTGTAAGATAGCCTGTGCACTTGCGCATGCATTATCTTTAAAGCATGTTTAAATGACCCAGAAATACATATACGAGTTTGCTTTTTGGAAAAAAATCGTTGCAAAATTTCATTTGTGATATTTACATATTATATATTAAGAGAGAGTTAGTCGCCGTTTGAACTGGCGACTGGCTCTCTGTCGCTAATTAAGGTTTAGGTCAAGTTATCCATTTTAATAGACGATATTGTGGGCTATCCTATTTTCTCTTTTGTTGGCAGTCACAATAAATGAAATATTGTGATAAAATAAAGCTAGTGTTTATTGCTTCTTTAATTGGATGTGCAGTCTTTATCCCACTTGTTCTCAGTCTTCCTCTTTCATATCCTCTTTTATCCCATCAGATGGTGAACACTCACCGCAATGGAAATCGGATTGATCTGAATAACGAGGATCCTGAGAACAATAATGCACAGAATCTTCCGTCACCTACTCCAGCTGAAGGCCCAAGTTAGCAGCAAATGATGGCCAACTAGAACTAGTTAATCCATCTCCTTCCCCAAAGCATCAACAACACTCAGTTGCTCATGTTGCTACACCTCAACCTCATCAACAGTCACGCCTATTAGAGTTTATGAGGATAAGATCTCCAACCTTCTCTAGCAGCATTGAGTCAATGGACGCTGATGATTGGCTTAGGACAATTGAAAAGAAATTGGATATTATCCAATACAGTGACCGAGAGAGAGTTCTCTTTGCCTCCCACCAGCTCAATGGGCCAGCTTCAGAATGGTGGGACAACTTCTGTATCACCCACCAGAATGATCAGACCATCACTTGGGATGAGTTCGTTCATGCTTTTCGGCGAGCTCGTATACCCTCTGGTATTATCTCCTTAAAGAAGAAGGAATTCTGCAATTTGCGTCAAAGAGGCCGTACCGTAACCGAGTATCTGCACAGTTCAACAAGCTAGCCAGTATGTGCCAGAAGATGTGACCACAGATGAAGCTAAACAGGAGTGATTCCTCGAAGGTCTCAATGACGACTTGTCTATCCAGCTTATCTCCCACGACTACTCTAACTTTCAGTAGTTGGTCAACAAGGCACTTCGTCAAGAAGGCAAGCGTTAGGAAATAGAGAACCGCAAAAGAAGAATGGCTGCCCAAAGGTTCAATCCCAGAGCTTCTCCCAAATCTCATATGGTTCCATCAAAGTTAGTCCAACATGAACCGGTAGATAACATTGAGGAGTCATCCATGGTGAAACGCCCCGACAGTTTAGTAATCTTCAATGCATCTTAGAGTGGACGAACAGAAGGATTCATCCCTTGTCACCGAAGTCACGTGCTTCAATTGTCATGAAGTTGGGCACTTCGCTAAAAATTGCCCTAATAAGCAGCAAAAAGCAAGACCAAGAATAAATAACTCTGGTGCCTCCAACAATGCATCAAGAAGACCACAGAACTTTGGCAAAGGGCGCTTGAACAATGTCACCGCTCAGGCCGAACAAGATATACAAGAGGGTATGTGTGAGAATTAATTGAAGGGTTTGTAAACCTACCTTCTTAGTAGCCTCTCCGAATCTTGGGGACGAGATTCTTTTTAAGGGGGATAGGTTTGTGTCATCCAAAAAATTTCTTCTTTAATTAATTTATTTAATCTATAATTTATTTGAAACCTCGTTGATTTTATAAAGTCTTTTTGTTATAATTTTAGTTTTAATATTTTTGTTTAAAATTTAAAAGTTAAAAAATTACAAAAATAATTTTATTGAGTCCCAAATATTTCAAAGTATTTTTTAAAATTTTTTTCTGAATTTTTAGAGCTTTTTATCAATTTTTACCAAACATACTTTTCGCTCAGCTTAAATAAATCCGAAAATAAGACCCACATGTCAGAACCTTCTCCTACCTCCAACCAGGCAACCAAAAGACTAGAGAACCTGTGTCGCTCCCTCCTCCATTGACCAAAATTTTAAACTCCAAATACACGCGATTTCCGCAACAAATCCTTCCAAAAAAATTAGACAAATCAATGCCCGTCGCATCGTTAACTTTCCATAGCATCTCCCCCATCAATTCTCTCTCATTTTGCCTAAAATTTCGTGAAATCTTCCATTTTCAGCCACCGCCGTTCTCGCAGCGATTGCGCCCTCCCCAGTCCTCCTCCCGCCCTATAAAAAGAAGCACCGGGTGCCTCTCGTCATGTGCAATCCATTTGCCACTTCCCCCGAACTATTTCATCTTCGTTTCGTCGGTTTTCGCAACGGTATTAAGCTCCCATAGCCGACCATTTTCCCGACCACTCACCGCCGTCCGACCAACCCTCCGTGCCAGCTACTGTCTGGCCATCCATCACTTGCCGAGCCTGGTTGGCCGCCCAGCGTTTTTCCCTTAGGCCATTCGTTACAGAGAGTTGCTCTCCGGTGAACAGCACACGATGCTATAGGGGGTGTTTGGGACAGCTCCAGCTCCACCAAAATATGTGGAGTTGGTGGAACAGGGTATTTCTAGCTCTAGAAATTTGTGGAGCTGGAGCTATGGGTACATTAAGAGTGTTTAGGTAGATCATCCTATTTACATTTTAGACTAAAAATATAAATTTAATTCACTTTATTTTAGCTTATAAGTTTCAGATCTGAGCTGGAACTAAGATCTGGAGCTCTCCCAAATAGGACCATAGTATTCACGGATGAACAGTAACTAGAGCTACAATACCATATACCATCTTTTTCTTTTCTTTGATCTCGATTTTCCGGGAGACCGTTTTCGCTCGTTTGAACTCCGTTTTGATCCGTTTTTCTTTCTAATTTTATATAAAATATCAAATTACCTATTTATGCTAGTGTTATTTTATTATTGAACTTATTTGGATTTTATTTGAAATTGGTTGTTTTTCTCGTATAGATTTCGAAAAGTCGGAACGGTTTGCTGTCGACGATCTCGAGCATCAACCCTTCGACCAAGGCAAGTTACGCATCCTTGAACATGTTGATCCTAGATTTTAAATTATATTTTGAATTTAAATTATTGCATGCATAATTTTAAATAACATAATTTTAGTCCCAGTTTTAATTAAAGTAGCTAATCTCCAAATTGATTAAGGGCGTTTGGTTTGAGACCAAATTTGTCAAATCAAACCTTACCAAAAATTGACATGCTAAAAAATTGGTCATCAAATTGGTTGCCAACATTTGGCCAACAATTGGCAAGAAAATGAACTAAGGGTGCCAATGGAGAAGAGAATCTAGCCAAAATTTGGTTGCAAAATAAATGCTTGCCAAATTTGGTCAACACTACCAAAATTTTGTAAGGCAAATATTGGCAACAATTGGAAGCAAACCAAACAGCCCCTAAGACCACCTTGAAAATTGAATACCTTATTCCATTATAACTCTAAGATATATATAAAATATTAAAATGATTAGAAATATGCTTAGATATGCTTAGAATTGAGATTAGGACTTTTTGGGATTTAAGCTAAATAAAATTCTATCTTATGGTTTCATCATTTTATGTGGTTCTATGGCATCAAATTAAAAATATGGTTTGGACTGGGCGAGAATAGTTGACTGGTGGGTGCGTGAAGCATAAGAGTTGTGAAAGCTCACCTAGTCATTTAAGGACCGGTCTGTGTTACGCTGAATGTAAAGTCTTACTGTACTACTACAAGTCTGGAATGGGATGGACCTAGCTATCCGTATTGCAACATATCATGGACAGTCATGCCATTAGGTTGAAAGTGGCGGTGGGTGTAAGGCTGCCACTTGGTGCAAGAGGGGGCTTCTGGACTAGGCGGTTTTAACTCTACCAGCGGTGGAATCTTAGCGGGCATGACTACGTAGATGGAGCTTTATAGGGGACTTGTCGTTATTTTCTTTGCCAATACACCAACGGAAGTGTGTATTTAGGCCAAAGGAGATAATTATGTCTTGTGAGTAAAGTTGTACAATCTCTGCAGAGTGTAAAACTAATCGATTAGCCGCGCCCGCGGTCATGGGCATGCCGAGCAAGCCTTTCATGGACTAGACTTTGGATTTCAAAATGGTTTTCAGAAAAGTGGTTTATATGTGAAGAGAGTCCATATGGGAAAATTTGGGATGAAACTCCAGGTTGGAGCTCGTGCTGAAAATTTGATTAAAACTCTGTTTTTACCATATCAATTACGCATTAAAAATTAATTATTGTATTTGAAATATTGCTTTATGCTCAAATGAACCATATTATGCCTTACTTTGTGACCCTTCATCGATACTGTATTTATTGTGTGACTTGCGGAGTAATTTTGTACTTACCCTTGCTTACTCTATTTTTTAGAGGAGTATCTCTACGATGGTGAGGACCAAGATAACTAGGCCGCTGCCCCAGTTGATTACCTGTGGCGAATATTTTAGGTTCTACTACTGGTTTTATTCTGCTTCCGCTGTAATCTTTTATTTGGCCCGCGTGCCATAATTATCGTAAACTCTGATTATTAATAAAATACATTGGATATATTGCAATAACATTTCTGTTGTGTGTACTAACTTTTTCTGGGCTAGTACATGATACACAGAGGATTTCAGAAGTGTTTTTCCGGGGTCCGACAATTTTAGTTTTTCAAAATGGATTCCATATGATACTAAATTCTATCTCAGGTCATAAAATGGTTTCCATAATTCTCTTTTAAATTGAAGATTGTAATTGGTTTGCTTTTCAGCTTGTCCCATATAAAATACGGATAATTTTGTTGTGTTTGCGACTCAAATGTCAGCTACACATCTCTGCTTGATACAAAAATTTTAGTGCATATTTCCAAACTTATAATGATTTTTATACAAAATATTAGCACTGTCAGCTTCTTTTCTCCTCCTCCTCCCCTCTCCTCTCTTTTGAGGGTTCCTCACTTTTTGAACTAATGACAGAAAGTCAAACATCAGTTCAAATAGCATCTAACTCTCTCTCGCCATTTTAAATTGCGACTGATATGTATTTCTGCAATTTTTTATATATTATTTCTGTATTTTTTATTAAAGATATTATTTTAAAAATGGGGATCTATGCCTACCTGCCTGCCTTTGAAATTCTCGATTCCCAGCTACGCATGTTTCATTCACTGGCTCTCTGTTGCCTATCGAGTATCGACGTTGCCAAGAAGAAACAATGTGGTGCAAGATATATATATAGCATGGCTGCTGATTAGTTTTTCACCTGTTCATCGTGTGATTATGCTCCTGATTAGCTTTTGCACCTATTTATCATGTGATTCTCTAAAAAAACTGTTTTTGGATTGTGATTGTAGAGAAGCTGATTCTCGAAAAGCTAAAATCTAAAAGCATATGTGAAGTGGATTGTGGATTTTAGTGTATACAGGTAGGCTAGATTGTGAGAATCGAATTTTAGAATTATACTGTTTATTTTTTATTCTGTTTTTAGGGCCAGATACAGAATTAAAAACTAAAATAAATAGGTTCTGTTGCACGCCGTAAGAGCCACCACTGCTAGCTTGCACTCTTACTAATGCTTTTGGTGACTGCTCATCTTTGACGTTGCTCCCGAAAGGGGGCGCAATAAAGCTAGCTGCGGTGTCTGAACCTCTCCTTAGGGCATCTCCAATGATACTAGCTATAAGAAATGTCCATATCATCTATATATAGCATATAGACAACCTATTCAATAGATTAGCTATAGCATTGTCTATAAAATTAAATATTGACCCACATGTAATAGGTAATAAATGCCTTGGAATCAGTTATAGCCTGACTATACATTAGTAACCGGTCTATATCTCTCTCCTTATTTTTTCTCTTCCACCTAAGCAAAATGCTGAGATGACACGCTTATAGCTAGCTGAAGTGGCACCATTGAAGATGCCCTTACGAGGGCGCCTTGCCGCTGGTCTTATCGCACACTTCAGATGGTGTCGGAGGCAGCGCTGTCTGTGAATCCGCAGACACAGTTATTGGCTAACTTCATTTACTCCGCCGACGACGCTAGGCTTAGCTGGTTGCCCGCGTCCAACAGGTGAAATCATCACTTATCTAATCCCTTAGACGTTGTTTTTGTTTTTAGTTTAATCTAGCCTATTTATATATGTATTTATAAATTTAATTTCCTCTCTCACCGTATAAGATGGGACATATGACATATATCTCTTGCCATGTTTGGTTAGCGTGGAAACTATCCTGTTGCAGTGGGCTATGCTATTCCCGTGGTCGATCGAGCTCTCAGGGCACTGGCCACCTTCTGCGCTCCTGGATCGTGGCGAGGAATATATATCACCTGTCACGTCTTCTGTGGTGAGGAAAAGATCAAATTTGTAAATATACTAGATCAATGCCTATGCGTTGCTACGAAAAATAAAATTGATAACGAAACATATAGGTCAAGCAATAAAAGAAAATTGTGCTACAACATCAAACATCTATTTCTCCCGATTACAAAAGTTTTTATAGTTTCTTCTCCGGTATAAATTAAAACCAAATATATTGTACGTACCAATATATATATTACCAATCTCAAAAATCAATCAATCATTTTTATCCCTTTTTGCAATTTATATTACCAGCTCACGTTCCTCTTCCTCTCGCCATGCCCGCAGTGCGCGCTCCTCGGCGCCGTCGACCTCGTCGCCTCTCTCGTCCCGTCATCCACCGTCTTCGCAGGGGCGACACGGGGGCTCTGCTGCCGAAGCCACCACCATTCCGGACTATTGGCCGCTACGCGGTCGCGCTCGAATTCTCTTGATTGATTCTGTGAAAATTGTACAACATATATAGAGTACAAAAGGAATGATTGGCTGGCCATTAGTTACCAACAATAATTAGAGATTTTGCTATAATAATAAGCCATATTTAGAGAGATATGGCTGGTTGTAAATCAGGAAAGAATAATTAGCTATAATGACCGGTCATTATTAGAGATATGACAGAGGGAGGGGGGCTTAGAAGAACGGACCACTGTCACCAACTGCAAATTTATATTAGTAGAGATATAGAGAGAGAGGTATTATATTTAAGCAAAAATATATAAGTGTTATGAGATAGGAAACCTAAACCAAATATGGTTAGAACTCTATCTCTTCCTAATGTGGTCGAATCCGAACTCTCTCTCACACCGCTATATATATATCGGGTGCCCCCTCATTGTAAACTGATCGAATCAATAAAGCGAGAGAGAATTCCACACTATATTGTGTGCCTATTGCTCTTGTTCTTGGATTGCATCTACGAATTCAGGATTTGATCGTTGGCGTTCGACGACGTTTCACAACACGTTATCAGCACGAGTCTCTACCGCAAGGAGGAGGATCGTCAACGAACGACTACTACCGGCGATTGATCGCCCGATCCGATCTACAATCAACTCGCCATCACGCCGGCATCCACTCGGATTGCCGAAAAGTCCTACGCGACTCTATCCTACGCGATAGTCTATAGAATTTCTCCTGCAGAGCAAATCAAGGTATCAAATTGGCATGAGCTATTGGATCGTAATTGAAGTTGAATAGTAGATTAAAAAAATTCTACACATGAATTTTAGTAGATCCAAAATTTGGGGATTTTTGCAATCATCCAATAGATCTTCTAGCGCCGCCGGTTGTGCGCCCGAAGCCGCTCACGTTGCGCCCGAAGCGCTGACGGCGGCGCCGCGCCTGCAAGCACCGATCTGCTGATGCGCCTGCCCGGTGGTACTCTCCTCGCCGCGGTGGCACCGATGACCGTCGGGAGCTCGGCCTGCGTGCCGTGCTCGTTGCGCCTGAAGCCTCGGTGATCACACCTCAGGCCCCGACGGCCTTGCCCGCGCCGCATCTCCCGCACGAGCAGACACGGCAATGGCCTCCCGTCGCGCGCCCGAAGCGCCGGCTTGACTCCACCGATCGTCGGCCCGTACGGTGTCGCCCGCTCTCGCTGGACCCGCCGCGCCTGAAGTCGAACTGGCAACGCCCGGCCGCTGGACTCGCCGCGCCTTAAGCCGAGCCTGCCGCGCCCGAAGTCGCGCCCAGCCGTGCCGCAGTCGAACCCGCCGTGTGGGTTCCTCCCGATCGTCGCCCGGCTCCTCCCGGCCGCCGCGTGGTGTCCTCGCCCGAAGCAGAGGCATCCATAGGTGACGGTGACGCCTCGCGCCGCACGCCCGAAGCGCTCAGCAGTGGCCTCATGCGTCATCAGCGATGTCGGCTCCTTCGCGTGCGCCGATCACTACCAGTTTCCTGCCGTGGCCGCCGTCTGCCCGCAGCTAGACCGCCGCGCCTCAGCACATGTCAAAACCTTCTCCTACCTCCAACCAGGCAACCAAAAGACTAGAGAACCTGTGTCTCTCCCTCCTCCATTAACCAAAATTTTAAACTCCAAATACACATGATTTCCGCAACAAATCCTTCCAAAAAAATTAGACAAATCAATGCTCGTCGCATCGTCAACTTTCCATAGCATTTTCCCCATCAAATCTCTCTCATTTTGCCTAAAATTTCATGAAATCTTCCATTTTCAGCCACCGCCGTTCTCGCAGTGATTGCGCCCTCCCCAGTCCTCCTCCCGCCCTATAAAAAGAAGCACCGGGTGCCTCTCGTCATGTGCAATCCATTTTGCCACTTCCCCCGAACTATTTCATCTTCGTTTCGTCGGTTTTCGCAAAGGTATTAAGCTCCCATAGCCGACCATTTTCCCAACCACTCACCACCGTCCGACCAACCCCCTCCGGCCACCGTCGTGGGCGCCGCTACTCCGCGCGCCATCGCCGGCCAGGCCTAGTTGGCCGCCCCCAGCGTTTTTCCCTTAGGCCATTCGTTACAGAGAGCTGCTCTCGAGTGAACACCACACGATGCTATAGGGGATGTTTGGGACAGCTCCAGTCCTACCAAAATCTGTGGAGTTGGTGGAACAGGGTATTTCTAGCTCTAGAAATTTGTGGAGCTGGAGCTATGAGTACATTAAGAGTGTTTAGGTAGATCATCCTGTTTACATTTTAGACTAAAAATATACATTTAATTCACTTTATTTTAGCTTATAAGTTTCAGATCTGAGTTGGAGCTGGGATCTGGAGCTCTTCCAAATAGGGCCATAGTATTCACGGGTGAACAGTAACTAGAGCTACAGTACCATATACCCTCTTTTTCTTTTCTTTGATCTCGATTTTCCGGGAGATCGTTTTCGCCCGTTTGAACTCCATTTTGATCCGTTTTTCTTTCTAATTTTATCTAAAATATCAAATTACCTATTTATGCTAGTGTTATTTTATTATTGAACTTATTTGGATTTTATTTGAAATTGGTTGTTTTTCTCGTATAGATTTCGAAAAGTCGGAACGGTTCGCTGTCGATGATCTCGAGCATTAACCCTTCGACCAAGGCAAGTTACGCATCTTTGAACATGTTGATCCTAGATTTTAAATTATATTTTGAATTTAAATTATTGCATGCATAATTTTAAATAACATAATTTCAATCCCAGTTTTAATTAAAGTAGCTAATCTCCAAATTGATTAAGGGGCTGTTTGGTTTGAGACCAAATTTGTCAAATCAAACCTTACCAAAAATTGACATGCCAAAAATTTGGTCACCAAATTGGTTGCCAACATTTGGCCAACAATTGACAAGAAAATAAACTAGGGGTGCCAATGGAGAAGAGAATCTAGCCAAAATTTGGTTGCAAACTAAATGCTTGCCAAATTTGGTCAACACTACTAAAATTTGGTAAGGCAAACATTGGCAACAATTGGAAGCAAACCAAACAGCCCCTAAGACCACCTTGAAAATTGAATGCCTTATTCCATTATAACTCTAAGATATATATAAAATATTAAAATGATTAGAAATATACTTAGATATGCTTAGAATTGAGATTAGGACTTTTTGGGATTTTAAGCTAAATAAAATTCTGTCTTATGGTTTCATCATTTTATGTGGTTCTATGGCATCAAATTAAAAATATGGTTTGGACCGGGCGAGAATAGTTGACTGGTGGGTGCGTGAGGCACAAGAGTTGTGAAAGCTCGCCTAGTTATTTAAGGACCGATCTGTGTTACGCTGAATATGAAGTCTTACTGTACTACTACAAGTCTGGAATGGGACGGACCTAGCTATCCGTATTGCAACATACCATGGACAGTCATGCCATTAGGTTGAAAGTGGCGGTGGGTGTAAGGCTGCCACTTGGTGCAAGATGGGGCTTCTGGACTAGGTGGTTTTAACTCTACCAGCGGTGGAATCTTAGCGGGCATGACTACGTAGATGGAGCTTTATAGGGGCCTTGTCATTATTTTCTTTGCCAATACACCAACTGAAGTGTGTATTTGGGCCAAAGGAGATAATTATGTCTTGTGAGTAAAGTTGTACAACCTCTGCAAAGTGTAAAACTAATCGATTAGCCGCGCCCGCGGTCATGGGCATGCCGAGCAAGCCTTTCATGGACTAGACTTTGGATTTCAAAATGGTTTTCAGAAAAGTGGTTTATATGTGGAGAGAGTCCATATGGGAAAATTTGGGATGAAACTCCAGGTTGGAGCTCGTGCTGAAAATTTGATTAAAACTTTGTTTTTACCATATCAATTACGCATTAAAAATTAATTATTGTATTTGAAATATTACTTTATGCTCAAATGAACCATATTATGCCTTACTTTGTGACCCTTCATCGATACTGTATTTATTGTGTGACTTGCGGATTAATTTTGTACTCACCCTTGCTTACTCTATTTTTTAGAGGACTATCTCTACGATGGTGAGGACCAAGATAACTAGGCCGCTGCCCCAGTTGATTACCTGTGGCGAATATATTAGGTTTTACTACTGATTTTATTTCGCTCATTGTAATCTTTTATTTGGCCCGATGCCATAATTATCGTAAAATCTGATTATTAATAAAATACATTGGATATATTGCAATAACATTTCTGCTGTGTGTACTAACTTTTTCTGGACTAGTACATGATACACAGGATTTCAGAAGTGTTTTTCCGGGGTCCGACAATTTTAGTTTTTCAAAATGGATTCCATATGATACTAAATTTTATCTCAGGTCATAAAATGGTTTCTAGAATTCTCTTTTAAATTGAAGATTGTAATTAGTTTGCTTTTCAGCTTATCCCATATAAAATACGGATAATTTTGTTGTGTTTGCGACTCAAATGTCAGCTACACATCTCTGCTTGATACAAAAATTTTAATGCATATTTCCAAACTTATAATGGTTTTTATACAAAATATTAGCACTGTCGGCTTCTTTTCTCCTCCTCCTCCCCTCTCCTCTCTTTTGAGTGTTCCTCGCTTTTTGAACTAATGACAGAAAGTCAATCATCAGTTCAAATAGCATCTGACTCTCTCTCGCCATTTTAAATTGCGATCGATATGTATTTCTGCAATTTTTATATATTATTTATGTATTTTTTATTAAAGATATTATTTAAAAATCGGGATCTGTGCCTGCCTGCCTGCCTTTGAAATTCTCGATTCCCAGCTACGCATGTTCCATTCACTGGCTCTCTGTTGCCTATCGAGTATCGACGTTGCCAAGAAGAAACAATGTGGTGCAAGATATATATAGCATGGCTCCTGATTAGTTTTTCACCTGTTCATCGTGTGATTATGCTCCTGATTAGCTTTTGCACCTGTTCATCATGTGATTCTAAAAAAAAACTGATTTTAGATTGTGATGGTAGAGAAGCTGATTCTCGAAAAGCTGAAATCTAAAAGCATATATGAATTGGATTGTGGATTTTAGTATATATAAGTAAGCTAGATTGTGAGAATCGAATTTTAGAATCATACTGTTTATTTTTTATTCTGTTTTTAGGGCCAGATACAGAATTAAAAACTAAAATAAATAGGTTATGTTGCACGCCGTAAGAGCCACCACTGCTAGCTTGCACTCTTACTAATGGCTACACCCTTTAATGGGAGCGATTGGCGAGAGACCAGGGGGGGCCACGTGCCCCTAAGCCAATTTGCAAAAAAATCCTCCGTTTCTTTGAAATTACGGATAGGTCTTTCCGGATTACAAATAGGTCCTTCGTGATTTTTTGTGAGACAAAGAAATATTTTTTTCTTCGCGTTTGGGTCTCTGGCGCGGTATTTTACGAAAAAACCTCCCGTTAATTTCAAATCGCGAACAAGCTCTTTTCTAATTTTTCAGGATAGCTTAACAGGTCCAAAAATTAACAAACAGTCCCTGGTTCTACGTTCGGTCCTTTCTTCGTTTTTCGAAAAAATGTTTTCGCCAAAAAACCGGAAAAAAATGTTTTCGTCACCCAAAAAACCCGAAAAAAATGTTTTCGTCACCAAAAAAACGCAGATTCGTCAAAGGTTTATAGCAACTTATGGATTTGCCAACGGGTCATAACCGCGGGTTTTTTTAAAAAAAAATGTAGATTCGTCCGAAGATTTATAGCGACCTATAGATTCGCCGGTGGGTCCTAACGACCTATTTTTTTTAACAAACACAAAAAACCAAAAGACGAAAAAACCAGATTCGTCGAAGGTTTATAGCGGTTCATGGATTCGCCCACGGGTCCGAGCAGCCTTTTAAAAAAGGAAATACATAAAAAAAACGGCCGCACTTTTCTTTTAAAAAAACAAAAAGGCACAGATTCAACCGCAATTTTCTAAAAGAAACACACATCGACAAAAAAAAACACAGATTCGTCGAAGATTTATAGCAGCTTATGGATTTGCCAACGGGTCATAACCGATGGGTTTTTTTTAGATTCGGCGAAAGATTTATAGCAACCCATAGATTCGACGACGGGTCCTAACGACCCATTTTTTTTAACAAACACAAAAAACAAAAAAAACGATTAAATATCCCGAAATGCGTAAAAAAAAATAACCACGGTTTTCTAAAAAAAACACAGATTCATCGAAGATTTATAATAACCCATAGATTAAACGTGGATTCGTCGAAGGTTTGTAGTAGCCCGTGGATTCGCCAGCGAGTCCTACCGACCCATTTTATTTAAAAATTACGGAAATTGAAAATTCGATAAAATTTATCAGATTTTTTTTTAAAAAAATCGGATTAGAATTTACGCGGCGCGGCGTAGCGCGCTGTACAGACTGGTGCTTTTGGTGACTGCTCATCTTTGACGTTGCTCCCGAAAGGGGGCGCGATAAAGCCAGCCGCCGTGTCTGAACCTCTCCTTGTGAGGGCGCCTTGCCGCTGGTCTTATCGCACACTTCAGATGGTGTCGGAGGCAGCGCTGTCTGTGAATCCGGAGATACGGTTATTGGCTAACTTCATTTACTCCGCCGACGACGCTAGGCTTAGCTGGTTGCCCGCGTCCAACAGGTGAAATAATCACTTATCTAATCCCTCAGACGTTGTTTTTGTTTTTAGTTTAATCTAGCCTATTTGTATATGTATTTATAAATTTAATTTTCTCTCTCACCGTATAAGATAGGACATATGATATATATCTCTTGCCACGTCTGGTTAGCGTGGAAGCTATCCTGTTGCGGTGGGCTATGCTGTTCTCGTGGTCGATCGAGCTCTCAGGGCACTGGCCACCTTCTGTTGGATCGTGGCGAGGAATATATATCACCTGTCACGTCTTCTGTCGTGAGGAAAAGATCAAATTTGTAAATATACTAGATCAATGCCTGTGCGTTGCTATGAAAAATAAAATTGATAACGAAACATATAGGTCAAGCAATAAAAAAAATTGTGCTACAACATCAAACATCTATTTCTCCCGATTACAAAAGTTTTTATAGTTTCTTCTCCGGTATAAATTAAAACCAAATATATTGTACGTACCAATATATATATTACCAATCTCAAAAATCAATCAATCAATCATTTTTATCCCTTTTTGCAATTTATATTACCAGCTTACGTTCCTCTGCCTCTCGCCATGCCCGCAGCGCGCGCTCCTCGGCGCCGTCGACCTCGTCGCCTCGCTCGTCCCGTCATCCACCGTCTTCGCAGGGGCGACACGGGGGCTTCCCTCGAGCACGAGGCGCTGCTGCCGAAGCCACCACCATTCCGGACCATTGGCCGCTACGCAGTCGCGCTCGAATTCTCTTGATTGATTCTGTGAAAATTGTACAGCATATATAAAGTACAAAAGAAATGATTGGCCGGCTATTAATTACCAGCAATAATTAGAGATTTTGCTATAATAATCAGCCATATTTAGAGAGATATGGCTGGTTGTAAATCAGGAAAGAATAATTAGCTATAATGACCGGTCATTATTAGAGATATGACGGAGGGAGGAGGGCTTAGAAGAACGGACCGCTATCACCAACTGCAAATTTATATTAGTAGAGATATATAGAGAGAGGTATTAGATTTAAACAAAAATATATAAGGAATTTGATAAGCGATGATTTTCGAGAGGTAGGCAGCTTAAAATCGATCAATATTCAATCCACTGAGCTTGCTCCTTCCATAACTGCGCGCGTCTGCACACCCTTTACACTAGTAATGGACGCTACTACTCTATGAGCCATCCATAATGGGTATTTATACTACCAGCGCACACATACTGTTGGGTGTTGAATCACCTCATTTACTACTACTGTATATAAGAGCGCCGATTGGAGACTGTTCAAGTGAGACCGCGCCTTGTTTGCCATATGTTGCAGCTGGAGTAGCTGCGTGCTATTGCTCCCGGCATGGATCATCCTATTGACAGCAAAAGGTTAATGCGTGGATACTTTTTAGGATGTATTAGGCCATTTCAGTAGGAGTTTTAACTGAGTTTCATTCTTATTAAATGATATGACATATCATTATGTTTGGTGACATGGCAAGATAATTATGAAGAGAGAGATAGAGAGAGTTTCATCTAGATGAAACCTGAGATACACGTTTACCTAGACAAAAGCTGATGTGGCACTCTTGGAAACTGAGAAATGAAACTATACACTGGGAATGGCCTTATATTATTTATACACGATGAAAAGTAGAAATCATATCCAGCTATTTATTTGCGAAGGTTTTCTACCGCTCTATCTCCAACGAGTGACCGAAGAGTTTCTGTCTAAAGGCAACGCTTTGCTTGGCCTGATGCATGCACGAGCAAAAGTTGTTGCCTATCCTAATCCCAGCTGTTGCTTTCATTCAATCAGTGCTGCCGCTACAAGTTCATGTTACAATTAGGTTGATCGTTCATTTCATTACAACTGTACTGAAATTGTCTGGTTCAGAATTCTAGAAAGAGAAAAAGCAGAGGAAATTAAAATGAAATCCTAAATGGTGTGTGCGTGCATGTAGGCAGGCTTTGTTCTCTCAGGACAGTAGTCCACAGGATGGATGGATCCAGACATCCCATGCACAGGACAATAGGAATCCAGCTACATTCCAAACAATGCTTCCAGACAGGGATTAAATGTTTGTCATTTATTTAGATCCTCAATTATTTATAACTATACTCCACTAATAGACCTACAATACATAAAACTCATAATATATAGAACGAAGCACACCCTTATTCAAACGGTTAAGTCTTCAACCAATTCAATCTAGGTAGTCAACTACTTTGTTTCATATTGGTCGTCCCCAACCAGTAAAATAGTCAACCGACCAGTTAGATTTGTATTATATATTCTAACTTAAAACTAATATTTGAAACTAAATAAAAAATAATAATAAAATCAATGGTTTAGATCAAAATAAAGCGTCCAAACTAAGAACAATAAAAATAACAGAAATTTAAAATAAAAGTACAAGAAAATCAACCATTACCTTTCATGTGAACTCTAAATTAAAACATGTATATATCTAAATGTAGAATATAAATTATATAAAAATTACTAGTTGAATTTGTATACAATTTCTATAGTAAAACTGATATACACACACATAATTAAATAAAAACTAAAATGAAAATTAATATAATTCATAATTAAAAAATAAAATGAAATTAGTCAATTGATTTTTCATACAAAATCTAAATCAAAACTAGAAAATTCAAAATTAAATAAAAATAATATAAGAATAAAAATAAAAGGAAATTATGGATTGTTTTTAATTCCATACCAAGTGAAAAACATTAATTTTCATTTTATTCAGAAATAGAATTCCAGAAATATGCTAATTTGAGGGGAAATAAAATAAGGTAAGAAATTTGATTTTTGTGTGTGTGTATATATATATTATAATTATTATGTAATAAAAATCGATGACTGGTTTTTTATAGTCATTAAGAAAATATAGAAGATACTAATTATTCAAAAAAAAATAGACAGCATATCCTAACTTTTTATTTGGTGAACCACCACAGAATGAAGAAACAAACAGAGTGATACATTAATAGTTGTTCGCTCGGCTATACTAGTATAAGCAATGCAATGTGCAATAAAAGAAGTTCTGAAAGAAAGGGACGATCATCGCAATAATAAAATTAAAAGATGACGATATAAATAGAAAATGTTATGTTATGTTTACTTTTTTGCTATGCAAGTATTTGTGGAAGAAAATTTCAATCACATTTGACAAGCACTTAGAAATGGAGTGAATATATTCTCTCCTATAATATACAATATCAAAATATCACAATTTGTGTTTTGCATCCATCTATTTTTGAAGAAGAAATCACATATGTCTTACCAAGTCATTTAAACATACTTTAAGGATGATGCATGCGCAAATACACAGGCTACCTTGCTAGCTAAAAGAAAAGGTTTATCAGAGAGAAAGGAAAATAGTACTTCTTATTCAAATTGGTTGGAGCCCTTGCTACTGTAAGGGTTTTGCTTTGGATTCTGTATTGTGATAGTAAGGAAGCTGATTATCTAAAAACTAGAATCTAAAAATATATATGAAATAGATTGTGAATTCAAGTGTATATGGGTGGGCTGGATTATGATAATAATTTTCTAGAATCAAATTATTTATTTTTATTCTACTTTTGAGACTAGGATCTATAATTAAAAGCAAAAATAGATAGAGCCTAAGTAGCATGGTGTGGCGAGGTGTTTCAAGTTTTGGCCCTGCTATGTAACAATCGAAGAAACACACCCCTTGTGTACACAAGGAGAGGTTCGGTTCGGCCTATCTTATTGAGCCCGGTCTTACTTGTGTTCAGAGTAGGCCCCAACGCCTCTCCAGTGGGCTGCGGCCGACCCACGCGCGTGCCAGGCGAGCCTTAACTCACCGAAGCCCAGCTCCAGCCGCGCCGTCCGACCCGCCGTCGCGCACGCGCATCGCCGCGTCGTCACATCTGGCTATCTCCACTTTGCCCGCGTGCCCACTTGACGGCCGCCTGTCGCTAGCGCAAGGATCAAGAATTACCGGCGCTCCTTTCCCGAGGTTTATAATCCCGTGGAATTAAAAATATTAATAAAAATTAAATTGCTACAGTATCTCAAAGCTCTTGGTACATTTTGTCGGAATCTCGGATATTTTCACTAGAATTGCTACAAAACTAATGATTTTAATACCGGATTTTATCCAAAGTATAGCCCTGGTTGGTAGGGCATTAGCTTGGCTGTGAAGAGGTCTTGGGTTGACCCCTAGCACGATCGGAGAAGTTTTTTATGCTTTCAAAATAAAAAAAAATGGTGTCCCAAGTGGGACTTGAACCCGGGTCAAACCAACTAAGCAACTTGTACTACTTGTCATGGAAGACATTTGGAACTTTATATAGTGCCGAAGACACTATTTCACACCTAATACCATAACATTAGGTCAGTAGCACTGTCAGATTTTTTTTAAATTCTTTATGGTTGATAATCATTTGAAAATTTTATAGAAACATTAGTGATGTGTTACGACCATGCACAAAAAATTTCAAATTTTTGATGTCGTTTGAACTATTTTTCGTTTGGTTGAAATTTTACAAGATTTCGTCAATTTTAAACAAATTTCGGAAATTTTGACGAAATCTCGGAAATCCTGGTTTAAAATTTTCGGATTTGAATTTTACTTTTTAGATTTTGTCTAAATTTCATCTGAAATAACAAGATTTTACTAAATTTTCGAATTTTAAATGGTACTACCATGTGAACCGAAAACAAAATTTAAAACCGCAGTCCCGCCACAGAAGAACACGAGACGCGGCGCGCAGGCTAGTCCGACTGCGCAACTGTAACTTCCACTGCGAGCCAGCCACAGCCCACAGCGAGAGGTGAGGTGGGAACTGGTGACGGGAGACGCGACACGGTGGGACGAGCACGACGCACCGCATAACGGTTCGTCTTCTCTTCCGCGGTCCAGTGTGGTTCGGTGGTACTGGCATACTGCGGTGAAACCGTGCAACGCCCCGCGCCGAGCCATACTATTTGAGTGTGGTGGCCTGGGCCCTTGAAGCTGGTATAGCCCTGATAATTTCGTGGGCCTTCCAAGCGTTTACAGTAGTACACCTCTCTAGTCGACCGTTCCGATTCCACATAAGTAGGGGTGACCGTTCCGATTCCAGACAAGTAGGGGTGGGCATTCGTTTTTTTGGTTCGATTTGTTCGGATTTTGGAAAATTCGGTTTTTGAAGATCAGTAAACCGAACCGAAACCGAATAACGAAAAAACCAAACCGAATAAACCGAATTAATTCGGTTCGGTTTTTTCGGTTATTCAGTTAACCGAATTTCGAGGAGGCGACAATCAATAGTTCAATATTGATCTGTGATTCGTGAATCTGACCGATCTTAGCGCTGCGTCCACACCTTGACCACCATTAAACCACGGCAAAGACTTTTGCGGTGTCAACATTGACCCCATCGTCGAATCGCAAATGGCTACTGCAGAGATCTTGATGTAGCCGAGGAAATTCTCGACGAGGGCCTCGGTCTCCTTGCGTGGCTTGGCGGAGTGGAAGAGCTCGGAGACCACGGGGGCCGGAGAGCAAGGTGCTTGGCGGCGGAGAGGAGGCGGTGAAGGCGGAGAGGAGGTGGAGGAGGAGGCGAGGTCGTCAGGCGTCGTGGAAGGAGAGCGCGAGAAGAACCAAAGTGGTCCGGTAGGTGTTGAGGACGCGGAGAAGAGGAGCGGAAGTTGGTGAGGTCCTGTCTGGGGCAGCGGAGATGGCGTCGAGGAAGCGGGAGGCGGAGTCGCTGGGAGGACTCGAGGTCAGGAAGCGGCGGGCGCCCATGGAGGAAGTCCACCACGATGGAGCCCATGACCATGGCAAATGTGGGGAGGAAGATTCGTTCGAATTGGAGCGGGAGAGGCGAGCCGTAGGTGGGGCTTGAAACCCTAACCCTAGGTTTGGACTGGAGAGGGAGGAGTGGAGTGGGGTTTCAGGGAGAAGAAGTGGTCGAGGGGTTTGTGTTTGGTTGCGGCCTTGCGGGGGAGTTGGAAACGGTCGGGGTTGTGGGGAGGGCCTGAGGCGCGTGGTAGGCGAGTGGCCGACTATTCGGTTCGGTGAAGCGGTTTTTCGGTTTGCCTAACTAAAAAAATTGAACCGCAAACCGAAAACCGAATAGTATCAAAATAAAAACCGAACCGCAAACCGAAAAAATCGAAATTTTCGGTTAATTTGGTTCGGTTCGGTTTTTCGGTTTCGGTTTAAAAATGCCCACCCCTACACACAAGTATATCAGTGACTCGTAGATGCAAGATGAAGTTCCTTCAAGGAGGAAAAGAAGAAACAGGAAGATAAGATGCATCATTTTGGTTTCACTTGTGACCATAAATTTCAGAGTTGAAAATAACAGGTACCGTATCCTCAGTGACACCAGAACAACCCATACAATTTTTCTCAATGCGATTATTAAGCGAAAGATACAGCCCAGAGGAGAGTAAATTCAAGTCCCAAAAATCAAGAACAAAAGGTAAAAAACACGCTGATCACACCGATAAATAACAGAAGTCTGCAAGCATTATTTGTTGCTTTAGGACACTGATCACTTCGTCTGCTTGCTTGTTTAAGCTACAGACCCTTTCATGCGCATAACTATAACCAAATTCCTGAAATAACAGTGGGAAACATGAGAATTCAAAGCTTTCTAAATCGGTCTGCAGACTGACAATTTCACATCCACTGAATATTGTATGAGGAATTACCACTGGAATCTGGTGATATCAAAAGAAGCAAAACGATGCTCAGCGAACGAGAACAATATCTGGTCTTCAAATGAAAATCACGAAATACAAATAAGATCGTCCTGCTAAAGAAACAATTATACAGATCAAAGCTAGATACTTGACATGTAGTTGATTGAAAATAACTGGTATAGAATTGGTCAGAGGCTATTGAATAAACCAAAAGGTACATTGAGCAGTGACAAGAAAGATGAACTATTATTTGGCAGCGTTATAATTTTCTAGCATTGCATCAATTGTTTTGCATAGAAGACATGGTGACACTATTGTATTCTAGACGTGTAGGTGTTGTCTCTTTTGTTTCCCCAAGTCATCTCTATGCTTGTGAAGGTAATTTTTAAATTTAGAAGCTCTGCTGAGATAATTTCAGTTGTACAAATATTAAAGTATGGATGAATGATAGATGATGATTACTTACCCCTTATTTGCTTCAAGACTTATGCAACTTGTATTAGAAGGGTAATACATAGAAGCACTCCTAAAATGTAGAAACATAAGTTCAAGAGCATGACAGCTAAGATAGTAATCAGTATAACATGGCTTGGTGCAGACCATGATCATGAATCACAGATCGCGACTACTACTGACAAATACCCAGAGTTTTAGAATCTATTACATAGAGCGAGAATTGATCAAAACAAAACATGTGGGAAAATTTCATTAACAACAATATTGTACAGTACTATGCAAAAATAGATCGTCAAATATGATAAGAATAAATACCATGAATCAAATCACAGTTTATATCAAATTGACTCGTTCAGAGTTTCTACATGGTGCATCTCTTATGTACATCACAACATCATCAAAGGGTGCACGACTATATCTTCACATTCATACCTTCCATTCTTCCACTTTTTCCTCAGTTTGGGTGTCGGATGATCCTTTGTAGCACGACGGTCCTTGCCCGACGGATATCCCGGCTACACCGGTCTGCCTGCTCCCCAAGATCCTCAACACTCTTCATGAAGACCTCCAGCATCTTCTTAATCTCCTCGACCCCGAACTTGACTGCCTCCTCATCCCGCTCCGCAAACACCACGCAATCGATCATCGAGCTGATCTCCACCTCCACCCGGTTGATGAGCACCCTGATACTGTCCAAATCCTTGATGGCAATGAACGTTCCGACCTGCATTGCGCCCACCACCTCCTTCTGTCCATGGAGGGCGTCCTGATACCCTTTCAGCAGCGAATCAATCCACTTCCCCATAGACCCCACCGGAACCGAAGCAGCAGCAGCCAATGCCGCCGCGACAGGCGGGGCAGCGATGGCCGCTGCGACCACCGAGCAGATGAGCACGGCAGCGAAGGTGGTCGCGAAGATGATGCTTGACACCTGGCGCCAAGCCTTGATCGTCTTCGCCTTCTTGTCGAGCCGGTGCTTGCGCTGCTGCAGCTTCTCCAGCATGGCCAGCTGCTGCCGGTACACGACCTGAAAGGCGTTAAAGAACTCGTCGGTGAAGGGGTCCCCGGCCGCCTTGAACTGGCGCAGCTCGTGCAGCGTGCGCGCGAACCGCGCGGAGGGGGCGGCGGCGTCGTTGTCCTCCTGGGCGCCGGCGTCGTTGTCCTCCTCGTCATCGAAGCGCTGGAGCGCGACGTGGAGGTGGAGCTGGGAGTCGCGGGCGCGCTTGAGGCACTTGTCGAGGGCGGTGCAGAAATCGAGGGTATGGAGGCTGCTCTCGAAGTAGTCCTCGACGAGGCCGAACAGCTCGGGGCTCTTCCAGATGTCCTTCTTGCAGTTGAGGATGACGCGCACAACTTCCTGGTTCATGTCGAGGAGGCAGCCGGTGACCTCGCGGAGGGAGTCGAGGGACAGCGACCACACCTCCATGGACTCCACGCCCACCGCCAGCGTCGAGATGGCGCGGCTCGTGCGCTGCTGCAGCGTCGTGTCGAACGTGCGCAGCTCCGGGTCGGACCGGCACGCCGCCTCGTACGAGCTCAGCTCCTCCGCCGCCGCCGCGGTCGGCAGCGCAGGCTCCGAGCTCGGCGGCCGTGGGGTCCTGCCGCCGCCGCCGACACTATTCCCCATTGCGGGAAGCGAAGATTGTAAGCAACACTCACAAATCAGACCCAAAAAAAGAACATATATATTTTTTTTGGGTTTTAAGAAAGCAACAATAAATCAAGAAACAATGTATCCTAGGACCAAATCAAGAAACGCCTCAGCAACTAGGACGGATCAAACCAGCGAGCAATAGCGCAAGGCCGCAATCCTAGCAACCTATGAACTTCCAAGAACCAATAGAACCGAGAAATTCAGCGAGAAAAGGAAACTCAAGAACTGGATCAATTGGGGCCAAACAAGCAGAAAGCTGAGAGCTTTATTTCAGGCAGCGAAGGCGCGTTGCGTCGGACCAAGCGGTCAAGAAAGCGCGAGGTTTCGGGGAACCGGGGGAAGCAAGGAGAAGAATGCAGGGGATGGGATGGGAGGATTTGAGGTGGTTTTGTGGAGTGTTGTTGCTGTCAGGTGAGGGAAGAGCGGTTCGATGTGGGGATGGCTTGTACGCATGGCGGAGGAGGGAGGTGGGCGGGTTGGGCAGCAATGGCCGTCGCCGGAAGCAACCTAATGCTTGTCACTCCATCTCTAGCCTTGGCGCGTGTGTATGTATGTGGTGTGCTGCAATTACAATGTGACCAGCAGTAACACAACAATTGCGCGTGTTTTTGCCCCTCTCCCTCTTCCTGGGCCTGGAGGCTTCTTGAGAAGCAAAAGCAAGCAAGGAGAGAGATGTGAAAGTGTAGAAAGACTTGCGAGAGTGGGAGTGTTTGGCATGGTACGTGGTCGGGTCGGTTCACAAACTCACAACCAAAAGGCAAAAAGAAAACAGGTCGCTAATGTTACAGGCACTCGGGAAGTGCTGTATCAAAAAGAATTTGCAAACAAATTCTGTCACAAAATTGTCTGCTTTCTAGCGAAATTTTTCTTAAGTTTCTTGGCACTAACTGATGGATTGACTTTATATAGTTTCTGCTAAAATTCCTGTAAGTTTCTTAGTTTAAACTGATTGATGGAATTTTTGAATTTTGTCTGTCAGTTTAAACACAACACTTTTTTTTCCACTACCTAGCTACAAAGCTGATGAGATGAGCTCACATGAGTACAAGTTACATCTCCACATTATCCACATTTTCATGCAATCCTACAACCAAAGGTATTGAGCATTCCTTTGGACGGATACAGAATCCCAGACTTCATGCGTGCAACAGCCAAATTGTGGCCGTTTTTTCTTTTCTTTGTGTAATCGCCAAGCTTCAATTGCTATATAAGTTTTCCTCCATGTATACTCCCTCCATCCGAGTTAAGACGTATTTCTTCTTAGACATATAGACCAAGAAAATATTGAAAATAACTAGATTATTCCTAATTATTGCTCCCTCCAGTCACAAAAATTTGTCATTTTGGATAACGACAAGATCTTTAAAATATAACTTTGACCACTAATTTTTATTGTAATATAATTGTAAAACATAATAAAATTATAATATTATGAAGATAAATCTACATATATGATTTTCATACATCCAATTTAAATATTTAAAAAGATATTGCGGTAAAAAGTTTTTAAAATTTGACTATATCTATGTCTAAAACAATAATTATTTATGACCGGAGGGAATATCACTAAACACTATTTTCAATGTATGCATATAGAAAATATGAAATAAAGATGGATATTTATGAGAGGTATATAGGAACATTACATTAATTTTATATTAGAATATAAAATACTCTTATATTTATAGATAAGACTATTACAAAATAAATTATAAATTTGGATAGAGAAAGTAGCTTAGTGCACGATAACAACGCCTCCAGAAGGACGACAAGGAGCACTAGTAGTCATTTATAGCCTACCATGCATGATCAAATTCGTTCCTAGACCTCAGCTTTATGAATACACTCAATTAAAGTTCACAATGTACTCCTGTTAAGAAGAAAATGAATTAAGTTCAGAATAAAAAAAACAGTTATTAAAACCAGCCCAGTGATTGAACCGGACTGTCTACCGGTTCACGGTTCACTGGTTGGACCGACGGTTAATGATATTTTAATACATTAGCAATATGTTTAATCCAAAGCATACTTTTGAATAGGAAATTATAACCAATTTAGTTTAGATATTTGGTTGTCTGCAGATGTTACATAGGAAAAACTACAAATGCCATCCAAAAGTACCCATAGAAGAAGAAAATATTTGAAGGAGCTACACAGAGATGCAAATTTTCGGTTTGAACAATAGGTAAGTAAGGGTCTGTTTGGTAGGGATTCAGCTTCTTCAGATTCTGAGAATCTGATGAAGCTGAAAATTTTAGCTTCATCAGATTCATAAAGCTGAAGTTGTGAGTACATTAAGAGTGTTTAGATAGATCATCTTCTTTACATTTTAGACTAAAAATATAAACTTAATTCACTTTATTTTAGCCTACAAGCTTCAGATTTAAAAAATTTGGAATCTGGAGCTCTACCAAACAGGTCCTAAGTAAAGCTTCTATGCATCATCCTTTAATATAAGTTATATAATTTTAAAGTAAAAGAAGAGAAAAATAATTATTATGTACCGACTCCTCGTCTGTCTGCTTTACTTTATTCCCACATGGCCACTTGGGCTCAAGCCTGCTCTAAAGCCCACGCTTCTGTGCGTTAGTGCGTAGTATGTGCATTCACGCGATAAGCAAGAGCCGGCCGGTTGAGTAAAAATCTCCCGGTTCAAAAGTTTCTCTTGACAACCGGGGCGGTTCGGCCGGTTTTTTGTCCAGTTTTACGGATGGTCCTTAAAACAAAGCCGGCAAACCCGCTTGTTCCGGTTTTTTCTTGTTAAACACGTTTAAGCCCGGTTTTAATAACTATGACAAAAGGTGTGAACGGAAAACAGTAGAGCACAAGTAGAAAGTCGGCACGGCCGGCCGCACCAAATGGGCCAAGGGGCCCACGCGTGGTCTTTGCAGAAATCTTGAAAGAAAAGGACGTTTCTTGGTCCTCTCCTCCTGGACAAGACGGCATTTTCTTTCTTTGCATAGTTCACCGACATGTGGGCACCATGTCCATGACGGTGACACGATAGTTGACCTAGGTTTGTTCATATTTACCTTTACTAATTAAAATGCCTTTTCTTTTTTACCTTTGCCCTTATTTATTTTTTAATCCATTTGGATGAGCCGAACAAGTAGCACAGCACAATGCAATGAGATTCCAATCATGCATGCATGCATGTGCTCTCAATTAAAATTGGACAACAAAACGTATTAACAATCAACGGTAACGGTACTCACCGACTGCGACTTTGTTGCTACTACGGTCTAACTTGTTGGATCGCAACGCTTACGGTCTAAGCCAGCATCCGAACCTGCATACGTACGTACCTAGGATACACGCCCATATCTACTCGCTCCCGCGTTCACAGGATGCGCGCGGCATGGAGCGTGCGTACGTGCGTCGTAGATATATACTTAGTATATTCACACCGGCCTGAACGAGATTCACTGATCGATTCATAAGGAGATACGGAGAGTGACGTACGTCGTATAAAGATAGAGGGACACGATAACGTGAAAATATTGAGCGTAATAAAAACACATGTAAATATTATGTGCAATCTTAATTGATACATAAATTGTGAGCAACAAAGTTAAAACAACAAATAATGAAAGATAATATCGTAGTAATAGATTGTGTATTCCAAAAGCTCAAAAACATATACAAGCAGTAGTCTTAAAAACAAAAATAACTATATTAGTAATGCGCGTAATGTCAGAGGTAGTAGAAGGGTATACAAGTATACGATGAGTAAAACCGGTGCTCTGTATATCCCTCGCGCCTTCGTGGTAGATCCGTCACTGGTAATGGATCCGATCATCCGATTGCTTCTGCTTACTTGCATGTAACCAAAGACGACACACCTCACGTCCCCACGTATGCTAATAACCAATCAATCTGCGTGCAGCCAAACACGCTGAGCTAGCCAGAGGAGAGGAGGCTCGCAAGCTTTCGGTGTGCTCATTTCAGCTGTTTTGATACGGAGAATTGAGGGAGACAGAGAATTGAGAGATTGTTAATGATTTATCATCCTCGTTAGTGTTTGATCACACACACACACACATATATATATATATATAAGATTGGGGTGTCTGTCTGGGAGAAGACATCTCTCCGAATAAGCACCTTTTGGCAATTAACAACTGCTAATTGTAGTTATACAAGATTGATCACATGATTAATTTCGTAACACTCCCCCTTGATCAATTTCTTCACTTATATATATCTTGTAAGTTCCTCTAAAAACCCTGTGAAAAATATGAGGAATAATCGCATGATAATAATATGTCCTTGAAAAACTCGTGTAAAACCCAAAGGGAAAAATGTCAGGAGAAAAGTAATATAGCATATATATGTATACTTGTATTTATATTGCCTTATTAAAAACCTTATATGAGAAAGCCATATTGGAAAAACTTATAAAGGAAAAAAGTGCAATATAATCTGATGATTATTAATAGGTTATAGATTAGGAGTTTACTCCCCCCTGAACCTTGCAAATCTCGAAGTCGTCTCATACCAATTTCATGAACATATTTTTGGAACATAGATGTTGGTAAAGATTTTGTGAATAAATCTGCAAGATTTTCACATGATTTTGTTTGCAATATATTTATTTCTCCACTTTTTCTGTAATTCATGTGGAAAAAATAATTTAGGAGCAATGTGTTTAGTGACATAGCTCTTTATATAACCTATATTTATTTGAGTAATACAAGCTGTATTATTTTTATAGATAATAATAGGTGATTCTAATGAATCAATACCACATGATATGATTTCCACGAAAATGCAGTACCTCTATATAAATAAACAAAACTAATATGTGATCTGGCATTCTGGGGATTTGATAGGTAGCCGACATCAGTATATCCTATCAATGTCATATCTTAATTTTTCTAATAGAATAAATCAAAATCTTTTGTACCTTGTAGATATCTGAAGATATGTTTTGTACCAGCCATATGCATTTTTATTGGTGCTGCACTATGTCTTTCTAATAAATTGACTGAAAATGCAATATCAGGTCTCGTACAATTTACAAGATACATAATGGCTCCAATGGCACTGAGATATGGAACTTTAGATCCTAATATGAAAGTGCATCTAGACACTTATGTTATTTTGGTGATTAATGACAAACGCATATAATGACAATCTATATAATTGAGTAAATGCTTAACTTAGTGCTTAACAAATGACAAACCTCTAATTTGATTATTGAAAGGACCGATACGTCGCCTAGAGGGGGGGTGAATAGGCGTATAAAAATTTGCAATTAAATAAAATCTCCCGAGGCACGAGTCCTGACGTCTCGAGAATTTTGTTCGGATAGTCCGCATAATTTGTTCGGATAGTCCGGACAAATTGTTCGGATGGTCCGAGTTAAATATCCTAAACTCCTGATTTGACATATTGGGGAGAGATTTTAAATCTTTGCAAGATTTCGATAATCTAGTGAATACAAAGACTCTAAATGATGTCGTACTTAGTAAAAATATGGATCTAGAGCCAAACACAAAGAGTAAGTAGATCGGGCTTCTAAAATCCAACAACAACACCAAACCCTAGCTCAAGCTAATGAAGAACACAAGACAATGATTTTTACCGTTCGGATTCTTGAAGGAATCCTCGTCTCGTTGAGGAGGCACAAAGCCCGGTCCCTCTTGACCCTTTCCTCCGGTGTTGCACAAAGCACTCACGGATCTTCACTTCTTGCCTCTTTCCTTTCGGAGGCGAGACTACGCCTTCACAAACGATCGGGGCTTCCACACGAAGCCTTGAGGCTCCTGACTCCTTGCCGCCTAGGAGCCCTTCAAACTTCAAGAGTAACAAACGCCGCTAAATCGACTTGGAGGATGAAACTAGTGCTCAAGAATCAAACATGCAAGCTCAAAGCACTTGAATCCCTTCTTTCTCCCCAAAGAAGCAACTCAAATCAAGATTTTAGTGGGAGAAAGAAGCTAGGGCTTGAGAGAGTGTGAGAGAGCTTTAGACTTGAATGCGCAATGAATGAGGTTGGTAACGGTTAGAAATGGAGTGAGGGTTTTATAGAGCTCCCAAAATCCAACCGTTACCTTTGTTACAAGAAAGTCCGGATTGTCCGGACATTATCTTCGGATACTCCGGACAATTTCCCGGTGTCGGGACTAAATGTCCGAAACTCCGGACTTACCAGAGAAAGAGCAACCGAGGACCCTAGCTCTGAGTATCCGGATTTAATCCCTGATACTCGGACATTTTCCTGAGTGTCCGGACTAAATGTCCGGATATCGGATGACCTCCCTCGCCAGAGTATCCTTTTAGAGGAATGCATGATTTTGAAATTCTTTTGAGATGCAATTTTCATCCTATGAGCACAAGCATATCCTAGAAGCGATTTTCCGTCAGATCCCCTTAATAGTACGGCTATCCTTAGACTCAATAAAATGAAAGATTTACAGCTGAAGTCTTGATGCCGCCTTTTCAAATTTTAAAGTGGTGGGGATCTCCAATCGCCTTTCCAACGATGATATCTTCTTGATCGCTGCATAGAATCTCACTTGCACCGTTAGCATACGTAATTGTGTTGCCATAAATCCCCAAAACACTTTGAGGGGCCTAGATGCACTTTCAATTATATTGCTATGAGACTAACATGTTTATTGCCAAGTTGAGTATTAGTCTCATCTATTTAGAGGAAAATCAAGTGGAATGGTTAAGCAAAGTTAAGGTATGCAATTTTGGTATCTCTTTTATATTTGTTATTGCATTCCTTTTGTGCAAATGCATATATAGTGAACTCCAAATAGCATGTTGATTATATATATGCACATTGGTTCATGTCATATTTATTTGTGCATATATATTCATTTGAGTTCATTATGTGCTTTGTTTTTAGTATGCATGTATTAACTGGAGTTAAACTTCATATTGCTATAGATTGTCTTGGTGCATACATGTTTTAGTTGTGTATCTTCTCACGCACCTCTCCTAGTGAAGTTTAATCTAGAGTTGGATCACATATTTACTCTTATTCCAAATATTATCTGCACATGTACAATTCGTGTATATTCTATCATGTGCTTCATTTAAAGTAAAGACTGTGATCCATGCCATGATTTAATTGATTCATCATATTGGCGATTATCTCTCTATGCATATAGATCAAATTATATATTCATCATGATGCACTTAGTAGAGAACATTTCTTATGTCAAGTGTTTCCATGTATGTTATGCTTCTTTATATGAAACACTTGTGGTATTCAACTGTTCACAAATATCAACTCATTTATATCTATTGAGCTTTTGGGACTAATATCTTTCATGAGTGGTTTGGAAAGAATTAGGTCCCGTGTGTGTATGATGACCAAGGTATCTCGGAGGATGATCGTTAAGCCGAAGTCAACAAGACGGCGATGTCACCAAGAGTTGAGGACTAAGTCAAAGATCGACTTGGCGTGGAGATCGTCGGAGAGGATGATCAAGTCAAGGTTGATAGGACGAGAGTCTCATGAGGTGAATCGAGTCAAGTTGGACAAGGCAAAGATGTCACCAATCTTTTTGTGAAGGTCTTCATGCACCGGAGTTAAGAAAGAAGACGGCAAGTGACTATTTCTAGACTTGTATTATCTTTGATTTAATTTGAGTCTAAGGATTGCCGTACTATTAAGAGGGATGCGACGTCGAATGACTTTTAGATGTGTCAAGTGCTCAAGTGATCCATCCTTGTGAAACTTAGAGAGAGAGTGGTGTTGGTGGTGCCGGAAAGTGAGAATTGTAGGTCTCTCTTGGATTCTTTGTGAAATCTAGATTTATTCTTTGAGATTTGGGTAGTGAGACCTTATTAGTTGTGTAGCCCTTGTTATTAGCTTTCTGTAGAGTCCAAAATCACTGAAATCGGAGTTCAGAGTCAAAAGTTATGCTCGTTGCTGGTCGTTTTGCTCATGCAATTCGGACTATCCGAAGATGAACTCGGAGTATCCGAATGTTCGGACTATCCGAACATATTTTCGGACTATCCGAGCTGAGTCTCTTTGTTACACCAAATTTGACCTGTTCGGACTATCCGAACTGAGTCGAACGTTGAGCAAAACGGCTAGTTTTTTGGAGCCTCTATTTAAACCCCCATCCCGGGCTGCTACCCTGTTGATTAGAGGTGCCATACCCTTGTTCTTGAGCCCCCAATACACCCCTCTACCCTTAGATTTAAGTGATCCCCTTTGTGAGAAGGGTTGGGAAGAGTTTGAGGAGTGAGGTGTTAGGATTGAGTTGGAAGAGGTGTATGTTGAGGAAGAGTTGATCTTTGAGCACTTGATTTCATCTCCAAGCTTGTTCTTCGTGAGCATTTATTACTCTTGGAGGTTGAGGACTCCTAGACGGCTAGGAGGTCGCCTACGAGCCATCGAAGCTTTGTGTGGTTGGCCGTGGGAGTTTGTGAAGGTCGATTCCGCCTCCGCAAGGAAAGGAATCAAAGAAGTGAAGTCCGCGCGAGTGCATTTGTGCAACACCGGGTGGAAGAGGGTTGAAAGAGACCCCCGGTTCAAGTGTGACCGAGCGCCCCATGAAAGTGCATTTGTGCAACACCGGGAGGAAAAGGGTTGAAAGAGACCCCGGCTCAAGTGTGACCGAGCCGCCTCAACGGAGACGTAGGATCCCCTCAAGGATCCGAACTTCGGGTGAAAAATTTTCGTCTCCAAGTTTGCTTCTTACTCTTGCTTTAGTATTTGATTTTGAATCTTGAAATTGCCCGATCTACTTTTCTAGTGAGTTTTCAGCTATATATTTATTTGCCTCAAGTATTCTAGGCTAACTAGTTTAATTTGGTGTATTTAATATTCCCCAAATAACCTAGATATATTTTTGCGAGCTGTGTGCTCTGGAGCATTCGGAATATCCGAACTCACCTCGGACTATCCGAATAGAACTCCGGAATATCCGAATAATACCCCGGACTATCCGACTCACTCGGACAGTTCGAAGTATATTTCGAATACTCCGAACTGTTAATTTCCGCTGTGATTTAGTTTTAAATTTTAATTCGCCTATTCACCCCCCTAGGCGACATCCCCTGTCCTTTCACAATATTTCTTCATTTTCATCCTTTGGTCTAAATGGATTCTTATTCATATCTAGGGATCTAACAACCATAGGTGTTTTTGATGGATATGATTTATCTATATTAAATTTTTCTAAATTTTTTGGATAGATGCAGACTGGTATACCAATATTCCAGAACTAAAGTGCTCAAGTTATAGACCTAAGCAAAATTTGATTTTACCCAAATCTTTCATCTCAAATTACGTCTTAAGATGATTGCTTGCTTCATTTATGTCTTGTGTATTTCTGATGATGTTGAGATCATCAACATATATGGAGATGATACAAAATCTAGTTGTGAATTTCTTTATAAATACACATGGGCAATCATCGTTATTGGAGTAACCATTATGTAGAAGGAGTTTACTTAACTAGTTGTACCATATTTTACCCGACTGTTTTAAGCCATATAATGATTTTTTAAATTTACACAATACATGTTGTGATTTGCATCCAGGTTCGGAATCTTAAGTCCTTCAGGGACTTTCATATAGATATCTGAGTCGAGTGGCCTATATAAATATGCAAATACTACATCCATCAACTACATTGATAAATTCATTTGAACTACCAATGATATTAAATATAGAAATATAATTCCACTCATGGCGATTATCTCTCTATGCATATAGATCAAATTATATATTCATCATGATGCACTTAGTAGAGAACATTTCTTATGTCAAGTGTTTCCATGTATGTTATGCTTCTTTATATGAAACACTTGTGGTATTCAACTGTTCACAAATATCAACTCATTTATATCTATTGAGCTTTTGGGACTAATATCTTTCATGAGTGGTTTGGAAAGAATTAGGTCCCTGTGTGTATGATGACCAAGGTATCTCGGAGGATGATCGTTAAGCCGAAGTCAACAAGACGGCGATGTCACCAAGAGTTGAGGACTAAGTCAAAGATCGACTTGGCGTGGAGATCGTCGGAGAGGATGATCAAGTCAAGGTTGATAGGACGAGAGTCTCATGAGGTGAATCGAGTCAAGTTGGACAAGGCAAAGATGTCACCAATCTTTTGTGAAGGTCTTCATGCACGGAGTTAAGAAAGAAGACGCAAGTGACTATTTCTAGACTTGTATTATCTTTGATTTAATTTGAGTCTAAGGATTGCCGTACTATTAAGAGGGATGCGACGTCGAATGACTTTTAGATGTGTCAAGTGCTCAAGTGATCCATCCTTGTGAAACTTAGAGAGAGAGTGGTGTTGGTGGTGCTGGAAAGTGAGAATTGTAGGTCTCTCTTGGATTCTTTGTGAAATCTAGATTTATTCTTTGAGATTTGGGTAGTGAGACCTTATTAGTTGTGTAGCCCTTGTTATTAGCTTTCTGTAGAGTCCAAAATCACTGAAATCGGAGTTCAGAGTCAAAAGTTATGCTCGTTTTCGTCGGGCTGTTCTGTGCAATTCGGACTATCCGAAGATGAACTCGGAGTATCCGAATGTTCGGACTATCCGAACATATTTTCGGACTATCCGAGCTGAGTCTCTTTGTTACACCAAATTTGACCTGTTCGGACTATCCGAACGAGTCGAACGTTGAGCAAAAGCGGCTAGTTTTTGGAGCCTCTATTTAAACCCCCATCCCGGGCTGCTACCCTGTTGATTAGAGGTGCCATACCCTTGTTCTTGAGCCCCCAATACACCCCTCTACCCTTAGATTTAAGTGATCCCCTTTGTGAGAAGGGTTGGGAAGAGTTTGAGGAGTGAGGTGTTAGGATTGAGTTGGAAGAGGTGTATGTTGAGGAAGAGTTGATCTTTGAGCACTTGATTTCATCTCCAAGCTTGTTCTTCGTGAGCATTTATTACTCTTGGAGGTTGAGGACTCCTAGGCGGCTAGGAGGTCGCCTCGAGCCATCGAAGCTTTGTGTGGTTGGCCGTGGGAGTTTGTGAAGGTCGATTCCGCCTCGCAGAAAGGAATCAAAGAAGTGAAGTCCATGAGTGCATTTGTGCAACACCTTGGTGGAAGAGGGTTGAAAGAGACCCCGGTTCAAGTGTGACCGAGCCGACCGTGAAGTGCATTTGTGCAACACCGGGAGGAAAAGGGTTGAAAGAGACCCGGCTCAAGTGTGACCGAGCCGCCTCAAGGAGACGGGATCCTCAGGATCCGAACTTCGGTGAAAAATTTTCGTCTCCAAGTTTGCTTCTTACTCTTGCTTTAGTATTTGATTTTGAATCTTGAAATTGCCCGATCTACTTTTCTAGTGAGTTTTCAGCTATATATTTATTTGCCTCAAGTATTCTAGGCTAACTAGTTTAATTTGGTGTATTTAATATTCCCCAAATAACCTAGATATATTTTTTAAGTGTGCTCTGGAGCATTGAATATCCGAACTCACCTCGGACTATCCGAATAGAACTCCGAATATCCGAATAATACCGGACTATCCGACTCACTTCGGACGTTCAAGTATATTCAATACTCAACTGTTAATTTCATGTGATTTAGTTTTAAATTTTAATTCCTATTCACCCCCTAGGCGACATCCTGTCCTTTCACAATATTTCTTCATTTTCATCCTTTGGTCTAAATGGATTCTTATTCATATCTAGGGATCTAACAACCATAGGTGTTTTTGATGGATATGATTTATCTATATTAAATTTTTCTTAACGGAGAATATGTTTCATCATAGTCGATGCCGATTTCTACGTGAACTCTCATGCTCTAGCCTCGCTTTGTATCTCACCACATCATAGTTTTTATTCCTTTTTCAAACGAAAACCCATTTAGTTTCCACAAGGAAGACATTATGATTTATGAGGACCATTGCCAAGTTAAATAATTATTCCCATCCAAAGTGAGTTTAGCAAACTCCTTTTTAGTAATGTCACTATGTCCTACATGAAATAATCATGTGTTAATTTACTATGAGAGTAAATTAAATCATATGCATATAGCATAATATAATTTTGGATGAGTCCAAAAATAAATAAATTTGGTGTAGACCTATAATACAGGCGACTTTCATCACTGCAAATGTCCTAAGACATACTCTATACTATTAAATATTAGGTAAACACAATGAAGGTAATCATCATATTGAAATACAATATAATGTAGATCTCACAAGAATGGATAAGATATTTTTCGCTATAGACACGGACTCTGTTTCATAGGAACGAACATTGCTACAAATGCAGCCAGTGCCATAGATTCCATTACCTTGTGCCAATATAATAGAAGGTAGCCACCAATTTTGTAAAAACACAGTGACACATATATCAATATGTAATTTGTAAAGACCTGAGGGTCTATTATGCATATTTACAAGAGGTGAATTAAGTACAATTGAATTCTATAAAGCTTGATGGCTTAAATAAGAATATGCAACATAAAGTATTATGTGATATATTTAAAACCTGAGGGCTAAAAAAATATTTACATAATGTAAATATAGATACTATGCAATTTTTAAAGAAACCTGAGGGCTTTATTGCATAAATACATAATACATTTATTTAAACCTATATGTAATTTACAGAAAAATCGGAGGGTTTTTTTTTGTAAAAATGCCTATGGCATATATGCATCGGCCGAGCAGGTCGTTGGCCCATTTCACCACCGCCCCTAACTCGAGCTAGGGTTAGGGTTTACTTCTAACCCGACGCTGCCGCTGGAGGGGAGATCCCTGAGCGTCGACTCTTCGGGCCTATGGATCCACCGACTGCTGCTACCGTGGAGAGGGCAAGGTGGCGGATGCGTCGCTCGGAGGGAGATGGTTTGGTGAAGACGAATGAGGCTAATCTCCTGAAATCGGAGGTGGTGGCGCCTGGTGGACCACCGATGCAGTCAGAGGAGGTGATGGGGACGGCGATCCCGATCTTTCGGTGAGATGATGATACGTCGATTTGGGGGTGTTGATGGCACCGAATTTAGGGCTTCCTACCAAACAGATTGGGAGCTTCACAATCGCAATGCCAAATCCACAGATACAAGATCCAATGATCGATAGTTCCTCGCAAGAAATCGAGAACCGCAAGAACAAAGTTTGAAGCAATCCGAAAAGATAGTATTGAAATCAAAAGGAACAAGTTGAGGTTCTATTTCTTGGCTCGGCGGTCTAGTCAACAGCGCAAACACGAGGAGGGCGCCGGGTCTACCAAACACAACAAAACATAAAAATGAAGAACAGGTGAAAACCCAATATAAAGGGTACCCACACAAGGCGCCCAAGAGGTCGGCAGCCAGAGAGGGGCGGACCTAAGCAAAATTTGATTTTACCCAAATCTTTCATCTCAAATTACGTCTTAAGATGATTGCTTGCTTCATTTATGTCTTGTGTATTTCGATGATGTTGAGATCATCAACATATATGGAGATGATACAAAATCTAGTTGTGAATTTCTTTATAAATACACATGGGCAATCATCGTTATTGGAGTAACCATTATGTAGAAGGAGTTTACTTAACTAGTTGTACCATATTTTACCCGACTGTTTTAAGCCATATAATGATTTTTTAAATTTACACAATACATGTTGTGATTTGCATCCAGGTTCGGAATCTTAAGTCCTTCAGGGACTTTCATATAGATATCTGAGTCGAGTGGCCCATATAAATATGCAGTCACTACATCCATCAACTACATTGATAAATTCATTTGAACTACCAATGATATTAAATATAGAAATATAATTCCACTCATAACGGGAGAATATGTTTCATCATAGTCGATGCCAGATTTCTACGTGAACTCTCATGCTCTAGCCTCGCTTTGTATCTCACCACATCATAGTTTTTATTCCTTTTTCAAACGAAAACCCATTTAGTTTCCACAAGGAAGACATTATGATTTATGAGGAGTGGGTATTACTGATGAAAATACCTCTCTTTTGTTAAGTGAGCGTAATTCTGCCTCAATTGCTTCCTTCCATTTAATCCAATCTGAGCGTTTTTGGCACTCTGCCATGGACTTTGGTTTTTCATATGGCCATAAGATGCTAAATAGATATTCATGTCCATTGCCAAGTTAAATAATTATTCCCATCCAAAGTGAGTTTAGCAAACTCCTTTTTAGTAATGTCAGCTATGTCCTACATGAAATAATCATGTGTTAATTTACTATGAGAGTAAATTAAATCATATGCATATAGCATAATATAATTTTGGATGAGTCCAAAAATAAATAAATTTGGTGTAGACCTATAATACAGACGACTTTCATCACTGCAAATGTCCTAAGACATACTCTATACTATTAAATATTAGGTAAACACAATGAAGGTAATCATCATATTGAAATACAATATAATGTAGATCTCACAGTAATGGATAAGATATTTGCTGCTATAGACACGGACTCTGTTTCATAGGAACGAACATTGCTACAAATGCAGCCAGTGCCATAGACTCCATTACCTTGTGCCAATATAATAGAAGGTAGCCACCAATTTTGTAAAAACACAGTGACACATATATCAATATGTAATTTGTAAAGACACGAGGGTCTATTATGCATATTTACAAGAGGTGAATTAAGTACAATTGAATTCTATAAAGCTTGATGGCTTAAATAAGAATATGCAACATAAAGTATTATGTGATATATTTAAAACACGAGGGCTAAAAAATATTTACATAATGTAAATATAGATACTATGCAATTTTAAAGAAACACGAGGGCTTTATTGCATAAATACATAATACATTTATTTAAACCTATATGTAATTTGAGAAAAATCGGAGGGTTTTTTTTCAGTAAAATGCCTATGGCATATATGCATCGGCCGAGGTCGTTGGCCCATTCACCACGCCCTAACCGAGCTAGGGTTAGGGTTTACTTAACCCGACGCTTGCGGAGGAGATCCTGAGCGTCGACTCTTGGGCCTATGGATCCACCGATGCTGCTCTCACGTGGAGAGGGCAAGGTGGCGGATCGTCGCTCGGAGGAGATGGTTTGGTGAAGACGAATGAGGCTAATCTCCGAAATCGGAGGTGGTGGCGCTGGTGGACCACCGATGCGATCGAGAGGAGGTGATGGGGACGGCGATCCCGATCTTTCGGTGAGATGATGATCGTCGATTTGGGGGTGTTGATGGCACGAATTTAGGGCTTCCTACCAAACAGTTGGGAGCTTCACAATCGCAATGCCAAATCCACACGATACAAGATCCAATGATCGATGAGTTCCTGCAAGAAATCGAGAACCGAAGAACAAAGTTTGAAGCAATCCGAAAAGATAGTATTGAAATCAAAAGGAACAAGTTGAGGTTCTATTTCTTGGCTCGGCGGTCTAGTCAACAGCGCAAACACGAGGAGGGGCGCTGACAGGGTCTACCAAACACAACAAAACCTAAAAATGAAGAACGGGTGAAAACCCAATATAAAGGGTACCCACACAAGGGGCCCAAGAGGTCTGCAGCCAGGAGGGCGCCGGCCAAGGGAGGTGGAACCCTAAGAGTACATGGGCCTTGGGCCCAAAAGAAAGGTGGTGGGTATTACTGATGAAAATACCTCTCTTTTGTTAAGTGAGCGTAATTCTGCCTCAATTGCTTCCTTCCATTTAATCCAATCTGAGCGTTTTTGGCACTCTGCCATGGACTTTGGTTTTTCATATCGCTGTTAATGGTATTGCTATTGCAATACTCTAATAGAGGGATGGAAAGTGGATAGAGTTTTCTCAATCATATCTGCGTCAGAGACTGCTTGATTGCAGAATCTTAATTTTGAGCAAAATTTATGAATAGCAGAGTTATAAGCTACTACGATTTTAAAATCCTGAAAACGAATGAGTGCCCATTCACATTATGCTTCAAATAGCATAACAATTCTGTGCTGATTGTATCTCTCTCTGAGTGAATTCCAGAGAGTAAGTGGATCTTCCTCTATTAGATACTCAATTTTGAGATCTGGATGGAGGTGATGTCGTATAAAATGCAAAGATGCATTTTTATACGTATCTAAAATGGCAAGGGCATTTGGTTGAGGTGGAGTTATGATAGGCGTGAGGCCATAAGATGCTAAATAGATATTCATGTCCATTGCCAAGTTAAATAATTATTCCCATCCAAAGTGAGTTTAGCAAACTCCTTTTTAGTAATGTCAGCTATGTCCTACATGAAATAATCATGTGTTAATTTACTATGAGAGTAAATTAAATCATATGCATATAGCATAATATAATTTTGGATGAGTCCAAAAATAAATAAATTTGGTGTAGACCTATAATACAGGCGACTTTCATCACTGCAAATGTCCTAAGACATACTCTATACTATTAAATATTAGGTAAACACAATGAAGGTAATCATCATATTGAAATACAATATAATGTAGATCTCACAGTAATGGATAAGATATTTGCTGCTATAGACACGGACTCTGTTTCATAGGAACGAACATTGCTACAAATGCAGCCAGTGCCATAGATTCCATTACCTTGTGCCAATATAATAGAAGGTAGCCACCAATTTTGTAAAAACACAAGGACACATATATCAATATGTAATTTGTAAAGACCTGAGGGTCTATTATGCATATTTACAAGAGGTGAATTAAGTACAATTGAATTCTATAAAGCTTGATGGCTTAAATAAGAATATGCAACATAAAGTATTATGTGATATATTTAAAACCTGAGGGCTAAAAAAATATTTACATAATGTAAATATAGATACTATGCAATTTTTAAAGAAACCTGAGGGCTTTATTGCATAAATACATAATACATTTATTTAAACCTATATGTAATTTACAGAAAAATCGGAGGGTTTTTTTTAGTAAAAATGCCTATGGCATATATGCATCGGCCGAACAGGTCGTTGGCCCATTTCACCACCGCCCTAACCCGAGCTAGGGTTAGGGTTTACTTAACCCGACGCTGCCGGAGGAGATCCTGACGCCGACTCTTGGGCCTATGGATCCACCGATGCTGCTACTGTGGAGAGGCAAGGTGGCGGATGCGTCGCTCGAGGAGATGGTTTGGCCGAAGACGAATGAGGCTAATCTCCTGAAATCGGAGGTGGTGGCGCCTGGTGGACCACCGATGCAGTCAGAGGAGGTGATGGGGACGGCGATCCCGATCTTTCGGTGAGATGATGATACGTCGATTTGGGGGTGTTGATGGCACCGAATTTAGGGCTTCCTACCAAACAGATTGGGAGCTTCACAATCGCAATGCCAAATCCACACAGATACAAGATCCAATGATCAGTAGTTCCTGCAAGAAATCGAGAACCCGCAAGAACAAAGTTTGAAGCAATCCGAAAAGATAGTATTGAAATCAAAAGGAACAAGTTGAGGTTCTATTTCTCGGCTCGAGCGGTCTAGTCAACACGCGCAAACACGAGGAGGGACGCACACGGGGTCTACCAAACACAACAAAACCTAAAAAATGAAGAACAGGGGTGAAAACCCAATATAAAGGGGTACCCACACAAGGGGGCGCCCAAGAGGGGTGCGGCAGCCAGGAGAGGGGCGCGGCCAAGGGAGGGGTGGAACCCTAAGAGTACATGGGCCTTGGGCCCAAAAGAAAGGTGGCGCAGCATCTGGAATTTCTGTTCTGTGAGATTGTTCTATGATTTTCTGTCGCTCCAGGAGGAATTTGGCCTTGGGATTAGATCCATTGGAAAGGTTATCTCGATACCTTTCAAACGGGTGGTCGCACACTGAAAACGGAGTTCACATGTGGCCGTGGCGTCCGTTTGAAGTACTGCTGCTCCTGGATGGCCGAATCGGACTCGGCGACGAATTGGGCTTGATCTTGGGCCTTCCTTGGCGCGTGGGCTGTCCTTGGTGGATGTTCTTGACGTGCTAGTCCAGCAAAGGTGGATGGAAAGGCTTTGCTTCCGGATTAAGCCCTCCAGGGGTCGTAGACGAAGTAGCGGGCGAAACAGCGACGGTCGGGGACGAAGTAGCGGTCGTAGGGGAAGAAGGGGCAGCAGTTGTATCCTTGTTTGGGATGTCCTCATCAGGAGGAGGCAGAGGCGATGGGTTCGCCGAAGGGGGTGGCGCCTGAGGGGCCATCTCCACCGCTGCCATCGCAAGAGGTCTAACCGTTGTCGGCGTGGGGACCTGCTCTATTGAAAGGTCGTTACTGGCTGCTGAGGACTTGGTGGAGGACTAGCGGCTGGTGTCGAGGGCTAGCTTGGTATGTGGTGAGGGCCATCCTTACGACGACTAGTGTGTCCTTGACGACTGAAACGACCATGGCGACCGAGAAGACCGCGGTGACCGAAGCGGCCTCAGCGACCACCAAGGAGGTGTGCCTGGTTGAATCGGTGCAGAGAGGGACAATAGTGTCGCCGAGGAGAGCGAAGGAGGTGCAAGATGGTGGTCTCCAGATTTATCAGAGGTAAGTGCTTCGTTGATTGCTCTGGTTTCTGGGAGTGCCATAGTGCTTACCCTTGTGGAATTGCTTGATATGGTAGAGTGAAGCAGTGCTGATAACGTGTTTTGATGTGGAGAATTGAGAAATTATTAATGATTCATCATCCTCGTTAATGTTTGATCACACAGACATATATATAAGATTGGGGTGTCTGTCCGGGAGAAAACATCTCTCCGAATAGGCCCTTTTTGGCAATTAACAACTGCTAATTGCAGTTATACAAGATTGACCACATGATTAATTTGTAACATCGGCAAACACGCTCGCTTTACGGTTTTCCTTGCTTGCCTTGCTGCCCCTTCACTTGGATCGTGGGAGGTTGCTTGCCTTGCATCGCATCGCATGATTTGCATCACCCAAACGCTGCCGCGCTCCATGTTCTAGTTTTCTGTTCCCTACTACGAAGGAATAAGAGAGAACTACTTGCATGAGTGATTTAATTTGTACGGAATTATGCACGCGTGGTGCATGACATTTTGTTCGCCAACGTGCGTGCGTGCTAGCTTGTATGCTGTACTGACTGCTGGCTGGATGATGGTGGCCTGCACCAATCATGACTCATGAGTGATGGATTGTTGATTTGGTATCTATGGGTGTGTGTGTGTGTGTGTGATCTTTTCAACGCCAAGTTCCCATGGATTGATTAGTTCATGAGCTCCAACTTCCTCTCGGAAGAGAATTGAGCTCCAAGAGTCCAACTCATGTACTGTCCGCACCGTATGTATGGTAGGAGTCAACGAGCAATTTCTTCTGTAGACTGCGGTCGTTGCACTGGGGCCGGCTATTAATTGGATGTTGATGAGAGCAAGTTTAGTAGTACTAATAACTAGATAAACGTCTAATTGCGTTCAGAACATAGCAGGTGGACTTTGACTAATGATGAGTTTGTCGTTCGTTCATGTACACGGCACAACTTCTGTATATAGCATGCGTGGCGATATAAGCAACGACGTCCGTAATTCTCGTTTATATATGTCACGTTGCATCATGAAGTATTCTAAGTTTGAAAGTTTGAGAGGTGCATCATGCGTTATGTGTGTGATTTTCTTGACCTAGTCCTTTTCGTCTGGAACGGTGTAGTGCTCAGTAGCTACAATTCCATTCAACGTATCTGCCACGCGTATCGCTCTTCGCAGGCTTGCCATCGTCGTCGCATCCTTAAAATTATTCAGATGTTGATGCACACCAGTAGATGTGCGTGGGGAGGGGGGGGACACTGATTGTACTTGGACAGTGGACGAAGTAACGAACTCCGTCTTGTCAACATTCTCTTTTTTTTTTCTATTGGCAATTTACGTGCAAGTAGAAACAATCAGCCCCTGCCCTAGCCGCCAGGACTCCCCAGCCCTAGCCGTCGTCAGACCTCTTCCTCACCCTTTCTCTGCCACGCCGCTGCCGGAGCGAGCTCGCTGGAGGCCCGCTCAGCTTCCGAGGAAGGCGGCGGCGGGCCATCTCGCCCCATGGACTCGATTGTCCAGATCCGTGCGGGGGACGCTCAGGTTGCGCCTCCACTCCGGGGGTGGAACTCGGTGGCTGGCGGCGAATCTTTGGTGTCCTCACCGGATCCGTGCTCTCCCCCCGGATTTAGCCGTTTGGTGGGAGCCTTGCCGCACGGATGATTCGGTCGCCGCCCCGTAAAAGCGGTGGTGGGTCGGCCGGCATCTTGTGGATGATGGGCGATCTAGGTGACTACTCTTCGCTTCAGCGTCTTCATCTCTTACTAGCGTTGTTCATACTTTTCTTTTGACCTATGTCATCTTAGCATCGATTCGCAGATTCGCTTTCTTAGGCGACACAACTCATATTTTAGATGCACTCTATGGACTTGATGATCGTGTGCCTATTGGCTAGCTCGCGAATCTGTCATCGTAGAGTCGAACATCTAAAAATTGTTTTGTCTGGCCTTGAGAAGGTGGCCGTTGCTATTGGCTAAGATTAAGTGGTATGGCAGCACTAGCTCGGAATGAGGGTGGTTGCAATACTGGGATCTCCGGTACTTCGACTTCAGGGAGAAATCCCTAAGTTTGACCTTAGTTGGTTGTGCCTAGCAATGGTCTTGTTGAAGGCATTGTTTTGTAGTCAGAGAATTTACTCTCCGAGGTGAAAACCTTTGGTCTGGCCTTCACTGGTTGGACATGGCAATGGCGGTGCGTGTGCGTATCAAGTCCTTCTCGGAGGCGTTGTCATTGGAGAGTTTTTATCGCGGTTCAAGTGTTGCTATGATGGTGGATAGCCTTGAAGACAATATTGCGTGATGTAGTTTGCCGCGACGGTTTCTTTGTCTTTTCTTGTGTGTGTGTGTTTGGCTGTGTACACCCTAACTGTGTAGAGGCCGGGAGTCTTCTTAGTATAATTGTATCACCTTGATGTAATTTACTAAGATTAATAAAAGCTTTCTTTATCGAAAAGTAGAAACAATCCTCGGGAAATATGGCCTCTAAGTCATAATATTTTGCTTATAAACACGTCAGTAGCGGATAAAGAACAATTAGGACACATTTGGAACACAAAAGTTTTACATGAGAACTCAAATTCTGAAGGAATTTAGGAAACTCCCAAGTTTCAAATAAGATCAACCCGTCGGGAGTTTGCTGCGAGTTGAAACTAGGCCCTGCTTCGAAGAAAATGATGCTCACGCCCAATATGCGCTGCTCTTGCAAATCCTTTTGTGTGCAAATAAATCTTCACGCTTTGCTTGAGCTAGCTAGGTGGCTCTTCGAGGACTGCATTTGCAGGATGAGTACTCGTCGAAAAGGAGAAGAAGCTCTTTGCCGACGGGAAGAGAACCCTGCTGCAAGCAATTCGCGGGAGCCAAACACGCGCGGACCTGCGTGGTGTGCGGCGGGTATGCGAGACGAGGAGGAGCGGCTGGCTTGGCTACGTGTGCGGCAATGCTTGTGCGTAACGGTACGAGGCGTTGGGGCGAAGCCACCCTCGTGCCGAGGCCGTTGCACCCGCAGCCGACCGCGACGTCCAGCCCGAAACGGCCGCCCAATCCATGCCATCGCCAGCCACCGCGGGATCAAATGACGTCTCTGCTCCTCGGAAAGCCGGAAGAGCTTTCCCGCGTTGCTCCTCGCCGCAGGGGTGAATCGTCTTTTCGGGACCGTTTCGAAAACCTTATCATTACTAGCCGCTCTCGCTCGACCTCCTTCAGCGCGCCTGCTCCGAATCGCTGCAGGATTCGGGCACTTGACTTTGCAAATGCCGGGCGTCAGGCCCAAGACTCCGGCGAGCCTCTCGCCGGAGCTCCGCCGCGTCCGGACGACCCTCTCCACAGCTTCTTCCAAGGTAGCCACTGCCAGGCAGGGTATGGTCGTTGTAAGAGCCAAAGCGCCGGCCAATCAGAAGGCCAAGGTAGAGGAGGAAGAGAAGGGGACAAGAGTGGTGGGCCTGTCTCTTCAGCGAGGCGTAGGAGTCCTCCGCCTCCGCCTCCGCCAGCCGGCCCGGAGCTGGCGAGGACGAGGTGTTCGTGGATCACTGCCAACTCTGGTGAGTTATTGACTGTTCTATTATGTCCCCTTTTCACCCCAACATGTCTGGTACAATTTGGGCAAGCTGTAGAAGAAATTGTCATTTCTTGGTACAAAAGTACTACAGCTGTAATTGATGCGCAAGTTTTGGATGATACCTTCGTTTCTTCAGAACCCCTTTATGTTGCGTTCCATGACCAAGAATGGGGAGTTCCCGTTCATGATGACCGGAAGCTGTTCGAGCTGCTTACCTTATCGCAAGCCTTGGCTGAGCTCACCTGGCCTGGTATTTTGAACAAGAGGGAGGAATTCAGGTGAGCATTTTTTTCACAATTGATCTCTCTGTTTATTAAAGAAGTGCCCAAATGTCTAATGAAACTTTTCTTGTACCAGGGTTATGTACTTATGTTTGATGGTTTCAACTATGCGTCCGTGTCCGAATTCACGGAGAAGAAGGTAAACCTGTTGTTGAGATCAAATGGAAGCATGCTGTTGTCAGAGCAGAAGATACGAGCTGTTGTAACAAATGCCAAGCAAGTGCAGAAGGTAAGAGGTCTCTGTAAGCTATTCTTTCTGTTGTTTGCATGTAATGCATCAAAATGGTTTCTTAAGTTTTATCTCCGAGGACACAGAAATGATTATTTTCAACTTGCACTTCCCAGCAGGCTATCCGTCTTTTTTCTTTCTTGTTCGTCCAATCATTCATAATTGGCATTTAACAAAGAATGATACAGGCATTTGGAGAATAAGAACGCGCCTTCATTTGCCCAGTGCATAAAAAGCATGAGTGAGATTCTGAGGGTTTTCCAAATATAGTGGCAAAACTCATCTAGTTTTCTCTCATTTGATACTCACCAATATACCATGTGCCGTGCCGGCCGGCACAACACGGACGTGGTAGGCCGTGGATCTAGACTATGACATGCTGCTATGGCCCAGTCGACCCGCCATGCTGTTAGCTAGCCCAGACACGGCCCATCCCGGTCTAGTGACCAGGTTAGTCAGCTAGCAGCGCAATGTTGCGGCAGCCGAGCTTCTTTTAAAAAAATCCCAGTCATTTTCCATCCACTTAGTAAAAAAAGACATCGTTTATGCTATGGCCCATATCTTCTAAGCTCTAAGGGTTTGTGAATCTGAACCATGTGGTACTATTACTTGGGCCATTGTCTTTTGCACAAGATAATACATGGTCTTGCTCCTTTTACACATGGTTTGCAGAATGCACATTTTTTGTGTGCAGAATTGAATTTTACCGCGTTTTATTTCAACTGCTTATATGTAGCCTGGAGTTCCCAACTTCTGGTAGTAATATGTTACCATTGGCAATGCGTATCTGTCTGTAGGTAGTTCATGAATTCGGATCGTTCAGCAACTACTGTTGGAGCTTTGTGAACCACAGGCCCATTACAAACAGTTTCCGCTATGCTCGCCAAGTACCTATCAAGACGCCCAAATCTGAAGCTATAAGCAAGGACTTGATGCGACGAGGCTTCCAATGCGTTGTCCCTACAACAATCTACTCCTTCATGCAGGTCACCGGGATTGTTAACGACCATCTATCATGCTGCTTCAGGTTTCAAGATTGCAGGCAGCACAGGGCGAATGAAAAGAATGCTAGAGCCCAGCCAGCAATGGTAGAAACAAGGTTGAGCTAACCTCAAGGATTCAGATGAGCTTAGCCTGGATTGTATCAGAATTCAGGAACCACCTGATCTTACGTTGTATTTGGCTATGGTAGTCATGCGTTCGTGGCAGTTTGGCAGTGCATTTGTGGTGTCAGTGATCAGTGATGTATATTGTATTAGTCTAGATAGATAGATTGTACGTATGATGTGATAAACCTTATCATTACTAGCCGCTCTCGCTCGACCTCCTTCAGCGCGCCTGCTCCGAATCGCTGCAGGATTCGGGCACTTGACTTTGCAAATGCCGGGCGTCAGGCCCAAGACTCCGGCGAGCCTCTCGCCGGAGCTCCGCCGCGTCCGGACGACCCTCTCCACAGCTTCTTCCAAGGTAGCCACTGCCAGGCAGGGTATGGTCGTTGTAAGAGCCAAAGCGCCGGCCAATCAGAAGGCCAAGGTAGAGGAGGAAGAGAAGCGGGACAAGAGTGGTGGGCCTGTCTCTTCAGCGAGGCGTAGGAGTCCTCCGCCTCCGCCTCCGCCAGCCGGCCCGGAGCTGGCGAGGACGAGGTGTTCGTGGATCACTGCCAACTCTGGTGAGTTATTGACTGTTCTATTATGTCCCCTTTTCACCCCAACATGTCTGGTACAATTTGGGCAAGCTGTAGAAGAAATTGTCATTTCTTGGTACAAAAGTACTACAGCTGTAATTGATGCGCAAGTTTTGGATGATACCTTCGTTTCTTCAGAACCCCTTTATGTTGCGTTCCATGACCAAGAATGGGGAGTTCCCGTTCATGATGACCGGAAGCTGTTCGAGCTGCTTACCTTATCGCAAGCCTTGGCTGAGCTCACCTGGCCTGGTATTTTGAACAAGAGGGAGGAATTCAGGTGAGCATTTTTTTCACAATTGATCTCTCTGTTTATTAAAGAAGTGCCCAAATGTCTAATGAAACTTTTCTTGTACCAGGGTTATGTTTGATGGTTTCAACTATGCGTCCGTGTCCGAATTCACGGAGAAGAAGGTAAACCTGTTGTTGAGATCAAATGGAAGCATGCTGTTGTCAGAGCAGAAGATACGAGCTGTTGTAACAAATGCCAAGCAAGTGCAGAAGGTAAGAGGTCTCTGTAAGCTATTCTTTCTGTTGTTTGCATGTAATGCATCAAAATGGTTTCTTAAGTTTTATCTCCGAGGACACAGAAATGATTATTTTCAACTTGCACTTCCCAGCAGGCTATCCGTCTTTTTTCTTTCTTGTTCGTCCAATCATTCATAATTGGCATTTAACAAAGAATGATACAGGCATTTGGAGAATAAGAACGCGCCTTCATTTGCCCAGTGCATAAAAAGCATGAGTGAGATTCTGAGGGTTTTCCAAATATAGTGGCAAAACTCATCTAGTTTTCTCTCATTTGATACTCACCAATATACCATGTGCCGTGCCGGCCGGCACAACACGGACGTGGTAGGCCGTGGATCTAGACTATGACATGCTGCTATGGCCCAGTCGACCCGCCATGCTGTTAGCTAGCCCAGACACGGCCCATCCCGGTCTAGTGACCAGGTTAGTCAGCTAGCAGCGCAATGTTGCGGCAGCCGAGCTTCTTTTAAAAAAATCCCAGTCATTTTCCATCCACTTAGTAAAAAAAGACATCGTTTATGCTATGGCCCATATCTTCTAAGCTCTAAGGGTTTGTGAATCTGAACCATGTGGTACTATTACTTGGGCCATTGTCTTTTGCACAAGATAATACATGGTCTTGCTCCTTTTACACATGGTTTGCAGAATGCACATTTTTTGTGTGCAGAATTGAATTTTACCGCGTTTTATTTCAACTGCTTATATGTAGCCTGGAGTTCCCAACTTCTGGTAGTAATATGTTACCATTGGCAATGCGTATCTGTCTGTAGGTAGTTCATGAATTCGGATCGTTCAGCAACTACTGTTGGAGCTTTGTGAACCACAGGCCCATTACAAACAGTTTCCGCTATGCTCGCCAAGTACCTATCAAGACGCCCAAATCTGAAGCTATAAGCAAGGACTTGATGCGACGAGGCTTCCAATGCGTTGTCCCTACAACAATCTACTCCTTCATGCAGGTCACCGGGATTGTTAACGACCATCTATCATGCTGCTTCAGGTTTCAAGATTGCAGGCAGCACAGGGCGAATGAAAAGAATGCTAGAGCCCAGCCAGCAATGGTAGAAACAAGGTTGAGCTAACCCTCAAGGATTCAGATGAGCTTAGCCTGGATTGTATCAGAATTCAGGAACCACCTGATCTTACGTTGTATTTGGCTATGGTAGTCATGCGTTCGTGGCAGTTTGGCAGTGCATTTGTGGTGTCAGTGATCAGTGATGTATATTGTATTAGTCTAGATAGATAGATTGTACGTATGATGTGATGGAACGGTGTGCATGGACAACATGGTCTGGTGTGGTTTGCTTTCTCACATGTATCATACTGCTAGTATTGTTGAATGCACACTGATCGGTCTTGGTGTAAAGTGAGTGGTGTGGTGTCGTTTTCTGAATGTACGGTTTTTCTCACATGTATCTCACAATGTGTTGGCACTTGGTAGTTTTCCATTTCAGGGTGGCTCTTCTGTTCTTCAACAAAAGAACCTTGCATCTTATTATACCTGTCATAAATTTCTTTATTCCAAGAACAATTTGCGGATGCCAATTAGTTTGGTGAGTGGGTATGGAACAAACCGTAGTACATTAGCATGCTAAATTACTAATCTCCCTTTCTAGCTAGTCCCGGTAATCCAAGATTAGCTGTAATTTCTATATTTGATCTTTGCATACCTATTAACACAAGTATACAAAAGATGCTCTACATTTTTGTATGCGTTAACACATAAATTCAGAAGATATATAATGCATGTATTACTTGAGCTGTAATAGAGCCGTAGAGAAATACTGAGGGAAAACAGAGAAAGTGTTGTGTTGACATGGCTATGATGCGTCAGCCCATATGTCACACACTTGCCCTGTATAGCAAATCACACGATAAAGTTTCCCTAGAGAAGTGAGCCCCTAATCACAAGAAAGTTCCACCACCTTTCAGACGGGTTAATTGTACAGCTAATTAAAACATCCCCATAAACTAATCCCAACACGATGGCCACGTTTCGCCTCGCCATGGACGTGATCTCCTTAAACCTCACACACAAAACCCTTTGTTTAACCCTCACACTTGGGTCATATTTAAGCTCGGAATCCCACCATTTCCCCTCCTAAAACAATTGATCACCCTCCGACGCGGTCGGTGCACGGCGCCATGGACGTGTCGCTTCTCCGGGGCTGCCACGTCAGCAATCTGTGTCCATGTCATGCTAGAGGGGCGCTTGTGTGAGCTTAGTAGTGTGGGCGAAGCTGAAGCGTGGAAAGGTTAACGAGTTTATTTAGTGGTGATTAACGTTAGCCCTTGGCCTTTGTCTGAATGTTCCAAGGTCCCCCTACCCCAGCTAGCTGCTAGCTAAGCCAAGGCCATCCTTTGCTTAATTCTGTGGTTGGTGGTTAAGCTTTAGCATGCAACTGGGATTAGTTTAGAACAATCTTAACAAAACCATCATGGTCTAAAACATGCCAAGTGTGCTGCGCGCCTTGGAGTTGAAGCTTTGCTTGCCATCTAATCCGTCTCCTTAAAATGTGGCACAAAACTTGGCACTTTTCGGGGAAAGCAAAGCATCGAGTTTACACTTAGCGTTAGTGCCGTTCTGTTAAAAACAAAGCATCGAGTTTACACTTGTTGCCACAATGCACAATATGCTCCTAGGACTGAGATCATAAGTGTCGCTCTGTGACTGGAGGATCTCATAATTAAGAGCGTCTAATCACCTCCAATCAATTAATAAGGAGTACTAGTAGCTAGCACCGGATCAATGCGTGTTGTTGCGACGAAAGCCGACAAATTTTGGATTCAATTAACACGGTTTCTAGAACACGCTCGACCAAAGCAGATCTCGTTAGTAGTAACTTAATGCTAATCTCCTTTAACTTTTTTGGTGCAGTAATCACGATCGGCTCGCGACTATGTCCTTGACGAATTGACCTAAAATTGAAGAAGACACCTTGACTCGCCGATCAGTCAGCTATGGCCGGCGCAAAGTTAGCTGCACGCGCTAGCAACGACGAGGCGGTAGTACCATCTGTAATTTTGTTACACCAACCCCTCTTAAATTAAGCTGTGCTTAGGAGCCGGATCACGCAAAGGCGACGGAGGAGATCGACCAAATCTGCATATAAAACGCACTTCGAGGAGAGGATGAGCGAGTAATTAAGCCGTTTAGCGTGCATGCGCCCGGTTGGTTACGTAGCTGTTCTCTTCTCCCCAACGCACACGACAGGGGATGGCTGCCCAATCCTGGCGCGGCCGCGGAGATCTCTCCCAATACACAAATGGATTCGATTTTGCCAAAGTAGAGGCCTGTAGCCTTACAGCAACTTGTCCTGACCACTTAGCTTGCTCAATCGCAAGCACGATTAGATTAGGTTAACTAAGTAGGGTTGTGTCGTAGCTATATATAATAGCCCGTGCCCCGAGGAGATTAGGTTTGGTGGTCACTATTAAGACTAGTAATCAAATCGGTTAATTAATATATGCCATTGGGATTCCACAAGTTGGAGATGGGGAAACAGGAAGGGGAGGTGTCTGAGATAAGGATGGCACTGGCATGCCATGCGCTCCCCCAAGTTTAAGGACAAAGCAAAAGCTACTAGCCTTAACTAATCAATGAATGGCTAGTATACTGAATTTGATTATAGAATTGTCGAATGGTGTGCTTTTGTGTGTGGTGTGTGTGACGCCAAAGGGAAGCCAAGCTACTATGGCTAGCTTAGCGTAGCTAGGCATGTGACAGGGAATCACTGATGAGGGGGTGTGGTAATATGCTCTACATTTAGCATCTAATTCCACACTTTTGCAATCATTTTTTTATACCCCCTGAAACCATTCGATTTTAATTTCAATCGCACAACGCTGCTCGGGTAAGTAGATTCCCGGATAGTTTTCAATAAAATGGAAAAAAAACCCCACAGAGGTGGAGGACCAAAATGAAAAGTCAAAAGCTGGATGCATCCTTGCATGAGTGAAAATGTTGAAACTCTACGGAGTTTGAAAAAGATGGTTGTTGCGGTACTAAGCATGCAACTTACCGTACCCTAAACAATGCTAATCAATGTGATGATCCTTATCTGATCTCTAGCATGGGGTGCCCTGATTGGCTGGCTGAGTGAGGTTGGTATAACTACAGCGGTTGGTTGCACGTGAAAGCCCGACGAGCCGTACCCTGGTCAGGTCAGCCCGACGCAGGCCAGATAACTTCAAAGCTAGGTAGGTACAATGGGTACCTTGGGTTGGATTCGAATGGATGTTACACTTTTTATATTTTAATATTTTTTTTAGATTTGGAATTGCGTATGATCTGGCTAATACGGATATAAATTTAGTTTATTCAAGATACGAATGCACAACGGATAAAGATATATCGATAATACGCATATATATAGAGTAATATATATATGTTGAATTAAACTATATAAGTACATGACTATAATAGCAAGTTATATATCAACCAAACCAAATGATATCATAGAAAGAATACGCTACTTAAGGATCAATAGAACTAACTAATTGTCAAGATAAATAGGCTACCATAGAAAATATGTAATAAATAGACTGAGCCTTGCCAGTAAACGAATGAAAAAAAAATCCAATATTGGGATCTCGTCCTGTATTTACCGGATATTGAACGCTCCAAATTCAATCTTCAATCCGATTTCAAGTAGCTGGATCCCATCCTAGATCTAGCCTGATAGTCAAACCCCTACCAAATACACTCCCAACCGCATCTGGCCCATCCCGTTTTCACCCCTGCTAGTACCACGTTGTAATTTGGTTTTCTCAAAGGTAGTAAGGACCAAAGTGCGAAAGTAATTAGTCTGAATAGTTAATTACTCTAATCTGATTGTGAAAGTAAGGATGGTCTAAGTTTGGACTGGTATGGCATCTCTCTCTCTCTCTCTCTCTCTCTCTCTCTCTCTGCGTGTCGTCCTACCAGATTAGAAACAGAATATGATTCACTCGTAAAGTTTTAAGCTGATCTGCTGATGCATGCTGCACATCGTCCTTTATTTTACATCTTGAATTCCAATATTTCTCTCATGCATGCATGCCTCCTTTTGTTCACACTTTATATGCTAAGGGTTTCTTGAAACAAACTACAGTTGAATATAAATTGTAAGGAGAGAAAGCGATCGATTAAAAAACATTGTCAAAGAAAGCTAATCATTTGTGGAGTCTCATTGTACAGCAGAACGTAGTGCTACTATTACATTACTTGTACCACGGCCCAAAAAGTCCAAATAATTATTCAGCATACGGACGATCTGACCTATTGAAGTAGTCATTGAGCTTGCACAAGCTACACATGATATGCATGTATATGTGCATGTATGTCTCACCAATCTAATCGACCGGAGAGGGTCCCAATTCTATATATACGTCACATAAGAGCAACTCCAATCTAAATTCATATATTTTCCCCCTAAATCATTTATTTAGGGATGATATAAAAATTAGGGACATCCTATATCAAATTTGTCTCCAACCCACACTCCCTATTGCTCACCCCTATTATTTATCTAAACATTATTATTACTTTGCACCCATGAATTATTATTTTAAAATAAATAAAAAATATCAAAGAAAATGGTAGGGGCAAAGAGAAAGCCCCTAGATGTAGGGGTGAGAAGGGGCCTATTTAGAATAGGGATTCCAAATAGAGGTTGGGTTGGAGCTCATATTTTTTTAATTCTCCTTATAATTTTGGATAGAGGGAGGTTTAGGGGATGAATTGGACTTACTCTAAGTTCCTCGCCGCCGGTACGTATATATGCATGCATTTCCATACTCCTTATATTGGACAGCACGTACTTGGTGGCCTACCCATCAGCTGCTCCCTTTTCTGCCTAACAAAACACACAAAGCTATATTGCTAGCTGGTACTATATATCAGGTGAAGAATCAGTGGAACACTACACAAGGTAAGTAGCTAGGAGCACTTGTAGCTAAGAGTCTCAACCATAGACCACACACGGTACGTACGTACGCTCGTCTACATCTTATCCTTCAACCAGAACTGGAACAATGAGGAATTCCAATTGTGGGTCGTACTGCTTTCCATAACAATCATTCAAAATAGCACGCGCGCGCTTAAAAGGAGATAAGCTGTGTATAGTTTCTATAACGCTCTTAATTAGGATTGAAGCATGTGTTTTTCAATCAAGTCATGCATGTGCCTTAATTAATTGTATGAAGTATATATGTACGTAGCCTGAAGCAAGTGTGTCCTCGTCACAACTCACAACTCACAAGCCATTCACCCCAGGGAGACAGACCTTTTTTATTGGAAGAGTAAGCTGGACAACGCTTGGCAATGAGTATGACGCATGTACGGATGTACCAACAATTAACAGTCAGCATGACAGTGGCGAGAGATCAAACGGAAGCAACGGATCGTTGTATGAGTGGTATAATTTACTAACAACTGACAAGCTATAAATTAATTGCATCCATTCACGCGCACTTTAACTTCCTTTTGGGAAAAAAAAAAGTACATGAGCACTTGGCGAACACTATGGCTATCTGCCCCAAAGTCAAGCCAATCAACTGCTACCTTAGTACGTTCATCCAGCTGAGAGAAGACAAAGCGATGGAAGTAGTGCGCCTATTCGCCAGAGCAGCTACGCGGCCATGATATCGCCACATGAGCGTAGCTACACTTGTACACGCCGGCCCGACCTAAACCAGGTACGTGCGTACGTACCGTCGCCTCGATCCAGAGCCAAACCACTCTCCCTCACCCGCTTCCCTTCAAATTTCTTCCCTGCCAGCTGATTCAACCACCAGATGATTGCTAGGGCATGCAGCTTGCTCGCTAAGCTTGTTGTTTCCAAGAAGTAGAAAGGTCAAATGGCGACGGCAAAGGCATGCATGCAAATGCAACCTGCATGTGCAATTCACCTAGCCAGCTAGATATAGCTGCCCATTGATCTCCTGTTGTATTTAGAATAGTTATTAGGCTATGGCGACGTCGCGACGAGAGAGATCGAATAAGTGAGTGAGTGAACGAGAGACAGGCGGCGGCGGCAGCACACAATCGGGGGGCCCAGTCTAGGACTCTAGGCGAGCTAGGGCACTTGCTGCTGGCTCGTACGTACGACTACTACTGCGGGCCGCTTATATCCAATTAAGACGCGGCCTTGTGCGATGCATCCAACGATCCAAGATTCCAACTAGCACCCGCTCGGCAAGTGCAATGTACATGTACGCGCACTGTCGATCGGGGTACGGCCGAGAAAGCTGCAGCTCGCGCGAGCTGAATTGGCTTTTGGCTGGGCGCCCCTGGCTAAGCCCGGGGGGCGCATGTCATGTGCGGCCGTGGCTGCTGCTGCGCGCCGCGCGCTCCGTGCCGTGCATCCGTCCATCGCCGGGCCGGCCGGCCGCGCGCGCTCCACAGCGATTGCTTTGCTCCTCTGGTAGGCGCGCGGGCAGGCTTTTCATCTTTTGGTCTTTTGGGAGTAAATGTGACTCTACTAACATACACAGCACAGCACAACACAATGTGTAAGCATGCATGCATGCATGACAGGGCGTATGCATGGTTATGATGTTTGTCCGTTTCTAGTGGAGATGCATAGTGAGCACTGTGAGATTTTTTAAAATAATATTATTTTAATCGAATGTTACCAAAATAATACGCCGAAAAGAAAAATTGTAGAAGTGGACACCTGTCGTTATTTCATTTGACGACAGAGAGCCTGTCGCCATTTGAAACGACGAGTCGCTCTCTGTCGCCAAATGAACGGCGACAGGCTCTCTGTTATCAAATGAAATGACGACACAGCTCTCTATCGCCGAAATGAAATCATGTCATTTCAAATGGCGACAGAGAGCCTATCGCCACAACAACTTTCTGTCGCCGATTGAAATGGCGACAGAGACAGGGAATATTTTTTTAAAAGTAATATAAGTTTAACAAAAAATTACAGAAATAATACACCAAAAAAATAACAGTAGTAGCCATCTCTCTCACTTCCAAATTGCGACTAGCCCCCCCCCCCCCAAAAAAAATTAGCGGCGGTTGCTAGAATTTTACAGTTCAAACTAGGATTCAATAAATTTGGAAAAAAATCATATTTGTTGGTCATAATTCATGTAGTATTTGATAAAATTATTTGTGAGTTAATTTTTTGACAAAAAAAAATCAAAATTCGTTGTTCATCATTCTCTTTCGGTGTGCAACCCGTTCCCAAATTTGGCGACAAATTATGCTAAAATATTGAATAAAACCTGAAATTGATATTACAAAGTGCAGGACTAAATTACAAACTGAGATAGAATATAGGAACATGCCTTAGGGAATTCATAAAACTGGGATACAATATGGGTACATACATGCCTTAGAGAATTTATAAAGTTGGGATACAACATATTTCATGCGTACATACCTCTGGTGAAGGACTAAGTCATAAAACCATACATTTTATGGCCATGGTTGTCGGAATAGGCTACTTCTATAAAAATATAATGGTTATCTATTAGTTCCTGATGGGGTATTACATCTGGATACCTAATAGGGCTTAATGTAATATCATCGTCAGGATTTGGAGGACTCCGAGGACACAAGGTTCATAACCTAGGTGGCATGAAATCGTCATCATCGTGTTGATTGAACGTCGTCTTTCATTGTTTCTTGAACGGCCTGATGTAATAGTGCTTGAACGGTCTGTTATGGTAGTTCTTGAACGTCGAGGTCTAGGTGGCATGAAATCGTCATCGTTATTTGTGTAGTTAGCAGTAAGGCCCCCTTCTGTGGTGGTTGAACGTCCTCTTGAACTTTTTGCTGCAACAGTACTTGGAGCACCTCTACCCCTCCAGTTTGATCCTCTTCTGCATCTTCTGCGCGATCCAGGCATCACACCTCGCTGAAGAGCATATACATCGCCACAAATTCTGAGATATCTTGGTTCAACAACTCTTCATCCTCCGGGAATGACTAACACACAAGACGAACATACGGACAGTGAACTTATGGATAACGCTAAAAAGATTAGCAAGGTCAACAAATAGGTTAGTTCCTTGTTCATGAACTGCTTGTAGAAGTTGGCGCCCATGTGGCGCTTGCACACCTACTACGTAGACTAGGCCATGGATGAGTCTCGTCCACACCTTGCTACTACTGAACGATTGCCCTCAAAAACCCGGGATGCCGATCGTGTATGACACACACTCCAGGCCACTGATCAACGACACTAGCTTTGACATTCCGTAGGAACCAGTGGCAGCTATCTGTGTTCTCACCCTCTATGAATACGGAAAGAACCTAATTGTTGCCGTCCACTCCTATAGCAGTCAATATTTGCCCTTTGTATTTACCAGTCAGAAATGTCCCGTCCACACATAACAACGGAGGCAATGCCTAAACGCGTTGATGCATGCACCGAAAGCAAAGAATGCCCGCTTCAAAACCATCTTTTCAGGGAAGCGCTCCGATGGATGCTCACAAATGTCCACATAAGTTACAGTATTTCTATCCTTTATCACCCGAAGCAAACCTGGCAAGTTCTGGTAGGAATCTTCGTACGTGCTGAATCTTGCTTCCAATGCCTTCTGCTTTGCTCTCCATGCCTTCGTGTAGCTTATGGTGTACTGGAACCTCTGCTCTATTGCGAGTATTATAGCACGTGGCTCCAAATCCAAGTTGCCCATAATCTCTCCGTACATTGTATTGGCAACAAAGCTTGATAATATGTTTCGGTGGGATTGCGTGGACTCCGTTAACACGCATGTTTGTAGGACGACTATAGAACACCTCCAGATGGTGTCCCACTTGGGACCGAACTCTCCATCGCATGGACACGCCACGAAGGTTCAACTCTCCATCTCGCCATCTTGTTCTTGACATCATACACTATCTGATCGGACTTTTACAATCTTGAAGGTGATCTCGTCGAGATCACAAGCGCCCACTTCAAAGATAAATAATATTGTGAGGCGGGATCGCTCCTCCTCGTGAACCTCACTCTTGTCCTTGTAAATCGCACCTTGTCTTGTCTCATTCTGATCATACTCCCAAATGAAGTGTTCACCATTGTTGACCACCACTTCTAGAGACCCTCTTCGACCGTTCCCATTGTGGTGCGACACTCGTTTGTAATAGGCCGTTACTCGTAGTAGTGTAATGGCTCTTTCTTGTCTTTGTCATTACTTAAACCATTGTTGACCACCGCATAACTCGACTCTCTCTTTATTGTCTTCGTCATCCATCGACTCTGCACCACCGATTCAATGTGTTTCTCCCTCGTCTACCACACCCACTGCTTCCTGAATCTATGCCATTGCAATATCAATTACGTCACCTTGCACTCCGTGTTGCCTCAAACCTTCATCATGCCTTACTAAGCTTTCTCTACTACTGCTGCTCTATCCAACTTTCTCTGGTTCTTCACCAATAACCTCCTGCTGCGTCGCATAGCCGGTATTGGCCTTATCAAATGCTTGTGCCACCAACATTAACGGCCATCCTTTCTTAATTGCAATTAGTACATACGAATTCCAAGACTTCGGCCCCCTCAGTTCCAGTAACTCCCAGTACGTGCAATCCATTCTCCGGCAGCCTACTCCGTGCAACTTTAGATCATGCAATTCACGGTCCAAAGAGAACATGTGGTACAACACCCATGTTCCCCTGCACGTGACAGGCTAGCCTCCACACTTACAAAATGACTTAGATCTATCCCTTCAACACCCATGTGAGGAACCTCTTCTCCGTAGTATATTTTAAATTTCACTCATTCATCCATACCTGTCAAGTATTTCATAAAATTCTTAACACATACACAATTTAATGCTACATTACAAGACTAATTACGTACAGACCTAATTACTACGATTGACAATCCGAGCATCCAAAACCTACTGATATTGCACAGAACTGTTTATTAACAAATCTAATTAAATTGGTCCTTAGGTCATTTAATCAATCAACTATTATTACTCTACACGCCTATTTAAATTGGTTTCTAAGTTATCTAGTGAAACAACTATTATTACTCTATATGCCTAATTAAATTGGTCCCTAAGTCATGTAATGAAACAACTACTATTACTCTACAAGCCTACTTAAATTGGTTCCTAAGTTATGTAATCGATCAACTATTACTATTCTATTTAATCTGGTCACTAGATCGTACATTTACAATTTAAATACAAGCACAAAAATTCATTATCTGACAAATGAAGATTTATTCCCTCTTTTTTCCCCTTCCTCCTCTCTCTCTTATTCTTTCCTCTTCTTTTTCTCCTCACGCTCGCGAATGGCTCGGGCTCGAGCGGAATGGTGACAGAGCGGGCCGCGCCCGGCTTATAAGGCCTCTCAGAGCGATCATTGGTCTCTGAAAGAGGGCGACAGGCTCTCTGTCGTCTTTTGAAATGGCGACAGAGTTGTGTCGCCATTTCATTTGGCGATAGAATAGCTTGCCGTTTCAAATGGCAACAAACTCTTTATCACCAAATAAAACGGCATCAGTTGTGCACTTCTGCAATTTTTTTTTGCGTATTATTTTCATAAAATTCGATTAAAATAATATTATTTTAAAAAAATTTCGAGTATTGTGGGTACATGAATGTACCTGATCACATGTCGCCAGTTAATATGTGTGCATTTTTTGATTTGATCGCACTAATTTTGTGTATCCCCAAAAATACCACAAGCTTTCTATAGTGAGCATAAAATTCATGATCGACATAAAATGCTGCTGGCTACTACTAATCTCTATATATCCGTATGCTCGATGCCAAAGTACGCTTGATTGACCGATAGTACATGGTCCGAACTTTTCTTTTGCAGCTGGCACTGTGCGGTACGGGTCCTCCACAACTTTCCATTGGAGACGAGGAGAGCGCTGCGGACAGATAGGCCCTGGGAGATGCCTTTTCCGGGCGTCACCGTCCGACGCGTGGCGCGCTGGCGAGCGCACGGCCCCGGGCGCCGGGGCCGCGTGCAGGCCGGGACACGTGTGATGCGTCCCATGTGCGCGAGGGTAGGGCGAGGGCAAACCAACGTTGGCGCCGAGGCCACCCCCAGTCCCCACACCAGTACCACTGGCTGCGCCGGCGGGCTCCCCTGCATTTCGTCGCCCATCTGCTTTCTATCTTCTTGCCTGCCCCACACACGAACACGTCACACACCCCACGACCAGTGCAGAGGCAGGCAAGCGCATCTCGGTTGTGTCCTGTACATGTTCACTTCCCAATCCCCATGCACAATGCATCGTCTGCTCGTCCCTCACACACGCAAGGGTAGTCTTTCTTGGCTAGCAGTAGCACTGACCACGATGTCTTTTGAGTCAGGGACCTTTCAAGACGTCAAATCTTCTTGTTGCTCAAATGCTCATGGGTGTGTGGGCTTTGGCTGCACCTTCACAAAATTTAACAAATTAAGAACACATTTATTAGTGTCCGGCGCTTGTTGCTGGGCACATCAGGCCAGCTTGAATGCGGTTTTTTACGCAAAAATTAGCTTCGATCCTGTCGCGAAGAGACATATATAGTTCGCAAAATATCATCGCTTGTAAGAATGACACGTGGAATCAGAGCCACGTGTCAGTGGCATTGATATTTTCCAACACAGAACCTCCACTCTTGCGGCCGGTGCGTTGCCCCAGTGTTAATGATCGACAAGCCATACCATGGATCATCTTTCAAAGAGAAAATATACTCCAATGGATCGATCGATGCAGAACCGCCATTCCTCAGGTGAGGTCGTTGTCGCCCACCACCCTTGCCAGCTCCTGCAGACGCGCGAATGTTTCCGGCCGCGTCCAAATCTGTCAACCAGAATGAATACTACGATCCACATTTAATTAAAGGATTTCTAAGGAGAGCTTCAACAGCCGTAGGGCCGGTTTTTGGGAGCTTTATCTTTTTTGAAAAAGCTGCTTTTTAGTTTTTTAAGCTAAAAAACTGCTATAGCTTTTTTATAAGAGTCTGTTTAATAAAAGAGCTAATTTTCTCCAGCAATAAACTCTAAAAGCAACTTCAACCCAGCTTTTCAGTTTTAGACTTTTGTTAGTTATATATAGCTTTTGGTTTATGCCAAAAGCCGCCTAAAAGCTAAACTGTTTCAGAGGGCTTACTGGCTTTTAGAAGCTGAAGTTGGCTTTAAACCCTTTTAGGTTTGTTTGTTTAGGCCGAGCTTGAGCTTTGGAATTTGGAAGAAAGAAGTCTTTCGAAGAAATCATGAGCTTGGATGAGGATGGCAATTTTTCAAATAATAGTTGTTGTAAGGGTACCAAAGAAGTGGGATTTTAGAAGTCACCAGAGAAGCATCGTTTTCCTTGCTTTCTCACAGTGCAAATTGGGAAGTTTCTTCTTTCCATCTAGTGAAAAATATTGCTTGTTTTGGCTTGTGGCTTATAGATGTGTAGAAGCCAAATAAGCTCAAGCTCAAGCCTAACAAACCGATCCTAGGTGGTCTTTGGAGGAGAAGTCACGAGCCGAAGAAGCTATTTGATTTCTTTGAGCTGGATGAGGATGGTAATTTTTCAGTAAATAACAATTAAGTTGTAAGGGTACTTGCTAGGAAGTGGGATTTTCGAAGCTCAATTAGCCCGAGAAGCATCGTTTTCCTTGCTTCTCTCGCGTAGTGCAAATTGGGCTGGAGCTTTTTCTCTCCGTCTGGCTGAGAAAATACTGTTTGTTTTGGCTTATGGCTTATAGAGATCTAGAAGCCAAATAAGCTCAAGCTCAAGCCTAAACAAACACAGCTTTAACAAGGTTGTATATACGACGATGAACTTTTACTTGATAGTTACAACTTAAAAAAAAGATAAAAATCTATAGCACAAACTTAGTAAAGAAAGACCAACAGTCTATAGCATCATATATTATATTCCTGCTTGTTTAACATTTTGGAGAGATAATTAGAAAAAGGAAGATATTATAATTATACAATTAAAGATGTCGATCGAACAAGCACGTTGGTAAACCGGCAAGCACTAAACGCCCGGGATGAACATCATGTAGCGCGATCGAAGGATTCATTAGCAACAAGCGTATATGCGATGCATTGTTCGAGTTTGCAACGTCCCAATGAGTTTTAAGGTACTATGTAAAGGATACCATTAAATTACTTTTAAACTTTTGATATCTTCACTCTTTAAATTTTTTTATATTTTAATAGATAATTTGATAACGTCCCATGCAACATCATGTTTGTGACTTTTCACCTTGAGCAAGCAAAGCTTGTAGCAGCAAGGGCATTGTCCGGCCGGAGGGCGGTACCGCGTGCGCGCGGCTTGAACGACCCGCGCGCGTTACAAAAGCACGGAAAAGCAGGTGCGTGGCGTGTACGTACGTGGAACGCGGACGCCAACAGTAATATGCATGGTACTCATGGTGGCTAGCTTGTACTTAAAAGGAAAGACTTGATTGCCATTTTTTTCTTTCTGATGCAAGATCAACAGTATAAGTCTCCAAGCTAGAGGCGCTTGCAAGATGAAGTCAAATGGTGGGCTAGCCATAGCCAGTAGGTGATGCACCATGAACGTACGTACGCGCCTAACCTAGTGGCCTTTTGGAGAAGACAATTTCTGAGAGCTCTTTAAGTCACTCCAACAGTTTGAAGCCGACCGATCGAGGAGACTTAATTTGTCCTTGCATTCCAACTAGCTAGTCTAGTTAGCCCGTCAGATCTGTACTGCTCCTGCAGAATGAATAGTATTTGACCACGCACACGGATAAGGAATAGTATGTACGTTCAATTGCTTATGTAACACGAGGCTTCCTTGGAACAGTGGAATACCTGCGTAGCGAATTGGCAATTGGCATGTCGTTATTTTTGTATGAGCATGCACGCAAGTTTTTCAAAATCTGTAGCCGTCGATCGATCGGTACGTGCGACCGCGCGCCATCCATGGTGTCGGAGAAAAGCAGCACTGTTCAGACAAACTTTGTGAGTTGTATGTTCACCCAAGTCAAGGAGAGAGAGAGAGAGACAGACTAACTGCAAGAAGTAAACTACACAAACAAACATAAATATACGAGAAAGAAGAGATCGTAAGGAACCTCCTCATCTCATCCATCTCCATGCGAACACGTCCCAGTCAATAAACGAGATGTTTCACATGCGTGCTACCTCCTAGTCCTGTCCACATGTACAAATATACTTTATGCAATTTATAAAGCTCGCACTAGTACACTTGGAAATGGATATTCTGCGTGAAGCCTTTTTTTTTCTCTCAGAAAGGTACAGCTCAAGCATGCACGCAGTTGACGTCAAGCCGTTTGGAGCTTCAAGGCGTCCTCCATCGTTGATTTTTTTTTGAATAATATAGTTTTATTAATTCTACAGAAATAATGCTCGATAAAAATATATATATATATATATATATGTGTGTTATCATTTGAAACAACGACAATCCTGTCTAGTATTTGACTGGATCTTTTGTCGCCATTTGAATTGGCAATTGTCGCCAAAAACTCTATTGTCAGTTGAAAAGACGACAGAATATATGTCGCGAATGGAATCGACGATAGAGGCCACGCTGTCACTTCAAACAGCGAAGAGGTTGTGTCGACGCATGAATTAGTGACTGAACCTCTATCATCAACTAAAATGGTGGCATAGTCTAAGTATGAAGAATTTTTTATTTAAATTAAATATTACAAAAAATAAAAAAACAAAATTTACGAGTTTATTGTATGTACGTAGAGAAGTATAATAATGATTTTTGTTTAATTAAATCATTTTAAGCCCAACATAGCACTTCATACTGAACATTCGAATTACATAGCGCGTAGAATTTGGTTAGGTGCATATGCTTGTCTCACTACTCCTACGATACAAATGGCAACATGCATGCACAAAGCATCAACCCAAACTACTATTAAAATACATACACACATTTTGAAATCGAAAACACTCTAGGATGGAAAAGGAAGTTAGGCTTGCGGTTATGCATCCTTTACATCAGGGTTCATATATCCTTTTAATTTCCCTTGGAGAGCCTGTTGGCGTAGGCCTTGGACTTCTTCCAATTATTCTCATAGCAGATAATCCAATACTTGTCTTTTGAGTCTAGTTTAGGCTTGTCCTAGTCTGAAATAACTCACCTTCAACAGCAACATCGGAGACCATCGACACCTTTCCCTTGGATATAAGCTTACTGTGGGGCTTCTACCACCACGACGTGATCATCAATGCCTTTCTTTTGTCTTTCTCGTTCTCGGTCGAGTAAGGTTTTCAACCGATGAACTTCTTAGGTACAATTGTGTAATTCATCATGTATTTTTGCTGGATGAATGTCCTGTCATATTTCTCTGACCCCATCAATCCAATGGAAGAACTAGCATTGCTTCGATGCCTAGGATTATACACAAATGAAATTAGCGATATGTACAATGCAACATGCAATGTGAAATATCAATATATGACATTCTCTTACATGGTAATCCTGGCACATGTAGTACGCTCAGGTGGTGGTGTTTGGATGTGTGGATTGAATGATCCACGTCGGATTACCACGGTCGCACTACAGGCGTGAAAACTCCGGTGGTACAAGTGCATCCTTGCAAGAAGATTCACTTTGCTTCCGAACCTTGCTTCTAGTGCCTTCTGCTTCACCCTCCAAGTCTTAGCATAGCATATTGTGTAATGGAACCTCTCCCAAATTGCAAGAATAATGGCTTCAAATCCAGGTTATTCACAATCTCTCTGTACATGACATTTGCAACAAAGCCAAAAGATAGGTTTCTATAGGATTGCATGGACTCTACCACCACGCATGTGTGTAGGATGACTATGGAGCACTTCAAATGGGTGTCCCACCTTGGTTGGTATGCATGGACTCGCTAAGTGCATCCCTTTATTTCACACTTCACGTCATATACATGCAGGCTGAACTTCGTTACTTTGAATGTCCTCTTTAATGACAATAACCAGAACTTTACTTCTTCCTACACCTCCTTCTTAATTTTATACAACTCTCCTTGCCTGCCCTTATTCTACTCGTACTCCCATGCCACCCACTAACCTTCACTTACTACTAGTTTGTTAAACCGATATGTGTTCCACTCTGATGGAGCCGTCTAGTCATTTCCATTTTCCTGGTCATCAGAACCTTCATCATTTGACAGTTCCTCATAGTCACAGTCTTCAAGTCCTATTCGTTCCACCAAGATTTCAATCTACTCACATTTGTCTGCAATGTCCATGGGTTCCTATGTCTCTGCCATGGGAAGGTCTAAAGCCTCTGTTTCAATTGAGTCATTACTGTCTCCCCTTCCTGGCTCATAAAGTAAGGCACATTGTGGCTTGACTGCCTAACTTATGTGGCATCATCACCGATGACATCTTCCAGTGTCACATGAGCTAGAGGGGCTTTCTCAAAGGCTTGGGTCAGCAAGACTAGCGGCCATCATCGTTGGTTCGCTAATCTCATATATGAGCTCTACGAATTTGGTCCCTTCAATTCCACTAACTCCCAATACGTACATTGTCGTGCACGAGTTGCAAAGCCGTGCAACTTCAGATCATGCAATGTATACTCCAGGAAGAACAACTAGTGCAATAATCCCATAAGATGCCCTATGAATGCTGCTCTGCATGTGACAGACTGACCATCGCATTTGAAAAATCACTTAAATCATCCCCTTCTACACCCATATGTGAAATCCCTTCTCCATAGTTTATTTTAAATACTACATGCTTAGCCATATATGTCGAAGATTTCGACAAATAATCTGGTGTTAATGATATCTGCTTATTCGATTAAATTACGTGAAATAGACCTAATAACAAATCTACTACTCATATTTAAAATTGCAGATGAGGGGATTACTATGAATTCGCACATTTTTTGTACAAACCGAAATTACTATGAATGCTTCACATATGTAACACAAATTGGCAATAATATATGATTTTTTTAAATAATATATTTTTTAAAGAAAATTACAGAAATAATATGCCGAAAAAAACAATTACAGAAATACTTGTCTGTCGCAATTCTAATTTGCGAATTGGATTTGCGACTGAAATAAATTTTTTTAAATTTTTTTCTAATAATTCAGTTAGATAATTTTTGTACTAATTCTTTGATTTAGAATTTGCAAAAAAAAATGTCTAATCATCGACAAATATTATAAGATATTGGACGAGGGTAACTAGATGGAATTTTTTCAAAATAATATATTTTTGTAAAAAATTTACAGAAATAATATGTCGAAAAAAATTACAGAAATACCCTATAATCGCAATTCCAAATTGACATACATCTTTGTCTCAATAGTCGCAGTTCTGTCGCGGATTGGAATTGCGACTCAAATCACGGGCGACCTACGCAACGCGGGCTACCACTTATGTACGGGTGAGATAGCCGAACGTTGCCCCGGTCCGAAGTTGCGAAAACCGGAAAAGGCACTCGCGGCCACGAAACCGTGGAAATCGTGGCCACTTAAGGGTTTTCGTAGCCCCGCGGGATAGGCCGGATCCAGTCCAAAAAATACGAGAAAAATCAAGAGCGACCTACGCAACGCGGGCTACCACTTACGTATGGGCGAGATAGCCAGACATTGCCTCGGCAGGAAGTTGCGACAATCGTTAAAGGCACTCGTGGCAATGAAACCATAGAAATCGTGGCCACTTAGGGGTTTTCGTAGGCCCTCGGGACAAGCCGGATACAGCCCAAAAAATACGGGAAAAATCAAGGGCGACCTACGCAACGCGGGCTACCACTTACGTATGGGCGAGATAGCCAAACGTTGCCCCGATAGGAAGTTACGAAAATCGAAAAAGGCACTCGCGGCCATGAAACCACAGAAATCGTGGCCACTTAGGGGTTTTCGTAGCCCCGCGGGACAAGTCGGATACGGTCCAAAAAATACGGAAAAAAATCAAGGGCGACCTACGCAACGTGGGCTACCATTTACGAAAAGCACAACCATTACCGGAAACAGGAATTACAAATATTGTTTCCCGGTCTTTCCAAAATAGTACAAACTGCGTGGTAAATTAAGCCTTTTCGATAGGCTGGAATATATAGAGGGGAAATGAAAAAAGCGGAGGAAAGAGCCTAGAATCATTATTCTATATATGTACGACATAAATATACGAAAATAACCATATTAAATCTTGTTTAACTTAAAAAAATTGTTAACGCGAACACCGTACGTGATAATGTTGATGGGGTGCGAGAGGGAGTTTGCAGAAATCCCGTATACTAGCTACTAAATAATTAAAACTCTACACAATCCGATCGCTAAATTGTGAATTTAAATAAACTACTGCTAACCCTGCTAAATTCAAAATCACTAAATCATTTCTTGCTAACCCTAATTCTTAATACAATTTTTTTTCTAATTTCTAATACAATTCAACGCTATATTTCAACCCTAATAAACTACTCTATTGCTAATCCTAATTTGATCACTACAATGAACATTAAAAAAGATGACAAAATTTTTTTTACCTCAACCCGCGATGAAATTCTCCTCTCCTCCTCTCCCTTCTCTTCCTCTCCTCCTCTCCCTTCTCTTCGTCTCCCCTCTTTTCTCTGGCGGCGGTGGCGGCGGCGAAAATGGCGAGGCTCAGGCGCGCTGGAGAAATGAGGCCGAAAGTCTTAGGCGCGTAGGGTTAAGGCTCTCTGTAGCAAATCCAAATTGCGACAGAGAGACTGCGACAGGCCTCTGTCGACACAGAAGCCGTACAGTCTGTCGCAATTCCAAATTCCAAATTGCGACTATACCGTTAGTCGCAATTTGGAATTGCGACAGACTCTTTGTATCTATTCCAAATTGCGATAGACGGGTATTTCTGTAATTGTTTTTTTCGGCATATTATTTCTGTAATTTTCTTTAAAAATATATTATTTAAAAAAAATTCAATAATAGATCCTACACAAGCTGCTACAGCTATGTACTAGAAGAATAAATTGAACTTTGAAAAATACATTCTCCATCCTCCGAATAATACTAAGTAGTAGATCTAATATTCTAAAACTAATTGGTGTCCTACAACTAACTACTATGAAGAAATAATAGATCTACAACAATACATCATGATGACAAACTACTCTAAATAACTATTTATCTAAAACAACACTATCTACCCATCTAACTACTACCTAATAAACTACGAATCTGATTGTTTTGTTTGATAACCTACAATGGTTTCGAAATGAAATCTACAAAAAAACAAAAAAACTCACATCTACAATTGAGATATCCGCTCGTGAATGACCTCTCTTCTCCTCCTCTTCCCCCACCTCCCCTCTCTTCTTCTCTTCTCCTACTCCTCTCTCTCCCCCTCTTCCCCCTCTCTGTGTGTGTTTTTACCAAATAGATCTAAGGAAATACCCTGGCTTGAAATAGCGACAACAGGTGTGGGGTCTCTATTACTATTTCAAATAATGATTGCTTGCCTCTATCATCAAATGAAGCAGTGATGAAGGATGTAGGGTGTCTATTGCCGTTTCGAACGGCAGAGGCAATCTGCCGTCCGTTCGTTTGATGACAAATATTCTATTACCATCTAAAATGACGATAGAGTTGTTGTCGTCATTTATATTTACAATAGATGTATATTTTTGTAATATTAATAAAAAATATATTATTAAAAAGAATCTCAATCGTTGGTGTCTCCCGGTCCCCGGAAGCCGACAAGCCATGCGCTCCGATGGTAACTTGTGCGTCTGAAACTCTCAACTCAACTGGATGCGAGGTGATTGAGCTTAGCTAGCCGCACCTGCACTCCCTTACACATCACACATGCATGAGGTTACAGTGTGCACGTACGTGTGCTCCGTAGTCCGTGCTACGAGCAACAAGTTGGAAGTTTCAACCTTCTCTGCGTTCACGCGTATTATTAACTTTTCCTCCAGCTAAAATGTACGTGCTATAGGGTGTAGGCTATAGCAGCCATCTGCATCAACAGAAAGTAAGAAGTGCAGGGAGTTCACCGGTTTTCGCCACAAAAATCGATCTCCACCCGGCCGGGCGGCACGGCCAGTGCGCGCGTCCCAGTCGCCAAAAGGCGGCAATGAGCTGATAACCCGGAGCTAGCCAGTAAGCACGGCAATTAAGCTCGCTCGATCGCTTTTTTACCGATAAACAACTCGCGTTTCATTTTCCATCATCCAAAACTTGCACGACTAGCCAGGCAAAGCTAGCACAATCAGTAGTCGCAGTACGTGACACTAACAGCGAGACGACACACACATACGTACCCCGTGGTCGTGGTGTGGCTCGCTTTCTCGCAGCTCGACCCAGGCCAAAATTTATCGTCCCAACTCCTATCAAAGTAGTAGTAGTACCACGCTACTACCTCACCTCGCCTCATCTCTCCCTCTATAAATTCCCCCGCCCAAGCTCCGAGTTCAGACTCGGACACAAGTCAGTGGAGAAGACGGCATATATACTAGCATAGCGCCTCTCTCAAAATATCCAAGCTCCAAGGCCCAAAGCATCGATCAGAGCCGATCAAATATTTAAGCATTATTACTAGCTGGTCTATACACAAGCAACTGCTCTTGTTTTTGCTATTGGCTTTTACTTTGCTTGAAAGATGAGCCGCGAGGATTCGGAGAAGCTGCTGTTCCCTTCGTTCGCCTTCCCCGACAGCTTCCCGGAGGCAGCCACCTCCGGCTCCTGTGCGTTCACCGATCTCTTAGCTGGCTCAGATGTGTGTAGTTGGCGTGTTGGTGCAAGAGATCAATTAGCTAATTAACATGCAGCAATGTGTTGTTGATTCTTGCGTAGCAGCTGGCGGCGAGCAGAAGAAGGCTCGGCAGCGGCGGAGGCGGAAGGCGAGGCCCGCGGCTTCGGGAGAGAGCGGAGGGGACCATCAGGCGAAGAAGCGGCGTCTGAGCGACGAGCAGGCGCGGTTCCTGGAGATGAGCTTCAAGAAGGAGCGGAAGCTGGAGACGCCACGCAAGGTGCAGCTCGCCGCCGAGCTGGGCCTCGACGCCAAGCAGGTCGCCGTGTGGTTCCAGAACCGCCGCGCCCGCCACAAGAGCAAGTTCATGGAGGAGGAATTCGCCAAGCTCCGCGCCGCCCACGACGCCGTCGTCCTCCAGAACTGCCACCTCGAGACCGAGGTACACAAACATATAGCGCTCTGACGCTCTCTGCTCACCACCATGCACTACCTACACGTCTGAAATTCTTGGCTGCTTTAGCCTTGACTAACGTGCATATATGCAGGTGCTGAAGCTGAAGGACAGGCTGGCGGAGGTGGAGGAAGATAAGAGAAAGCTTATGGCGACGGCGGCGGCGGCGGCAACAGGCGTCAGCAGCCCGAGCTCGTCGTCGTTCTCGACGGTGACGCACCACCCAGCGCTGGTGGGGCAGTTCGGGGTGGAGGAGGAGGCCGACCTCACCTACATGAGCGACTACGCCTACAACAACTACATGATGGACTTGGCGGCCGGCGGCTACCTCGGAGGAGTCTACGATCAATTCAATTGAGCTGCAGGATTAATCACTAGCTAGAGCAGTGCTAGCTATTTTCGTGTTAATTAATCAATTGCAGGGTACGTAGTAGTAGTATTAGTAAGTCAGTAGTAGCTGGTATTACTAGTACCAGTGTCAATGAAAGCCCTAATGAAAAATCTATCAGTAAGTAGCAGTGAACTGCTAAGACATGTAGATTATTAATTGGTAATCTTTGTAATGAAGTCTAGATTATGATGGAAGTGGTTGTCATGGACCGAACTGATGATGCGATGTAATATTGGGGGTTCTCACGATCAGAAGTCGTATGTACATGTCTTGTGGTCTTCTGTCTTTACTGATGTGGAGTTGGCCAGCCTTGACCCAACGAAATGGGCTTCATCTGAGTTCTGGGCTTTATCGCGCAACACATCAAAATATCATCCCTGTGTACCATACGATCATCCATGATCGGTTGTTCTCTACTGCCACCGATGTCGAGCGGCTAGCAGCAACGACACGGGAATTGATGTGTACAACTCTGAAAACTAGCGCGGATAATAGCAACCTACGGTAAGACGTGCGATGTGTCGTCTAGAAAAACTACGAGCATTATCCGCAGCTAATGATTGCAGCAGCGATCGAAGCCACCACCTAAAGCTTTCCCTGTGGTGATAAGCCTGCGAAGATGACCCGATCAAAAGTGTGTGTGTGTGTTTCCGCCTTCTTGTGTACTAGCTTCTTTTCTTTCCTGGGGCACGAAGCGAACAACCACCTAATCAATCATCCACCGCGCGCGACAGAGACGTTCGTCGCACGAACAAAACAAACAAACGCGCGCGGAACCGACGGTTTTTCTCGTCTCACGCACGCACGTCTCTGTCGCGGACGCCGCTGTCCTTGGGCACGCAGGCACCACGAGCCGTCGCGATCGCTCGCTTTAGGGCGCGGCACGCCCCGCCCTGGTGCAGTGGCTTGCTCGTTAGCGTGGGGGTGGGGGTGGGGGTTGGCGCAGAGAGCAGCACCAAGGAGGGTACCTTTGCTTGCTTTGCTTACCTCTCTGGAGGCTAGGAGCATTCTTATCCGCTGTACTATGGGATTGGAACAGGCACGAGACTTTTCAGCATGCAGCATATTGCTGAGATTGTCCACTCCGCGGTGGGCCAGCCGAGGCAGAATTGTGCACTTGCATGATTGAGATGCTTCTTTGATCGCTATTTCAAAGTTGCATAAATACTAAACTATAAATAAATAGTGGATAATAATTACTCACGTATTCGCTAGCTTTAAGATTTATACAGTTTGTTTCGAGACGATGATATACAGTAACACTAGGAGTGCCTAGTTAGTTACCCGGTAACTGGTTGCTGCTGAACTGAGCTGAGCTGAGCTTTTACAGTTTACTACCGATCATATGTAACACAGCATGGCCAGAAAGCAGAAGGGAAAATCAGTAATGATGACGGGGCGCTTGAACAGCTGAAAAAATAGTGGATTAATATACAAATACATTCTGCCACGAGTACAGGGGTGGGTACAATTGAGTGGGCATTCACTCGCCCCAATGAGATCTTTCGAGGTGATTCACCATACGTTGTATGGGGTATTACACGATACAACAACAGCAAGCATTGGATTGATTGATACCGAGCAAAAAGAACTATGTGACAGCTCCGACAGCACGGTAGTGCCCTCCAGATACGCCACCGCCCAAATTAGCCTAACTTGGTATCAGAAGTTACATAAGGGGCCAGAGCCAGGCTACCTATTCTTCAGTGATCCAGCAATGGATTTACTTGATGAACAGCGCAGAAGGCCGCGCTCTTTGGCAGGTGATGGAGGGAAAGGGGAGGACGGGGGCAACTGTTTCTGACTCGAGATGGAAGAGAAACAGCTCAACGGGTTTCTCAGCCTCCTTTTCTCAGAATCTTCGGATTGGTTGTTCGGATCATGGCCGACTGGAGAGATCTTGAGCGATTCCGGGAGGAGGCAGTTGCAAACGGCACCTACAGAAAAAGGACACATGAGCTCCCAGTTCATAACAAGAACCTCAAGAAAACACGAGGCGCTATGACAAGCAAGAACTTTAATGTACATATCATGGTTATCACGGCGCCCCGGCGAGGCGAGTCGCCTCCGGGGCGCCTGGACGCCTAGGCGCCTAGGCGAGGATTAGGCGACAAAAAAATCTATTAACAACAGCAATATCAACTCTCTCCCTCCCTTCCTCCCTCCCTCTCTCTCGGCTGGGCCAGCCCAGCCCACCCCGCCTCTTCCTCTCTCTCTCAACTTTTCCAGCGAAACACCCCGCCGCCCCTCTCTCTCTCGCAGTCTCACTCGGCTTCTCCAGCAAACCCTCCCGCCTCTCTCTCTCTCGTGCGGCGCTGCAGATCCCTTTCCCCCCGAGCGTCCGCCTCTCCCTGAGCGTCACCTCTCCCAAATCCTTCTCCCCCCAAGCGCCGCCTCTCCTAGATCGTCGCAACTCCATCGCCTCGAACCCGCTCGCCCTTCCCCCCTGAGCGCGGCCTCTCCCAGATCTGGCGATGGCGGTGGCAGCGGCGACGCAGAGGAGCCGGCGGTGGAGACGATGCAGACCTGCAGAGCTGGCGGCGGAGCTCCCTCACCCCATATGCCTTCTCCCCATGCGCTCCTTTCCCGGCCAAGCGAGGCGAGCGGCCATAGCGGGCGGCCGCCGGCGACTGGACGCCTAGACGGCGACTAGGCGTCGCCTAGGCGACGCCGTGATAACCATGGTACATATACAAGAATCCTATTTCTTGTAGAACTTAATCTGGACCAGACGACCAGCAATGCAATGCATGGACCATGGTCTCAAACCACAAGGTCAAAGTTTCATTGTGTGCTGAGGCAGGCCCCGTGCTGACTGCGGAATGCAATAACCTGTTTAATACATATGTCAAAATTTTACAGTGCTCCTTGCGGGTGAAAATAGAGACTTCCCAAGTCTTCAGCAGATATTCAGCTGCCACCACATCAGGTGTCAGGTGCACTATTTACAGGTTAATATTTTTGGGGAAAATGCCTTCCTTACCCATCAAGGATCCAGGTCACATTGCTGTCAAGATTAAAAAGTTGCACTAGCAGATGATGTGATCACAAAAGTATGTTAGTTTTACACAACAATCAACAAAGATATTCACAAACTTGGGTAAACTACATTTGTAGAAACTAAAGTGGAACTGATAATTTGTGAGCAAAAATTGTCAGGTGCACTATTACAGGTTAACATTTTTTGGGGAAAATGTGTTTCTTATTTATCAAGGATCCAAGTCACATTGCTGTAAAGATTAAGAGTTGCACTACAGCACTAGCAGATGATGTCATCGCAAAAATATTTTCGCTTTACAGAAAGATCAACAAAGATATGCACAAACTTGGGTAAACTACATTTTCTAGAAACTAAACTGGAGATGATAATTTGTGATAAAAAAATGATGGCGGTAACTGTCAAACTACTCAATGCATTCTGAGTATGCACATTCAGCTGCACTCAACTGTCAAACTGCTCAATGCATTCTGAGTATGCACATTCAGCTGCACTCATCGTTATCACAACTGACTTTGCTTTATGGAACTGTTGAACAACTAATAATAAGCATCAGTACTTGCATAAAGGTATGGTACCTATTCTGGCGAGCCTATTAACCCATTTTGGAATTTTGTGGCCAGTCAATTTGTAACACATATCCTTGCAAAAGTGGTTGCAGTTCTTCATGATAAGATGATAAGTATCACCATTGTAGTTTACTGACTGTAGCTCCATGAACTGCCTAACTTGGATGGGATCTAAGCATGTCGTACCAAGAAATATTGATTTCCTGAACCTGAAACCAGGGCATTGGCGCGGTTCTACCTCAAATACCCCACTTGTAGGATAGTCGTGTGCTCCAAATGCATATTCAACGCCATGAACTGCAGATGAAAAGGATAGGCAATCAGAATGCACTGTTATTCAAGTAATCAGTGCTAATATCTTATTCCAAAAAAAAAAAAACTAGTCCAATTAGATTTGCATGAGGACAGCAAAACAAAAGAGACAGGTCAGAACTCTTTGTTTTGGGGAACTCAAGTACTAATCTCACTTAATTCTTGCCACACCTTTTTGCAAGCAGATACTATTGGACGAATGGATGGGTCAGCAATGCAACAATCATAATTACACTGCTTCAATTTATCTTAGAAACTAGTAGAAACCTTGCACAGTAGAGTTCTCCAGCATTCATACTCTCAAAAACAAATTATGGCATACATTGATATATAGAGATGTAAGCTGAAGCTCATGTAAGGGAGAGTCCCAAAAGACCATCCTGCTGTGACAGATGGCAAGTGAAATCAATCAAGACTTCGTAAAACCACTAAATGGATAGTTGTTGCCTTGTTGATGGCCTTGGCAATCTTTTAAGTTTCCCTTCCCACCTTCCCTCTTTCTTCGTCTCCAGCTACAGATACGATTAGCAGTTTAGCACTGCCCAACCTCCTACATGCAGCTAGCACTGTCATAGTGCTCCTCCTCCCTTTCCTATACACAGAAGGCACAGCAGATTCACTTCATAAAACTGGTGCTCCTCCTACCACTCTCACGGTCTCACCTTGCCCAGTTCTCTTCTTCCTGGATACTGTTGACACTGGGGTTTGCCTTCACCAAATGGGCATATAGACTAAAACTATCACAAGCATCAATCCAAGATAATTTCCAGAATAACATGTCCTCACCAAATGAGCATAGACTAAAACTATCACAAGCATCAATCCAAGATAATTTCCAGAATAACATGTCCTCACCAAATTAGCATAGACTAAAACTATCACAAGCATCAATCCAAGACAATTTCCAGAATAACGTGTCCTAATAACAGACTCAAGAGATTTATAAAGATCTTTATATCATGTCCATGAGATGTGCCCATGATTCCATGGATCTTTCTAGAAGGAATTATTGGTTTCATCTTTCTAAACTTACCATTTCGGATAGAAAGACGTTTATGCGCAGAGTCTAAGCCATTATAAAGAGAAAGACGTTTAGTGCGCAGAGTCTAAGCCATTATAAAGTAGGGTCCATCAAGATAGATGAATAAGATTGTTTGATCCATTATATAATTTGCAATAGTAGAGCCAACATGGAGCACCCCATCCCATATTCCTTTCTATAAAATAAACTAATAATTAGAGGCTCTACATGAATTTAGCAATATGAGCAAGTCACACCAGCGACAGCACGCAAGAATTACATGATGTAGCTTATATAGGATATGACAAATATATCAAAATATACACTAGCCGAAGGCCCAAAGCATGATATGCTAAATTACTATGGGTAGTGATGGGAGAGATGCCAGTAGTCAGGTGACCACTGCAAGAAATCCTAATGGCCAGAAACAGAATTTATTACCTAGAACGCCGCTATGCAGACAGGGATCATTCAGGTAGGGGAAATAGTTGTTTTCTTAACGCGACTCGGGTAAGTAACAACTTGATAGGAGAAAGTATGGACTGTAGGTTGTTGATGATTTACAGTTTGCTTTGATGTGCCAGACAACTTGGAATGGTCTTAAACAGTTCAGGAGAAATAGCCAGTAAATCTCAGTACTAAATAGCATCAGTACAGGGTCTATGGAGCTACTAGCTCTAAAAATCAAGCACAAATGAAGAAACTGCAGAAAATGAACCAGCATGCAAACTGTACGCTAAATTGCTAACTAAAAAAGATACATATAGCAGAGAGAAGAACCTTCAATTCCTGAGTGAAATATACCGAGGCCTGCCCAATATATATAGCCATTCATGGGTGTCAAATCATACACATTAAGATAAACCGGAGTATCATCTGGTGATTGACCTGCTGCCTGAACCTTGGGAAACAAAAAGAAGCGCATGGCCGATTTCCTGCTCAACTGTAGAGGCATGAGGGACTTCCATCCAGGCCGTTTTGTCCTTAATTTCATATTCCTTCAAATAATCAAGCGAGGTATCAGTATATGAAGGATCTAGTTCAGAAAGAGCCAGAATTGATAACATTCACTTTGAAATATTTTTCTTTAAGTAGTTTAACAACTTTTATTATACATAAATAACAATGAGAGACAATAAAACCTACAGAAAAGGATTCGTTTTGAAGACGCTACCTCCAATTTCAAGGACCTCTAAAAGTAATGCAGGACACTCAGGAATTGTTCCTCATCTATATTCTACCAACATACTCAAAGCAATGCACCTTCCAAAAAACATGAAAGCAAATTAGTTCATCATGCTCTCTCCAAGTCTTAGTTCGCTTATCAACTATAGCGTGTGCATTATCTGTACGAATGAATGTAAAAGCTTCGAAACACGCTAAGAGTTCTTCAGTAACTTACCCAAAGAAGAGAGTTGAGCAGTTCTCTCCTTGGGCCTTGCACATTACTATTTCGATCTATGCAAGCTTTAGTATAGAAGGAACAATGGACAGTAAACTAATATGACAAGTAAGGCGATACTGCAGTAGCCATTCAAATGTCAAACATTGCAACTGAGTCTTACCGCAATGATAGTTTGGTACTTCTACCGGTAGCTAGTTAGATTCAAAGCACTCATACTTCAAGACTTCAAGTAGTTTAATAACTATACGAGAGAGAAAACAGATCTGATATGTATTCCACTTTCCCACCAAGTGCCCGCAACCTAGCTCTATACTCTGTTAAAGATTGATTCTCCTACATTTTGTTGGGGACAATGCAGGCATGATTCTTCAGCCTCTACTTGAAGCAGTTAGTGCTGAGCAGAAAACACCCAAGAGAGAGGGAAAAAAGAGAGAGAGAGCACACTTTTTTTCTACAATGCAACCAACCAGGCAGGTACCATCAGGGCTTCCATGTACCACTCCACCCATTACTAGGAGCTCAGGCTTTCAGAGAACAGTACCATAATACATCACCTAAACTCCAACAACTGTTTTAGTACAAGTAAACAAGCTGCACTATTGCTACGAAAGCAACGTTTGGTACTACCAAACAGAACTGAAACCCCCAATAATTCCACGGTGACGCTCGCTCCAAATGGGGGAAACGAAAGATGGTGACATGGGTAACCAGCCGAAACTCCCCCCCGTTGGTCGGGCCCTCCTTTTACCGAATCAAGAACCGAGCAATCCAAGAAGCAAACGAGCCAAGAAACCGAAGAAAAACATGGAGCGGCAGATCCAAGCCAAGATCTCGCTGCATTGGAGCCAGCCAAGAGCAACGGCTTACCGCGGAACGGGGAAGGAGACCAGTGGCCGGAGGGCGACGAGGGAGGCTAATGGCGAGGACAAGAAGCGCAAGGCCGGCGAGGCGGCACAGCGCGCGGCGTGGGAGGGGAGCTGGAGAGAGGGCAGGAATCCGAGGAGGAGGAGGAGGAGGAGGAGGAGGAATTCTTGGAGGCGCAGTTGTGTTGGGTGGTGGAGCGGTGTTGGTTGTCTTGGTTGGTTCCGGGGAGCGTCTCGTGATGGCTGGGGAAAAGCACCGAGGAACAGGGGGCCCTCCCGTTGGGGTTGTTTTTGTAATTTATCGCTCTGTCTCTTTTATTTTATCCTTTTCTACCCCCTTTTTTTTTCTGCCTTTTATTTGTACATTAAATGGAGCGTGTAGTCGCCAGTAAGTGAAAGGACAGACAGACAGCCTCCATGAAGAGCTGTGCTTGGGCGGGTTTCACGCGAGGAAAGTGCCAGAATCTCTCTCTCAGTCTCTCTCTTTTCATCCAGTAGTTCTCCAGCTTTTTGTAATAAGGATTTTCTAAAGTTGAAAATTTGACTAAGGCATGTTCGAACACATAAATCCGGCAGAACTTTTAAGGATTTGATGAAGTTCTAACGAAAGAACAAGAAAACCTAAATATTTTTTTCTTACAAAAAAAAAGCATTTCTCCCCATGATATTTAAAAAAGTCTTACAACAATTAAATTGTTTATTGTGAAATTCCAAACCGGCACTTAAGAGCTCTTTGTTGGCTACAAACACACAGATTTGCATCAATAGATACAGAATCTTCTTTTTTTTCTCATGTTTGGTTGATTGCAGGTTTTAAACTTGGTTCTGCAGATACAAGATTCACCCACAATCTGACTCTAGGGAAACGATCAAACCTGATGTTTCTACTAGTGCAACGATGCTAGCTTCGTGTTCAGCGTGAAATGGCCCACTGGCCGGCGACCCGACACTGCACCACACAACATGCATGTTAGCTGTGTATGCAGTTATTAGGCAATATGCCATCTAATTTTTTTCTTTTTTTGCTAATATATTTTTATTATTATCTCCGATCATCGAACCGATTTTACCTACATGTTCCTGACATTTTTTCGAACAAAACTAGATCACACTTGCCATATAAAATTCAAAAGATTTAATTTTTTGTTTTTCAATTTTATTGTTTTTCGGAATTTATTAAAAATTTAAACGACACCCAAATTGAATGAAACCAAAAAAAATGGAACCGTAGGTTCAAATACTACATGCTGAAAAAAATTCAGATTTTAAAAATTTATTTATCACTATTTTGAATTTGATCCATCTCACTTTCCTTTAGGCAACCAAACACCATCTCTGTGCATCTTCTTGCATCCACTCAGCCTGACTCCTACTAGCCTAGCTGAGCTCGTACAACCTAACTGAGTTAAGAAGATAATCAAACAGCCCCTTAGAGCAACCCCAACCCACCCCTAAACTTCCCTTATCCTAAATTATAAAGAGAATTAGAAAAATGTGAGCTCCAACCCAATCCTTATAAGGAACCTTTATTTTAGGGAGACCTCTTCTCACCCCTACATTTAGGGGTTTGCTCCTTTCCCCTACTATTTTCTTCAACATTTTTTTTATTCATTATTTCTATTTTTAGTAAATAATTCATGGGTGCAAAGTAATAATAATGTTTAGATAAATAATAGGGGTGAGTAATAGGGAGCGATGTATGAGCAAGGCAGGCAGTAGACCCATGCCTGTTGTCGCCATAATATTGCATCAGAGGAAGTCGGCGGAGGAGAGCGCCTCGTCGTGGCTGACTCCATCGGCACTTGTATATCCTCGGCACCCAACTCCTCTGCCATTCTTGCGTAAGTAGGCTATATCTATATATTAGCATGGCACCAATATTCTTTCAATATTTCTTCTCGTAGGCTCGGCCGATGGTCCATCGAGGTGGGCGCACGCCTTCAATCTCCTTTTGTTTTTCTTTTTTAAAACACAATAAAAAGTCGTCGAGCGATGAGCGATGCAAGAAGGAAGATCGATGGATGCACTCCACGATTAGGGGTGAAAACACATCGAATATGATCGGATAGTAGGTCATTTAAATGCGATGCGAGAGCCAAGGCAGGCGGTAGGACCTATGCGAACTATGGTCACTCCGTCCATATGTGCATACATGGTGGAGCTGTTCTCAAGCAACCCTCGGCAATTTTCGGCTTGCTTAAGCGAGACCTTGTCTAGTCCTTCCTCTCAGTAAAGACTCGGTATTTGCACGACCAAACGTTTGCTCAACGTTAGGCTTGCCGAGCTCCAAAAAATTCCTAGCTCCGCCACTGATAGGGAGTATGGGTTGAAGACAAATTTGATATAGGGTGTCTCTAATTTTTACACCACCCCTAAATAAGTGATTTAGGGGGAAAATATAGAGGTTTGGGTTGGAGTTGCTCTTAATAAATCTCCTTACAACCAAACCTGATTATTCACGGCCACATGCCCCTTATCTTCGCTCTTTACCCAGATTTTGTGCATAGTATTTTGTAAACTTAAGTGCAATCCATAAAGGTTTGAAGATCTCGAGACCGAGCTGGCCAAGTTGGCACTAATTGTTTCTTTTTCTTTAGCTCATTACGAATGTAATTACCATTTGGGACTTCTGTAGCTCGTCCAATTTTTTATTTACAGACAAATTGCATGGAAACCGTCTGCAATATCCGGCTAATTAGTGCCACGTGAAACACAATAATTGCAACATACCGTTCGAATATCAGGATTAATATCATTTTTCTAGCTGAATTAAATTAATTTTCTTTAATAATAAAATTTTGCGCTGCTTCTCATAGAAAAATGTCAGTGTAAAAAGAACGATTTGTTATACTAGTGTTTTTTTACGCTTGATTTGTTTGTAGAATGTAAAACACACGCTCTCCAAATTTGAATACCATATTCTTTTGATGAAAATGCGATCTAGTTGACGAATGACAAGTTACCATTATTGGGTTAGCCAATGTGGCCAGCAGGCCAGCACAACGTGTCTCAGACCTCTGTAAAAGATTAAGTTTGGCTACTATTTTAACACATTTCCTTTCTTGTGTATATATCCTCCTGTTTGACCTCTACTTGATTGTAAGAGTATAGCATTTTGATCTACGAGGTGCTTTTGTTAATACTACTGATCAAAATGCAAAACTAGTGCAGTGTGGTAATAATGCAGGCAAGAATGACCTGCTAAAGGCAGTTAGTACTACCATTTACAGGACCGTCAGATGGTCCCTTGGCCCACAGCCCCACATACCCTGGAATCTAAGGCTGATGGTCCTGCCATCTCTCAGTCCCTTGCGTCTGGGAACCACTCGAATTCTCAATGCCTCCCCGCCAATCTGACCTTCTAGGCTTCTACCTGTTCGTAGTACTACGGTAGTAGTAGTAGTAGTAGAAATGCAGCAAGAGTCGACAGGTCGTTAGTCGCTGCCGGCCAGTTCAGTTCAACATATATCCCATTCCAACATGTGGTCATTGCTAAGCCTGCTTTAATTTCAGTAATAAGTTCCTGGAACTTTTTTTATCATACGGTAACTTTATTAAGAAAAAGCGTAGGTGGCAGGCAGTTATATGGATACGGTGCTTTACCCGCAGACGCTTCTCCAGCTCTCGCAAGAATTGTATGGGAGTCGTCCTCGGGGGGACTTCCCGAATGACCGTACCGGGGAATTCTACGTAACTGAGGTACATGCATCTCAGGCTTGGGCGAGAAAGATTGCGTTTAGCTTGGATGCTTGCCGGTAGGTTAGAACTCGAACAAACCCAAGGGCTAGTCACATTGAGCAGTGAAAGCCTGAAAAACGTAGACAACAGCACTCACCAGTCGGCACTAACCTGACCTCTACGCAGCAGTTCAGTAGCAATATGTAACAGGATATCAATCTTACCCGATTACTCGTACATCCGCGGATAAAAACCCTAATAGAGATGAGTATATTTAACCAACGACGGATTGTTTTATACTTTTCCATGATATAGCTCCTCCCATGAGGGTGAACACATATCCCGATGTGGACTTTTCAAAGGTCTTTACACCCCGCCTAATCTGCATCTGCAGATAGCCCACAATCTCTAGGGCACTTGACTTTCTATATGTTAGCATGAGGCTCTTTGTCCCTTGCAAATACCACAAGGCTTTCTTTCTTCGCTTTCCAAAGGATCAACTCTGGATTAATCGATATCTTCCAAGCATCCCTGTTGTAAATGCTAAGTCGTATGCAGTACATATTTGAGCATACATTATGCTTCCGACAATTTGAAGCGTATGGGACTGATTTCATTTGATCGATCTCGTATTTATTCTTTGGACACCTAAAATTTCCAAATTTATCGCCCTTGACTATTGGAGCAAAGCGTGGCATTACACATATGCATACCGTATCTTTTCAAAACACTCTCTATGTATGCCTTCCGTGATAGCCTTAGCACCCTCTTTTTCTATCTCTTGTATCTCAATTCCTAATACATAGGATGCTTCACCAAGATCTTTCATATCAAACTTTGAGAACAAGAACTTCTTTGTCTCTAGCAAACAGATCTTTATCAACGCTTGCTAATAGGATATCATCCACATATAAAACTAGGAAAATATACTTTCCTCTACTAAACTTTGCATAAATGCAGTTGTCCTCCTCATTCTCTTTGAACCCAAATTTTCTTATAGTTTCATCAAACTTAATGTACCGCTGTCTAGACGCTTGTTTTAATCCATAAATGGATTTCTTTAATCGACATCCCATATTTTCTTTTCCTTTCATGACAAAACCTTTGGGTTGAGCCATGTACACATTCTCATATAAATCCCCATTTAGGAATGCCGTCTTAACATCCATCTGATGTAATTCTAAATCATAATGAGCAACGAGTGCCATAATGATTCTAAAAGAATCCTTTGTCGAAACAGCAGAAGGTTTTCAGATAATCTATTCCTCTCTCTCGAGTGAAGCCTTTATGCACAAGTCTAGCTTTAAATCTTTTAACATTCCCTTTGGAGTCACGTTTGGTTTTGTAGACCCATTTATAGCCCACTCGTTTTGGCTCCTTTAGGAATTTCTTCTAAGTCCCAGCACTTTGTTTGTACTCATGGATCTCATTTCATCTTGCATGGCAAAGCCACTTTGATGAATTGGGACTTCTCATTGCTTCCTCATAAGAGGTGGGATCACCCTCATCTCTATGTCTTCACCGACATAAACTTCATAATCACCGGAATAGCCGATCTCCTGCTTTCTCTGTGATCTTCTAAGTGGTTCTTGGCGGTGTTCACTTTGCTTCTCATGAGGGTCACACAGCTCCTCACTAGCAAATGCTAGGGCCTCGCTCCACAACAGTGTCTCGCACACCGATCGTTGAACTCAGAGAATCACCACAGTGTGTCAGAATCTCAGTGATGCAAAGAACAACAGTATCGAGAAGAAAGGCTCTTGAATTATAGGAGTTGGGGCACAAACCCACTTCTCATCAAGGCTAATTTCTCGGGGTACCATGCCCCCTCTGATCATATCATCCTCTATAAACACAGCGTGTCTTGTTTCTACAAACTTGGTGTGTCTGTCTGGACAGTAGAAACGATAACCATTTGATCTTTCAGGATAGCCAATGAAATGGCAACTGACTGTCTTTGAATCTAACTTTCCTATGTTTGGGTTGAATACTTTTGCCTCAGCTGGACAGCCCCACACATGTAGATAATTTAGTGATGGCTTCCTCCCAGTCCATAACTCATATGGTGTTTTAGGCACCGACTTACTTTGGGTACCCTGCTAAGAATATGGTCGTGGTTTTAAAGCCTCCATCCATAGATTAACCAAAGAAAGTGGAGTAACTTATCATACTTCTCACCATATCCATTAAGGTACTAAGTTCGTCTTTCACTACTCCATTTTGTCGAGGTTCGCCCGCATAGAATATTTGAGCTACTATGCCATTTTCCCCGCAGTACCTTGCAAAAGGTCTTGGAACTTGGCCATAAGGGTGTGTTTACCGTAGTACTCCCTCCACGGCCCGATCTTACTACTTTAATCTTTAAATCATGTTGATTCTCTACTTCAGCTTTAAATATCTTAAACTTTTCTAATGCTTCTGATCTTTCTTTGATAGGATAAATGTAGCCATAGCGAGAATAATCATCAGTGAATGTAACGAATGAATCAAAACCATCCACTGTCTTTACAGGAAAAAGACCGCAAATGTCTGTGTGGATTATTTCTAAGATTCCTGTGCTACGCTTGGCGCCTTTCTTTATTTGTTTAACGTACTTGCCTTTAATACAATCTATGCAATGATCTGTGTCTGAAAAGTCTAGGGGAGGAAGAATTTCTTCTTTGATCAATCGTTCAATTCTCCTCCTCGAAATATAGCCTAAACGACAATGCCATAATTTCGATGACGATTCACTTTCTATTCTCTTTAAACTTTGTAGTAACATTGCATACTTTTGCACTTGAGGAGGTACTTATGTCATTCACAATATCATAATGGGATAGCAAATAAAGCTTGTCTTGTCGGATGGCAAGACCAACATCAACATTATTAAACTTTATTACACACTTTCCGTTCCCAAAATGACACTGAATGTTCTCATCATCTAAGCAAGACATCAAATCAAATTCTTCTCAAAGAAAGCACTAATAAAACATCACGCAAATGGAGTATGAAGCCGCCATCCAACTCTAAGGGAAGATCTCCAATGGCTTCCACATCAGCTTCAACTCCATTCGCCACTCTAATTCCTCTTTCTCCTCTTTGTAGGATCCTTCTCATACGGAATCCCTGCATAGAATTAGCAACATGAACAGTTGCACCAGAATCTATCCACCAAGTACTAGTTGGTGAATCTATATACAAGGATTCATCTACAAATGTAACTTAATCTTTACCTCTTTTGTTCAGCCACTTGAGGAACAGAACACAATCCTTCATGCGGTGCCTTTCTCGATGGCAACGCTTGTGTATCTCGGTCTATAGTGCTCTGGTGGAGGCCTAGAAAATCGTCCATTGGAACCATGTCCTCCATTGGAGTTTTGCCCTCCATTTGAGTGTTCACCCTTCTCAAAATTGGTGAACCTTTTCTGCTGATAATTGCCCTTTTGGTAGTTATCTTTCTTGAAATTTGGCTTATTCTGAATCTAGAAATAATTCTTTTTCTTTTGAGAATGCTTAACCAGGTTCACTCTTCAAATTTTTGTGCCTTTAATCTTTCTTCTTCTTGGACACACATAGCAATACACTTTTCAATAGACCACTTTTCTTCACTAATGTTGTAATTGACAACAAAAGTCTCAAATTCTTTTGGTAATGAAATCAGTACAAGATGGACTATGAAATCATTCTTTAAAGGCATATCAAAGGACGTGAGAGAGTGAGCCATGTTAGTCATCTTGAGAATATTCTCTAATGCTCGGTCCATTGCGCAATTCAGATCCATCATACTTGTCATTGACAAGTTTCTTGATTAATGTACTGATAGGCCTTTGTGGATCCAAAGAATCGCTTCTTCTATTTTCTTCAGACATCTGTAGCATCTGCAGATACCGGGATTGCTCCTTATGGACTCAATAATTGTGCCCTTGATCACCATGAGGCATTTTCTATTTGAGTTGTCCCACTTTGCCTTCTCAATACTATACGACAATTCTCGCCGCAAAGATTATTTGCGACTTTCCTGAGTCCCACCTCGCTGTAACCTGCCACACAGCTTTGGATGGAGCAGGGCATAATCTATCTCACCATAGCCATAGCCAAGTTCAAGTTCTCTTTCCATGAGGAGTAATTGTTGCCGTTCAGCTTCTCAAGCCCTTGAAAGACACTTATGGAATTGGCAATCTTAGCTGGAAAAGCTTCAGAGATGAAATAAGAATTTAATCAGTAAACTAAAAAATATAAACTTTGGCATGAATAAATCAACGTTGGTCAATTAAACATGCTCTCAACTTTAATAAAGACTGATCTATTTCTAAAACATCGTTGGGCAGTATAAGAATAGAGCAAACTTTATTCAAACTTTCTATCATACTTGACATGTTCATGGCAAAATTATTTTCAACGTTGGTCAGAAAATAAAATTACCATATGTGAAATACTATAAAACATCTCATTTACTATTTTCTCTAATTAAATATCCACGTTGGTTTCAATTTAATCGGAAAAAAAACTTAAACTTGTCAATTTAACTTAACACTTAACTACTCTTCACAAAGAAAAATTAAATCAATTTTTTACTTGCATGCATGTCATCGCTATATGGTAAAATCGCCCAAAATTGCCTCTTCTCGGCGCCAGCCACCGTGCCAGTAACCTGGCTCACAGGCGGTCAAAACCACTTCATCTCCTGCCTGGGCTTTAAGAAGCCCAACCGAGCTCAGCAGAGTAGGCCTTGCTGGATCAAGGCGACAGAGAGATCGATCGAGGCGGCGAATAAAAAGACGCTTAGGTTTCACCCTAAAATTCGAACCCCAAAACCCTAATTTCATTTGTCTCAGGCCTCCCATCCGCTCTTTTATTACCCGCGGGCATATTTATGAGGGCTAAATTTTACCCGACAGGCAAACGGGTACGGGTATCGGGGAGCTTCACCCGTTCCTATTCCGCCCGATTACCCGCTACCTTTTGTTGACATATAGGCTAGAACAGACGCCCAGTTAACCTCTGATCCCCAATTTGTGATACCTCATATCAGTAATTATTGAACTTGAGTATCTGTGTGTTATTTATCTGCATGTGTTATTTGAATTCTTATTCTTTTGTACATTTGAAATTTTAAATCATTGATAATAATTCTTTAATCCATAGGATTTCCATAATTTCATCAAAAAGATTATAATAGTACCATAGCTTACTAGCTCCTAATACCATTTGGTTGAAATGGTTGTTGATGATGACAGGAGCATACCCATGGGTATCGAGTATCCGCGGGCGACGGGTATGAGTGAGATTCTTCACCCGTGACTCTTCACGGTATACCCTTCACGGGTATATCCGTGGAAAAGTTTTGGTTCGCGGTATAAATATAGACGAGCACTACATGTACCCGTCGTACCGATTGCCATCCCTAGTATGTAACACGTCTGCATATAAAGGCTAGAAGGGTAAAAGAGTCCAAAAATTTTAGTGCATACGAGTATTTTACAACGCATTTCCCTGCAATAACAGCTGTAACACAAGAATTGTTCGTCTAAAAAAGGTTAGAATTGAAGAGCCAATGCAGCAAGTCAGCAATAAACCTACAGATAATACGTTAACATAATAACACAGCACAGTCGCCACTCGCCACTTCGAATTGCTTTCAGCTAGCCGCCATCCACTGGGTGGCATTGATTGACGGTCGCTGTCGTGGCATCGAAAAAGAAAGCATAGCTTGGTGGCAAGGCAATAAATACCTGGATCGGCTGACGGTGGTAAATTATGTCCCCCTCGTAACCATAAGGCCTTTTTCCTCTGGAAATACCCTTGCTACTCAGGTAAACAGTAGGATTTATAGACATCAGATCCGAACATCATTGTTCATAACAAACAGGAGCAACATACAAATGAGATTTAGACAATAAACAATAACAGTACTATGTGCAATGGATTAGCATAATGCACAAAGTCATGAAAATTACTAAGATCTTTTTGTTGTAAATTGAGCGCAGATATCCCAAGATTGCAAGACATCCTATGTGATATCAGTGTGCAAGTACATAATCAGATAATGAGATAATGTGGTAACCAAAACACCAAAAATGGGAAACCCAAAAGTGTAACATCATAATCATGCTACAAATATCAAACAACCCACAAATTAATAAAAGGATGCATCATATCCATTGGTGCCTGAAAGTAAGAAATTTCAGCACATCCCGCATCCAGCTCAAGCAGCATTTCCCTGTCAGGTGAGGACCCAAAAATATCAGATTATGGATTCGCATGTTGTCTTAGAAAAAAGGGAAAAGGAGAGGCATTGAAATACCTTCGATTTGGGCTTATTTGATTTGGAGTCGGCAGCTTGTTTGCTATCCAGAGGTTGCTTGAAAGGAAGGAACTCTATTCCACCCATGTATGGTTGCAATGCCTTCGGCACTTCAACACCATCCTCCTTCTGGAAGTTCTCCAGAATACAGCAAAGGGTCCTCTCAGTAGCAGTCAACGTAGAATTCAACATATGAACAAACTGCTTGGATTGCTCATCATTCTGCAATGTGAACAGACATCACATCAGTGGCGACAACTGATAACTGATCAGACAAGTAGATCTACACTGGAAAACGTGAAACAGAGCAATGCAACATCTACCAGCATCCAAGTGAAACGAAATCATACCTTTTTCTGCCCATAGCCTATTCCAAGTCTTCTTGCTTGATAATCTGTGCAATTTGAACAGGACACTAACTCTCTGTAGGTTTTTGATGCAGGGAACCATGCCTCCAAATCATACTTTTTAGCTGCAGCATCATTAAGGGCACCAGACACAATGGAAACAATTTGATATGGCAGGCCAATCTGCAAGACGAACATTAAAGAAATGTTTAGACGTCTAAAAGGAGAGTACACAATGTAAACATGGTGTTCAAGGTTTTCAAAGCTTCCGATGCTTGCCTCCTTATAGAAATCTTCTGAATTTTTAATCATCGCTTCATGCATCTCCCATGATTCATTGCCATTTGGACTTGTAACACAGAATTGTTCAATCTTTTCAAACTGGTGGACTCTGAAGATGCCAGCTGTGTCCCTCCCATGTGAACCAGCTTCTTTCCGGAAGCAGGTGGAGTACCCAGCGTATCTAAATGGGAATAATTTATGATCAAATTACTAGTGCAAAACAACTAAAACGCTAACTACCCAAAGTTAGATGTTACCCACCTAATTGGCAATTCAGAAGGATAAATTCGATCACCTAGATGATAAGCACATAGAGGTTGCTCGGATGTAGCTATGAGATACTTTTCCTCTCCATCACCTGTTAACTGTCAATTGCAACAAATGGTCTTGAACTAGGTTTTACAGTACATTTTGGATCAAGGAATACTACTTAAGCATTCATCCAATTCAAATCAACCATTACGAACAACAAACATATTGACAGTAACTGAATGTTTATTTTGGAATCATAGAGAAACCTAAATGGTTAATGTAACGTAATAATTGAAAATTTGCCACTTGAGCCAATAACATATGGGACCATCTGAGTCAATAAAATGTGGGTCCAGTCGTAAATTTGCGAAGCCACATGTTTGAAGTGGCAAATATCCAAATATCTCAAATGTAACGGATGGGATGAGAACCAAACAAGTGATCAAGTATTGAGGCCCAAAACTATGCATATTAGATATGTTAAATAGCACTAATTGGGATTTGAAGGATAGTACCTGAGAACAAATGCATCATTTCAGTTCTGCTTAACAGAATCTTAATCACAATAAAAATGGGTGATGCTTATCATAAAGTTGTGAGCATATAGTGTTAAACTGATAACAGCAGAATGCGTTACCATACTGCCAAAAAACTTTCGAAATCACAGCTTAATTTAATTAATAAAAATGTAAACAAATGCAAGTACAGTTGCTTAACACCATAATGTGTATAAAGGGAACATTTGCTTGGGCTTACTTTGTAAAGTTCCTCATCAAATTGGGCCAACTGGGCACATTTTGCCATAGTTTCCTTTCTCATGAAAAAGGGAGTTTGCATTGCTTTGAAGCCTCGTTTTCTCAGGAAAGCGAGCCCAAAATTTATCAATGCCAGATTCAGGAGAACACCTTCATCCTTCAAATAGTAACCCCTTCCACCAGCCACATCAGCACCTGCTACAAGAGGAAGCATGAGAGGTACCCTTAAAACTGTTACAAGAGGGATGAAACACAAAAGCAACCACGGGTCTTTGTATATTGAATAGAACCAGAGAGCCTGATCTAACACAATGGGGGAAAAAGGAAACTCGTTAATTTTAATAGCACTGTTCAAAAATCGGGATTAGGCGACGCCTAGGCGGCGCCTAGGCACTCCGCGGTCACTGGCCGCCGCGATTTAGTCCTCGGCGGACCGTTAGGTGGTGAAACCGCCTAGGTGGTCACAGGCGGGTCGTATGTGGCCAGGCGGCATTAAGCACGGCGGTACACGGCGGTCGAGCCGACGATTAGGGATAGCTAGGTGGCCGACTTCATGATGGACTTGGGCCGAAGGAGCAATCAAAACAGCCGAGACAGGGGCCGAAGGAGCAACGCACTGACCTTGGGTGGACTCGGGGTGAGAGGCGAAACCCTAGCCGCCGGTTAAATGCGCCCGGCCGTCACTGCCCCGCCGCCCGCAGTTACTCCTTGTCCCTCCCTGTTCCGCCCCCTCCGCCCTCTCCCTCCCCTGCTCCGCCCCCTCCCGCCTCCCCTCCGCTCGATCTATCTCCCACTCTCTATATCCCAAGCAATCGGTCTCCCACTCTCTATATCCCAAGCAATCGGTTGATTATTTTGATTAATCTCTTAGTGACATACTGACATCGCAAGCAATCGGTTATCCCAAGCATCAATGTCGTCATCTATTATTTTGTAATTTGTATATTAGAATCGGTTTTGCAAGTATATTAGAATCAATGTCGTCATATATTATTTTGCAAGTAATCGGTTTTTCCTAATGCCATCTATTATTTTGTAATTTGTATATTAGAATCAACGTCGTCATCCCAAGCATCGGTTGCAAAAGAAGCAAGCTCTAACCTTTTCAAAAGAAATTTCGATGATATAGGATGGGAATATGGGATCCTTGCGGATGAAAATAATTTTGATAGAGTGAAGTGCAAATTGTGTGGGAAGGAAGTTAGTGGAGGGATCTATAGAATTAAACAACATGTTGGACATATAAGAGGCAATGTCAAAGCATGTCCCAAGTCTAACAAGGAAGATCAAGATAAGTGCAAAAAATCAATTGATGATGTTAGAGAAAAGAAGAGGGTCAAGAATACAAAAGAACAGGAGATAAGAAATGAAGTGGTCATCGATCATAATGAAGGAGAAGGAGAAGGGTTTGAGGTGATTGGGTCGTCCTCGGGACCTCGGGCAGTAGGGCCTATGGAGAAATATGCAGCGCCCATTGATCCTTCTATTCCTTTATCACGGGCCAATAGACAAACAAGCATTAATCAACACATCGCTAAAGAAAGACTTCACATGTGCAACCAATATGATGCTAGATGGCTTTATGCTCATGGTATGCCTTCTCAACTAATATATTGGTTATTTTTTATTTTGGTTTTGCTATTGGCCTATTGCTAACCTTATATTTTTGCATATGTGATTCATGTAGGCATACCATTCAATGCCATCAACAATTATGAATTCAAGCAAATGTTGGAAGCAATTCGTCGCTTTGGCCCAAACTATCCCGGTCCTTCCCAATATGAATGTCGTGAGAAGTTGTTAAAGGAAGAAGTGGAGAGAGCCAAGAATTTGTTGAAGCCACATGAACAAGAAAGGGCCTTGAGTGGATGCTCTATCATGACCGATGCTTGGACAGATCAAAAAAGAGAAGCATAATGAACATATGTGTGCATTGTAGCTTAGGGACTAGTTTCCTACAATCAAAGGAGGTTTCCGAAGAATCACACACAAGTGAGTTCATCTTTCAGTATGTCGATACTTGCATTGAACAAATAGGTCCACAAAATGTAGTGCAAGTTGTCACCAACAATGCTTCAAACAACATGGGGGCAAAAGACTTGCTATTGGAGAAAAGACAATATTTTTTGGAGCTCATGTGCAACTCACACTATTAACTTGATGCTACAAGGAAATGGTGGCATGGCCAAGTACAAGAAAACTGTTGAGCAAGCAAAGGCTATGACTATTTTTATTTATTCGCACCATAGGACCTTGGCTTTGATGAGAAAGCACACAAAGAAAAGAGATATAATTAGACCCGGTGTGACTAGATTTGCTTCGGCATTTCTTACTTTGCAAAGTCTAATTGAGAAGAAAACCGAACTAAGGAACATGGCAGTTAGCAAGGAATGAGATGATTACCCTCTCACAAAGAAGGGTAAAGGACTATGGCAACTGGCAGAGTCATCAGTAGGGCCTTTTGGAATGGTGTGAACAATTGTTTGAAGGTACACATATGCTTTAGTAAGTTAATACTTGCTGTCCATTAATTTATTTTTCTTTGTTTGCTATTTAGAAGTGTAATATATTGCCATTACGTGTAGGTTTTTGAGCCATGAGTGCAAGTTCTTCGCATTGTTGATGGGGATGGTCCTTCTATGGCTTTTGTCTATGGAGAAATTATAGAGGCAAAGAAGCAAATCAAGGAGGCCTTAAACAACCATGAGCCCAACTATAAGTTGTTGATGGAAGCCATTGATAAAAAGACTAAGAGAAGGCTTGATTCTCCATTGCACTTGGCATGTAATGCCTTGAATCCATATTATAGCTATCGTGACCCAACTATCTTTTTGGATCAGGCTATACTATAAATGAAGGATTATATGAATGTGTTGATCGTTTTTACCATGGTGATCTTGAGGAAATGGATGTAGTGATGAATGTAGAATTTGACAAATTTAGACATAAAGAAGGATTATTTGGGAAGGCTATTGCTCTAATTGGATGCCAAAAATCCTCTATTATTCCCGGTAATCCATTGTTCATTTTCATTGATAGATGCATATTGTTCATTTTCAATTCTCATTGATCGATGTTGTTTCATTTGGATCATATTATCTAGCAAGTTGGTGGACCAAATATGGAGGTCATGTTCCACATTTGCAAAAAATGGCAATAAGGTTGCTCTCTTTGACGGCAAGTTCATCGGGCTGTGAAAGGAATTGGAGCACCTTTGACATGGTAACTAACTAACTCTCAAGTCTCATAATTGATTATCATACTCAACTTGATTGTGTCATCGCATTCTTTGCAACTTGTAATGTAGGTCCATACTAAGAAAAGAAGTAAGCTAGATACTCGCCGTCTTAGAGATCTAGTCTTTGTTCAATTCAATGCAAAATTGTTGAGAAGAAAAGAGGAAAGCAAGACCAAGAATATTGACGTCCTTTTAACTAGCAATGATAGACATGCACAAGGTTGGTTGATTGATGGTGTGGATGATGATGGTGTGGATCCCGAAACGGGCCTTTCTTGGAGGATTATTGATGAAGCAAGTGGGGCGGGTGAAGCCATGCAACCTTGTAGGAGCTCAAGAGTGAGAGAACTACATGAAGATGATTGGGAGTCTGAAGGGGAAGGAGAAGAGGAAGAGGAAGAGGAAGAAGGAGAAGATGATGACGAAGTTGAGTTTGAATCAGAGCAAGAAGAAGTGATCCCAACCAAGGATTATGGTGTAGAGGACGAAGACTGAGATTGAAACCTTAATCACCATTTTATCATGCTTGAAAACTTGTGTTTTGCACTTTTGTTAAATTCGAACTATGAACGCTTGTGTGGCTTGTTGCTTGTGGGTTATGGTGTGAGAACTTATGTCTGTGGGTGGTACTATGTCTATGTTATTTATCTAATTGTGTGCTTAACTGCTTAGTTGTTTGGTTCTTTACATCCTACATATCTACTATAATCTATTTTATTCGGCCGCCTAGGACTGACCGCCTAGATCCGATTAATCCTCGATTAATCCGTCTAGGCACTGGGCCCTACCTCACCGCCCGACTAGCGCCTAGTGCCTTCTTGAACATTGTTTAATAGTAGAGAGATCTCAATAAGCTTAAAGGATAGTGCATGAACGACATAGGGCTTTTAGAGGCAAAAAGGAAAGGTGATTCCTATTCTGCTATTTGGTTGGATAATTCAGAATTTCAAAACATGGTTGACAGAGGAATTCAGGGATAAATTATGTCAGAGTTCCAATTTTGTCGAGCATATACCCTTCTCCAAAGCTACAATGTCAAGCATCTTGCAAAGATCCACATGATTCTTCAAATTATCTTCCAACCTCCTCTCTCCCCATGTCTGTATGATAGCATTGTGTGCCTGTGAAAAAGGAAGTTTAAATCACTTGAGCTGAGCTTTATATCGGTTCAGTCGAATCAAATTCAGTAGGTCTTGTTCACCCTTCTAGAACAGAACTGGATTTCAGTCATCCAGAATAGGCATGCTACAGGCAAACTCAACCTAACTCAAATTAATGCAATGTTGTTTCTTGTATTACTATAGCGCCCTAAAATGCAATAGGAATTCCAATAACAGAAGGATGAGGGCGTAGTAGTTCTATGACTTACGCATTAGAAACGAATAGTTACTGAAAAACTCGTATCCTTAACAAGTCATCAAATCCAACTAGACTTAAATATCTATAGAACCACGAAACCTAAGCTTTCCCCTTTCTACGCACCTCATCGTCGCTGACGGGCACGGATTCATGCACGAGGTTGCCAATGGTGACGAGCTTGGCATCGAGGGTGGTCTTGGCCTCCTGCACCTCCGTCTCCTTCGCGGCCAACCTCCCCTTGATCTCTTCCGTGCTCTGTATAAGCTCCGCGGCATCCTTCTTTTGCTGCAAAGCGACATGCCCAACATCACATTCAAATCCAAACCCCCCGAAAAGACCAAACGAGACCAGAACAAAGCGAATCGAAACGAACGTACAGCCTTGAGCTTGCCGATATCCTTGCTGGTTTTGTTGAGCTCCTGCCGGATCTTGTCCAGCTCGAACTGCCCTGCAGCGAGAGGAATCCTCGGGGTCAGGGACCACGGATCTGGAAGGGGTTTGGGGGGTTCGGGAGAGGAGGGGGAGCTCTTACTCTGGCGCCACGCCTCGTCGAGGGCGATGACCTCGTCGACGAGCTCGACGGGGGCGGATCGGCTGCGCTGCGACTTGCGGATCAGCTCCGGGTCGCCGCCCTTCTCCACGCGGAAGAGGTTGATGTCGAGCATCTTCTCGCGCGGCGGCGGGCGGCGGGGAGGAAGTGCTACGAGGGTTTTGCTGAAGCAAACTCTGCTGCTTGCTCTATTCGTGTATAAGACGAGGGGTGTACGCGTTTTTTATGGACCCGCACAACCATCCGGCCCAACCCAGCTGGCAAACCGCTATAATAGGCTTCCATACGGGTCCGGTTGGGTAGCAACAAAGCCCATATTTGCACGGGTAACGGGGTAACGGGCCGATCCCGAGAGAACGCCGAAGCCGTCGGTCATCATCCACAAAATTCCTGTCCTATCCGGCGAGAGAAGCTTCGACGGCAGCGGTGATGGCAACTTCGGCGCCGGCGGGCGGCTTGACGACTTAGGTCGATCGGGACTCGGGAGGATACAGTGCAGGAACATAGAACTTGTAACTTATGGAGGAAATCAGCTCATTGTAGTTAGCGGGTATTGCAGGTACGGATGAAATATAACCTCTTTTAAAGCGGGAGAGAATGGAGGTCTCTGCCACCACGCTACTTCTATCGCGAAGGAGCTTGGAAAATCTCTAAAATTACGTCAAGGCCAATTCACCCACTTTTTTGCAAAATAATCTTAAGATTCCACAAATTTGCACCAAGGTCCATACCAAGCCCTTTCGCAAACATATCCTCGTGTTTTTGATATATTACAGGCCGACCACTTTTAAAGCGGAAGAGAATGGAGGCCTCTCAGACCTCCATGCCACTTCTTTTGCAAAAGGGCCCCAAACAAATCCAAAATTACGTTAAGGCCCTTTCACCTACTCTTTTGCAAAAGATCTCGAGGTTCCGTAAATTTGCACCCGGGTCCATACCAAGCCCTTTCGCAAACATATCCTTGTGTTTCCGATAAATTACAACCTCTTTTAAAGCGGAAGAGAACGGAAGCCTCTTAGGCATCCACGCCACTTCTTTCGCGAAAGAGCCCTCAAAGAAATATGAAATTATGTCAAGACCCTTCCATCCCACCCTTTTACAAAAAAAAACCTCGAGATTCTGCAAATATATCCTCGTGTTTCCGGTAAATTACGACCAGACCTGACTAGACCCATGGTTACACAAATTCGCATACGGGTCTAGACCAAGCCCTTTTGTAGGAAAAAAAAAGCTCCCGGTTCTGAAAAAGGTCATTGTTCTTGCTATCCGAACAATCTATCAACATTCACTCGGCCCAGCAAAAACGCACAGGTTTACCTTGTCTACACTAATATCTCATGGGTTTGGACTTATGGAGGAAATCAGCGGGCGCTGCAAGCTCCAAGTTCATAGTAGTCACCGGCGTCGCCATCATACGGAGCACTCGGTGAGTGCGATGTGACTAGGGGTGCAATCAGCTCGGATTCAGTCAGATATCGCTCTTTCTATATCTTAAACTATATTTTTTGTTGAATTCAAAATCGGATAGTACCACATATGAATACGACGTGTATAATATCGATCGCGGATTCGAATCGAATACGGAACGAAATCAATACTAACAGCATTGTAAATCCACTCGAGAACAACCAGCATCACTCAGTCTTGTGCTTGGGCTTCTTCACTATCATCACGGTGTAGTGCGCATGATGGGCGTAGTAATCGCTCACGCTTCCAAGAACAGCCCTGCAGCGAAGTTTAGGCAAGTCCATGACACAAATGCAAGGTGTGGATAGGGATAACTCAAGGCATCGAAGGAAAAAAGATTGTAGCATTGAGGACTTGAAGTGTAAAGTAATGAAGAATTGAAGTAATTGTATCACTGCCTGCAGCGTGGAGTGTGAATAAACAGATTGTATGATTTGCATAAAAGAAAGGTCGAAATGAGATTGTAAGATTTTTTTTTCAATTCTGGAAGCAGGCAGGTTTGTTAGCCACCAAGGCTCCAGATTAAATTACATTTCAATCAGCAGGTTGTTCATTTGTAGGTCGATACAATCATACACCGATTAATTCTAGTCTAGTCTAGTTCATTGATCATCACTCATGACAAATGTTGTTAATCTAAGACCAGCTTCGGAGACTGGAGTTCCACCTTGCCAGTAAGGTCTGATGTCAGTTTTGGAGTTCTGTTTAGCCAAACAGGAGCAAATCATGAAAAGCAAAGAGGACCATTGAAGCTAGCATGACAAATGAACATCATGAAACAGGAGTATCTGAAGAAAACTACTCCTGTTTCAGACTGTTGGAACTTGGAATTGACATTGAAGCTACTCCAAATGATATCAAGGGCTCGTTGCACATATTATGCAAATAAACATTTGCTCAAAAACTATATAAACCAACGTAGTTCCATTGAGATGAGGACGATAGTAATTAACGGATTTCTTCTCCCTTTTTTTCCCATAGAGTTGAGACATACAAAGGGTATCGATCACAACTCGAATGTGCCAATTCTCTAGATGAAAATCAGGAGAGAACAGAGAAGACGTAGAAAGAATCAAGACCTTTTGATTGCTCCATAGCCATGGCTGCCGACGACCAGCATCTCGGCGTGGTGCCTCTCGACCGCCTCGCACAGGACGTTCCTCACATCCCCCTCCCCCTCTGGTCCGGTGAGAGCAGCGCCTCAGGGTCCCCGCACCGGAGCTGACTCGACGCCGCGGCTGCGCAGCTCTGTCGTGCCACGGCAAGGATGGACGGGGGTTCAGAGGCCAGCGACATGAAGAACCTAGCTCGTGGCGGCTCCCGAAGCTACTGGCGTGGCCCCACATCACATCATCGGCATGCCATGGCGCCAGTGAAGCGGTAGCTCGAGGTGGGGAGGCCTTGGACATGGCCTCCACGGTGAGGTTCCACTCGAAGCTGAAGGAGTAGGACCGCTTGAGGAGGAAGACCCTTGGGCAGGCCTGGTCCGGGCTATCCGGCGTGATCTCTTGTAAGGCGACGGGGTCGGGTGGGGGAGGGGGCACGGAGTGGAAGAAGAGGAGGTCGTCAAGGCTCGGGCGCACGCGGCGGGCGGCTCAAAGCAGGGAGGCGACGAAGGGCCTGCGCGCGATGGCGGCACGACAGAGCGGGCAGGAGGCATGCGCGCAAAGCCAGACGTCGATGTGAAAGGCGTGCGCGGAGAGCGGCAGTGCGCGGAGCTTGTTGCCATCGACGAACTCCAGAAGGCACACTGGCGTAGTCGCGGCGCCGCCGCCGCAGTGAGGGCACCTGAGGTCGGCGGCGGACTCGGACTCGGGGGCAGCTCGGTGCTCGTGGTTGGGCCGTCGAAGTCGAGATCGAGGCATGGCCGGTTGGATATTCGATTGACATTATTCGGATACATCCGAAAATAGTTTTGAAATATCCCAACCCGACGGATAGCGATCTCCCAAACTCGAATCCGAAAAAAAACATCCGAAACCGATTCCGAATCCAAGAACTATCCAAATCCGATCCAAACATGATCCGTTCGGTCGGAAATTATTCAATCCAATTGCACCCCTAATCGGGAGAGTCGGAGGCTAAGGCATGGCCGGTTGGATATCCGATTGACATTATCCGGATATATTCGAAAATAGTTTTAGAATATCCCGATCCGACGGATAGCGATCTCCAGAATCCGAATCCGAAAAAAAATATCCGAAACCGATTCCGAATCCGAGAACTGTCCGAAAAAACTATCTGAATCCAATCCGAAGACATCCGGTCGGTCGGTCTGTCAAAAATTATCCGATTCGATTGCACCCCTAGATGTGAGGAGAGTATACGCTGGACAATCGAGTTCTACAATCAGCTAGATACGTACATTTAGGACAGTTTTCAGGACCACCTACAGATTTGAGTAATCTAATAAGGAAAAGGTCACAACACAGGCAAAACTGCATGATATCAGCTGGTGTCAGCTTGCATCCACCATCAGTTCTGCGGGAAACCACATTTTCTGGTAGCTCTGTGCCTCTGTCCACCTATAATGAAACTGGTATATAGTCTTAAAAAATGTAACTGGTATACAACTATACCTTGAACTTAACCAACTAATTGTTGTGAGCTAACTCCTAGTCAATCAGAAAAGGTATATGGGATAAATCCAGGGTACCTGTAGAATGTCGAAAACCTTTTCTGCTATATACTTCTGATGTATGGCAGCACCTCGTTATTGCAACTTATCTGGATGAAGACATAACAATGCCTTCTGATAAGCTTTCTTAACAGCTGCTCCTTCAATTATATCAACAAGGGGTACTGGTTTCCATCCACTCTCAGGCCATATAACCTAAAGCACAAGAAATTGGAAAAACAACAACATAACACTGATGTCATCATGTCATACGTGTGTGTGTACAGGAAAACCTTTACTCTAGGATATCTTGGGTACAGGAAAACCTTTACTCTAGGATATCTTGGAGACAGGGCCAGCCTTGGCCAGGGCAATAAGTGCGACGGCCTAGGGCCCAGCGCAAACAAGGGCCCAAACCTTGTGTATCCTTCACTAGTATATACAGGTAATAGTCAAATCCAGCCCCATAGAACATATCTGTTACCCTTACCCAGACCAATAAGGTTTGAGGACCTGTTCCTATTCGATGCATTAATTTTGCAAAAACTTTTTCTCATGATAACTCATCTAATGTTGAGTTAGATTTTTTTTTTCTTAATTAAAAGTGTTGCAAGTGACTTTGCCAGATGCATTGATGTCAGCAGTTGAGATTCTTGAGTTCATTAGAGCTGCAGATTGCTATCCAAATGTTTCAATTGCCTACCAGATCCACTTAACTATACCTATGACTGTTGCGTCAGCTAAAAGAAGTTTTTCTAAATTAAAATTACTGAAAAATTATTTGAGGTCATCCATGTCACAAGAAAGATTGAATGGTTTGGCCATGTTATGTACCGAGAAAAATACGTTAGACAATGTTGATCTTCATAATATCCTTGATGATTTTGCATCAAGAAATGCTCCAAGGAGTTGTTTTTTTTATGATTATAAATGTCATTGACTGATCATGTCCCGGTTTATTATTTAGGTGAAAGACACGATGGCTACTCTTATGGTCTCCGCTGATGTACTTGTTTTTGAAGCTTATTTCATAGTGAAGACTTAAGAGGCTTTTGTTAGTATTTTTTCCTGTTCCTTTTAGTGTTTGTATTTCTTTTTCCTTCTTCTTTGGTTCTTAAGAGCATGTTGTTGAAACTCATACTATATATATCTGTGACATTGGACTTTATTTGCTAATTAAAGTTTATGCTATCAATGTTTATTTTTTGTCATTATAAAAGGTTCAATAGCCTATAGGTCATAGGCCTGTTGTCTGGAATTAGCCCCAGGCCTCCCAAACTATAGGACGGCCCTGCTTAGAGAGGGAAACATAAAGAAAACAATAAAAATTCAAGAGATATTTCTTCATATACATAACTTAGCACTGATCTTGCATGCACCATCATACAAGTAGGAAGAAGAGAACAGCTTTTCAAAAGAAAATGGGTCAAAACATTGCAATACGGAATTGGGAGTTAGTACAACATTACATGCACAAGATTCTTGCACTTACATATTGCAGTGTAGAAAGCAATGACCTAATATTTCCTTCTTTTCCCTTAGACCGTTCTCTGATTTTGGATTCAGATATCTACATTAAAATAAGCAATAAAATTGAGAAATAGAACAAAAAGGTAATTGAAAAGAAGCAACATGTTGTGGGCTTGGATTCATACTCTATATAGTACCTTTATTTGCTCTTTTTCCTCATCATTATGAAGAACACGATCTTCAGAGAAATGCTCAACCTGGTTTATGAAATAAAATAGATGGTGAAACATAAATTGTTTGGCTAGGCAAATATATTAAAATCTAACAAGAAAACTGTCATGTAACAGGTAAAAGAAGTTAAAAATATGCATCTAACAGAATGAGCAACTTTCATGTTTATCATTTTTAGGAAGAAGGTCAATTTTTATTCTCTGGTTTCCATGTTAATTGCTTACTTCATTTCCTATCTTTGATATCATTATTTCCCATGTTGGCCCTGAGTCAATTTGATGAATATAGCAGCAAATGGCACTTACAGGCTGCACATTTTGAATTTTCAGAGGCAAGGATAACAGGGTGTGGAGCTGTGTTTTCTTCAAAACATAGTACTGAACGGTAGCAACTCATGTCCAAATGTAGCACCAATGCATGGAAAACCACCAGTTTACTTAGGACCAGTATCAGACTATTAGTTAAACCAGCCAGTATGGGTATTAGGGCTTCTCATGCTGTGTCCTGCTGAGATATGGATGACTGATATGGTTATGGTTAATGTTCATGTTATTTGCAGGTAAACATACTGTTTTGTAATACTTGATAAAAATGAAAAAGGAAAAAGTAGACGGAATCAGGCGGGCTCCAGAAACCAACAAAAAACTGGTCATTAGCAATGGATTTTGGCCAGTTCCAAGTTGTCACGGGCTTGCTCTTCAACGTTTGATAGTGTCCCATTCACAGTGACATATTGGTTAGTAATTAACTGGCTGGAAACCAGTGCGAGTCACCTAGCAGTATGCCAGTCCAACGTTGAATTAGCGGAAGCAGTTTCGTGGTCTCAATAAATTAATGGAAGCAGATTTGTGGTCTCGATAAATTAACGGAAGCGGTTTTGGTTGACAAACTAGCTGGGTTAGACTGGTTAGTTTAATGGACAGGCCAAGATTCACAATTGTATTTGTTTAAGCCTAGAATAATTAATTCTGAATTACGTAAAGACTTTGCACATACTACACATCCATCAAGATCTTCTACTTGACTTTCCTCACAATCTGTTGTGTCGCCCACTTTTTCTTTTGTTTCAGCATGGATAGACTCTAACAAACAGAACAAGAAATTTTGTCTCAGTGAGTTCTCGGGACTACACAAGCAAAACAAGATAACAAAAAGATGGCACCAATCATACAAAACATGCTCTTATGAATCAACTACTGGAGAAACTTATTGACCAAATATGAATAAGGAATTCTGCAATAATCAAACTATTACAATCTGACTATTACTAATGCTCCTTGCATCAAGGCTCCAAATGTTAACAGCAAACATCAAAAGATTAAGAAAGACTGACGTGAGCTTTTACAGGCTGCAGGAGTAATAAAAAAAAACAGTGCGATGATTTTACTGATATAGTTCTTTCTAGAATGTGAAACAAATATTTTATTTCATTCACAGGTGTACTTAACTTACCATCAGAAGATGGAGGTGTAACTTCTTTTCTTCCGGAAAATTTGCTTGTTCTGGTTTGCATTTCAATATCCATTGGTAGAACCGGTTTCTCCATCCTATCTTGGCACTTCACTCATCTGAAACAACTTAAAGATTAATCTGACAGGTGTATGTGTAACGAAATTTGTGTAATGTCAAACTGCCTATATTGTTGAAGATAGTACTCAACTAAATTTCACACACTTATGATTCAGATATTGGTCAGTATTCACAGAAGTATCCAGGTAATATGATCATTCAGAGTTGACTTACTGGAGAAGGTGCCGTGGAAAATGCATTCATATTGTTCATTTTGGCTGATTTGACATTCTCATCGGCCTCCAAACTGGATATGCTAAATTTATCTTCAAGTCCACCTTTGCTTCCATTTTTCCCACTTGATGTCTCATCTTGAGCTTCAGGTGCTCCTTTGCGCTTCGGTGAACTCTCAGGACTAAATATTTTGATGAAGTCCTTTACTTTTTCCTTCACTCTGCTACCACAACTTTTCTCTCCCGAAGGTGACCGATAACTTTGAGCACTGCGGCTAGCTGCTGATACATTGTTCTTCGCATTATTGGTGCTATGTTTTGTTCCTGCAGAGAAATCACATCAGCTTCAATCCATCTACTCGCAGATGTACATTAAAAGGATACAAATAACAATTTATATTATTTTTAAAAAAAAAGTATGACCTTTTCTATTACAGAAGTTAGATAAGCTGAATAAAAAACAAATGAAGACCAAATTACTCTTCACTTTCTAACCAATGCAAATGGCCAACAAATATAAAAATTAAAGATGATAGGTTCGATGTTATTAGCTGCTAAGAATATGTTTCAGTAATGACATGCATTCTGAAGAAAAGTACACCTGTTTCTTCGGCTTTATCACACTGCATGGAGTCACCGAACACTAAAGGAATAGTTCCCTCCTTGTTTGTTGATTTTGTACTATGTTTTCTTTCAAACAAGCCATCCTTCGCAGGCTCGTAACCTTCATAATCAGTCTGACTCTTTGATGCTCCAGTGGCGGTTGACATGCTGTCTTCCTCATCAATTAGGTCAATGCCTAGAACAACCATTTGAGGGAAGCTCCTCACTCCAATAATATTTCCAGCCTTTTTGTGTGGAGTTAGCAGCATCAATAAGGCCCCTTTCCCCTCCCACTTATAGAATGAAAAATGGAAGTTGTTATTGGCAATGAAACTTTCCGAGCTAACAGGAGTCCCTTCACATTCACTGTCCATAGAGCTGACATAATGAGATTGAGAGGTGTCCTTCTTTTCTCCACTTTGAGAACGAAACGGGATAGGAAGGGATAGCAATGCCATGAAAAGGGATTTTTCCTGGAATCCTGTTGGGGTGCCCCTTCGGCTAAAAAGTTGTTCATGGATGAATTCGGTGAAGACGGAACGCTGTAAGCATAAGATGTTCCATCATCGTTTCTGTTGTATATATGCCGGGATGGAGAAGTAGGCACTGGATTATCCACACCGCTGGTGAACTTCACGGAGAAGCTGCAAGAAGTAGATATAAGTGCATGTAATAGCAACACATAAATGTGGAATCTTGGCATCTGGTTTGTACTTCTGTGCATTCCTAAATCCTAACCGGAACTAACATTCAGATAGTAGTGATGCACTCGTCATGTTCAATGCTCCATCATTTCAGTGTGATCGAAATTTATGGTCAACGAGTAGCTATATGTTACTTAGACAAATAGAGAGCCATCAAAATATAAGTCATTTAATTTGGGACAGAGAAATGTAAACATAAGCCGTCCAATTTGATATCACTTCCCAATACCTCGCATATCACTTCAGTGAAAAACTCGCTTAGTACTTGTTAATTCTATATGCGATATATATGTGTGATAATTAATTTAACAACAATATTTATGATGGAATAATTTATTTGTTGAAGGCAAAAGTACTGTGTTGGGTTGGTTTATCTTGTAATAGGAGATGCATATCTTGTAACAAGAGATGCAACACAGGAGCACAGGTGTGCGCGACGCACACAAACTACATGTCGGGAAAAAGCTGCGCAGGAGAAGCATAGTCTGTGAGCAGCACACAAGTCACACAAGTGCAGTGAGTCAGGACCCAAATAGGTGGATCCTCGTGTGTGTTCTATATTCCTAATTTGAGGAATAAATCAATGGGTATGGATTCCGATCTACTAATTCTTGTTCTTCATGTTTTCATACCATTGCCTTCTAGTTTGCTTTTAATCTAATTTTTCTTTCATGATCTTGTATCCTTTATCCTAGATTGATTTTTTTTTCACTTTGATCATTATTTTATTAATTTCTAGAATTAATAAAAACAAAATCAGAAAAAAAATAGATGTAGGTGTCTCTTGTTGCTGCTCGATCCTTCAGTAAATCAGTACTAAGCGAAATACCTCATTCGCGGGCGGCTCCTGAACCCTGGCGACGACGGCGCGCCGAACACATCCCAGTCCCCGGAGGCGGCGCCCCGCCTCGGCGACGCCGACTCGCTCCCGGGGAATATGTCCCTGTAGAACTCGTCCCCGAGCAGCCTGCCCCGGTCGGAGCTCGTGCGCTCCCCGAACACGGGCCCGCTCCGCGCCCTCGACACGGATCCGAACGACGAGTCCAGCGAGGAGCGCCGCTGCCACTGGTGGTCGTGCCCCGACGAGCGGCGTGGCGGGCCGCCGAAGACGTCGGCGAAGTCGACGTCGGATCTGCGGTCCGGCGGTGCACCGGCGGCGGCCATGCTGAAGCCCGCTTGCTTTAGTCACCACGCGAGTGCAGATTTGTGGCGGGGAGCGGCGCTCGGAATTTCGCGCGGCTGCTGTTTTTGCAGCGGCGTCTGCTCGCCTGGCCGCCGCCCCCATCGGCGGCTTGGATTTGCTTGTCCGTTGCGGCCGTGTCCTGCGAGGCTGCGAGTAAACTCGACACTGTTCTTCGTGGGTTTCAAATATCCTTCTCGGTTCACATCTCAAAAACGGGCGAAACCCAAAATTTCAATGAAATCTTCAAATATCGGATAAAATCTCATCAAAATTTAACATAAAATTTTAAAATTTGAAAATTTTGAATTGAAATTCAGCCAAAATTACCGAAATTTCACCAAGAAATGCTAACAGCTTAGCGAAATTCAAACGAGCGAAAAATTATCGAAACGATGTTAAAAATTTTTATAGATGGTCCTCACACATCACAAATATTCTTGTAAAACTTTCAGATAGTTATCGAGCTCGAGAAATTTTTTAAAATTCTAACAGTGTTACTATCGTGATAAAATATTGGCCGACAAAATTTCAACTAAATGAAAAATAGTGAAAACCACAATAGAAAATTTTGAAAAAAAAATAGATGGTCCTGACACATCAATAATATTCCTATAAAATTTTTAAAGAATGATCAAGTATGAGGAATTTTAAAAATTTAAGACAGAACTACTGAAGGCTGATCTATAAATTTCAACCAAATAAAAAATGATTAAAACCATGTTAGAAATTTTTGATAATTTTTATGAATAGTCCTAATCATCATTAATGTTCCATAAAATTACATATTATTATCAAGCCTAAAGAATTTTAAAATATTATGACAATGCTACTGTCTGGATAAAATTCTGATGATTAATAGATAGGTTTGATTGATCAATCAAAAAGGGTTAGAATTTTTGAAACTTTTAGAGAAGAGTGCTGAGGCAACGCTTAAAACTTACATAAAAATTTTGGATCATGATCACACTCAGGTTAATTTATAAAATTCTTACAATGGTACTATACTATTTGTGTTCCTTGTGTTTTTTATTTTTGAAAAATAACAAATGAAGTTCAATGTATCTATAGATTTAATTAAGTAAACAAAAAAATTAAAATTTTCAAAAATTTAGACAAAGGTTCTGAGGAAATGATTAATCTTTCATAAAAATTTGTATCATTACCACACTCAATATAAAATTCTAAAAATGTGATTGCCTAAATTATGTTCATTCGGTTTTTGATTTTTTAAAAATAAGAAATGAAGTTAAATTATTCTAAAACTTTTTATATAATATCCTACACTGCTAAAGATAGTAACTTAAATTTTTAATAGTATGATCAAGCATTTACAGTTTTATAAAAATATAATAATATTTCTATCGAAATTATAAAATATCTTAAAATTTTGGTTTTTCAATAAATTTTCATGGAAGATGACTTCCTTCAGGGTTATTGGGCAAAATCCAATCAAAAATTCAAATTTTGGTTAAAAAAATTCAAAATTTTGGCAAGATTTGTCGAGATCTCGCTGAAATTTTTTTCTAAAACACTGTAGTAATTTTATTTTTAATTTTTTATTTGGCTGAAATTTTGAAGTTCCTTGTAAGTTGAAGCTCCTTTTTATTTTAATGATTGGTTTTGGTAATTAATATTTAATCACTATTTAATGATAAATCTAATTATGGTAAGACTAACATTATGTTTGAGCTTGTCTTAATTAGTCTCTTTTAGAGGTAATAATGAAATTATCAAAGGTACACGTTAAATAACACATAGTATATATACTGTTGCATTCTTTGATATCAAAGATGCTATGATTTTATTGATAAATTTAAATATGGGACTAACGTATTTATTGAGTATTTTTTTTATTAGTCTCAAGAGAAAGGAAAATGGAAATCCAAAAGATATGTATCCAATGCAACTTTATTATTTCTAGATGCATTTCTTGGATTCAAGATAAAGGGCGAACTCCACCATTGTTTTAATCTTAAGATGTGCATTTTGTTTCCAACTCTATATATACATGCATGCACACCTTCAGGAGGAGTTCATGTTTTATCTTGAAATTCCAATAGTATTGATCCATTTTATATTGCCAAAAAATTAAAGATCATTACTTAGAAACAAATCCTCAATATATAAAAACTTGTGTAGTTGTAGTGTATTTATGGAAGAATAGGATAAACTCTAAACCAGTCTTAAATTGAATTTGTGCATATTGATTCAAAGTTCAATTATTTATATGTATATATTTAATAGAGTTTATTCTACGCTTGATGGTCTAAATAGTATTGATCCCTTTCTACCACTCTATATAATTTGAATCATTATTTAGAAACCATCAAGATGAGTATATGAAACTTGTGTAGCTAATATATATTCATAATAATTTAAAGTCAATTTAAATTGTGTTTGGTTGTCATTCAATCATCAAAAAACCAATCATGAATTGATGTTGTTCTTTATTAGTTAAAGGATAAATGAAAAGTTCATGTGTATATAAGCATTAGTTGTATTAATATACTCAAGACAAACCAAATTATTCCAATCAATTTATTTGGGTTGTGGTCAATCATCAAGGGATTAATGGAGTGCGTTGATAATTGAGACAACTATGTTTATTGGACTAACCTTTTCAATGAGTTGTGAAAGTAGATTGAGTCCAACGGTAATGAAGATTTAGATGCCAATCTGTGTTGATTGCCATCAAGTTGAGAATCAAAAAGATGAATGCCATTATGTATTGATAAGCATCAATAAGAGATCTCCAAGAGAAAAGCAAAGCGAGTTCATCATGTGTTGATGAATAAGACGATATCTCGATTTGGAGAGGAGACGATGGTAATCACAAAAGCTCAAAGTGGATGTGCTAGAGGCAAAAGTATAACTAACTAGGGCTAAGAATGTGTTCCTAGTCTTATACTAGTCTCGATGTTTGGATGGAATACTGGGTTGTTAGTTAGGTAGACACATTATTAAGATGAGTTAAATCATTTAGTTTGAGTTTCATCATATGTTGACGAACTCAATACGATTCACTCTAGCTCACACTCCTAAGTTGGTTTTTGCATGATGCTCATATATGCATGTGTTGCAAATAAGAGAAGCTAATGCTTGTTTTTTAATTGATTTGAATTTTGCATGGAGCTACTGATTTGCTTATATTGCAAAAGAAGATAGCTCATACATTCAGTTTAACGGTTGTTCTTTGTATGGAATTAAGCATTTGCATGTGATACAAAAAGTAAAAGCTCATATATTGGTTTTCTTAGCTTGTGACTAGTAGGGTTCGCAAATGTGTTTTGCAAATTACCACAGACCATGTATTGATCATTACAAGGTTAATCAAGTTTATTACTTGGTGCTTGCAAAAGGTGTTTTCGTAAAAATATTGATGTTTATGCTTCTTATCTTGAAGCATGAGATAAACATTTGCAAATGTATTTTGCAAAGTATTGTGATCATGTGTTGGCCATCTCATAGCTCAAAGATTTGATTTTAATTGAATATATTTGTTATTTCAAATGTGTTTTATAGATAAGTTGAAGGTTTATGAGATTGGTCCTAGAGTATGTGCTGACATTTGCAAATGTATTTTGCAAAGTGTAGGGATCATGTGTTGATCTTTACATGGCTTAAAGGTTGATCTCGTAAACTCTTGGTTTATTATTTGCAAATACATTAAGCTTAATGCAATTCTTTGGAGCATGTGTTGAGATTTCGCAAATTTGTATGATCATGTGTTAATCACCACAAGACTCAATGAATTGATTTAAACTGGTTCTTGATTTGAATTAGTTTGATTTCTGTGTGAAATCAAGTTTGATTGAAAATCGATCGTACTGCCCCTGAGGCTGGTAGCACCGGAGGTCTGGTGCTACCACTCTCAATTGGCCAGTAGCACTGGAAGTCTGGTACTACTGCCCCTCAGGGTCAGTAGCTTTATCCCAGAGCATGATTTTTCTCTATGTTTTGAAAGTCGGCACTACCGGGGTTGAAGGGTGACACTACCAGAGATATGGTAGTACCGATGCTTAGTAGCCGATAGCTATTTTCCAGATCAAGGTGTTTTTGGGTTAAACCCCTTGGTCGGCACTACCGCTCACCTGGGAGCGGTACTATCGTAGGTGCGGTAATTCCAGCCCAAATGCACGTTAATTATTTTCCAGAGAGAGTTGCTTTGGGGTGTCTTTCGCCTGTACTATCGTGGGTAGGGGCCAGTACTACCGCTCGAATGGTAGTACCACTACTACATGGGTGGTAATACCAAGTTTCCTGTGTAACGGCTAGTTTTCTAGTCATTGGCCAGGAGGCCGATACTACTGGCCCTAAAGGGCGGCAGTACCATATTTGCTGATATTTGCCCGAAATACCCCCAAACGACTAGTTTTCTTTGAGAATGCTATAAAAAGAGCTTTGGGGTCTGTCATTTGGGGTTGTTGGTTTTGTTGAGCATTTATGGTAAGTTATGCATGTGTTGCATTCTCACATTTGTTTCTTAAACTGAGTGGGTCTAACTTGCATGTGTTACAAATTAGAAGTGGATTGAGAGCTCTCTATGCTTGTGGTGCACTTAGAAGAGGGCCTTGTGCATGCATTGCACTCGGTGATAAGTATTGTATATATGTTGTACTTGGTGTGGTTCAAGTTAGAAGATTTGACCTATTCTCTTGGTGTTTCCCGTCATTTAGATGGCGTTGGAGCCGTCGTGCACGGTGACCTTGTAAAGGAGATTATGAGAAAGTCCGATAAAGTTGTGAAGGTCGGAGCTCATTCATCTGAAGGGAAAAAGAGCTACCACTAGTAGATTCGAGGTGAGTGCTTAATTCATAGAGCCAATCCAATTCGTTCGGGTTCACTTCAACTAGACTAAGAGAGACCGGCAACACCACGTTGAAAAGTATTGTCTTTTTGTGGTTTGCTTTCTATTTTTTATTTATATTCAAATGATTTATGTTCATAAAATTGATTGATTGATTGTTTGTATTTAGGATTATAAATTATTGTTAGAGGCTTGATTGTTGGTGGATATAATGAGCCTAATTGATTTAGGTTTCGATTGTCAAAATCTTATATTTAAACTTTCACGTTTTTATATTAGGTTTTGACTTAGACAATTGTTAATTAGAGGAGAAATTTTTTATACCATCTATTTACTTCCTTTAGTCAATATCTTTGACCTTACACTTATGTCCAACTGAAATCCAAGTCTTACCGAGATTTCGCGAAATTTCGCTGAGATTTGTAACTTGCTTCTGCGCTGCACAAGTCATTTTCATGGCACGCGATCGCGATCTTTCCGATAAAAGGGCTAGGCTCATACTAATGGCTGGCCTGCTCTGTACTCATTGGGCCAAAGGCCCGTCTCGTTTATTTCGCTAGCATGTAGCATCCGAAACCCTAAATTCCCCTTCCCTCTCCTCTATACACGCGCCCTGACCCCAACAACGTACGACCGCCTCCACCTCTCCTCGGCGCCATCTGTTCGTCCTCCCTTCATTTGCCTCGGGTCTTTGTAGATGATTTGTGCATAATTCGCTTGGTTGTTTAATTAAACTTTCATCGTCTGATCTTTCTCGATGAAAAGTGCAAAGCAGATGTGTCAGGATGGGCGCGAGCTGGAAGAAGAACATTGAAGGCGGGAGTAGAGATTCATGTGGTGCCGACTTCAGTAATTCCATCCAACAGCCAAGATCTAAGGAGAAGCAATAGAGACATCCGACGGTGGGCAATACCCAGTTAGTTTACTGTAACACAGGTTGATATTGTCGTTTACTGTAGTAATTCAGAATTTACCGAAGAATCTTATTTTCACTGGTCTTGTAACAGACCTCTGTCCCTGGTTGCTTTTAAGCAGAGAAATGAGAAAAAGAAAGCAGACTTTGGATTCTATCTTGTAGTTTCTCTTAGTTCTTAGCGTAAGTTTTGTTTGCCTGTTCTTCCTCTTTCTGGGTTCTGTTTTTGGTGTTTGAATTCTCGTTTCAGATTGGAGCTCGGATTTTCTTGAAGTCCTGACAAGACGGGCGGTCTGAATCTGATGCCGCGTTGATATGTTTGCTCTTTCCATGCCTTCCCTTTGGGTTGGCATCCGAGGGAATGCAAAATCTCTTGCTCGATCTTATCCTTTTCTTCTTTTCTTTTTGTTTCACCTACGTTCCTAATATTTTATCACCCCAACAATCGGTGCTGTGATAAGGATGCTTTATTATTTGTATGTCTGGACATCCGAGATCAATATCTGTGATTGGTTTATGCATCAATCTGAGCTCTTAACAAGTAGGGTTCTTTTTTGCTTCCCCGGCCCGCAGCGCCCTCATCGGATGCAGACAGCGAGAGACGGAGACGGCCAACTTACCAACCCTTCGCAGCGTTTGCCATTGCTCTGGAGTCAAATGGTTTGATCGAAATTTTTTCATATAAATCTGTCTTTTCCAGCTTTGCTTATATGTTGGTTTTAAAAGCACCGGATTATGCACTTCTTCCTACTGCAGGTGACGTACAAATCTATATCCTACACACTCATTGGAAATTTCCATGCGTGGGCTAATAATCTCCGATTATTCTCTGATGACCAGAGACTAGTCGCGCACCTTGTATTGTTCTTTTTTTTCCCTTTACAAATTTTACGAATCTTTATATGGAGCAGATGGTGGCATGTGATGTAGAAAACAATCTTATCCTACACGCTGAATCTTTGAAGTGTGGACCAACAACTGCGCTTATTATCCGATGGCACTCATCTGCTTCAAACGACGCCGCTGAATTTCGTTATTAGCATCTTGAGAGTTTTGTGGTATGCCATAGTTTGGGTTCTGGTGATTTTATCAAAGTTTGGAGGTTCGGTTAGTGTTCCGTGTGCAGTGATGCGGTAGATTTCTGAGCCATGCCCTGTTCTGTGAATATGATGAGGTACGTGTTTCTAGGTTCTAGCATTGTGTGTGCTCTCGAGATTTGCTATGTGATGACAATGGAACAGTGAAATCGGGATACGCGTTGAATCTATTCCGGTTCTGAAATTTGGCACAGATTTAGGAAAAGACACATGTGGATCCCGCTTTTACGGTTTTACCAGTGGAAAGCTGTAGATATCTAAGTTTTGCCACGTATGATAAAAAATGGCGTGGATGAGAGAGGTTTGTATAGAAAGTTGAGTTTGTCTCTTAATCTAGAAAGTCGACTCTGGCGAGAACCAAGACAGTTGTGTGTGGCAGGAAGAAGCTTTATCTACTCATAAATATATTATCTATACCATCGCATTTAGTTGTTATCTAACGCCGTTCTATAAATAGCATGTCAACTCATATGAACGGCAATTGCCTATACCATCAGACACGCCTTTAGAAGCCTATGACAAGCACCGCATCTGCGACCCGGATTTGCACAGATTTATTAGTAATGCAAACGCACGTCTTAACCGACAATAGTATTGCCACTTAAAACAACAAAGGCTGAATCGATCGTCTGTTTCGTGTTATGACCCCGCCTACCCGACTGGCGGCTGCTTCCGCTCATTATTAGACGCTAGATGTGGAGGTTGGATTGTGTGGCCCATGGAGCAAGTCACTAAAGGCCCTAGTCGGCCTGTAATTTTCTGTCCCGTTCTGCTCATTCAACATTTGAAATGTTTTGGTCTGAAACTAATTTTGCTGTAACGAGAGCTCGAGAAGCTAGCGTAGGCGGCCGCGGTAAGCCCAGCAACGATCTAGTTTAGCTGTGTAACTGTGTTGTTAATCTAGTAACTCATAAGGAAAATCAAATTTGAAATTTGAGCTCAGAGGAATCTTTTGAATTTAGACGTTTAAACAGGGAATTGCTGTACGCAATTTGCGGGGAAGGCTATCGTATCACTAGAATCTGAGCGTTCTCGATTGGTGTTTTTAGCCATGTGCACATCGAGGTCAACCGTCCTAATTTTTCTGAGGGACAAAATTAACATGCCTTGACTTGTTGGTGGTGGTGGAACCAGGATTTGGGTAAGTCTCGATCCAAAATTAAACTAATTATGCGCATAACATTTTTTATGTGTCCATTGTCAAAACATTATATCCAATTTTGCCATCTTTGCCCGATTATTCGGAGCGAGGAGAAAACGACCCTTTAAACCTTTTTTTGGCAGATTAAACAAATATCATTCATAACAATTCATGCATATATATATTTCATCCACACATATATCATTCATTCAATTCCACATCATTCAACCATATCATTCATTCGTTCATCCACATCATTCATTCATTCATTCATCCATATCATTCATTCAAATCCACACCATTCATTCATCCATACACAAGCACTTCATACACGTATATCATTCATCAAGATTACATAATATGACATTCATCCACACATAATCAATCTCATTTCACATAGTACTACCAAACATCTCAAGATTATATAACATGAGGGTCATTTGAGTTGTGGCCGCTACCTGCATCGCCAACTAGGTTTTGAACGAATTGAGATGGCCTCTCGGAATCCTAAAGATAAAAATTCACGATTAGTCAAAAATTGTGGGAAGTAACAAAACTAACCAAGAATATGACAAGTGAGAAATTAACGAACATGCTCTCCAGTCTTCTTTGGTATGTGGCGTGAGTTTAGTAAACTGGCGTGTTGTCCCCGATCCCTACGATCTGATGAGACCAAAATAACCATATGAGAACAGCAACAACAAAAAAAATGAATAAGCGTATGTAACCTAGAGCACAAATGTGGAATTCTTACACAATGGATTAAAATGCATAAACACATTTCAATGTAATCAAGGACAAAAAATAGAATTCAAATCTAATGAATAATCAAACAAAAAAAGCTTTCCAACTGTCTGCATACCATTCATGCCAATGAAGTCATCTGTATTCATTAGATTTGAATTCTATTTCTTAATCGCAAAAATCGGCACCCGTTTACTACGGCTCAAATGTTACGGTGATGCTACCACTCGGTATATGAACTGTTAGCTTTGGTGTATTTTCACATCTCCTTTCAATTCGTAAGTACTATGGTTTCCTAGAAAATGATCTGTGATTGGAAGCTTGACTTTTAGGAATCACTATCATCTTCTATGACAATATTTGAGTGTTGAAAATAGCTATGGGAGGGAAAAAAATTAATAGACTAACAAGCTACAATAGAGTAAGTTTAGCTAGATTGACCATATATAAGCTAGAAAAGACCAAGTTTAGCTAACTTTGAGGCTGCAGGAGAAGGTCTTGGAGGATACATCCCCATTGTGGCGGTTGTGGTGGCGGCGCCATGGTGGAAAGACAATGGTCTAGCCTACTCTTTGGAACATTGCTGTAAATGCAACGTGTCAGTTTCAAAATAGAAGGAACAGGATAGATTTTGTCTTTTCCCTCTCCAATCAAAAACCTTGTCTCAACTATGCATTGAAGGGACATAACATAGCTAACTGAACTATTACACTTAGAGTAATGAATCATTACACTATCAAAGTATGGGGAAGAGTAATGAATCATTGCCTTTGAGAATGTAGATAACAGTAAAACTTGGTCTAGTGCTATATGTAAGCAACCAATGGCAAGCAAACAACGGCAATTGAGATTAATTGTAGGAGGCCCTTTGGAGTTTACAGCATGTTTCTTCTTCCTACTGGCAGATGGTATAATGGATCTGCAAATTTCAACTCAAGTGCAATTCCATTTTGCTAACAGCTAGTGTTGCATCAAAGAACCATATCATGCTTCATGTGTAGTTTTACTTTAAAAAAATTATATATATGTTTTAACTGATTTATTAGTTCACTGTTTTTAAAAGAAATTTTTTTTGTTGTATTGCTAAACTAAAATGCTATCTATGGAATTTCATCAAAAGGTACTGTATTCAACCTGATCATTATGTTAACATAATCATCTTCTAATTTATCCTCGGATTTGAACTCACGCACCACCCTTGTTTCTAAGAAGGAAAACTAACAGGCACAATTTTCATGTGCACTTGCAGACACACATGTACACAAGCACGTGTCAGTGTGAGAGCTAATGGACCTGTCACATTTCAATCATTCAGTGTACTACATATTTACATCCATTTTATTATAGAAGCCTGTGCATAACATAATAAGCCAGCACTCTTTTGCATGTTCTAGTCATGAATGCATTAGCCGCTGCTTTTCTTGGTCCACACAACACATGAAAACAAGCACTAGAATTAAGAATATAATACTAGCATCATCTTTTTTTGACTGTACTGTCTTTTTTTCAGAATTGCTTCACTGTATTATTCATGTCACAGTATAATTGTATTGCAGTTCAAAAATAAATGGCGGAATAAATTTGTACTACAAATTACTTCTCCAAAATAAAGGCTTAGAAGTGACATTGCATTTCTTTTCATATCTCCCTTGTCATCGTTGTTTTAATACTAGCATCTCTTTCTCGTGTAGTATTGTATGGTATTAAGATAGTAATAGATGCTAAGAAAGGCCCGAGACTTACTTGAATGGCTGCCTGCTGCTGTGCCATGTACTGAGCATAGTATGCCTCCTGCGACCTTTGATGTTCATCCTGCTGCCTTAGCTCCTCGCTGCCCTAGCAACCTCTACCTCCTGCTCACGAGGCGACGGCTACTAACCCCGAGCTCTGCGAAGACCCCTCTGAGCTCGCACCTCCTCGAGTCAATCACTCCGGTGAACATGGAGTACCTTCAAAATCTGAAACACAAAGGCTTTAGAACTTCAATTTATTGCTCGCATTAACAAAGTTTGAGAAACTATGACATTTTACCGTCCATGGCCCTTTCCGCCTCAGTAGCATGCAGCACCACGCCGTCAATACGTTCCTTTAAATCGTAGCCTTCACCATAACGCCGACCATTTCTGCCCATATCTCTCCTGCAGTGACGAACCATACAACTTAGAGCTCGAAGTTGATGAGAACTCAATGAAAATTGTGGATAACTCACGGTCGATCTGAGGCCACCCGAGTGCACAAATGCTCGGGGTGTGATGGGTCTCGTCCTTATGACCTCGCACATAAACTTGATGTCACTCGGTGAACACCGGTTTGAGCCTCCACGTAGCTAGGGGTTAGTGGCATATATATACTTGTGAATATGTTCTTGCAAATATTTGGTACGACCTATCTTACCATGCGTTTAGCCATACGGATGTGTCCATCGCCGCCATACGTATGGCCTCGCCTTCGCCTCTGCAGGCTCAGTGCTTCCTTGACTTCGCGATCTATTCAGAGAAGCCCATCACGACAAAGAGCCCAGTAAGCATTTGGGCGGTCTTCCATCCACGGAAGCATGACTCGCACACATGTGTTAATACATTAAAACAATATTAACATCACAACCTAATGACCATGAACCCTAATATCGTTACACCCCATCTTGTTTCTTCGGTCAAGTAAGTTTACGGTCGACCGAAACTTGACCGTTCGACGCCCTATGCCCTTCAAGTACATATTTGTTGCTTGAATCGGGCATTGGAGAATGCATCCTGACTACCTTCGTTGCATTGGCATGGAACACATTAGTCGCGTGGCCCAATTCGGCAGGGATCCATAAGCAGTAGCGTTTACGCAATGTCAAATTTAAGAATTGTTATTACAAAATTATAGAACTCAACAATTTCATGACTCAAAATCATCCAATCAAGAAATATGGTAGCGTAAATCAGAAATTTACGTAAACTGTAAATATCTTATTTTTTGTGTCAACATGTTATTCCCTAATTTGTGAAGTACACATTTCAATCTTCTAAATATAAGCTAGTTCCTTTGGTTCGGACTTAAGACTTGTTTGTTTTTATTGCCTAGGCCTAATGTGGATGAGACTTGAAGCGCATATCGGGTTATGTACGCATTTCCACATATTATTGCCTAGTTTTGTATGTTTGGACTTCAAGCGTAGTGTTGTTATTGCCTAGGCCAATTGTAGTTTAAGACTTCAAATTGCGATTCGGTTGTTTTCTTGCTTTGATTACTCTTTATGCGGTGAAGGGTTTTGGGACAAGTATATTCAGCACAATGAGAAAAAGTATTACGCCTGCACACATGCAACTCTTTTAAGTCAAGTCCCAAGAAATTGGTCTTGACTTAATTATGCAATGGTAAAAGTTCGGTTACTGCTAGGTAGGGAGTTTATGCAGCGTTTTTAATTTTGTTCGAGCTTCACAATTGATGTTTACCACGAGCTCTGTTGCTTGAGCAATAGAGAAACCATGATATGGTGCAACGGAGAACATCGAGGGTTATGCTGTCGAAATCTCGTTCGGACCCGTGGCTCAAATCATAAATACCACGCTCTATCGGTCCTCCGAGGTTTGTCCAAAAAAAGGACAATTCGGACCAGACATCTCACATGTGTGGCGCATGTGTGGCGTGCTTGGTCCGAACGAATAATACATAGGTTTCGTGACATTAACAGCGTAATTTGGAAAGGAAAACAATTATTACAATGATGACCAAGCAGTACTCGGATGTACAAAGAACAAAACAATTATTACGATGATGACCAAAAGCATATGCATATTAACCTACATGACCACCTCTTATTAGTGAGCTTAATTGTATAATGTGATGATCATGATAGGTAGAATAACAAAGGCACAAAGCAACTTAATAGTATCTTGTTAAGGCTTGATGGCATCTTTATTAAGGCTCGATGGCATACAAATAACTTACAAATGATTAAAACAAAGAACATGTACTATCATTATCATAAATTTAGAAACACATGGTCCTATCACCTTATCCACATGATCGCATCGAACAATAACTATCAAAGTATGCATTCTCACCGGTTTATATCATATGTTAGTAGTTTCTCATTTCCTTTTTTTCAAGCTAAATTAAATTGGCGCTTAAACACAACAATTAGCAAAATAAAGTCTCACAGAGGTCTCTAGAAGGTGCAAAAATAGGCGCCAGTCGTTCAACACTACTACTATCTGACCTTCTAGTGGAGTGTCCTAGAGTGGTATAAACATCAAAAAGATATTTCCTCATCGAAGGTTTAATAGCTCAATTACACATCACCATGGCTAAACATATGTTTCTCGGCGTCAATATCCACACAGACCATAAATCCGAATTGGCGGTGAGCACGTGTCCTAAATGACTATGAATCCTCAGTAGCGTAGTCAAAAGATTTGAACCCATTTCAAGCAGAAAAAGTGCGACAACGTTTGAATGTTGCGTCTTTCATAAAAGCTCTACAAAAACCCTTTTAATGACATGAAATGAAACAATATATTCGGTTGGTTACAATAAAACTTGACATTTCCTGTTACACGATGACATATCTGCTACCGTATATCCAAACAACCTTAAATAAACCATCTCAACTACAAACTGAACGAGGTATCTTTGCCAAAGCATCGGAAAAGCAACATGTACATCATTCAAATCTAGAGCATTTCAAGCGGATAGAAAGCAAGCAATTCAATCTTAAGCAATATGGTTAACGACTTAACAATGAAAAGGATGCAAGCAAATTGAGCACAGATAACAATGAAAAGGATGTACCTCGGGGCGACATTTGCGTCTTGGCGGCTTGCAGAACGGCAACAATGTCGTCGAAGCGGCGGCGTCCTGTTGGGCGGCAGGCGACAGTGGTATGTGGTATGAGCTTTCATTTCAGCAGGTATTAGTATGGGTTAACTTTTGCATTTGCTAAGTTCTATTTAGAATGATATGCGCATAAAACATTATGCATGTTCCTACATTTTCCTCCACAGTTGATGCTTGACCATTAGAGTAGATCTAAATTCTTAGCACAAGATAATACATGACTGAGGGTACTTTAGTTTCCCAAAAAAGAAGAAGTGTAATAAGTTGAGCATACCATTCATCGGCAGCCTGAAATTACTGGATAATCCTTAAAGTTCCAACTATAGGCACTCTAAGATTGTTTTGATGTTTGTTGGGCATTTGTTAAAGCATTATGTTTATGCTTTGTGATTCTCTGAGTCAGTTTACTTAGAGCTAACTGACAGCAGATTTTGTGCTTGGAAATTAACATCATTCCTTTTGTTTTGTTCGTTAGATTGGGCATACTCATAGCGGGTTCGAACCTCTTATTGTTGCTGCAATTCCTACAATGAAGTATAGCTGTGAGGCCTTCCATTCAAAAGATGATGTCCAGTAAGTATACTGAATAATCTAGAATTGATTTTGTTTAGTGCTTTATACTCCTATAGTAATTAGGTCCAGTAATTAGTGATAAACAAGCCCCTAAGGCTGGCAGCCATATCTAGCAACAACAAGCACGAATCAACTTCATTACCATGCGATGTGAGATAAAGAAGTGGGATTTGCTGATTTGGGATACATACATTCGTTTTCCGCAAGACCTTCACCTGAAGGTGAGGGAGGGGAGGAAGACTGAGATAGCAAGGAGGAGGAGTGGCGGTAGCTCAGATCCGGTCACCACCGGTGTCGAGTCGAGTGCAACCCTCGGCCCTCCTTGCGGTTGCGGCGACAGCGTGGCGCTGAAACCTCTCGGAGACTAGAGTCGCAGCGGCTAGAGCTCCGGCTCTAGGCTCCAGCTGACGGGGGTGGACGGTGGCCGCCGGCGGGTGGGCGGAGGCTGTGGGCGGGAGCGGAGTCGCGTGAGATGGCGTAGGGCGGAGGCTGTGGTTTGTGGAGACTGTCTAGGGCATTCCTTCCTTAGTTCGGCAGAGCAGCAGAAGCGCTCCAATCGAAAAATATGGACTGCTCGTAATCCGGTAAAGGCGTGCTAGCTTTCATGCGAACGCACCGCGGTTCTCCTGCCGCAGCCTGGATGGAATCTGGATCGACACCGTATCCCGACGTACGATCACGCACCAAACCCAGGAACCGGGAGGACTCTTCCGCTGTATCCGCTTGGACACCCCGAGACGGACAGGCCAGCGGCCGCCCGCCACCGGATCCGCGCGCACGTGTGCCGCCTGCTCCGATCAAAGCCACCGTAGCGCAGCGCGCTTCGGGGCAGTCACCGGCTGCAGGGAGCGGAGCCAGCACCGCCCTGTCAGCCCTCTGGCTCAGCAGTCAGCGCCGTGTGATCACGCGCGCGCGCTCGGGCGGCAGCGGGGCATGGCACAGAGAGGCAAAACGCCAAAACGCCACGCTGCGCCCGCCTCGTGCAGGCAAGCAATCTCCGGACCGGACACGGCTTGTTTTGATGCGCGCGCTGCACTAGTCAAGACCGCAGAGCACCACTCGTCGATGCACTAGTGCATCGACCCCGTCGCTTTATTTTTTTGTCCGCGGTGTTTGTGCCGTTGTGCGAGTTCCATTCCGTGTAGTAATGACTCCGTATCAGCGTTACGTGAGGGGCGGATCGGTGTGTGTTTCGGTACATGGGAAAGATCTAGGACAAGATCTAGTACGTGCAGTGGAAGCTGAGAGTTGGAACGAAAGGAGGGCGCTCAATTTCAAAATCTTGTGCAGAGCCGAGAAGTTGATTTGCTGCCGAGGCGGTCCGGGTTGTCGTCGACAGTCGACTGGCTGGCGAAGCCGAAGGAAACTATGTTGAGACAGAGTCGACAAGAATCATGCTTTCATTGAAAGCGACTAGATCTTGATTTTTAAAGCTGCAAGGAAGTGAAGGTGACAAGGGACCACGTCTCATATGGTTGGTCACTCGTCACAACCGATGCACCAGTATAGGAGTATCACAGAACGGTAGAATCAACGCTCGTCGCCTCCAGGTACGTTTGTACGGTACAAGTTTGCGAGTGAAGGCCAGCACGGGGACTTCCCAAAACATCAAAGGCTTCGGGATGGAAAGACTAGTTCTCACTTCTCACTTCCCAGTCCTCACACGGAGGAAGCGAGGCAGACACGATTTAGCTCCTTTTCAGCTTATCAGCCAGTTTCTTACGCCCAAATCACGGACGCTTACATTGCGCGGGAAATTTTGATTACTTTTCAAGCACCCTGTCGCGGCAGAAAGCTTAGACCTAACAGATTAAAGTTCACGTTCACAATTTTGTGAACTACTCTTGTGCTGGCTAGCAGATGAGTGGGAGACTTCTGGTTACAGTAGGAAACACAAGCTGCCCAACACTGTCAGTGGGCAGCGGCCCCAATTTCGTGTGTCGTGCACGATTCCAGCTGAAAAGGAGTATGGAAGCGGAACTCATGGAAGTATCGAAACATCAGGTGCTTGGGATTCTCTGCACCAGAGGGCCAAGGTTGGGGACATCTCAAGAGCCAAGGTTGGTTGGCTGTATCGACGTATTAGGTCATTTGCTATTTGCTACTCTTAAAACATCCGCATTAAATAGTTTAAACACAACTGTTCTGTTGCTATTTTATGCCATGGTTATTCACTTATTCTATCTAGTTGAGCTAACCATTTGTTCCTAAATACTAAATCGATTTTTTATAATTTTATAAAAAGAAATTAAATACTTCAAAACTGAAGTACCTAGTTTACTTTGTGCCCCAATATATCCATAATGAAAATACCACAAGAAACGGTGAAATTGCATCTTCTCATACATTAATGAATGTCCGGATGACTGAACAACCACATCATAGCCTTTGGTTTTGCTAGCCACGAAGAACTTATAATGGCTTGACACAGGCCAATATCTTTATGTCCATGAAATCGACTACATCACCAACAACTTTTTACACTTTTGGACCATGAATGATTTTATTAGCAATAGATAATGCATACAAATACTCTAGAGATAGTGAATACAGTCACTAACACACATCACTTCCTAGTTCCCACCAAGTTCTACGCCAACAAAGTCCAATAAAGTCAGACCCCCTCGTCGGCTTCCAGTCCAACCTCCGTCTTTTAAAGTTTTGGCCTTTTTTCCCATGCTTAATACTTAATTTCTTTTTTAAATTTGGTCCTTTCAAACAAAATTATAAATTCAGTGTCTTTCCATCTGTGAAAGCAACGACATATCTTTAACATGATCTCATACCGCAATAGGTTAGAACACACCTGGCCTCTGATTCTTTAACAATCAAAAAGTATGTAAGATTTATAATTTCATTGGAATAAAGACAAATTAACGAATTTTGATAAAAAAAAACTCCACACATTTCCCACTATAAACCGGCCAACCCCCGCCTTATTTACATGGTTACACACTTACACCTTACCTCTCCTCACTGCCCAGCCCAACTTCCCACCGTGTGCTTTGCTCCTCCATGGCCAAGCGCCTCTTCCATTCTTGCCGCTCCTCCTCCGCCGCCGCCGTGGTCACCCCCACCACCATCCTCCTCGCCAGCCACAACCCACCGGTCGTCCAGCCACCCACCGGCGCATGCTGCCCGCTCCGCCTTCCTCGTCGGCAGCCTTTGCCGCCGGCAGCCTCCGGAGCCGGAGGCTGCGCTGCTGACTACGCAGCCGACAACCTCCCTCCAGCACGTGGAACGCCTGCTTACCGCTGGCTTAAGAGCTCGCACTGGCACGTCATCGAGGCCGCCACCGACGGCAACGACACGCCTCGCCTTAAGATCGACACGCGGCGCCGTCTGCAGCACTCTCGCCGCCGCCGCCGCAGCCTCCACCGGTGGGGGGTCCTGGAGAGAGGGTCCTCCGGCGACAGCGGGTGGTTCAGCAGCGACGAGGAGTCCTACGCGTACAGCTGCAGCTGCGCCGGCGAGGCGGAGACGCTGATGACGTCGACCACGACGGAGTCCTCGTCAGGCGTGAGCGGGACCTGTCGCGTCGCGGGGGAGGTGGTGGTGGCCGGGAGCTTCGCGGTTGTGAAGCGCTCCGACGATCCCCGCGCCGACTTCCGGCGGTCCATGGCGGAGATGGTCGTGGGGCGCGGCATCTATGACGCCGACGGCCTTGAGCGCCTGCTGCGGTGCTTCTTGGCGCTCAACGACCAGCGCCACCGCCGCGACATCGTCGCCGCCTTCGGCGACTTGTGGGAGGCCGTCTTCTCCGACCCGCCGTCCCACGGAGCCGTCATCTCCAAGCTGCTGCAAGCGTAGCATGGCTCAGCAGAAGCGTGTAACACGTAGGTTTGTCGGTGGTAAATGCACTTGTTTGCTCTGTAAAATGTGATCATATGAAGACGTATGTAAATTACGTTTCTTCTCTGGGTTTGCGGCTACGGCTCCTTTTGTTTATTTGTATGCTACTCCTAGTTCTTTGCAGTATGGAAATGGGTGCGACACTGATGTGAAAGGACGTGAAGTGAGTGGGTTCAGTTGCACTATTTCTCGATCTCAATCGATATGTTTCTTCCCAACTATGTAAACCGTGAATTGCTCCATTTTTTTAATAAAATATGACTAAGGGCTCCCATATTCTTTATAGAATAAAGAATAACACATGAGCTACATACACATGTATATCTGCGCATGCACTCATCTTCACGAGACCGGCGAGGCGAGGCGAGGCGAGGCGAGCAGGGCCAGCCCAGGGGCAAGGCATAGGTAGCAAGTGTGCTCATTTAGGGCCCACGAGAGCCAGGGGCCCTAACTCATTTATGTATATCTCATATATAATCTATGTAGACTCATCATTAGATATACAAATTAAAGTACATAAGGATATATGACTATATTTGCAACTCCCAAACAGTTACTAACAAGAAGAAAGAATTAGAACACCAGCAACAATACTGAAGCCAATCTAAGTGCTCAACTTGACAACTCGCTATTTGGAAACACCTGCATTTGGCATTCACAATAGACTAAATGAACAAATACTCGATCACAAGATCGATGGCTAGCTCGACACAACTTGTTTGCATCTTACAACCTACTAATTAAGCTGAGAAAGAATTTGACAATTGGTGATTCTTTATATATTCGAATTCCTTAATTTTAAAAAATACGAAGAAAACATTTGATTCAAAATTGGTAAATTGGATTTTCAGTGCCTATAGTGACCGGTTGGTTGTGTTTGGTAACTAACAGAAAGTTTCTTATCAATTGAAGGGTAGGACGAATTTTGTTGTTTAAATGTTGGTGTTTTGGATTTTCAATGTCGACTGATGATTATTTAGTTGTATGTCTTGGCTAACCAAAAAATCCCATAAAAATATTTTTTATATAGTTTTATACTCTTTAGAGAATATTTAGAATGCATGAATTTCATAGAAAACAATTCATTTCATATAACTATATGTAAATTTTTCGAGTTTCATACGAGGCCTTAAGTTATATATTGCTTGCAACTTGCAAGAGAAGTTTAGCGCGTATAGCCTTATTCATATAGTGCTATAGTAGGATGTTGTTTTTATGAAAGAGTTCGCACATGTTATTGATGTGCATTAGGCTTTGATATAAAAATATTCAAAACTGTCCTAAACAAAATTAAAATATATTTTAGATATCTAAAATATCAATTTCTATCTAAGGCTTTCACTTTCATTTTATCTGGGACCTCCAAAATATTAGGAACATCCTAAAGGCGAGCAATATCGTCCTCTACAGCTGAGCTATCGCTCAGTCCTCGGTTGCTCCATTTCTGTTCTGTAATTTTTTTCTGCGCTGTATCTAGGAGCAAAAGCTCAGCTGTTTTCGTTTTTTCTTCATTTTATTCTCTTCTGCGTTCTGAGGGATTTCGTACAACGTGGTTGCAGGTACACGATAAGAAAGATAATTGAAGTGTTTGTCGCTTTATTTATTTTTATTTTTCGTTCAGACAACGATAAGTCGTATGACTGAACATGAAGTGATGTGCACTTGATTGCACTACTAGGTTCCATGCGGAGAAAACAAATACTTCAATCCACAAAGTGAATTTCAAAAGGTTGCCTTACTATTCTACCATAGGTACCGGTGTCGGATAAAAAAAATACTTTTAAAATTCTCTATGTAACCTGTACTAGTTTAAAAAAACTAGTATATATAATAAAAATGATATCATAACATGTCCACCGTATGTTATTAATTATTCCAATTTACAAAATAAGTGATACACAGACCAAATAATAAAGTAGTGGAACTCAGGTAAATAGTAGTAAAGCCCGATAGATTTGCCACATATATATAATCGACTGGGAAGCGGTCTAGTCTATCTAGTCTTCACCATCGTAGAAACTCATATACTGAATCAACAGAGTAAGTAAGAGTGAGAACAAAAAGTACTCCGTAAGTTACATAGGAAATGTATTATTAATGAAGGGTCATAAAGGTAGGTATAATATGGTTAATTTGAGTATAAAATAATATTTTAAATTCAATAAGTAATTTTCAATGTGTAATTGTTATAATAAAAACTAAGTTTTAATTCAATTTTTAACACGAACTACAAACCGGAGTTTCATCCCAAATTTTTGCATGTGTACTCTCCATTTATAAATCATTTTTCTGAAACCATTTTTGAAATATCAAAATCTAATCCGTAAAAAGCTTGCTCGGCATATCTATAATCGTGCGCGTGACTAATTGATTAATTTTACACTCTGCAGATATTGTACAACTTTACTCACAAAACATGATTATGTTTTGTTTGCCAAAATACACACTTTCTTTGATATGTAATAGAGAAAATCACGACAAAATCCCTACAAAGCTCCATAAATGTAAATCATGCCCACTAAGGTTTTACCACTGATAGGGTAAACCGCTCAGTCCAAAAGCCCCCTCTTACACCAAGTGGCTGTCTCACGCTCACACCACTTCATCTTAATGGCATGACTGTCTATGGTATATTGCAATACGGATAGCCAGGTTGTCACATTCCAGACTTATGGTAGTATGGTAATGCTTTACATTCAGCGTAACACAGACATATCCTTAACTGACTAAATGAGCTTATCACAAACCCAGAATCATAGTGACGCCACCTAACAACCAATTTTTGCCATCTAAAACATATTTTCACTTTCTTTTAAAAAACATCATCTTTCATAACATTCCATGATGCACCGACAAAAAGGAATAACTTTTTTTAATATAAATCTTGGTTTGGCATAGATTCCAAAAAAAAATCCTAAATTCATATCTAAGCCATTTACTATACAGCACAAATTAATACTACAATAATGTATCAAATAGTGATATTTTGCTCTAAGATGATAAGGTATAGATATTTCAAAGTTAACTGAGGTCATAATAATCACGAGTAACTAATTATTTAAAACTAGGATTTAAACTATGTTGATAAAAATATGCATGCAATAATTTAAACCAAAATATAATTTTTAAATTATAGGATTAACATGTTCAAGTATGTAATTTGCCTTGATCGTAGAGTAGCTTCTCGGATTCGTCAGCTGTGAACTTTTTCGGCTTTCTGAAATCTATACGCAAAAAGAAAACAAAGCCAAAAGGGGTTCGAACGGGCAAAAATAGGCTCTCAGAAGATTTATAATCGCATAAAAAGATAAAGAAAGGATCTTTGATATTTTAAAACTTTATTTTTAAAATAAAATTTTCAGAGTTAAAATTTATATTTCAAAATTTATTTTTTTTTGAATTTTTCAACTATTTTTCTCTTTTTTTCATTCATTTTCATTTCTAACTGATATCGTCTCTCTCTCCTTTTCTCCTCTGTTTTTTTCCTTTGGCTGGGCTGAACAGATTGCCATGTCGCACGAAAAAAAAGAGGGGGAGGGGGGGCCAACACCGCCGGCCGTGACCGGAGGAGGCGGGTAGCAGCGGTGGCCAGAAAAACAAGAACCGGTCAAAAAAATAAAACTCGGACCTTGAGCAAAATCGATGATTATGAGCTTAGGGTTGGTTTGTGGAGGTGAGCACTGGGTTGTGGAGGTAGCAGGGATACTTAGAGAGGGATATATAGTCGCAAGGAGCTCACAATGGATGAAAACCGATGCGATTTTTGTGATTTAGATGGAGAGCGAAATCCGGTATTTAAGAGCAAGATTTTTTCGGCAAATGGCCTGAATGGATAGAGTGGATCGCGAAGAATTCGATTGTAATTTTTTCTGAATTTTTAGTACTAAAAAGTGGAGATTGAAAGCTTCCTTTTGTTCTCCAATGGAAGAGAGAGAGAAAGCTCTGAGACATTCGGCTGGAGCAGGAAGATGATGGCACTGTTGCCCAGATAGGAGGGCCAACTCTTTTTTTTTTAAAAAAAATATTTGATGGTTGTAAGTAAAGATTTTTATAAAAATAAAAAATAAGATTCAAAATTTTCATTTTTTTCAAAAATACCTTAAGATATTTGTGATTTAATAAAATTATTTTAGATTTTTTGTTTTTAATTTTTCTGCAGAATTTCATTTTGTAAAACTAAAAATGGCAAAAAGGCTTTATAAAATCCATAAAAATGGGGAAATTCCAAGAAAAAATTATAAATAATAATTAAACAAAAAATATGCAAATTTTTGGGGTGTTACAATTAGCTTGGTATACTGTACGTGGTTATGACTATTTCAACATTATCCAAGTTAATCTGTTATATTATGCTCTAAAGAAACATTCACATATGGGGATCATTTTAATTGCCTGAAAAGGCGGAGATTGGCGTCACTGACACTCTTTAAAATTCGTGATTTATTTTATGACACTCTGGCCCACTATCATACTCTCAGATGGATCCACATGTCATAGACATAGCGCTAAAAACCAAGGCCTGTGTAGAAAGAAAGAAAGCAAACTGTTGATGCGATAAGATTTGATGCGACATGCATTTACAGAGACTACAGACCCGTACCCTTGTACATGCGTTAGCGTTTGAAGATCTCAGCGTGTCTTTATTCGCGCTCCCCTTGACCTAGAGTTTTGGGTCTCGAGTAGGCTGATCTTTGCTTGTTAGAGCAGCTTGATTGTTGTTTCTTTGTAGTATATCAAACGAAAAGAAAAAAAAAACACCATGTTCTTGTAATGCGGCTCCCTGCGACCAAATCTTCGTAATTACTCCCAAACAAAAAAACAACTCCGTAATCACAAAGGTAAAACAACATGATCAATATAGGAATCCAATCCTACAAATTTTCCATGGTCAACAACGCCGAAATATGAGCACGAGAAGTGACAAGACAGTAGTACTAGGTTAATTAGCACCTATAGTACTAGCATTTTACCTTATCCGCTCTAACAATTTGCCTATACACAAAGACTACAAAGTCAACCCATTTGGTTAATAAAATCCTGAAAGTAATTACAAAATGCGTGAGGATTTACAGGTTTTTTAAAGATTAATATCCCTTTACATTAATCGAGTCGGTTTTGTACGGGAAGTATATTCCTATATATTAATCATTCTGTATTACTCATTGTACTGAAGTGCGATATTTCAAAAAAAAAAAGTAACAGAGTGCTACAGTTGAGAAATTTAGTTGCCCTTACTCCTTACCGATCGAGCAGATACGTGCGTACCTTGTGACATTAGTGCATGCACGCGGATCACCTGAGCGTGTCCGTGCCCGGATTGTTTATAACGGCCGAATATAAATTCGAAATTTGAACCACGTTTTGTTTCCGGTAGGCTTTGTTTCATGCCCACTTCTCTTCGCTTATTTAATTCATATATGCACGTACTGGTACAAATGAATGCTCGAGCTCGACCCATGCATGTTCTGAATTCACATACTGGAGCTATACGCAATATATTGGCCTATTTTAGATAGATGTGAAAGGAACGTGGGATGCATAGATTCTTATATTCATGTGCAGAACATGCTTTTGAGAATGTTTTCTCGTATCAAGGGGACTGATGTGGTGCTAGGCTAAAGTTAGCGGAATTTTATTTGCGTCAATCAGATTGGATATGTGTTTTGCTTGTAGTCAAATTTTGAAAAGACTACGTAACCATGTATTGCCAAATCTCAAGAACTAAGCCAATCTTTGGTGATGTTAAATTTTGTCACAAAGTCGCGTGAGCGGCGGCTAGTAGACACCTTTGTAGGTACAATGGCATTTCCAATGCGGTCCATTTGTCTGATGGGAGCAGCGAACGGAGGAGAGCACCGGTCGGCCTGCGATTACGTCGAGACGTGCTGAGGCGTAAAGATGGTAGTAGCAGTCGCAAAAGTGGCGACCTGTAGGCACTTCAGGCCGGGGACCCACGTCGCTACCACGGTGCAAGGGACCCATCCCAGCCACGCGTTAGCTGCAGTCATGTAGACCACATGGCCGCTTGGTAGAATGCTCGCCGAGGGCTCCCCGATTCGTGATGCCACAAAAGTTGGAAATGCCCCCCCTGATTTCGAGGAGCTCATTTGGGACGAGGCAAAATCATAATGGTACAGCGGCTCGTTTTGGAGGCATCATGAGGATGGAGGGGGCAGACCACATGCTATGCTGCCGTGCCGGGCGAAGAGGCTGGCTTCGACGGCAATCCGCCTTGGGAAATGGTTGAAAGCGCTCCAGATCCAGGCTGCGGCAGGGGGCGGTGCAGGCAATCCGCGCTGAACTCACGGTTGCTCGTGGCTCAGGCCCTCGTGCTGGAAATTTGTAGGAAGCAAAGCAGGTGCTAGGACGGTTGGTATGATGGCCAGTGGCCCGGTCGAAAAGCCCGAATTTTCGTGAAGGCCCAACATGATGTGACTCAGGTTTTACATGAAATCCGCTGTTCAAGGTGCATCATTGCTCCCCAGTCCCCACTTGATCATCACCTGTAGTAGAGATTAGACTGAGGCAAATGGTTCGCAGGCCTAATTGGAAGTCGAGACCAAGGCAAGTAAGATAAGACATATGAGATAAGCAAACTTCTCGACGGAAATTTAAGTCAAATAAAAGGAGATCCGCTTGCTGGTTGTGAGCGAAGAGTTAACGCCGAAATGTTCTGTTGTTATAAGTACAGATCACTACACTTTGGGACTTGTTTGGGAAGCCCAAAATCAAAATCCCGGTCTATCCACATTGGTGGGTTAGGATTTTGTGTTTCCAAAAAGGGCTTTAGTTAGATTCAGAAAAACTGCAAATCAAAGGCAAAAAAAAAAAAAACTCTTCTGATTGCTGTATTTGTTTTCCGCTCTTGTTTTCTCACAAAAATTATTACTGCCGATGCTTTTCTGCGCCTGCCAATCTGCCAACGGCGCCAAGTTAAGACAGGCGTTCGTCTGTCTCTCTATCTGATCAAACTGGCTAGCCGGCGCTCCTTTATTTGTTCTGCCATGTCTCTGAAAAGAATAAAGAAGCCACTCCGGTGGCAAACTGCAGTGCGTGGAACTGACGTAAGTCGTAAAAACATGATTGATCATACTCACCCAACGTGTTCTGAGTACGGCGCACCCAAGGACAAGTAAAACAAAACGCTGCAACCTCACACACAGCACTGTTGGTCCGTGCTGGACAAACACTACACATGCCGACCGAATTCACAGGTCGAGAGGCGGCACAGAGATGTCAAAACGCAAACATGCCTAGCGCGCTGAGAAGCAGATAAACGACCCCATACCCCACCGATGCCACGCTCTGGAGGAGTCCGCGCCGCCGGCGACGGAGAAAGACGGGCAAGAGCTCTCGGTGCATCGCCGCCGCCGGCCTATACATGTCGTGTCTGTTGCCATTAGAGGTGCCCACGGCCGGTAACACCACGCTTAGGCCTCGGGGGACCGCTTCGACATAACGCCGACGTTGGAGAGGACGGCGACGTCGGAGCCATGGCCAGTGGAAGCGGCCTTCTCCGTCCATGTGCTCTATCCTCTACGTGCGTTGATGCGTGCATGCGGAGTGCCGGTTTAAAACCCGCGAAAGGACGCGTTCGGCAGTTGGTTTAGGCATCAGTTCGGAGAATTATTTTTTATTTAATATTTATTTTAAATCTTTTTTCAAAACTAATCAACGGAAAACAAATGTTTGCAAAAATAGGCACCCGTTGTCCGGATATAGGGCGATCGCTCCATATTCGAACAATAGGGACCTGAATGTAAAATTTTTTACTCATATTCGGGGTTAAGGACTTGAATGTAAAAAACACCATAAAAAATTTTACATTCAGATACCTATCGTCGAGTATGGGGTGATAAGTACCTGAATTTTACAGTGTTTTTTAAATTCAGGTCCCTAACCCCGAATATGGGTAAAAAAAATTTATATTTAGGTCCCTATTGTCCGAATATGGGGCGATCGCCCCATATCCAGACGACGGGTGCCTATTTTTGCAAAAAAAAATTCCGTTGATTAGTTTTGAAAAAAAGATCTAAAATAAATATTAAATAAAAAAAATCTCCGTTCGTCTTGGTCCAACTCCAACCGTCGAATGCCGCATCCTTCGCTAATTGGACTGTCGGATGCTATGGCCAGGTTTGGAGAGCGGAATGCCCACAATGGCCTGTCGTATCTGCTTTTCTGGGCTGGGCGGAGATTCTACTCCTATATTCCAAAAAAGGATCACCCTTTGTTGGAAAAAAAAAGGCAATTCATGCGATAAGCACGTGTGGACCGTGCAAGCCACCCTCAGATCTTCAGTCTGACGATCTCCCACCTGAGCTATGCCCGCTTACGATTTGCAATCTAATCAACATTAAGGGCATATACAATGATACAAATCAATTATCTGTAAAACTATGCAACCTAGGATTTTAGGTGATATGGAGAAGAGAGAGAAATGATGTCTACTATTTAATAGACTGAAATAACCCCAAAAATTCAAAAATGGATTTCTTTTGCCTTTCTTGATTTTATTCGATTTTTATTTGATTTTATTCGGATTTATTTCATATTTATTCGGCTTTAATTCGAAACTTTCCTTTTTGGGAAATTCTCGCCCTCTCTCCGCTTTCCCTTTTCGAAAATCCGTTTTCCTTGGGTTGGCGTATTTCTCGTCTCACCTTTGCTCGGCCTTCTTCTCATAGCAATCGCGCCCCGCCTCTCGGTTGCTTGCGCCTTGCCTTGCATGACCTCAAAAGCCAGCCACCGCCACCACTACCCGCCACCCTCTGACTCTACCACGTCACCTCCATAGCTGCAGTTAGCGCCGCCGCACGCCATTGTCCGCGCCGCACGCTCTCGGTTTCCCTCCGCACCGCCACCAGCTACCTCGCCGCCCTACGCGCGTCCTCGCGCTTCCCTCTCGTGACTCGCGTCTTTGCACGCATGCGCTACACTTCACCAGGCATTGTCGTCGTTAAATCTCCGTGCCTGCATGGCCGTGCCCTTCTCTCTCTTCCTCCGTCCGCATTTTCTCCCTCCTCGCGCACGCGCTATAAAAGCCCCAACGAGCCGCCATTTTAAATGCATGCCGAGTGCCCCAGTGCTCCTCTTCCCTCTCCGCTTACTCATTTCGCCTCGGTTGCCCTTCCACGCCGCTTTGGCTTCTTCTTCCTCTCCGGTTGAGCTCACGCCGAGCCTCACCGATCCTCCCTCCCCATTTCGCACCTCCCAAATTCACTTTAAGCCCTCGTGCCCCCAAGCCACTTCTTCGCCGTGCCATCGCTTAAATCGCCGAAATAGCCTTTGTCTTCCTCGGCTCATGAGCCTCTGCTGCCATCTCCTCCGTCCCTCAATCCCCGATGTTGACCCCCGCCGTCGTCGCTCGCCTTGAAGTCTCTGCCTTCCAGGCCCAGCTCAGCCTCCTCACCCGAGCCGTGACAGGCGACCCGCTTGTCGACCTCCTCTCCACGCTGGCCGTTCCGCATGGAGCCATGGCCTGTTCGGCCATGTGTATGTGTCTTTGTGGGCGAAATCATGGCTTATTTGTCGACCGCCGAAAAATCCTTTTCTTTTTCGTTTCGGTTTTAAATTCTATTTTCGGATTTAAAAACTAAATAAAGTCCGAAAATACAATTTAAATACCAGAAAAATCCCAAAAATCCCCAAATGCCCAAAAATATATTTTCTTGTCCGTTTCGAGCCACTGAGTCCAAATACGATCTCCGTTCCGCCAAAATAAATTCCCAAAATTCAAAAAAATACCCTTTCTCGCTACTTTCGACTCCCCGATCCGTTTTCTTTTGCGATGTTCTTCTCTTTTAATTATTTTATTCGTTTATTTACTGTATTTGCTTTTATACGCTAGATTCGACGCCGGCACCCTACTCGGAGCAATACTTGGAGCCGGAGCAATACGCTGAGCCGCACGAGGAGCAGGAGCTGTACGGGACACCACAGGACGTCGACTATTCTGTAGGGAACCTTCCACTTCGCAAGGCAAGCCACACCCCTTGAGCATATTGGACCCAGTTCCGCTACAATTTATATATATATATATCTTCTGTACTGCATTATTTTACTGGTATTTTAGAAACTAAGAAATGCAGTAGTTTTGAATGACATGATTAGATACATCCCAATGACAAGACTCATTATTATGCCTTAACCCCTTTGTAACCTTAAGATATAAAATATTGAACCCGTGTAGATGTAGCAATTCACACCATTATTACTTTTAGACAAATGCTTAATCTCAGAAGGATTGGTTGGAGGATGATTTTAAAGAAAACTGCTACAGTTAGGGGGACAGTATCGGACTAACCACGAGAGGTGGCTGCGTGTCCGATCCCCAATCGATGACAAGCCAATGGATGGAATGGTAGTGGTACAGTGGTTACCAGGGTATTATGTGGATGTTGGCTTGGTCTTTGGCACATTAAGGATTAATCACTTTGAGCTAAGTAAATAACTTCAGTAATCGCTCAACCGCAGGTTGGAATGGTTAACCATGTTAAACCCTCCAACGTAGCCTAGTACATTGTACTTCCCTTTAAAATACCTATAGGCGATGGCGCCATTGAGGAGAATGGATCGCCAGGCGTCGGGGCGAATGGGAGTGGAGATGCCATTCACCGATTCACGCAACAAGGGTGTCCACAATATTGAAGCGTCTCCGGCGGCCGATGGGTCTGAATATTGCGGACCTTGATAACCCTCGGATAGGGGCTAAAAGGAAGTTCAACAAGCGGCTACGATCATCTCGGTCCTACCGCATGCATTTAAGTTGCATGTTGATCGCGTGGCACTAAAGACCGTAGATATCTTGTGGGTAAAGTGAGCGACTCTGCAGAGTCAAATAAAATTGTAATCGGTTCTGCAGTGCTTAGCATTAATGAAGTGAGTTAATATGGGGTGATACCGGACCTAAGCTCAAATTAGTTTTAATACTAAAACTGGACAATCTTGGACTTTTGCGTAAACCCCCTGTACTAGCTATTTTATGGTTTGTGTTTCAAATGTAACTAAAGATGATCTTTAAAACTGCATCCACAACAATTATGAACCTGTACCATTCCTTTGTGAATCCTTGCATGTATTATTCAGAATATTCCTGTGTGGTTTGTTGAGTACTGTCTAGTACTCACCCTTGCTTCCTATCCCCTCCCATAGACTTTCATGAAGCCGGAGAATATCAAGACTTCGTAGATGATGATGGTGCTTGGTTCTAATTGGTGTTGATCTGCTACTCAAACCACTTCCTGTGGGCTTGCTTTTGTGTTGTAACTAAGCGCATAACGCACCCTTTTGTAAAAACCTTAGCCGTCAGGCTTATTATTTCAATATCAACTGTTGGATTTCGCTTTCTACTTGGCAATGTACTCTTGGTTACCAACAGCTAAACTCCCGGTAGTCAGACGGTATTTATCGCACCCCGAAAAGGCGGTCCGTCACACGAGCATATCTTATAGACAGCTTTCTATTTTGTGTGACATTGTATAGACAGTCAGTTAATTGGATGAGAGACTATTACAGACAATTATATAGACGATCCATTGTATAAGTTATTTTTAGTGATATTTATAAATAATATGGAAATATATTACAGATAGCTATCGTCTGTACCACTGTACATGCTTTAAGAGTGATTAGTGCCCAAACATCCGATTCGAATGTCACCTCCGTACATTGCACTTTGCCAATGGATTTGGCGGCGATTGAATTACCTCCATCCGATTCCTTTCAAACAAAACAGACCGCATCACACCCTTTTTTTTCCTCGCGCTCACTCGTGCGCATCATTGTGTGGCCAGTGACAACACCACAAGCTTGAAGCAGAAGGTGACGGCCGCCGATCACGGTCTCTCGATATTGGAGGGAGGGACAAATCTAGCTGGACAAGGCTAGTCCGATGTACTTCCGACCGCCGCTACCGTCATGCCCTCTCCTTGTAGCTGCAAGCAGAAATAGATAGAGGAGCATAAAAAATTCCAAAAATAAGAAATCTATCCCTAAGAAGATATCACATCTATGTAACAGTCTAAATATGCATATGCAACAATAAAAAATATCAACTGCAACATGACAATGAAAATGTTGCAACAACCCATTGCAACTAACAATGTTCAATAAAATAACTACCCTGTTGCAATAAAAAATAATGTTGAGCAACAAAGCACCACAACCGCAAGAAAAGGGCAAATTTGCAGCTATGCGACAATAGATTGGTATGTATGCAGTAAATTTGTAGCAACACATCAACAAATTGTTGCGTGTGAAGTAAAAAACCTTGTTCCAATGCAATAAAGTCATTTTAACAAATAGTGCAATAAATCCACACAATTGACTGCAACAAAAATTATACTACGATACAACAATTCATTAACCCAGTGCAAACAAAAGATTCTTGCTATAGCATTTCAAACTGACAAATTGCACACATACCAAATCTCTTTGTGCAACAATTGAAGAAAGATGATGCGATAATTCGAGAAAACATTTGCAACCAAAGCCTACCCAGAGGAGGAGGTGCAGAGATCGTGGATGGATGGCAACAGTAGCAAAAATTGTCAAAGAAAGGGGCAGCGGCACCTCCGATAGGGAGTTTGAGGAGATAGATGGAGCTTCCGGGTGCCATAGTGATCCGATAGGGAGTTTGTGGAGACAGATGGAGCTTCCGGGTGCCATAGTGATAGAGCTCACGAACAGGATTTTAAAAATCATTTTTAAAAAACGTTCAAAATTCAAAAACCACAAAAACCATTCGAAAACTGCTAGAAACCGAATGGCTAAGAAATAAAAGATTTTTGGATTTCTTTTAAAATCGAAAACCGTTCGGTTTTTTCAAGAAGAAAATCGACCGACCTAAAAACGGTTTTCGAGTGGTTTTTAATGCATAAATTTTTTAATTTTTTTAATTAGACCGGTTTACCGAGAGGCTTTGGATTTCGAAACGCAGCGGTAAGGTTGAAAACCACGGTTTTTGAGTGGTTTTCACTGGTTTTTAAAACCTTGCTCACAAAGTTGTGGATGCCCCATTGACATCCAACTCTAAGTTTATCCATGCCTCTATGGATGTGAACAAAACTAGATAAGCTGGGGTAAAAAGAAAGTTTTGTGTCTATGTGACGGGCTATATGTGATAGTGAACAAAATAGCTATTTCGACCAAAGAACTAGTCGAGGACAAGTGGTTATCCCTACACATATCTCTGTGTAGATAGATGCGTACAACTATATGGAAGATATTTTTGGAAAAGGCACTATTTGGTGAGAAGACACTACTTAGCAGAAAGACACCTCTCGGTTCCATGACGTTGTTTGGAGTTCAACTACCACCTCTTTAATCAATATAAATAGGGAATCGATCTATGCTGTTAGGGCAATTAGCAACTAGAATAAGTAATTGGCAATCAACATTCACAATCAAAGTAAATAACTGTAATTATTTTGTAATCTGTATAATCTATAGAGCCACTTGGCTAATAAAGAAATAATCCCCATACATCGTTTTCCTCATCTTGTTTATTATGAGTCCACAATCATATTTTTATTGGCTTAATTATAGGACCCTAGGTCTTAGACATCAACAGTACGTACTCCCACTTCTCATGTACTGCTTATACCAAATATTTATACCACTTTATTCTTAGGGACATTTGTCATTTCTTTTTGTTTTTAGTTTGCGTGACATCTCGACCACATTCTAGTCATAAATTATTTTATATTTTATTGTATAACCAGCAATGAGTTAATAGTGATTTAAATATTACTGTAACACTCTAAAAATTTGCATATTTTTGTTATAATTATTATTTATAATTTTATTGTAATTTTTGATTTTTTGTGGATTTTATAAAACCTTTGCCATTTTCAGTTTTACAAAATGATTTTTTGTAGAAAATTTAAAAGACTAAAAATTCCAAAATAATTTTATTAGGTTTAAAATATTCCAAAGTATTTTTACAAATTTCTAAAGAATTTTTAGAGCTTTTTACTATTTTTATCTAACCCGTTTTTCTCTTAGCGCAAATAAATCCGAAAATGACAATGGGACGTGACCCCACTGTCAAGACTCAAGAGCATCTTCTAGCTCCAACAAAGTCCGGAGAAGACTCGTTCTCTCCCCTCCATTAATACCGAATTTGAAGCTTCAAAATCTCAGTGATTCTTGCACCGTTTCTTGCCAAATAAATGCACAATCAATTCCTCATTGCATCCTCCACATTCCAAAAGCTGTTTCCTAATTTAAATCCTCACGATTTGCCCTAAATCTCCATTAATCCCCATTTCCAGCCATTGTTGTTTCCGCTTTGATTATGCCTCCTCCAGTCTTCCTCTCGGGCTATGAAAGGGAACATAAGGTGCTCAACTCAACTATCGTTACATTTTGACACTTCTCCTGAGCTAATTTGTCCTCATTTAGCCGGATTTCACGAGATAAAGTGCTCCCAGCCGCCGCCCATTTTTCTAGCCGTGCGTTGCAGTCCAGCCCTCCCTCCGGCCGCCGCCGTCGCCTCCGCACCGCGCAACCGTTGGTCGGGCTCGGCCGTCCGCGCAAGGATCCAATCCCTCCTATGAGTCTATAGGCTCAAGGGGAAGGCCCCACCAAATGGATTTCCACTTGAGCCTCGGGGCTAGCTATCGGAGATTGGACAATTTCCATAAAGATCATCATGCCCCGGCAGCCGGTTTTCGGCCGACCATGCTTCCCCTTGGATGATATCCCCAAGGAAGATCCTCAGACGGACTAGCTAGTGGATCCGCCCCGATTATGTCCGAGCTCGTCCCCGAGCATGTGCCTTAGTTCCCCGAGCATGCTTGCTCGGATGTGTGCTGCGGTCGGCCAGAGTCGAAGGAAAATCCCGAGCATGACCAGTAGGTTGTGCTCGGTCCATAAAGACGACGTGGCGATAATTATGCTACGGTTTAAAAGACCGTTAGGCCACGATCTAAGCCTATGATGTCCACGACACAGTATGGCGAAAATCAAGGGAAGCAGTTACAGCCACGTTCAAGCACAATAATGGCGTATTATCCGGTTGTAATTGCTGTAGTCACCTATAAATACCCCCGCTGTAGATTAGAAAAGGGGGACAGAGAGGAAATACATGCAACATTCCTATACAAACTCAGATAATATCAAAATTCACTGGACGTAGGGTTGTAATCTCAATCGTGACAGGCCCGAACTAGTATAAAAATTTCGTGTTCACTATCCTTTCGCGCATAGCATCCCAACAGCATTCTTCGGACGTAAACCCTCTACGGAAAAGGGGCCTGGTTGATCCCTCAATCAACAAGCAAGCTCGGCGAGGAACTCGTTTGCCAAACGTCGACAATAGTATTAACTAGTACTATATACTAAGTGGCTTAGATGAGCTTAGACCTGAATTAAGATCGTTTTGGGAATTTGTGCCAATTAAAGATGCTTTTGTGATGTTACTACTTGGCATTGGTGTGCCATGGAATGATATAAAAATTGATATGGTTTAAAGCAAAATAAAAACGTGGTTTAGACTGGGCGATAATTGTTGACTAGTTGTCTTTGGGTTTAGTGAAAAACTTGCCTAGTTAATTAAGGACCCGTCTGTGAGCTATTGAATGTAAAGCGTGATCATGCTTCCACAAGTCTGGTATGGGACAGACTTGTCTATCCATTTAGTGATATCTCGTTGATAATTGTGCCATCCGGGAGAATGTGGGGATGGTTAGTCTACCACACGGCGTAAGAGGAGGCTTCTGGACTGGGCAGTTTTAACCCTGCTAGCTGTGGAATCTTAGTGGGTATAACTATATAAAATGGAGCTTTATAGGGGCCTTGTCGTGATTTTTCTCTACCAACGCACCAAAGAAAGTGTGTATTTAGGCAAAAGGAGATAATCATGTTTTGTGAGTAAAATTATATAATCACTACAGAGTGTAAAACTAATCGATTAGCCGCGCCCACGGTTATAGGCACGCCGAGTAAGTCTTTCATAGATTAGATTTTGATGTTTTTCAAATATGAGTACAGAAAAGTGATTTTAGGTGGATTTTTTTCCATTGTGGGAATGTTGGTTTAACTCCAGGATAGATTCCTATGTTAAAATTTATCCAAAAAGAAAATATTCTTTAAACTAAAAGTATGTCATTGACAAATTACTTAGAGTATTGAAAAAAACTTGCTTTGTGCAAAATTCAACCATATGTCCTTCCTTTGCGAGCTCTACATTAAAATACATCTCCCGTGTGACTTGCGAGTACTTTCAACACTCATCCTTACTTTGTTGTTGTTTTTAGTGTAGTATCTCTACGATGGTGAGGACCAGTATAACTTGGTCGTTGCCCAGTTGATTGCCTGTGATGAATCTATCAGGTTTTGTTACTGGTTTTATTCTGCTTCCGCTGTAATATTTTATTTGGCCTACGTGGCACATTTATTGTAAACTCTGATTATTAATAAAGTGCGTTGAAAATGTTATGTTATTATCTTTACTGTGTGTACTGATTTTTCCTGGACTAGTAAAGAATACATAGAGGATTTCGGAAGTATTTTTCCAAGGTACGACAATTACGTGTCCGAAAAAACACGCTTTGAAGAATATGAGATTCATTTACGTATTACGGGACGTGGGAGTTTTAAGCCTGAGTTGTTTTTTGGGCTATACGCTACCGACCACATCATTGTATGTTTCGATCGGCACGTGGAATAGCCTATAGCATATATACATATACATATATACACACACACATGTACTTCCACTTTGCAGATACCGCTTAAACAAAAAAATTATACATCTTTATTCTTTTGAGCATACTCTAATAATGATTATAAAATACTCCAAAGTGAGTTCCATGAAAAGTTTCACCGAAGTGTGCTTTTTGTAACACAATTTGTGTATATATTCATTTTACATGTGAAGAAAGATATATAAGAAAAATAAAAGGCTTCGATGAGCTTTTTTAAACCATGTCACATTGGGGTATCTTAGAATTAGTGTTTGAATATACTAAAGTGATAAAAGAGCATAACACATTCATTTAAATAGTATATTAGAAGTCGGAGCATATACTCCTATGATTTTATATATATGTGTGTGTGCGCAACATATCCAATGTAAACTCATCTCAAGGTGTTACCCATAAAACACTCAACATGAACCATACGATATGGACTCAACGCACGAGATAAAGGTGGGATCTCCAGGGTTTACAAAAATGTCTTAAGTGGTTATGAGTCCATCTTATTTCCATCTCATGCGTTAAGGTCAAATCGATGGTTCACATTAAAGATTGCATGGGTAACATCCTAAGGTGGGTTTACATTAGATATGTTACCATTTATATATAAAAACAATTTCATACTCTTGGGTTATGTACTCCCACTTCTCAAAACTGCTTAAACAAACAAGTTAAACATCTTTATACTTTTAAGTATATTCTAAAAATGGTTATAAGATACTCTAAAATGAGTTCCATAAAAAATACCATTAAAGTCCACTTTTATACCATAATTTATGTTTATACTCATTTTTATATAAAAAGATATATATCAAAAATAAAAGCTCCGATGAAATTTTTTCAACCATATCGTATTGAAAAATGATATATAACAGATGGACGGAAGAAAAAAAAAGCATTCGGTGGGAGCTCTGCCGATTTAAGGCTATCTTCAGCAATTTCCCTTCATTCCCTTCTCTTCTCTCATTCTCTTCCCTATATTCATTCCTATCATCTCCAGCAGCATCCCCTCGAAGGGTTTTGTATAGGGATTGGAGAGAGAATCCTTTTTCTGAAGAAATTCTCTCTCCAAATTCCTTCCGAAGGGAACCGTGAAGGGAATTCGTTAGAGTGCTTAGGATCTGTCTGCGAAGGGATTTGGAGGTTGAAAGGATGCCGCAGGAGATAATCTAAGAAGATATGGTACATCAACTTGCCAAGAGAAGGCAAAGCCAAGTCCGGAGGAGAACAACACAAAGAAACAAAAGAACTACAGTAAACGCTAACAGCAAGAAGATCAACAGGGAAACAACCGAGGCCAAAGCTAATCAGATAATTGACAGGCTTTTCTCCTTGCAGCGACGTCCTCCCAGATACGAAAGAAAACCTGTTCAACATATACTCAAAATAATGTGATGGGTAATATATGCAGGGTACGTAGAGCTCTAATGAACCTTACAAGTTCAGTCGATAACTCAACGTGGGACTCGGAATTCCTACTCCCGGACCTGGTGACCGCAGCCGCACAGCGTGAGAACTATTTCGAAGCTTCGGCTTATTTGTTCCGGTTGCACTTTTTTTTTAATGATACTCTAAACGTAATCGCAAAATTAGCTATTTCTCCGATAGAGAAATAATACATGGGATGGGTCACCGCTGCAGGAGATGTTATGGCCTATGTCACAGCAAGCTTCCTACCACAATCCTATGTTTGTTAGAATCGCTAGACAGTAGTAGCACGGTAAGACTTGCCATGTCCTCTCAGCACAGTAGAATCTGCTATGGCCCACCATGATAGATTTAAGGGCCCACACATGTCGCATTGGTTGGAGCATCTACCTCTATCGAGGTGGTTTACACAATTACACGTTGCTGGTGAAGTGCCATGGTAGAGAAATACGACAAACGTACGTGTCACCCGCAAGTGATTATATGTTCAGAAATAGGATCAGATTTATAAATTCATCCGCAACATGCTACTTATTAAAAACCCAATTAAGCCAAATAGTCGACTATTCCAGGGCCTTGTTTCTAGGTCCAAGTTCCAACACATGGAAGATGGAAGAGAGTTCTTCCAACGTACGCCAGCAAGATTGACGCAGATGATTCATTCACAGAGCTCATCCTCAACTGCGTGCCGACGAATCTCTATTAAAAAGGATGTCACACCTATGATCTATGAACGGCAGTGGCCTATTACCTATACACTAGTATAATGCCCGTGCTAACGCTACGGCGATATATTTAGTAATACAATTCAAATAAGGTGAGCCTCCTTGAAAGCGTGCAAGAGACTCAGCATAAAGCTAACAGAAACCAGTGAAGTTTGATTAAGCTCCATCAATCAAGAATACTTAAACAACAGAAATACCACCAAAGAACATATATACAAGGGAAGCAGATTATAGCACTTATAGTCATGTTGATAAGTTAGTAAACATCTATCTTCTCGGGAAAAAAAACATCTATCAAATCTTGATCGGGACATACTTTCATTCTTTTTACAAGATCAAGTCTTTGGTTCGTTTAGGTAATGATCATCCTGTGAAGAGTAAGCGAATGGCCAATGAAATCCACAATATCATCACCCAATCCGTGTTTCTGACGGAAAACAACAAATAAGGTTACTTACGATGCGAATGAGGTAACAAAGATATCCTTTCACAACATAGAAGACTTGCGGCACATCATATATCCCGCAACTCTAGCAATTTTCTCAAAAAGAAAGTAAATCATCCGATCGAACCCTATTTCTAAAACAAAAAAACAAATGAAAGGAGAACAAAAAAGTAGTGCTTAAGATGCATATGCAATTAGAACAAGCATGTAAACCATTCTTGCCTAACATGGAGGAGACCAAAAACCAGGTTTGGTACATTTCAAAGAATTGAACAGAATAAGCATCTTTCTTTAAAATTTTTAACCAAAAAGCAAGATATTATTGATACAATAATCTTTGCCAGAATAGGCTAGGCACTCACGCAATCAATTCTCTACTTGTCATCCTTGTAAGGTCCAATCCTTGATGTGTTTTTGGATCACTTCATTGTAATCTTGGACATAAATGAAGAAGTTCCTTGCTCTACATTTCTCAAATAAGCCCATCAAAGGAGATTTGAGCCTCCATGTCGGTCGCGAGAACCTTGTGAATCGATGCAAATGCAACACATTAATGAATGGAGGTGATCGGTTCGAATAATAGTGTTAAAATACAAGAGATCAAAGAACCGCTTATGACCAATCCAACAAAGGTGCCATCCATACAAGATAGGACTACAAAGGGGTGAGTGTAAGTGAAGGCCTTACCTTCCCTTTGTTTGAAGACATAGCTTCCATCAATGACCTTGAATGCCAAATACTTTGTCACATCAGTGTGAATGAGGGTACGAACCAAAGTTCCATTTGCCATCATAAACTGGACAGCAAGAGAGAGATACTTTATGTTCATTAGCCAGCATACAGGAAAATATAAATACAATTTCATGAATAATAGATGAGCTTCTAGCAATTGTGACAACAATTTCACTAAGCCAAAAAAAACCAATAATCTTTCCAACGAAAGAATTCTTTTAGAAAAAAAAACATCTATCAAATCTTCAGTCAGGACATAATTTCATTCTTTTTACAGTATCAAGTGCTGGTTCGTTTAGGTAATGATTATCCCTGTGAAGAGCAAGCGAATGGCCAATGAAATCCACAGTATCATCGCCCAATCCGTGTTTCCTGACAGGAAAACAACAAATAAGGTTACTTACGATGCGAGAATGAGGTAACAAAGATATCCTTTCAATTATCCACGGGTTACTACTGAAATAAAATCTTGAACAAGGATGGCATTAATTAATCAAATTCAGCTAGCAACTACAAACTCATGCATAATATCTAGTCAGAGAAATAATTGAACACCTTGCCCATAAAATTTTTTATTCAGTGTAGGAGAATGGAAATTTCATTAAAAATCGTATAAGAATCAATGCTTTTATGTGAGTTTTGAAATCCATAATTCTAAGAGTTGTGGCTTGTGAGTACATGTCTTTTAGAAACATGACCAAGGAAATCAATCACGAGTAATAGTTGTGAAACAGCATTTAAATCAAAATGTAGCAGCAGCACATAAAACAGATAAGTTAAGGGTACAGGTCATACAATTCTCACTGTGGTGACTTATATTTGGTTCTACTGAACTTGAAAATTCCAGCCTGTCAACTGTCAATTAAAAAGGGAAATGTATAATATAAATAGATGAAGCATAACCTAGTGCCTACAACATTTGGTCTATGGTCCGTACAGAAATGAGTAGAGAAAACAAATTAGATGAAATGGAACTCTTCCATACCTGGGACATGAGCTAGGAAAATAGAAAGACAAAACATATATATATTTTTACAATACATAAGAGATGTTTTGATGTCATTCGCTCCTTTTCATATTGCTAGGTCCTAACCATAATACCACATAAACATAGCTCAACTATTGCACAACAAAACATAAAAAGCAACTCCAGAATCCAGACGTTAAAAAGCATGGCAGGTATGGAAGATCACAGCCAAACCAGGTTTAAGGTCACGGTGAAAATATCCACGTTGATGCATGTGACTCAGAGCTTGAAATATTTGAAAGCACCAATTTCGGACTTCAGACTCCCAAAAGGGCTTCCCCCTGTTCTTCATCAGCTGGTAGAGATTGCATTCCTAACATCACCACATAGGGCACATATAAAACTTCAGTCACAATACAGGTTACAAGCACCCAAACAAAAACACAAGAAGGCTATGAATAATCTATACCATGTATTCAAAAACAAAGAATAACTTCAATGAGAAGAATCTAGGATAATCCGAAAGTCCAAATCAAAGACCATAGCATAGGGATAAAATGGCAGGGTAATTCTAGGTAGTCCTAACTATGTTTAGTGAAAAAATGTGACTATATTACAAAAAGTGCCAAGGCAAACATTGTGTCTGTGCCAAATAAATCTGAACCAAAAATTACAAATTTGAAGTGTTGGAAACTTATGAGAAGTTTTTTTTATAGAAACCAAGAACAATATTTTACTCCCTCTGTTCATAAACAAATGGCACTATAGACTATTATGAGAATTAAGTTGCGGTTCAAAATTACCTGGTAGCCTATTAATTGATCTTAAATATGTGTATAGATTAAGTTGTTCAAAGGAGAGGGTATAAAAAGAAAGATCGTTGGACATTCTTCTTCAAAACATAGAATGGCATATATATTTGTCAACAAGAGTCTAGGATGACTCTCATAAAAAATAAAAATAAAAAAAATCTAAGATGACATCAATTTTTTAACAGAGGGAATGAGATTTAGAACTATTCTTAGCAAGAAATTGTGCAACAAAGCATACTAACCTCATTACGTGCCTCAATCCCTTCAGGGTTATCATCACGGAAAAAATCTGCAGACTGAATCAATGAAACTACAAAATTGTTACATTACTCTACAACAGAAAATCCCTTCAGGGTTATCATCACGTGCTGCAGCCTGTGATTGAGAGTTTTAGGAGGAAAGAAATCAAAGGAATATGATCGATTCAGAAACATATTTGTCTTTTGCTGACATATTAGTGGCATAACCTCAGATCGGAGATGAACCAATGCAAAGTACACGTTGCGGGGCTTAAGAGGAATTCACTTGCAGCTTGCTCTGCATGTAGGATGACCATGCATACGGGCATTGGCTATGGAAGTTGTGTCAGCAAAAATCGGTCATGCGCTTTCACCGCCTTTAAGAATGTTATACTTGCAAAGTGGACAGGTTGCATGCATGCGTAGCCATTTGGTAATACATGTCCAATGGAAGTGATGGTTGCAAGGGAGAGCAGATAGCTCCGCTCCATCTTCATATGATGAGAGACATATACAGCATTCCTGATAGAACAAAGAAGCTTTCAGCAAAGCATAGGAAACCCGGTAAAACTCGACAAAGACGCTCGTGTTGCATCATAAGTTCATAGCATTGTTTGACATGTTTCTAAGGATCGTACAACCGGCGAGAATAGTTTGTCTCAATTTTTGTATTGACATGCCAAATGCCATTTATGGGATATAGGGAAGCAAGTCAAGCAACCTATAACATATAATGTATTACCACCTTATAAAGTTTTCAGTAATGTAGGGGATCAGTTAATCCTATGCTCATTTTTTATGGAAAATACCCTAAGATATAGGAAAATCAGAATATAATATAAAGATTTTCATATGGAAACAAAAAACTTCAACCAAGGAAATTAGAAAGCACAAAACAAAGCGCTTACAAAGATCCTCACGAAGGAGAATACGTTCACTTGTTCCACTACTATTCAGGATAGGGATCATAGCCCCCTCATCTGTTCCTTTTTGTCCATCTCCATTGGGATCAGAATATTTATATCTGGGAAGAACGCCAATATCAGCATCTGATGCACCCTCCTAAGTATTCAAGAGAAAACGAAGTGAGCGATAAATAATAATAATGTGGGTGGTACAGAAGCGGCTACTTTTCTTGAATGCAGAATTCCATTTATTTACCTGGCCAGCCAGAGCATACAGAATTGCGATGACACAAGGCAAGCAGCAGCAGAGTGCAATCCCAATGAAGCAGGCCACAGCAACACAAAACACAGCGAAGAATACATCAAACGCTAGGAAAACTACCGTCAACCTGCACAACAAATTTCGAAGCAGGTAACTCTGTTAGGTGTAACAGGTAGAATAGCACACAAATTAGTTGTGGAGAATATAGCTACACATATCAATTGCATGAAACATTTGGGAGGAAAAGGTAATAGCTTTACGTCATTACCCAGAGAATGGATTTCATAGCTTATAAATGCTTATATTCTATCACATGCTAGTGTCTTGGCGCACTCACTCCGATTTATTGCACACTGTATTTTTTTCGACAATACAGATTTATCGTCTGGTATCTTGCATTCTACTTTGCATATTGCAAATTCCAGATATGCAATTATTACGCTAACCTCGGTTATCAATATGCAATCTAGTTACTACATGTAAGCATTCAATTTCCACTCAAAATGTAGGGAGTGATGGAGTACAGGTTTGGGGCCACAATACTAATCTGACCTTGAGCACTTGTGCTCGAAACACGTCGCCACGGACACCACCCAAGAGAACCCAATGATCCACGGAGGAATGACACCATCGTGTTCACCGACTCACAACGGTTCGCAAAAGTCGCACAAGCAACCCGGATAATCGAAACAGTAAGCGAATCCCACTAATCCCACTTCCACCACAAAGACGCAAGCTGATTTCGAGTTTAGCTCATAGCACAAACCCTAATCACAGTTCGACAAAACCGCATAACCCGATAAAAGTTGGGGTTTTCCTTTTTGACTTACGCGCTCCTCTGTTCCATCGCCTCGTCGTCGTCCGTTTGTCGTTTGCGCCGATGCCCTCGGCGCCGACTTCGATGTCGGGCTGCGTCTTGTGGCGCAAGCGGCGACGGAGTCGAGCAGACGAGGGCGGCGTGCACGAGGCACCGCAGGCGTACCGACGAGCCACCCAAAGCGGAGCGGCGTGTGAGGCTCTCCGCCGTGGAGGCCGCGAAACACGGCGGCGGCGGCGGCGGCGGCGTTCGAGCGATGTCGGCGGCAGCGACGACGGGAGTGGCGGCTGGGGCTTATGGCGGCGACGGACGCCATCGGTGGCGGCGAAGCTTTTGCTGGCTTCTTGGCGGCAATGGGAACATCGGCAAAAGGCTTATGGCGGCGGCAGGAACCAGCGCCCGGGGAGCCGGGCCCGGCCGGCCGACAGGCGGCAGCGGCGGCGATGGGCGGGGAGGCGGGCGGCGTCGCGGCAAGGCGAGGACGGCAGGTTAGCGACGGGCGGCGGGGACGGGCACGGCGAGGCGGAGGAAACGACTTGCGCGATTAGTGCGGAGGGGTGGGGAGGGGAACAGCTTGCCGCGATTAGTGCGGACGGGTGGGGAGGGAAAGCTTGCGCGTGCGGAGGGGTGGGGAGGGAAAGCTTGCGCGATTAGTGCGGGGAGTGGATGATACAGAAAGGGATTAGTCTGGGGAGGGGCGGGGATGAACCAATTAATTGGGGCCATCAGATTTGATAAAGTGGTCTGAGAAAACATCTTAGCGCTTAATTTTGAGGAAGGGGGATTTTTGGGTGCACATATTTGGGTGGATAAAGAAAAAATACTCTCTGTGGAAGCAAAAGACTGTGTAGATGACTGTGTGGATGTAAAAAAATTTTAACTGGTGAATTATAAAGGTGTTTAGATATGCACCACGCCTGCTCTCTCCCTTAAAGAATGATTGCCGGCTATCGTTCTGGCATTCAGTGCAATCGTTAAACGCAATTGCTTACGTGCCCCTCACCTGACCGCCTCGTCTCCCTTCTTTTTGCCGTCTCAATACATCATGCCATCTAATCGAAGAAGCACGCATGACGATAAGAACACTTTCGTTATGCAAACAACATGTAACATGCCACTTTATATATTCCATATCATACTGACCTGGATATTACATGTAATGCTATTGTTTCGATGCCGCAAATTTGAGCTTCCAGTTGTATGTTTTACATCATGACTTCATGAGTAGGCAGCGCAATGCGCAACATTGAAGGGAAAGCTTGGAGCGAGCTCTACCCATTATACACAAACATGAATGTTAGGAGAAGAGTTTTATTCGATCGTAATGAAGGACCAGGGGGAAGGCAATAAGTAACTTGATCGGCATGATAGTTTCGGCACGCAACTCGGCCCGTTACAAGTATTCCCCCACACGCTCCCCCGAACTACACATGCATCAAATCCGAGCAAATCATGCATGGACGATGCTGGCCGCTGGTTCTGGACAAGTTCAGGTCCTATTTCGCGACATGTTGCTGTACTGGAATCTCGTATAACCAGGCGAATGCTTTTCGTACATGCAGGTCACGGGTACGTCGCAATGTGCAAGTTGTACCGTCTGCTCGTCAACAATGTCGGACCTTATCCGGCACCGACTGAGCGCGCACGAAAGACCAATCCACACCCGGCACGATACCGCCCTCGTCTCGATCGGCCAAGTCGCATCGCGATCGATCCATCTACACAATCCTACGTACGCTAGCTAGGTTGCCTGTGGCCACGGACACCGGCCGGAGCCGGACAGGGCATTTAAAACCTGACAGATGTGTGGGTGGGGCTACATGGCATTTACTGGTTCCTACGTACGCATTCACTTCGAGCTGACGCGTTTGACCGGCAGGAGTTACAGGTTGCATGTGAAGGCTGCAGCCGAGACGAGCGCCCGTGCGCGCTTGCGTGGGAATGCGCCAAAAATGGCGTGGGTGTTCGTTCGTCCGCACCCCGCACGGCCCCGCATAGGTGCCAGGTGCTAGGTGGATGAGACGACCACCAACTCGTACAGTTCCGGGATTGTGTGCGCCGTGTGGAATACGTGCGTACGCCTACTGCACCCGTCGTTGAGCCCTGTCGGAAGATACCTGTTAGTGTTACGTGATCTCGGCGGAAAAGCAGGAGCTTTGAAGTCCGACGTCTTCTGGAGAGTGAAGACACGGCACGCTCAGCGACAGGCACCGCGCTGGCCGTTCTAACTCCGATCTGTAGGGACCGAAGGCAGAATTTGGGCCTGGTCATCTGTTCACTCCCATTAGTCCCGCAGAATTCTGGGTTACGTTGGCAATTACTACTAATTTATCGACGACGGAATTAGAAAATTTTTGCTGGGATACATATTTCATAAGCACAACTCTATAGTTTTATATAATAATGTCGTAACATCATAAATTCAACGCATATATTCAAAATTTACTAAAAAATACAATGCAAATAACTCTAACATCTTAAAAATACCAAGCCACTAAAAATAGAACCAACTTAATCAATAAATTTACTCTATTGAAGAAGCAGTTTGGTAGCGCTTTTAAAATTTTTAAGGTGCCGAGTAGGCATCTGGTACCGCCCCCAAAATTACCATGTGCTGTATTTGCCTCTTTATTTCAGCTTCCCGTGGTTAGCCCAAACAACTGTTTACGAAGAAGGCTTCGAGGGAGATTCCAGAGAGTCCTAGCCAGCCTACTGGGGGAGAGGTGAAGACTATGATATCGTCTTCTAGGGGTTGGCTAATTACAGCAGTATCCCTGTAAAGCTCTTTGCTGTTGCGGACTCGTGGCTTACGGATCGAGTCGAGTCCTGGTCTTGCTCGAGTACGGTGCGTGAATGTATATGCGTGTGTGTGGGTACATGTGTCTATAGTTTGGCTTTTGTTATTCTTTTACAGTGAATCATAAAGCTACGACCAAATTTTTTAAAAAAAATCTTCATTGTCGAGGGCATAAACATCGTTTTTACTCCTTGTCTGCGTGTCGCCCCTCCGGACCTCTTGGCCTTGCCGTCGCAGAGATGGATGTGGTCCACTAGACCCGATACGATCTGATGGCTACGGTGCTGAAGGAACTGGATCCGAGGGCTGCGGCTGGGGTACTCGTTGAAACAGGGCCGAAGTTTGCTAATTGTGGGGGCCAACCCTACAACACCCCCTTGTTGTTTCGAGCCCTCAATTGTAAACTCTACAGGTTTGATTGAAGCTGACAGCTGGGAAGACGAACATGTACAGTAATAGAGTAATGCAGTACTCCTCCAGTAATTTACACGAGGTTACCAAGGAACATAAGAGATGCCAGACCGTGGCTGGCACGAGTAAACCAGAGGACCAAACGAAAGCATCTTGCAAGCTGCAAAAAGGAGCAAGTACTGAGCGAAAACAGCACGCTCTCATTGGTTACCGTATCCATGGACGAGTAACCTAGACACGGCCGATGGAGCTGACAGCTAAGCAGGAAATCGCCGGACCCCGGACCAGCTCACCGTCTGCCCTTGTCCGCGTGTGAAGAGAGAGCCGCAAAGCCTGACTGCTCCAATAATGGTCACAGCCTCACAGGTTCGCAGCGTCACACGACTAGAACTCTGGTAGTACTAGAATACTCGTAGACCGTAGTAGAACGTACGGAGACTAACCCGCTTGGACTGTCTGCACGCCCTGAGCAACATGAACGTACGTCTACGTTCCAAAACACTATGCGAACTTGGGAAGTCTGAACACTTCGGCGCCTCCCCCCGTGGCCAGGGTTTGAATTTTCGTTTTGAAAAAAATTTCGTCTACCTCCGAAATCCCAAATTTCGGAATTTCGGACGGAGGAGATTCAAAATTCAAATCCGGTTTGATTTCACCGAAATTTCCGAAATTTCGCCGAAATTACCCGAAATTTCGCCGAAATTACCCGAAATTTCGGCGAAATTTCCCGAAATTTCGCCCAAATTGGACTGACTGAAAATTGGTTCAAACGACGTCGAAAAATTTTGAATTTTTTTTTGTGGGTTCCTGACACATTAGAGATGTTCTCATAAAAATTTCAGGTGATTATCAGATCTGTGGAATTTTTAAAAAATCAAACATTGGTACTGTCCCGATGAAACGTTGATCGGCAAGTTTGAACTGGATGAAAAATAGTACAAACGACGTTAGAAAATTTTGAAATTTTTTTTGGAGATTCCTGACATACTTATGATATTTATATAAAAATTTCAGATGATGATCAGATGTGAGGAATTTTTAAAAATTCAAAAGCAGAGAGAGTTGAAACTAGTACTTTGAATGTTAGAATTTTTATAAATTCCTGGAGAAATATTTTGAGACAAAAATTTTACATAAGAATCCTTAGCTCAAATGAATTTGAAAAACAAAATTTCAAAAAGTTATAAAAATATTTGAATTGCCTGATAAATCCTTAGCTCAAATGAATTGATTTTTGAAATATAATACAACAAATTAATTTTAGTGCTTACTGTATTCATAGATTTTATTGAGCAAACAAATAAGGTTGAAATTTTTTGAAACTTTTGTAGAATGGTACTGAGGAAGTTGTTAATCTATCATAAAATTTTTAGATGATGATCACACTCGAGAAAATTTACAAAAATCTAACAAGTTTACTGTCCCAATTATGTCCATTCTGTTTTTGATTTTTTAAAGATAACAAATGATGTTAAATTATTTTGAAACTTTTTTTCTATGATCCCAAACAACAAGGGATGGTACCATAAATTTTTCAGATGATCATCAGCCTTGTAAATTTTTTTAAAAATCTGACAGTGTTTCTGCCCAAATTTTAAAAAATCTCAAAAAAATAGTTTTTCATCAAATTTTCATGGAACAAGACTTTCTTAAGGGTTATTGGACCCATTCCGTTCAAATCCGGCCAAAAAATTTGAAAATCCGGACTCCAAACCCAAAATTTCGTGAAATTTCTGTAGCAAAATCAAATTTTCAAAATTTTGAATTCGGCCGGGATATATAAATTCGGGGTCCGAAAACCGAAATTAAATTCGTTGGTTTTTTTATCCCTGCCCGTGGCTGCGCGGCCCCTGTTTGACTTGGCCCGGTACGACAGGCTGAGAACTGTGAAAGGGGCCCGGAGTGAGCTGAAATATCGGCGACGGCACGCCGATCCAAGTAAAGCAGCGAGGATAACAGTAGGAGGAGGAGCTAATCATGCACGCTCGTTACAGACAAAGCCGCCGCACTGTATGAGATGAGAATGGGGATATGAGTTTTTTTTCTAGGTTGGAGATGTACTAGCATTTAAAAAGAATAGAAGGTGTGCCGATTTGTGCGGCTAAATTTGTCATGTATATGTACTTTGATTTTTTTAATTATAAATGGATTTTTCTGGTAATTAAATTAACTTTGAAATGTTTACATGTAATTAGATAGATATTTATAATTATCAAAAAGCTTCTAGGCAAAATGCATCTAGAGGGGCTTAATTGAAGTTTTGGTATGAAATTATTCATCCAGCATAGTGCGTTCTTAGAGTAATAGAGAGGTATTATTCAAATATGTCATTAGTTAAAAACATTATTTAAAAAAGCTGCTATTGATCTAATCTCGTATATTTTACTTTTCCAACTCCTCACATCTATTACTCCTGTCTCACTACTAATCTTTTCACCAAGACTTAACAATGACACTAATAGTTCTTACTGGCTATTGCTAAACCTTGTGTCCTTTTCATCAACTAGCCTCACCATGCATTACAGGTACATTAAGGGCGCATTTGGTTGGGTGTACGAGGGTGAACCGAACCGTCTCGTACAGGATTTGGTTCTGTTTTTGCATTTGGTTGGCTGAACGGAACCATTTGATACAGGATGAGATGGTACAAATTCTTAGAATATTCCAAAGAGATGTTGTACTATCCCGTACGGGAAATTTGGTTGAACCAATTGGTTCAGAACATGATCGTTCACTCTCACCATCTCTCAAGCCAACCTCATCCCTCAATCCAATCACATCCCTTCAACCAAACATCATCTCGTACCATCCTGTATCATTTCATCCAAGTAACTAAACAAAATCTTGTATCATTCCATTCAGGCAACCAAACACCTTCGTTGTACCATCTCATCCAGGATCATCCCATCCATCCTGTACCATCCTATCCCATTCATCCTCGTACACCCAACCAAACACACCCTAATTGATTAACATGATATCATGCCTCCAGAAACTATCTACCATGCTTCCTTTTACATGTCTGCCCATCTCTCAACTGTCATCGGCGAAGCGCCTTGTCCTCAAGTCCACCCTTGCCACATCAATCTCATCCTGTGGCATATTCCTACTTTATGCTCCTACTAATCTAGCACGTGTCAACTTATGCTCCTCCTAACCAACAATACCATATTGCATAGATATAGATGAATCGGTGTCGGTGTACTTTGCACCGGGGTACCCTCTCCGCCGCAGATCAGTAGGCCCGAAAGGCGGCCTAGCCCACGTGGCGACCTAGCGGCGGTGGGCGTCATGCCTCGCCTGCGGGGCGATAAGCCCATGGCGGCGTGGCCTCTGGCGGCGGTGGGCGATCACGCCCTACTCGCCGGGCGAGCGGCCCACGTGGCGGTCTGGCAAGCAGGTGGGTGATTATGCCCTGCTTGCCGGGCGATAAGCCCACGTGGCAGTCTGGCGGCAGGCGGGCGATCAAGCCCTGCTCGCCGGGTGTCGGCTAAGGTGGCGGCCTGGCAAGCAGGTGGGCGTTCGGGCCCCCCTTATCAGGCCACGAAGGCAACTAAAGGAATAAGGAGAAGGCTTCGCCTCGAAGCCTCCTTCCCCTGACACTCTGTGTCAAGGCCATTGATTATGAGGAATTCTGCTATCGACACGACGACGGCCCATCCCTCCAACGCCTCTCACCAAACCCGTCGCAGGAGCGTTATATCCCGAGCGGACCGGGCGAAACCACGCAGCGGCATTAAATAGAGTCTGAAGGACAAGGCTACAGTGACGGGTGCAATAAATGAGTCATGGGCCGGTGTAAGGTTGGAATGATGGGTGTAATTAATGAGTTGTAAATCAGCGTAGCGTCACCTTCTCACCTGCCCGAGCCAACCCCGTCTATATAAGGGAGCTCGGGTGCATAGGGGAAGGCGAGCGAGCTCTCGAAGAATTTGAGGCCAGAAGAACCACTGTAATCACTTTCATATTTCCTCAACGAAGATCTAGCAGGACGTAGGGCTATTACCCGCGCTGAGGGTCTGAACCTGTGTACATCACCGTGTCCGTTTGATCTGTTGATCCCTGGAATCCCCCGTACGAGAGCCATTAGGGTTTCCAATCACGAAGGCGCCCTCTACCGAACCATACCCTCTATCCCGGGAGTGGTCAACCCTGTTCGTTGACGGATCCTGTCCGGCGAAATACGCCGACAATCGGTGATAAACATACATGCATTTATGTGTGACTATCTTACATCATATTTACATGTGGAACCACAACACTATGCCTAGAATTAACACTACCAATGCAATCTCATGTTGTGCCGCTGCTAGTGACTTCTTACATCAAACTTCTACTATCGCTCTTTCGCATAATCACCCACAATACTTGGTTCAAATTGCGTCGATCAAACCCACATGAAACAATAGAGAAGTTATGTTTGTTAGCCGTATCCAATTTTGTTCTCTGTATTCACACAGTGAAATATTCCATGATGATTTTATTCTCTTGTAGTATGACAAAGCAGGGCTGTTTTTCTTTTCTTTTTTGCTGTTAGATGATGCCATAGATTCAATCGTTCCTAGATACCACATATGTATATTAACATCACAGAGTAATATGTGTTGTACACATATCAAAGTGCATCATCTATTTATAGCCCATTAATCCTCAGCATTTTAATCTGGCCTAACCACAATTTATGGTGTATGTATTTCTCTTTCTTTTCTTTTCTTTTTTGCCGACTAGCGTGATGATTTCTAGCCCTTGAGATCAAAATTTTGTGGCTTCTTTTGAATTTGCATATTGTTGGCTTGTATATGACATGGTATTTTTTTATATATAAATTTCAGGTTAGAATCGCATGGATTTGGTATTTTCATTTCATAATTCGCTAAGTAAGTTGGCTTATGTTGGCTTCAAGTTTTTAGGACGGTGGATGATAATTGGCTAATGTAGTCATCTAAAGACTCATAACACATGGGTTAAAATCCTAGATAATTAAAATAGAAAATTCACAAAAATAACCCGTCGTACCTATGGGTGGTGGGAATCGAACTCTAGTCATCAGCCAAAGATCTTGTTCCAAATTGCTTTGAAATTGAGTGTGCACAATTTTGTGCATTCTAGCTCGTGGAAGTTTTTAGATCTAGTGGCCTTAACATTTGTCACAATTTTCTTTTTTTATTAATAACGTAAAATGAATTTAAATTTGAAATTGTATAAGCAGGTTGAGTAAGTCATAAAGTACATCTATAATTTTTTTATAATTTTTGTGACGATGTTTAGTTGAATTACATAGAATACTTTCCTCGATATGTGTTGTAGCTTCAAAATATTATGAGGTTGTATCTTTATATAACAAATTTATAACAAAATCTAGCCGCGCATTGCGACAACATGATGGTGTCTCGGGCTCTTGAGAGAGGTTCGACGTCCTTTTGGAGAACTTTTTTTTTAATAATACATTTTTTTCAAAATTTTAAAAATATACCATGAAAAAAATTACATAAATATACCCCTGTCGCCCGTTGGTTTGGCAACAGGAGGCCTGTCGCACGATCAACGGCGACAAAAACGCCACGTCTCCGCACTTGAACTGCGATGTGGCCTCCTGTCGTCCGTTGGTAAGGGCGACAGAGGTATATTTATGTAAAAAAAAATTCGTGGTATATTTTTGAAATTTTGAAAAAAATGTATTATTAAAAAAAATAATTCTCCGTTTGGACTTGCGTAGCAAATCAATACTCACCTAATACATGAAAGACTGGCCCATGCATGATTTACCAATTTAAGCATGATGTCAAATATATAGAGTGTTTGTTGCAAGATATACACTAACTTTGTACGTTAAATTCAAATAAAATTCTATTAATTAATTAAAACAACGATCAAGCAATAGGTTGGGTCGGGTGTAGGTTTTGCAAAACCCGACTCGATGAGAAACCCGAACCAAACCCGACGGGTACCCGAACCCGACCCTAAACCCGGCGGATACCCGGAACCCGACAGGTACCCGATGGGTATGTGTGGTATTTTAGGTACCCAATGGGTACCCGTGAGTGAAAATTAGAACCCGAACCCAATTTGGGTACCCGACCCGATGAATCCGTAGGTAAAAATTAAAACCCGAACTTGATTCCGATCAGATGCAAAACCTACAGGTACCCGAACCCATGGATCTCATTGTCATCCCTATTGAAAACCATTACATGCCGTGTCCAGCCGGACGAGCTTGGATCGCTGTCTCCTGGTGGGACTTCTTTAATTTTTCTAGTGTCTGTTGCCCATAGATGGAAATAAGATTTCCTCTTTTATTAGACATGTTGTTAATATGATCGAGTTGTATTTGTTTTTTTATTCTAAATTTACATATTGTTGGATTGTATATGGCAAGGATTCTTTCGTTTAATCTATGTCATTACTTTGGTCCATCACATAAACAGTTAAATGGTTAGATCTTTTTTCTTTTAGCTTTGATCAACGTGGGTATTTCTAATCCTTAAGAGCGGATATAGTGACTTGTTTTGCTTTTGCGTGGTTCTACTTGTGCACTTGATAGAAAAATATTGCAGTGGTATTAAAGTAGCTGAAAACGTTCGAAGACAATTCTACCCTAACCCGTGTGTAACTACATGTACATCTGAAGTCCCTTAAATGAAGAGCATACCCTAGCATGCATCTCTACAATATTTCTCCCGATGCATAGAAACACTGCAAACTGTCTCTGCCTACAGCATAATCCGGACATAACAATAGACCCACTAGCCCGGTTATTCCACTGTCATTTTTCACCCTGATCAAGCTTGCTCCTGTGATAGCAAGGGAGAGAACCGTTCTGAAGAAAAAGCAAGATTTTTTCCTCTGCGTCTGTCTCATACCTTCCAGCATTTTTGTGCATCCACTGCATACTTCCAATGAACTGCTGATCGCTTCTGTTTAAGACCCAAAATTAACAACTAGCTGTGCATGACCACTAGGCGATAACAAATGAAACAAGCCAAATTAAGCAAGCAAGATTGCAATAAATAGACACTATCCGAGTTAAACACAAACTCCAGAACAGCATATCTCAGCACTACTCTGCCTCGTCGGCCACCCTGCCTGTAGTCCGGTCTAGCCTGCAGTGCAGCGACGCAGAATTCAAAAGAAGGCAGTCGCAAGTCATAAACCGAGTACAAAAGCGACCTGCCAATGACACCAACGGGCAGCAGCACATGCTGGGCACTCGGAACACAGGCGAAAAGTTTGCCTCAGCCTCGCCCGAGAGTTTGAAAGCTCACCTCACCTCATCACAGAATCCAACAAGTACTGCGAGCGCAGAGGGAGCTGCCATTCAAAAGGCGCCCAAGTGCCAACTCCATGATTCCAATTTCCAAATGCGCAACGCCTACTACTGATAATAACTCAATAATTCCAAGCAGCAAGAGACAGCCGTACGATCCTCCCCCGGCGTCTTCTCACCGCGTTGCACGTTATAATTTTAGGATGCAAATTTCACGGTGACGACACAGCATTTGCTTCACAAATCCTGTGCACCGACCACCGATTATTCCATGTGAACATGACCTGCCGCTGTAGGGTATTCGCTTCCCTGACGCTTTGCTCTACAACACTGTGCGGTAATATTGTATTGGAGGAAGACGTATTAAAGTTCATACGTCTAGCTATCATATTAAAGTTCATAGTTACGGCGCCACGAACAAATTTTGAGTTAACCACCGAAGCAAAAAAAAAATATATATATATCAAAACATCATGAGATTAGGAGTGCTGCAATCATCTGGATCGTAATGCAGTAGAAGTGCAGGCATAAACAAGAGCAGGTCAACCACTGATGGAGTCGTGCAGCCAACCACCATGAAAGAATACAGTAGCAAGGAGAGCGAGATAACCTATTTAAAGTAGCTATCGCCAACACATGCATGTACCTGGTGACACAGAAGTAGCATTGATAAGAATAGTGGGGGAGAAATGGTACCAATCTGATGACGACGGACACAAAATCATTTGGGGGAGCTTGAATGCTAATGATCACCCACTGCCAGTTCGGCCCAGGCACCAAATTTAATTCCCCTATCCACTTATGTACTACTCTAGTATGCCGCGCTTAAATGCAGGGGCAGTGGCAGCTAGATGACAAGAACAAGGAAGCAAACAAGAAGGAACAAATGCAAGCGACAGAGAAGAAAAAGAGATGCAGAACAACAAAAGAAACTTACTTGTAACTTCGTAGCACTAAGCTAAAGAACCAAAAGAACAGCGAGAACAAAGAGTAGAAGAGACTAACTGCTAATTGGACGTAACCTGGCTCCTACTATTTTGTTCTGATCTTCCTTCGCGTTTTGCCCAATTCACAGCGGTTGCTACCTGCTACCAGTTGCTAGCTACTAGTATTACAGGATTGGCGAGCTACTCGGGTTCCTTTCCCACGGTTTCGCCTGCGCGCCTCGGCCGGCACCGAAAGACTCGGCGGCGCCGGTGCCGGTCCCGGCCATGCCGACCGCACCGCCGATGGGTTGGATGAATGCGGGGTGGCCCCGGCTTGCTGACGCGCCCGCCGGGCTCATTCCAAGTCCCAGAAAATCCAATGTGGCTGGCTTGGCACTGAACAGTGACGACTGAACCATCATGAGCTCCGGCATGCCCACCGGACCGGCAGTCGAGTCGTATGGTAACCCGAGACCGAGCCCGGCGGATAACATTGAAGCTGGCTCCGGCTCTAACCGCGGGGGCCATTGCGGTAGTGAACCCTCTGGCATTGACACTTGCATAGCTTCTTGGTGCTGCGGCTGGCCTGACGACGAAGCCACCGGCGACGATGACGACATGTCCAGGCCCAACCCACGGAGGAACGAGGAGCTTGATGAAGTAGCGCCCATTTGCGCGGCCTTCTGAAGCAACGCAGTGGCGGACATGTGCAGCGACGGGGACGGCGATGGCGGCGGAGCGAACTGGTGCCGATCACCGGCTGCAGGCGCCGAGAACAGCGAGGACGACGAGTCGGTCGCGAGGCACAGCGACGGGGGCTTGGCAGGCATTGCGCGCTCCGGGCGGCCAACGCCGCTGACGAGGGCCGGGTAGTGCGGCGCTTGGGCCACTGAGGACGGTGCAAATATGCTACCGCGGAGGCTTTGTGACGCCGCCGCTACACTGCTCGTGCTGGTGCTGACATTGGCACCGGTGACCGGAGGCTGCGAAGGTACAGGTGGCGGCGGCGCCGGCGGGGTGAACTGAACGTGCTCAGGTGCAGCATTGGTCTCCCGCTCTGCATGCAGCGCCAATTCTCAGCAAATCCGGAGCAAGATTTACATTAAGACTAGCAAGCTAGATTATTGTCAAGTGCTTAAAGCTCGAGCAATAAAGAGAGACGCAGAAAGCTACGAGAGCTAGATACCCATGATGGGAGCTTTTCATTTGTTCGTGGGCATACTTTTTATCATCTTATTCAAGCTTGCAGAGACCAGAAAGGCACTCCATTGGATTACTACACAAAGGCCCCGATCAGAAGCACCTTTACTTACATGAGATCCTAAAAGAAACCAAGAACAGTATCTAAAGTCCCAAGATTTATATAATCTCGTCTTTTTCGTGTGTAGTTCAGGCATGTGAAAAATAATTGGATTTCAAGATGCGAGCGTTCAAGAACATGTACACAAAGGGCGGTTTGAAGCTAGCTTTTCCTGCGTTAGCTGCCACACTTCAGTCCTATGTCTCACGCGTCATAAACCTAGTTTTTTTTTCTTCTAAACGTTGCTACAGTTATAACACCGAATTTTACTGCCACAGAAAATATAATTATCTATATTTTCGTAAAGTCAGTTGCGGTAAGGTTGGCTTCGATCCAAACAAACCCGACCACTGCTAACCGTAACTCTCGGAACAAGACGAATTTTTTTGACCTCACAGATCCTGACAAAACCATGGCAGAAACTTCTACAAGGCAACACGATCTTACAAACACCATAACGCTCCAAAAACAACGCAAGCATCAAGGCAGCTAGTACTGCAAGTACGCTTGATTTTCACCATAGCTAAGACAAGCCCAAGGTAGCGCAGACACTAGATGAGAGCAGCTAGGAGACAAGTGGAATTGGGCTGGCCGTTACCTTGCTGCTCCTGTTGCGGCGCGGGCGCCGGAGCAGGCGGCGGCGGCTGTTGTAGTGGCGCCGGTGTGGCTGGTATTGGGGCCTGCGGCGGCGGTGGCGGCGGCTGCAGGCCAGCTGCGGCCGAGCTCCCGTCCTCCTCGGCCGGCGGTGGCGCAGCGCGCGCCTTGGTGCTCTCCTCGGCGAGCGCGTCGCAGAAGGCGCGGTGGGTGATGAAGCTGTCCCTCCTGCGCGCGCGCGCACGACGCAGCATCACTTTGTCAGTCAGCACAATACCGGGTGCTTAAATTAGAGATGGGATTGGAAAATAATTCGTGGCAACGACGGACGGACGGACCGGGAGAAGAGGGTGCCGCAGTCGCAGCGGTACTCGCGGGATCCGCAGGTCTTCGTGTGCGCCTTCCAGTCGGACTGCACGGCGTACTTCTTGGAGCACTTGTCGCACTTCCACTTCTTCTCGCCGTGCTTGCGGCAGAAGTGCTTCTTGATCCCCGTGAGGTCGCCGAGCGCCCGCGACGGGTCGTGGTGCACGCAGCTGGGCTCCGGGCACACGTACACCCGCTTCCGCACCTCCTTCCCGCTCCGCTGTCGCAGTTTCCACGGCAGGTTGTGCCCCCGCCGGTGCAGCTGCAGGTTCTGGTCCCTCTGGAACCCCTTGTTGCAGATCTCACACACGAACCGGTTCGTCGCCAGCAGCGTCTTGGGCGACAGCGCAATCACCTCCGCGTCAGGATCTGCAACACGACGAAACGCTCGCCATCACCATCGGTGATCACACCAGATACCAGAACCAACACACACACGCACGCTTCGAGTTTCTTGGTTAAACGCAGCCCACGCCTAGTCAATTAAGGCAATTTACTAATCACCTGGCATGCCGGGGAGGGCACGCTTCTTCTTGGCGGGCGGCGGCGGCGGCGGCGCCCCGCCACCGGAGGACGACACGCCGCGGTCGGCGGTCGCGGACGATGTCTCGATCTCCATAACAGAATCTTGCTTTCGTGGAAAGCTCTTCCGAGGCTGGGACTGGGTCTACAACTACTACGAACACCACAACTAGCGTGCAAGAAGCAAGCTGCCTCGAGCATAAAAGCGCGCGCCTCTGCAAGGGCGGTGGGCCGAAGCGGACGCGGCTACCGAGCTATCGGTCGCGGCCGCGGCCGCGGCAACCACCGGTCGTGGACGCGACGGGCGAAGGGGGGCGGTTGCTTTGCTTCTTGTCTGGAAGCCAGCCGCGAAGCAGGGAGGGTGGGTGGAAGTAGAAGCCGAGTAGTATAAAAGGGAGATAAGAAAGGGAGAAAAGAGCGGTGCAGTAAGTAGGACAGGAGGCGGGGCGGTGAGGTTACCGAGCCGGCGAAGATGACGTGGAGGGATCTCTGTCGTACACGTGGAGGAAGGCGGGCTAGGGGATTAGCATCTGGGTGGTGGGAGTCAAGCAGGGTGCCGAGCATGGCAGGCGCCTTGTCGTGTAGCGCGGGCGCTAATATTCTTTGTGTATTTTTTTATTATGACTTTATCATATCTCACAAATAATCCACATAAATCCAAAGCGTCAGGTTACAAATATATGTCAGGTATTAAGACAAGGATAAATTGAATAATTTCTTTAAAATCTCCTCTTTTAAAAATCTAGTGCTTATCAGCTAACCAAATATTTTTAGAAGTTGTTTCGATAAATAAGAATAAGAAAGAACCAGAATAATCAGAGAGGAGTTGAGCACTTGAGCGGTTGAGCCCCGGGCGCTTAGGCAGAAGGAAAAGCAAAAGGACACTCCTTACAGGGAATGTTAGAAAATATATCAAATTAAAAGGAATAAGAGAAACAGATTTACCATGAAAATTTTTTGCAGAAAAAAATCACAGACGTTGGTGGCAAATCTTCACTATTTTCTGGAGAGTTACAAACACAGGGTTCAAATCGTCCTGTGCAGTTTACAAGAAGGTACATATAGATGGTGATGATTTAGGGTCCAACTCGGAAACAAATCCGTAACGATCCGTACCAAGCCTTCCGGCGACGGGCCTCCGCATTCAGAATTTGAATCATATATCAACAAACTCCATCTTAAAATAAATTCCATCTTGTAGCAATTTCAAAGTAGACATCTTCCTTAAATAACAAAGAACCGTCGGTACCAAAGCCACTAAGTCTTAAACTGTAACACCAACTAAGCTTGAGCAAAGTTCAAACTTAGTAGCAGGAACTGGCTTTGTTATCATATCAGCAAGATTATCATGTGTACTAATCTTTCATACCATAATGTTATCTTGAGCAATAACATCATGAACATAATGATATCTGATATCAATGTGTTTTGTTCTCTTATGAAAAATCTAATCCTTTGTAAGGTATATGCCATTTTAACTGTCACAAAATATAGTAATGCAAGATTTAACTCCACAAAGTTCAGCATACAAACGTCTCAGCCAAATAGTTTCTTTACATCCTTTAGAAATAGCCATGTACTCAGCTTTCATGGTGGATAAAGCAACAATAACCTGCAAACTTGCTTTCCAACTAACGGCATAACCACCAATGGTGAAAACATGATCTGTGAGAGACCTTCTCTTATCCAAGTCATCAGTATAATCAGAGTCAACATAACCAATAAGTCCATTTCCAGATTTTTCGAACTGCAAAGAAGCATTAGAAGTACCATGCATATGCATGAAAATCCATTGAACGGCCTTCCAATGTTCTTCACCAAGATTAGCCACGTATATACTGACAACACTCATTGCATGAGATAGATAAGGACGAGAGCAAACCATGGTATACATTAGTGAACCAACAGCACTAGAATAAGGAACTCTAAGACAATCTAAAATGCGCAACTAAAGGAGTACTCACTGGTTTTGATTCATACATATTAAAGCGACGAAGAATTTTCTCAATGCAACCTTGCTAGCTAAGATACAACAAGTCAGACTTTCTGTCTCTGATAATTTCCATATCAAGAATCTTCTTCGCTGCGCCTAAATCCTTCGTATCAAATTCATTACTTAATTGTGCTTTTAATTTAGCTATCTCTGACTTATCATTTGTAGCAATCAACATATTATCAACATAAAGAAGCAAATATATAGTCGATCTATTGACAAATTTCATATATACATAGCTATCAAATGCGGCTTAAGCTTTCTAGCGATGGGTCTCTGTTATGCTTAGGGGTGAAAACAGGAAAGGAAATATCCGCCCGATCCGATCTCGAATCCGTTTAAAATCCGTACCGATATTATCCGTATCCGTATCCGGAAAATCCGATGTAATATGGGTTAGGATATGGGAAGAGCAATATCCGATCCGTATCTGAAAAATCTCATGTAATATGGGTTAGGATACGGGAAGAGCAATATTCGACCCGATATCCGGTAAATATCCGACCCGGTATCCGGATAAAATCAGTTATTCTTCCTTTAATTTGGTTCATTATTGGATAGATAGAATAGTTGTTTGATACTGGTACTAAAAACACTACTTTATTATTAAACGTGAACTTCAACAAATCTATCAACAAATAAATAGAGTGATGACATAATGCTTTTACCTAAATTGATTTGTTCAACTTATTTGATAAACTTCTTTTCTATTCAAATTACTGGAATTAGTTGAGTCACTAAATTGCACCTCTAATTATACTACTATCCTACGTTGAAATAATTATGACTTGAAGATAATGTTGTAAGGTTAATGCTTTATTCGTTCTTTTATGTACACAATTATGTACTATACTACTATCCGATTATGATATCCGATCCCGACCCGAATCCGTCAGGTATCCGCTCCGTATCCGAATCCTGAATAATCCGAATTCGTATCCGTATCCGACTTCGAATCCCGAAAAAAAATATGAGTTAGGATACGGGACGAGTAATATCCGTCCGTATCCGACCCGGTTTCACCCCTAGTTATGCTTCATTAAATTTAGTCTTCTGCTTCAGAATTTGGATCATACTAGGTGGAATGGCGCGCGATGCCGCGCCCGGCGAAAATCCGTGTTTTTTTTGTTTTTTGTGTTTGCTAAAAGAAATGGGTCGTCAGGATCCGCCGTCGAATCTACGGGTCGATACAAATCCTTGGACGAATCAACCTTTTTTTAAAAAAACCACGGCTATGACCCGTTGGCAAATACACAAGTTGTTATAAACCTTCGGCGAATCTGTGGTTTTTTTGTCAATGCGTGTCTTATTTAGAAAATTGCGGTTGAATCTGCGTTTTTTTGTTTTTTTAAAAGAAAAGTGCGGTTTTTTTTATGTATTTCCTGTTTTAAAAGGCTGCTCGGACCTGCGGGCGAATCCATGAACCGCTATAAACCGCTATAAATATTCGGGCTAATCTACATTTTTTTTAAAAAACCGCGGTTATGACCCGTTGGCAAATCCACAAGTTGCTATAAATCTTCGACCAATTTTTTTTTGCGACGAAAACATTTTTTCCCGGATTTTTTGTGTGGCGAAAATATTTTTTTCCGGTTTTTTTCGGCGCCGAAAACATTTTTCCGGGAAAAACAGAGAAAGGACTTGAACGTAAGAAGTAAGGACCTATTTGTTATTTTTTTAGACCTGTTCGCTATCCTGAAAAATTAGAAAAGGGCTTGTTCGCGATTCGAAACTAACGGGAGGCTTCTCCGAAAAAAATTCCGCGCCAGGGACCCAAACGCGAAGAGAAAAAAATATCTTTGTCTCACAGAAAATTACACAGGGATCTATCCGTAATTTCGAAGAAACGGAGAGACTTTTTCGCAAAAACGCCAAAGTGACACCTGAGTGCTCCGGTTGCTCTCCAATTCTTGCGCGTATAGGTATGTGATAGATAGATATCAACAGGAAAGGCTCAGTCAGCTGTCCCTCTCTGCTTTGATTGCGTTGCTTATATTGGATTTCTCAAGTTTCGACAGAAAATTTTGCGGCTAGGGGGGCTTACCGTCCTGGTGTCCATGCCTATCTCGTTCGGTGCAAGCGCATATTCTAAGTCAAGTTTTCGAACACCGTCTGACCCTCTCACGCATGTGGCCGTACTTTACCTGACTGTTGCATTGGATTTTCTTTTGTAAAATTCTCCTTCATTCTTCTTAGTTCTTTCCAAGTAGCCCCTATTTCTTTTGAATCTGTGGTGCATGCAAGTTTTTTTTTTTTTTTGTCTTTTGAAATATTACCTTGATGCACAGTACGATGGATGGCAAGATTAGAAGTGTTGCTCCCACCGCTAGCATACATGATCTGGAAAACAGATAGAAGGGGAAACAATGAGGATGAGGATAGCGTTAGTTGAGGGACTGAATGCGTACGTCGTCGGGGGAGGACCGTGAGAGCAAAGTGGACCAACACCAATAATTAGGAGCAGCGAAGTCATCGCTTACATTCGCGGGATGGATGGAGGAGAATTTTTTTTTAATAATACATTTTTTTTCAAAATTTCAAAAATATACCACGGGAAAAAACAATTAATGTCGCCCAACCAACGGACGACAAGGGTATATTTATGTAATTTTTTTGTATATTTTTAAAATTTTGAAAAAAAAAGTATTATTAAAAAAAAGTTCGATGGAGGAGCAGCTGTCGGTCTGTAGCCTTAAGACATCTGGATGCAACGCATCAGACGTTGTAGGACATGTACATCCTAAAGACCTAAAGCATTGTTGCTTGACTTGTTTGGTAAGGACTGCAAAGCACCAACATGCAGTACTTAAGCACATTATATGCCTAATTTTGCAAAAAAGACTATAGTATAGTATGATGTTAGCAACTACGGAACAAAAACAGTGTGAAGTTTTCTGTAATAAGTGAAGATAGAAAATACTTTAGGCATATCTAATAGTAGTTTCACTGTCACACAACAAACAAAGATTATAAAAAAAAGCCTTTTAAACGAAATGCAGGACCTCCAGTTGTGAAAATTGCTTCTTAAACTGTGATGTTCCCTGCGAAGAGAGGATATGAGAAAACAGGAAGAAGAGAACGGAAAAATAAGAAGAAAGCTAAAACAGATAATATGTGATTCAGGCCGTGGCATTCTACTTCTATGGTATTTGACGAAGCTGAAATGCACCTGGGAAGGAAGAAACTGCCTGGCCTCATGCATAAATCTTTCATCTGCTTGGTTGACTGGTTTGTGTTAAAAATTACTTGCATCTAGCTTTCTATAGCAAGCAAAGAAACCACTCATTTTCGTCAATTATTGTCACTTAAGTAATGTAAGCACTTTGCATTAGTACGTCACTTTCGGTGTCCAAAGCTAAAAAAAAGAAGAAAAAAAACCAAAGCAGAAAGTGACTTTGTGAAAGATACAACTTGTCTGTTAAGCCGAAAAAGCTTCTCTTTAATCCCTTTTTGTCCACGTTACAGAGTCAATTTCTTTTGGGAGATCCCAAATAGTCAGTTTTTGGAAAGAATTGTATTTTTTTTTTATTTGTGATTACAAAGAAGACCTACAGTACTTGATGTGAATCAATTTAGCATCAGCCGACAATGACGAAGGTGAAGGGTAAATCTGAGACTTTTGTAAGTATATACTGAGATGTACTCGTGTAGTCGTGTGTGTGTAAATTGAGCCACCAAGATTAAACTATGATAGTTAAAATTGTACGCTCACAACCAGGGTTTTAAAAACTAATAAAAATCGCTCGAAAACCGAGGTTTTCGATTTTACCGTTGCATAAAACAGCTCAATAAACTGTTCTAATTTAAAATTTTTGAAAAAAATTATACGTTGAAAACCGCTCGAATCGTCAAAAACTGTTTTTAAGAACATTCAATTGGTGAACAGTTTTTCGTGACTGCGGTTTTTATTGAAAATTGAATGGTTTTCGATTTTTTATTTTTTTTCAAAAATTTTGATTTCTTAACCGTTCGATTTCTAATGGTTTTTGAGCGGTTTTTATGATTTTCAAATTTCGAGTGGTTTTTGCAGTAACTTTTTTTGAAACCCTGCTCACAACTCTACCACTCCATGTTCCAATAAGTCTCGGAAATTGTGTTATATGATACTATCAGGGTATTTATTTGAAGTTAACTACTACGAAATGGTCTCCTTCTTTAAAGGTAGTCTCATCAAATCTAAATTATTCAACTAAGGTCCGGCTTAAAATGACAAAATAAAACTAGTTCATATGAAAATTCCCAGAGAACTTCCACTGCGTGTTCTGAACGGGGTCTATTTTTTTTTTTGAATGAATGGGCAGGAGCTCTGCCAATTGCATTAAAGAAGAAGATAGTCCAAAGTTTACATAAAGGTGAAACGACGTAGCGTTTGACTAAGCAAAACAGGTGACGAATAAGAACAACCCTACCGACCAGAGGAAAACAACACCGCAGTTAGATTACATCATCATACTAGATTATCAACGAAGGATGGGGAGAGAATAAATCAAAGCATCTCGAAGGCCGCCGAGCGGTTCTGGACGTCCGCGACGATTGCATCGGCCACCTGCTGCACCATGCTATAGACATTTTGGAAGATCCTGCAATTCCTTTCCTTCCACAAATTCCACAAATTCGTAGATAACCAAGCCATCAAAGTCCTTTCTCTTGGCCGAGTTGACCGCGAGACGAGTGGCAGTCCACCATGAGTTATTCGCCGATTGATCCGTGAAAAGCTGAGGAGGAGTTAGGTTCGGTTGTATGAGGTGAAGGACTCTCGTCCAAACCTGTCTTGCAAAAGGGCACAAGAGCATCGGTGGGATGCGGTTTCTTCTTCAAACCACGAGGGCGATGTGGTGGAATGAGGCCACCCCGATGGCTAACTCCGTCTGCCGTGAGAATCTCGCCTGGATGAAGAGCCAGCGAAAAACCTACATTTTCCTTCGCGCGCGTGCGAATCATCTTGTAGTTGTTGTCTGCTTGGCACCTATGAATCGGGTCTGTATGCCGAATTTATGGTATATTCTCCGAAGGTGTCCACCTCCACCAAATCGATCCTCCATTTGTGGTCGGAGTTGTACCTGCTGCGCTTGCCAAAGGTGAAAGAAGTCCTGCAATCGCATTCCGCTTGTAATCCGGCGCAAAGGTCTAATCCATTTCTGGTTGTCGATGTCCTTGACCTTGCTCGCTCTTCTTCTAACCGCACCATAGAACGAGGGCGCCAACTCTGCTGGAGATTTTCCTGAACCATCGTGACCCCGAACTCCGCCGTTTCGCCATTACCTAATGCGATGACAAGGTGCTTGCGATGAACAACCCGCGATCCGAGGTCGCATAAGGACCGTGAACTGCATCAAGGCTTATTCCGTCTTTCCAAGCATACCACAACCACCGAACTCGGCCTGCGACCAAATCATCCAAGTCTTTTACCCCTAGTGAACGGGTCTATAAGTAGTAGTAGAATGGAAATGTAATTGCTTTCGTGCTGTACTTACAACTTTTGGAGAGATATATGGACCGCTTAGAACGCGAGAATTTCGGACTCTGACAAGGCCCTTAAAGTGCAATTACAAATGTTTTCCCGAACTGGTATGTAATTAGAACCAAAAGGCAGGGTTTTACGATTTGATACCAAAACAAATCGAATCTAAAATGTCCTGAATTTTATAACATGAGTAACTCATAGTAATTTGAAAGCCGGCATGGGTTTCTTCCTCTAGGCCTTTACCATTGTCACGCCCATTGACTAGTGCAATTGGCATCGTCTGGTACCTCCGAAGCCATGCTTTTCTAGCCCCTATGATTAGTTTTTTAAAATAAAAATTTGGTCCTTTTCCATTCAAAATTGAGAAAATAATCTATTTGCTGAGTGCAGAAGGTGTGGCAAGAGACACACACTAGAAAAGTTATGGAGGCTAGTCGATGCCCGGCCACCCCGCTCGTCAACTGATGTCCGACCGTCCTGTCCACCTCCTCCCCTCTTCCTCGTTGCCGCCGCCCATCTTGATGTCCTGAAGGCCTAGGCTCCTACCTCCTTGTTCGCCTCCTCCTCTCCTCCTTGTTGCTGTCGCTCGGCCAATGCACCGATGCTTGGCTTCTTTGCTAGGATGCTGCGTTGTGCGTCCAAGCCCACCACCTTCTCGTCACGCACCGCTATGCTGCTTCATTGGGTAGCCTAAGTCTTCTCATTCCCTTACCGATTTGGCTATAGCCTATAGGTACATGAAATTCTCTATTTTTATGTGTTTTGCTTCTTTTGATTCGGTGGCCTACCAACTGGGCACATGGAGTGAACGGGTGGGATGGATGTGATACCATACTTAGACCTATTAGATACGAAGAAGGGCCAAAAATAGCTTTCCTTCTTCCCCTATTCTTTAGTTCGTCCTCTATTCTTGTTCTTTATCGGTTCGAGTAGGACAACCATGGAGCCCGCAGAGCGCGCGGGGGGGGGGGGGGAGGTTCTAGCCTAACAAAGCCCCCTCAGTTAGATTCACCCCTAGACTCTAGTGTATATGTGCATCCTCGCAAGAACAAATCAAGATAGGTTACCGCGTTGTTGGCACACCACTCGCATCTCCGCGTATGTCGATATCCCCAACACTGATGGAATGAACTCGTCTACCTCTATTCTCTCTACTCGTTTAAGGAGTAAGATCGAGTCGGGTGTAAGTGTGGTGACGGATAATGTCCTATTTTTATAGCCTATTATTGGGTATGTAACAGGCGGGAAGGTGTGTGTGAGAGTCGAAACACTTAGTGCGTCATGTGAAAGGGAACCTTAGCCAAAATCCTCTAGCACATACCAGGAATATCACTGCCTAGACATCCTCAAGTACCAATTTTAATTCAAGACACTCATACTACTGGAAGAATGAATAGAAAAGTGGTCACACATCATCCTAAGAAAGGAAAAGGAAAACAAATGGCAGATACAGATTCTTCTTCAGAGGATAGTGACTATGAGCCCGGTAGTGAGTCATCTTCTGAAAATGTTAAATTAGTTGATGAGGTAGATACCTTGAATTGGGAAAATCTTGTAGCTATGGGAGGAAAGAAATTAAGATCCATAAGACTTGTTAATGAGAAAACATGGTTTCCTGGCTCTAGACCTCCTCCTAACGAATTGTTCATAACCAATCTCCAAAAGAATATATTCATTGGTTACAAGAACGAAAGTGACAGAAAAGGAACTCTGTTGTCAGCTCTTTCAGATCATCAGTATGTAGATTGGAATCAAATTAATAATATCACTGGTTTCACTAAACTATATGATTGCACAAACTCCACTCCAGAATTAGCCTATATTATGTCAAACAAAACCATTCCTTGGAGTATAGATAGAACCTAGAGTTCTATGCCTCTCTACTAGTGAATAAGCAAAGGAGATACATTATGTTCACCATTGATGGTAAATCAGAAAAGTAAAATCTCCTCAATTTGAAGCTGCTATAGGTGTCTCAAGCCCACTGTTCAATAGAACAATAATTCATGAGAGGATGTTTTCAGGGCAAAGATGGAGACAAGTAGGTGATATGCCAGATTTGCAAGTTTCTGCTCATATCTATAGAGATGTCACAGAGGCAAATTTCAGTCCAAATAGGGTTCATTATCTGTCAGAGGAAGCAAAATCCTTCAGTTGATCTTGAGGCACACAATATTTCCCAAGTCTGGTTACAAAGAAAGAGTAACTCCAAATATGGCTTGGCTGTTGCATCTGATTCTATCAAGACAACCCATTGATCTAGTAGACTACATCTTTGGAGAAATAGAAGAAACTATATACAGGAAGATGAGAAGTCTCCTACATTTTGCTCAGCAGATCACTCAAATGTTGCTAGCACAAGGTATCATTAGTCAAGGAGAACTGAACAGAGATTTTAAGTGTTTTCCTAAGAGAAACACAATGCATCAAACAACTGGGTGAGCACTTAGAGTATCTGGACTTCTTCAGAACCTTCAGCAAAACCAACCTCAAGAAGAAGAACAAGCACAACCTAATCAAGAAGAAGAGCAAAATCAACCTAGTATGGAAGTCATCCCTGATTATGAAACTGAAGAAGAGAATGAGCCAAGTGCTCACAATGAAACTGAGGATGATGGATACAGTATGAGTGGAAGCTACAATCATCCCTCATATCACTCTCAAAGTTATGATGGAAATGATGAAAGTTTTGTAGCACCAAGTAGTGCAAGCCATAGCCATACGTCTTATCACTTTCAAGGTTATGGTAGTCATCACAGTGGCAGCAAGAGCAAAACTGGAAAAGAGCCTAGTGCTCATAGTGATCTCAAAAGTAAGACTTCAAGTCATAAAAGGTTTGCTCACTGTCCAATGTCAGAAGCTTCTATTCAAGAACATTGAGCTTCAAGACCAAGAGGCCATAGTCAGCAAGATAGTATACATACTGAAGTATATGGAGGTGGTTCTTGGAATGACAAGGAGTGTTCTTTTGGAAATTATGCTGCAACTCAGGTGTTATCAAGTTCAGTTGCTCAATCTCATGCTGAGGAGCAACAAATTTACCATCTTCAAGAGTTAGCTGCAGCAGTTAAGTTCAAGGAGAACCAAGGAATAAGACCAGGAGCAAATGACTATGAGGCAGGAGGGTCAGGAATGTCTCAGGGATTTGGCTCATCTTATCCTCCTCCACCTCCTGCAGCTCACCCAGCTCATGCACAGCAAGATACTTTTCCTGGGTGGCAAAGTCTGTTTGATTCACAATGTCCTCCTGCACCTCCTGAAGCACATTCTGAGCCTGTTCAGCAGTACACATTTCCAGGATGGAAAAATATCTTTGATAATCAACCAACATGGTTCTCTTCCTATAAGCAACAATACTATGCAGATCAAAGAGGTTTTCAAGCCAGATATGAAGAGGATCAAAGAATTGCTGCTCTGAGGCACGAAGAGAGCATGAGGACAATGCAGTAGTACAACGATCAAATCCAAGCACAGATGTAAAGACAGCATGAAGAACAAACTAAATTCAGAAATGAAGTCTATACCAGATTTGATCACATGAGAAGCAATCAATGGGATTTAAGAAACTGGATTGAACAGATTAACACCAACCAGAATCTTCTGAAAGATAGGCTGTATGACATGAACCTAAAAATGGATTCACATCAGAAGATTCTTCGCAATCAAAGAGAGGTTGCATTCAAAAATAACTATGAGTTACTTGATTGGATTGGTGAAAATTTGGACATTCACATGAACAACGTTGAACATGTTTTCACGAGGATTGAAGACAATCAAAACTTTTTTGCCGACAATTTGGCCAAGATAAATGATACTACGAAGGTCATCAGTGGTTCTTTAGACAAGGTACAACAAGATCTTCATAATATGACTCTTCAGCTTGGTGATTCAGATTATCCAAGCTGGCATGATCAAGCAATGGCCTCAATACCAAATCCTCAAGCTCAGGAACAATCAAAAGATGAAGAAGTCAAAATTGTTTCCCCTCCTCGCAAAAGTTCGGTAATCAGACAGCTCAAGAGGACCTTTTCAAGGCACAAGTGAACCCTTTTTGGTAATTGATGACAAAGGGGGAGAATTTTAGTAGGAGCCTAATCTTAGTAGAAATAGGTCTCTCTCTCTCTGGGCTATTACTTGTAAAGGGGAGTGTGTTGGGAGACCTTGTTTGTTCTGAAGTTTGAATGCTCTGATTAACTTTGTGTGTTTTGAATTCTGAATGCTCAAATTGTTTTAATTCCTTGTTAACTTGAGATACATGTTTTAATGCTCTAATGCTTTGATAGTATCTTTTTAATTCCATTCATACTTGATCTTTATGCTCTGATAATGTTGTTCTAAGCGATAATGATCAGCTTTAATGCTCTGATAAATTATTAACTCTGATATGATCTACCTTGCACACATTTAGGGGGAGCATAAATTCCTGTATAAAATTGCTTATATTATGTCATGCTAACCCTTTGGTGCAGAATACTTGAAATATTATTGACTTAAAAGGTATGTTGTCATTAATCACCAAAAAGGGGGAGATTGATAGCATCTAGGTCCCCAAATTGTTTTATCTTGTTTAATTATATGATTTTGGTGTTGATGACTAAGTCAATAATATCTAAGCTTTAAAGACTTTGGATTGGAGTATTAAAGAAGTTGTCTGAAAGAACAAGATTAAGGCTATTTGTTACTAGTTTTTGGCTTGGGAGATGATTCAAGCAAAGTAGTCAGGATTATTTTATTTTGGCCGTACTATAAAGGGGGATTATGCACAAGTTAGAATATTGGTTCACAAGGCTAAGTCTAGATTAGACTGCTTGGAGTTGAAATTCTTAAATCATTTCTTTACCTCATAATCAATCTTACCCCAAAATAGGATCTAAGTGTTCCTTGGACTAAATTTCATTTATCTCTCCTTAAGTCCGGTGCAACCTTAGCCAAAGCCAATCTCCGCCGAACCAAAGTCCTTTTAGTCCGGCGCCAAAAATCTCTTGGTCTAAATCCTAACTGAACCCTTCCCATTCACGACGGACCAAACTTTTTGGTCCGGTGCACATGTGAAAAGTTTCATCTTTTAGCCGGACCAAAGTCTTGTTTTTGATTCCTTTAATCCGTGGTGAGTGTATTCTATGTTTAAAGCAAATCGAGTGCATCCCATCTACACCAAACCAAATTCCTCTTTCAAAAGTTTAGTCCGGCGCAAAAGTTTCTTGCTCAGTTAAATCCTTGTGTCATCCAAAAAGAGAGCCATTACTGAAAATATCCTTTGAAATCCATCTGCGACGGACCAAACAATCCTTGTAGTGGTATGCATGATCAAATGCTCATAAACTTTGCCGGACCATATTATTTTCAAGTCTTTGGTAAAAGTCATCTTTATCTTGAGCTAACCAAGCTCTCACCATTTATGCCGGACTAAATTTCGCCTTCACCAAGTTCAGTCCGGCGCTAAAGCAAATCTCTCGGTTAAACTCGTTTTAAGATAAAAAGTCTGTTATTGATTCCTGTGAAACCCTTTTACAACGGACCAAATATTTTGATCCGGCGCACATGTTAAGCTGTCATTTCCTCGCTGGACCAAAATAATTCTATATTCCTATGTACGACGGACCAAAATTTTCGATCCGACGTAAATTTAGTCCATTTGGTCCGAGTACACATGACCAGTATCGCTAGCTTATTTCGCCTAGCCCGTTGTAAACGTGTAATCTTGATCTTTGACAGTCTGACACGTTCCAACAGCTACTGTGGTAGGTGCAACGACTATATTCATCCTAAATGCCTATATAAGCATTTCCTGAGCCATCTACCATAGAATTTTTTAATCTCCTTGACATTTTAGCAAACCTAGAGTTTTCATTCCTTCAAGGAGAGTGTTGAAACTCTGAACTAAAAACCTTCACTTTTTAAGTGTTCTTACTCCAAACTTAGTCTAGCTAGTGTTGTGTTGAGTGATCCAAGAGACAGGGCTTGTGTATAGTCTATTACTCTTGGGTCTTAGTGAAAGGACCAGAGATGTCGCCTAGAGGGGGGGTGAATAGACGAATAAAAATTTTACAGCTAAATAAAATTTTTCGAGGATATCAGCCCGGAGTGTCCGAGGTTTGATCCAGATACTCTGTAAGTTCAACCATCATTAGTTATGATTTTGGTGTTAATGACAAATCTAATCTTGTATTAATGACAAATCCAATATTAAGCTTATCCCCTAATGCGATATTGTTATTAATGACAAATCTTATATCGAGACTAACATGTTTGTTTAGAATATCTTTGATTAGTCTCATCGCATGAAAAAAAATGGAAAACCCAAGGTATGTTTGCATATTCATCTTAATACTAGTTGCATACTTTGGAGTCAAGTTAAAGTATGAATATCCCTGTTATATTAACCACAAAATGTGCATCATGTTTCCCAATCCATATACTACATGGATGCACACACTTAGGGGGAGTTCGTGGTTTAACTTGATAGTTTCTTTGTATTGATCGATTCTTTATTGATACACATATAAGGATCAAGACAAAGAAACTAAATCCTTGAGTATATATTTGAATTGTCTAGTTATAAGTATACTCATGGTAATATAGGATATACTCCAATATGATCAAGTGAATATGTGCATATTATATCCAAGTCAATCATACTTATGCACATATACATGTGGGGTATATTCTATAGTTGATGATTTAGAGTAATGATCATTTCCATACAATTTACATATAATGGATCATTACTTTTCATCAACATGAGTATATGAAAACTTGTGTAGTTGATATATACTCATATCAATTTAAATGATAATTTAAATTGAGTTCATTTGTCTCATTAATCATTAAAGAACACTTCATCATGTGTTGATGGTGTTTTGTGATTAATTAAGGACAAATGAATAGTTCTTAAGTATAATAAAGCATGAGTTGCATTATTGTACTTAAGACACAATTAAATCATTTCAATTGATTTAGGTTGTGCTCAATTGATCTAAAGGCATCCATTATGTGTTAATGGAGTGCAAGAGATAATTGAGACAACCATGCATCTTGGACTAACAAGTTTTATGAGTTATGTTTGAGTTAGGTCCAAAGATGAATGAGATGATGAAAACGGGACAAGGACGGCATCATGAGTTGATGGGCGTCAAGAGTGGATCCCGAAGTGGAGTCGAGTGGAGATCCCGGGGGAGTATCAAAGTGAAAATCATAAAGACCCCAAAGGGATTGCTTGCGGCCGGCAAAGGTATAACTAGATAGGCTAAGGACTTTTGTAGTCTTTGAGTCTAAGGTTTTATCGCCGTACTATTAAGAGGGGTTGCCTCGTTCGCTTGAGTTTCATCATGTGTTGGTGATCTCAATCCGCGTTCACTCGAGCTCAAATCATTTGAATTTGGTTTTTGCATGAGGGTTAACCATTTGGCATGTGTTGCGAATGGGTTAAACTTATGCTTGGTTGTATTTGGTTTTCAGATTATGCTTTGATTTGCATGTGTTGCAAATAGGATAAGCTAGTCGTTGGCTTTTTAACGTGAAGTTCACTTTTGCATGTGTTGCATTAGTTGAAGCTTCACGTTCGTTCATAAAACAAATCTTTCTTAAAACCGTGTTGTTTGCTTGGAGCTAAGTTTTGCATGTGTTGCAAAGGAGAGAGCTCAAGCGAAGTTGATTTTGGTGTTTGTGTGTTGGAGCTAGAGGCTTGCATGTGTTGCGAGTAGAGAGCTCATCGGTTAAATTGGTTTTAGTGTGAAGTTTGGTTTTGTGGTTGCATGAGACTGGAGAATTGCATGTGTTGCAATTAGAGAGTTCATGCTTCTTGATTTGTGTTGCTTGGAGCTAGACTTTTGCATATGTTGCAAAGAGTAGTGCTCAAGCATGAAATATGTTTATTGCGTTATTTGCAAGTTCGTTGTCGTAATAAACCGAGGTTTATGAGTCCTAATTCCGAGAGCATGTGAGTGGGGCTTGCAACGGTGTTGGCAAGTTGACCGGTCTTGTGTTGACCTTCATATGGCTAGGGGATTAATCTCATAAACTCGAGTTTGATTTGCTTAATACGTGTTGCAAATAGATCTTGAGTCGATTCTTGAAATGCGTTTTGAAATTTGGGTTGAATTCTTTGAGCATGGGTTGAATTGGTGCAAATGTGTTTTGCGGGTAAATGATCATGTGTTGATCATCCTTGAGGCTCAAAGAAGTGCATTTGGTTTTCCGGAGAATTATTTGAAGTTTCGAGCCAAGTCTGCTTAGGCGGTCGGACCGCCCTGTCCGGCCGGACCGGCCGGGCGATCGGACCGCCTTCGACCCGACTTTTCCAGAGGTGGCGTCTTGGCGGGCTGGGTCTGGCGGTGCGATCGTCGGTCCGTCGGACGGCCAGTACATGTTGACCAGCCCATGGTGATTTTTCCAGAGCATGGCGTTTTGGGTTTTCTTTGTTTTCTGGGCGGTGCGGCCGAGTCAGGTCTTGGCCGGACCGCCACGTGGTGTGACCGCCGTTGAGCTTGCCGGCCGTCTGCCGCAACGGTCCGAACCGACTGCTGTTCAGGAGGAGCGGTCGGATCGGAGAGGTCCGTCGGACCGCTGCTGATTTTCGAATCTTGCCCCAACGGCTAGTTTTCTTGTGGGAGGCTATAAATACCCCTTGGGGGCTTAGAAGCGAGGTTGCTGGTGTTGTTGAGGGTGTGGGAGTTGTGTGCATGTGTTGCTCTTCTCCATTTGCCTCTTGAGCTTAAGAGTGAGACTAATTGCATTTGTTGCATTTAGGAAGTGGTTTGGGTACCTCTTGTGCATGTGTTGCACTTGAGGAGGCCTTATGCATGTGTTGCACTTGGTGATCACCGAGGCGCATTTGTTGTGCCGGTGAGGTTCAAGCGAAGGAGCTGCTTGTTACTCTTGGAGGTTGCCGACTCTAGACAGCGTGGCGGCGTCTTGTGAAGCTCTCAAGGTTGTGAGAAGCCCCGAAGTTTGTGAAGGTTCGGGTTGAGCCTACGCTGAGCGTGAAAAACCACGACTAGTGGAAAGAGGCGGTGCTCGAGCGGAGCCGGTCCAAGTGTGGGCTAGCCTCAACGTGGACTAGGGAGACCGCAAGTCTCCTAACACCACGGAAAAACATCGGTTGTCCCTTGTCTCTTTACTTTCAAGTATTTACCTTGTGCATATTATTGATTGCTTGAATGTATTAGAATTGCTTAGTATTAATTGATTGTTCAATTTAGCTATTCTAGTGTAGAGATTTAATTTAGATAGTGCACTAGTAAGCCTAGTCGATTTAGGCTTTAAATTGTCAAAACCTATTTATCGCTTCCGCATATATCTTTGATTAGGTTTTGACTTAGGGGTGTATTAGAGCGAATTGATTAGAGAGCGATTAATTTTGTAAAACGCCTATTCACCCCCCTCTAGGCGCATCCTCGACCCTACAAGTGGTATCAGAGCCACGGTCACTCTCATTTTAGGCTTAACCGCCTAGAGAGTAAAAGGATGGCGCTAGCGGTTTAGTGCACTCTCACGATCCACTCTTGCTAAATGAATCAAACTATGCTCAATGGAAATTATTTATGATTGATTATTTTAAATCCATGAGCCCACAAATTTGGTGGATCGAGATGTCGGCTTTTCTTCTCCTCTAAATGAAATTGCTCCAACTAAAGGAGAGGAGAAATGCCTACATCTCGACGCTCAAGCAACTAACGCTTTATTTAGTGTTGTGAGCGTAGAAATATTTAATCTCATATGCAATCTCAAGAGCGCTCATGAAATGTGGATTAAGCTTGAAGAAGAATTTGAATCATCCACATCAATTGAGGATTGCATTGAAGAAAAAGTGTCGGTTGAAGATTTTTCAAGTTCAACATCAATTGATGAACCGACAACTCCGTCAACCTCAACCTCCGCCTCAAGCGACGACGATTATTCAATTCCATAAAAAATTCGTTGCTTTATGGCAAAAGGTAAGAATGAGGTAAGTGATGACGAAGGTGAGCCCTCTTATGACGAACTTATGAATTTATTAGAGGAGCTAAATGAATTCTTGGAAAAGAGAAAAAGAAATATAAAATTTTGAAGTTAGAACATGACTCACTTCAAAATGACTATAATGTGCTTAAAGAAAATCATGAAAAAGTTCTTTTCAAGGAATTCTCTAAGTCTAGTGTGGATAGTGCTATTCAATGTAATTTAGTAGATAAATTGCCATGCTCAACTTCAAATTCTATAAATTCATCTAATAAATGCATATCCATTTCTAGCGATGATTTACCTTGTTGCTCTAATTCAATTGCTAGTACTTCCTCTATGCTTGTTGAGACTAACCTTGTAGAGGAAAATAAAGAGCTCAAGGCCCAAGTCATTAAATTGGAAAATGACTTGAAGAGGTGCGTAAAGGGTAAAGCCCTCCTCGACGAAATCTTGAGCAAGCCAAGGGCGCCTCAAGACAAGCGAGGACTCGGCTACAACTCCAAGAGGGAGAATAGCAAGACAAGACACAACGCACGCCACTCGAAGATCGTCAAGTGTTTTGCTTGCAACAAGAAGGGCCACCTCGCCTCCGTGTGCCCTAATAATGTGGAGATCAAGCCACAAGCATCAACCATGAGGCAAACCGTAAGGAGCAAGTCAAATCGGTCAAGAGAGGGCCAAATAGCGTGACATGCTTCAATTGTCGGAAAAGGGACACTTGAAGGATTGTCCCAAGGGTATAACTCCTAAGCCTATTCAGATAATGGAAATTATTTGCTTAGGAAGGACAAGAATGACAATGTGTTTGCCAAGCTTGTCAAATCCCTATGCCGACTAGAAATGATATTCATTTGCATAGGAAGAGTATTTCTAGAAATGTATTTGCTCAAAATACTAAATTTCCTAAGAATAAGAAAAATCATGATGATCATATGCTTAGGAAAAATAATAGCAAAACATTTGCTAGAAATGCTAGATCCTCTAAGCCAATTCATAATTTTAATTATCATGTGCTTAGAAGAGATCAAACTAGAAATGGTTTTGCAAAATATCATTGCCCTCCTAAGTCCTCTCACTCAAATCCAAATACGTTGCTTAGGAGGAATAATTATCGCAAAACCATTCCTAGTCATGTTAGTCAAATTAAGAATGCTAAAATTAGGACCATTTGGGTTCCTAAATCTATTGTGACTAACATTGTCGGACCCAACAAGGATTAGGTACCAAAAACTGCCTAAAAGAATTTTAGGCAATAAAGAGATGGATTGGTCGCTTGTACATCAAGAGGAGAAGGATTACATTCGTCTACAAGTGGTGTCAAGAATGAAGACAATCATGTCCATCATAAGCCAATGCCATCTCGGTAACAAGTATTTAAATTGATCCTTATGCTTTATAGCCTTGTGTAGGTTATATTGAAATGATTAATGAATATCAATTTAGATTACTTGTTATGGACACTTGCTCTCGCCTCTTATCTATTCTCTTATTGCAAATCTTGAGCAAGTTATGGAGTGGCACATTTAGGGGGAGTGTTAATTCATATTCATGTGTACCACATACCTACGTGTGCCCATATTAATATAAGTGCAAATATATATAATTTCAAAATCAACCATTTAGCCAAAAATCAAAATTTTGTATGCTATTAGTAAAATTGTGAAAAACTAGTTGAAAAGTGTATACAAATGCTTTCAAAAGGTTTTTCAATGGTTTTGGCTTTACAAAAACTAATTTCAAAAGAAAACAAGTTTTTAGCCCAAAATCTAGTTACTAGTATCTTGATTTTGATTTAAACTTATAATTTTCATAAAAATGAAAGTAAAAGGATTTTGAAAATAATTCCAAAATGAAAATCCTAGAGTTGGTCATTCTTAACAATTTTCGTGTTCAAAAGTTTTTCAAAAGACCAACTTATCAAAAGTTATTTGATTTTGAAACTCACCGAAAAATTATAATCGACCCATAATGGTCATACTATTGCACTTTGTGAGTTTCTCCATTTGGATCAATTCTTGTGTAGAATTGTGATTCAAAATGGTATTTTAGACTCATACACAAAATTCAAATCCATATATCTTACCCCTTGCTTTAATTGAATTCTTGTGTTGTTGAATTTGACTTGATTTCTATTTGCTTCTTCAAATGGACTATTTAGATCAAAAGTCAAAGTTCAAATTTAAAAGGACCAAATTTGTGAAAAGACTTGTAAAAGTATTCTATTACGTATTTCAAATATTTTACAAGCTTTCAAAATGAAAATTCTATGTTGAAATCTAATTTGGCTCAAAAACGATTTGATTTAATCCGAAATGGCCTATTTAGGCATATAGCTCAAATCGTGGCATTCGAGTTGGATTTCACCATAAATCTTGGCTATACACATTCTTGATACACCTATCTAAGCCATGGAAAAAGAAATTGCATGAAATCCAAACCGAAGTGCGTTTTGAGGCTTTTTGTGAAAATCAATTTCCTTTTATGTCTCAAAGCGCAAGTTGTCATAACTTTCAAAATAAAATTGATTTTGAGAAATTTCTTTTTGCAAAACCTTCTAATTAGTCCAAAGTTTATCTCTGCAAAATTTCAAATTTTTTGGACTTCATTTGAGCTATTTTTGCCAAATTTGCAAAAAGTCAGGTTTTTCGGGCTGACAGGTGCGGTTGCACCGCACGAGGTGCGGTTGCACCGCCCTTAGGGCCGGTTGGACCGGGCACAAGCCGGTTGGACCGGCCATGGCACTGTTGGCTCTGAAATTTCAGAATTTTCCGAGTCTCTTTTTGGGATATCTTTTGATTGGAACCTCCTTTTTCAAAAATTCTTTTTGGAAATGATTCTTACTATCCCAAAGTTTATTTGTGCAAAATTTCAAAAGTTTCTCAAATTATTTGATTGTATTTTCAAGTGGTATCCGTTATGAGCACTTTAATTGGTTTAAAGAGTGATATTCACTTGATCTTTTGAAAAGACAAAACTTGTGCAATTCAAATGCAAATAACTCCATGATTCACCTGTTGAATATCTTAGGGAGTTTATTTATTGCAAGTTTTGGGCACTTATTGCTTCCAAGTGATGTCATATCTTTATTTTGCTCTGATACTAAATCTTTGCGATTTCATTGATTATTCTTGAGCCTTGCTCTATTTCGATACCCGTAAGTATATCGTTATGAGAATATTGATCTGATACCCATCGATATCATCGATAATCCTTTCTAGTGGTATCAATTCTTTGTGAGTTGATCCTAAGTGGTATCAATCGAGCTTTTATTCATTTCATATGCTTACAAAGTGGTATCATTGAGTTTCTCTCTTCTCCAAGTGGTATCATGGTTCTTATTGATCATTTCTTCTAATGATATCCTTAACTATGTGGATTCCTTTTTAAAGTGGTATCATTGGATTTCAATTATTTCCTACAAGTGGTATTTTATTACCCCTGTGTAGCATTATTGCGATATCCACATTCTTGATTAAGATTTTTCCTCTCAAGCTAAAATTGTAAGTTCAACCACCTAAGACTTCTCTGTGTGAGAATCTTTATGAGTTGAAATACATTAAAGAGGAAATCTCTTGTTGAGCATTGTTCTTCATGAAAATTTAAAAATGCTCATTTCTCTTGGATTTTCAAGCAAAGCACTTGAGATTAATTTTTACAAGTGGTATCTAATTCCTCAAGTGGTATTTATTCTTCTTGGGTTCCTCGTTTTCCCTGGTTAGGCAATTATTGGATTCTTCAAGAGAATCATGTTGAAAAGTTGCAAAGCCTAATAAAATGAGGAGTGAATTATTTGAAAATTTGAAACACATTCAAATATTTTTGTTTCAAATAAACCGTGCGATACCCTTCTTTGCTTTTCATGCTTATTTGTTTTTACAAGTGGTATCCATATTTTAATGCAAATCTTTACAAGTGGTATCCATAATTGCAAGCGATTATTCTTCCTTCAAAGTGGTATCCAAAATCCCGAATATGGTCTCTTTTCGAGTTTTCTTCTTTTGGTATAAGGCCATATTTCAAATGAAAACTTGTTTTATTCCTTGTATATCCTTTTCATTTGGGATTTTATTGCCTACCTTTTTCAATTGGTATCTAAAATCTAATTCACTGCCAAGGTCATTAGTATCCTTTTAAATTCTTGTATGACCTTCATTAGATATGACCCCTAAAAGAAATTGTTAAATGCCAAAAAGGGGAAGAATAATTAATTTATCAAAAGGGGGAGAATATTTAAATATGTTTGCCAAAAAGGGGGAGAATGTTTTTCAAGTAAATTTTATTGTTTTCTATTTTTGGTGCTTAATGCCAAAAGGGGGAGAATTAGGAAGCTTAATGTCATTTGGTTTAAAAAGTAAGATTAATATGATTAAGGGGGAGAATTAATATGCATATATGTTCAATTAGCTTAAATTCTCTCGGTATGTTAGTTTTAACCCAAATGTGCTCATTAAGCTTGGATTTGTCATTAATCACCAAAAAGGGGGAGATTGTAAGTTCAACCATCATTAGTTATGGTTTTGGTGTTAATGACAAATCTAATCTTGTATTAATGACAAATCCAATATTAAGCTTATCCCCTAATGCGATATTGTTATTAATGATAAATCTTATATCGAGAGTAACATGTTTGTTTAGAATATCTTTGATTAGTCTCATCGCATGAAAAAAAAATGGAAAACCCAAGGTATGTTTGCATATTCATCTTAATACTAGTTGCATACTTTGGAGTCAAGTTAAAGTATGAATATCCCCGTTATATTAACCACAAAATGTGCATCATGTTTCCCAATCCATATACTACATGGATGCACACACTTAGGGGGAGTTCGTGGTTTAACTTGATAGTTTCTTTGTATTGATCGATTCTTTATTGATACACATATAAGGATCAAGACAAAGAAACTAAATCCTTGAGTATATATTTGAATTGTCTAGTTATAAGTATACTCATGGTAATATAGGATATACTCCAATATGATCAAGTGAATATGTGCATATTATATCCAAGTCAATCATACTTATGCACATATACATGTGGGGTATATTCTATAGTTGATGATTTAGAGTAATGATCATTTCCATACAATTTACATATAATGGATCATTACTTTTCATCAACATGAGTATATGAAAACTTGTGTAGTTGATATATACTCATATCAATTTAAATGATAATTTAAATTGAGTTCATTTGTCTCATTAATCATTAAAGAACACTTCATCATGTGTTGATGGTGTTTTGTGATTAATTAGGACAATGAATAGTTCTTAAGTATAATAAAGCATGAGTTGCATTATTGTACTTAAGACACAATTAAATCATTTCAATTGATTTAGGTTGTGCTCAATTGATCTAAAGGCATCCATTATGTGTTAATGGAGTGCAAGAGATAATTGAGACAACCATGCATCTTGGACTAACAAGTTTTATGAGTTATGTTTGAGTTAGGTCCAAAGATGAATGAGATGATGAAAACGGGACAAGGACGGCATCATGAGTTGATGGGCGTCAAGAGTGGATCCCGAAGTGGAGTCGAGTGGAGATCCCGGGGGAGTATCAAAGTGAAAATCATAAAGACCCCAAAGGGGATTGCTTGCGGGCGGCAAAGGTATAACTAGATAGGCTAAGGACTTTTGTAGTCTTTGAGTCTAAGGTTTTATCGCCGTTCTATTAAGAGGGGTTGCCTCGTTCGCTTGAGTTTCATCATGTGTTGGTGATCTCAATCCGCGTTCACTCGAGCTCAAATCATTTGAATTTGGTTTTTGCATGAGGGTTAACCATTTGGCATGTGTTGCGAATGGGTTAAACTTATGCTTGGTTGTATTTGGTTTTCAGATTATGCTTTGATTTGCATGTGTTGCAAATAGGATAAGCTAGTCGTTGGCTTTTTGCGTGAAGTTCACTTTTGCATGTGTTGCATTAGTTGAAGCTTCACGTTCGTTCATAAAACAAATCTTTCTTAAAACCGTGTTGTTTGCTTGGAGCTAAGTTTTGCATGTGTTGCAAAAGGAGAGAGCTCAAGCACGAAGTTGATTTTGGTGTTTGTGTGTTGGAGCTAGAGGCTTGCATGTGTTGCAGTAGAGAGCTCATCTGCTAAATTGGTTTTAGTGTGAAGTTTGGTTTTGTGGTTGCATGAGACCGAGAATTGCATGTGTTGCAATTAGAGTTCATGCTTCTTGATTTGTGTTGCTTGGAGCTAGACTTTTGCATATGTTGCAAAGAGTAGTGCTCAAGCATGAAATATGTTTATTATGTTATTTGCAAGTTCACAGCGAATAAACCGAGGTTTATGAGTCCGAATTCGAGAGCATGTGAGTGGGGCTTGCAACGGTGTTGGCAAGTTGACCGGTCTTGTGTTGACCTTCATATGGCTAGGGGATTAATCTCATAAACTCGAGTTTGATTTGCTTAATACGTGTTGCAAATAGATCTTGAGTCGATTCTTAAATGCGCTGAAATTTGGGTTGAATTCTTTGAGCATGGGTTGAATTGGTGCAAATGTGTTTTGCACGGTAAATGATCATGTGTTGATCATCCTTGAGGCTCAAAGAAGTGCATTTGGTTTTCCGGAGAATTATTTGGAAGTTTCGAGCCAAGTCTGCTTGGGCGGTCGGGACTGCCCTGGTCGGCTCGGACCGTGCAGGCCGATCGGACCGCCTCTTCGGCCCGACTTTTCCAGAGGTGGCGCTTGTCTTGGTGGAGTCGGCGGTCGCGATCGTCTGGTCCGGTCGGACCCAACCGGTATGGTTGACCGGCCGCCATGTGTGATTTTTCCAGAGATGGCGTTTTGGGTTTTGCTGTTTCGGTGCGGCGGCCGAGCTCGTCTTGGTCGGACCGCCACGCTGCGGTGTGGCCGTGCAACTGCGGTCCGAAATCCGACTGCTGCCTGTGAGGAGCTGGTCGGACCGGAGAGGTCCGGTCGGACCGCTGTTTTGGCGATTTTGGAATCTTGCCCCAACGGCTAGTTTTCTTGTGGAGGCTATAAATACCCCTGGGGGGCTTAAAGGGGGCAGGGTTGCTAGTGTTGTTGAGGGTGTGGGAGTTGTGTGCATGTGTTGCTCTTCTCCATTTACCTCTTGAGCTTAAGAGTGAGACTAATTGCATTTGTTGCAATTAGGAAGTGGTTTGGGTACCTCTTGTGCATGTGTTGCACTTGAGGAGGCCTTGTGCATGTGTTGCACTTGGTGATCACCGAGGAGCGCATTTGTTGTGCCCGGTGAGGTTCAAGCGAAGGAGCGGCTTGTTACTCTTGGAGGTTGCCGACTCCTAGACGGCGTAGGCGTCGTGCGCGGTGCTCTCAAGGTTGTGAGAAGCCCCAAGTTTGTGAAGGTTCGGTTGAGCCTACGCGCGCGTGAAAAACCACGACTAGTGGAAAGAGGCGGGTGCTCGAGCGGGAGCCGGTCCAAGTGTGGGCTAGCCTCAACGTGGACTAGGGGAGACCAGCAAGTCTCCGAACACCACGGAAAAACATCGGTTGTCCCTTGTCTCTTTACTTTCAAATATTTACCTTGTGCATATTATTGATTGTTTGAATGTATTAGAATTGCTTAGTATTAATTGATTGTTCAATTTAGCTATTCTAGTGTAGAGATTTAATTTAGATAGTGCACTAGTAAGCCTAGTCGATTTAGGCTTTAAATTGTCAAAACCTATTTATCGCTCCATATATCTTTGATTAGGTTTTGACTTAGGGTGTATTAGAGCGAATTGATTAGAGAGCGATTAATTTTGTAAAACGCCTATTCACCCCCCCTCTAGGCGCATCCTCGACCCTACATACTCCGGTATATCCGGACTATCCGGGGTCAATGGTCCGGACTGTCTGGGTTGGTCATCTCGAAATGAGATTTTAAATCTCTTTAATTTTTGAACAAACTAATTGAAGACAAGTAATCTAAACACTATCAGGTACCTGGAGAAGGTATAGATCTAGAACCAAACACCGTAGGAAAGTAGATCGGGGCTCCCAAATGTCTAAAACCACAAACCCTAGCAAAACCAAAAGAAGAACACGAAGACCGTGATTTTTACCCGAAGTTCGGATTCTTGAAGGGAATCATACGTCTCCGTTAAGGCGGCACCAAGCTAGGGTCTCTTTCAACCCTAATCCTCCCGGTGTTGCACAAATGCACTCGCCAGTCTTCACTCCTTGTCTCTTTCCTTTCGGAGGTGAGACTTGCTTCACAAACCTCTAGGGCTCATCACACCAAGTATTTGGAGGCTCCCGGTGACTCCTTGCCGTCTAGGAGCCCTTCAAACTCCAAGAGTAACAAATACGTCACGAAATCTTCTTGGAGGATGAATTTTGTGCTCAAGAATGAAAGATGCAAGCTCAAGGCACTCAAATCCACTCCTTTCTCTCCAAAGATTCAAATCAAACACTAGATTCAAGTGGAGAAGGAGACTAGGGCTCAAAAGAGTGTGAGAGTGAGAGCTTGAGAGCAAATAGATGCAATAATGGAGCTCACTTCCTGGTAGGTGGGGAGTGAGGGCTTAAATAGGTGCTCCAAAATCCAACCGTTGTGAGAGGGCTACACACAACCCAGAGTATCCGGACTTACAACCCGGATAGTCCGAATTGGTGAAGAATTAGTTCGTACCGAAAGGGTCAACCCGGAGTGTCCGGACTAAAACCCCGGATACTCCGGACCGCCTTCACCCGGAGTGTCCGGACTCAACCCGGATACTCCGGACTCACTTAACTCGGAGTGTCCGGACTAAACCCCGGATACTCTGAACTGGTGAGTAAGCAGCCACCGAGGATATCAACCCGGAGTGTCCAGACTAAATGTCCGGATACTCCGGCCTGACCCACTCGGCCAGAAGGGTACATTTTAAAGGAAATGCAATGATTTGAGTTCTTTTGCTATGCAATTTTAATCCTTTGAGCACAAGTATATCCTAGAAGCGATTTCTCGTCGTATCCCCCTTAATAGTACGGCTACCCTTAGACTCAATTAAATAGAAAAATTACAACATAAGTCTTGATGCCGCCTTCACAAATTTTAATATATGGTAGGGATCTCCAATCACTTTCTCATGATGATATATTCTCGATCTCTGTATAGATTCTCACTTAACCATTAGTATTTTCTAATTGTGTTGTCATTAATCACCAAAACCTTCAAGGGGCCTAGATGCACTTTCACTTAGTGATCCTAGACGGCTTGGAGGCAGTAAAGGTGCGACCTGTCCAAAGTGTTTGTGGAAGGCCACCTTGTCTGTGAAAGGTTTAGAACTCACCTTATCGGAGTGGTGAAAGAGTTGCCCTAGTGGAGACCCATTGCTACTGCGATTAGCTTGTGGGGTGCTATACTTCAAGGAGAAGTGCTCCAATATGGATTAGGAGACAGGCTCTGAACCACGGGATAAAATCCTTGTGTCTCTTGTTTACATTCTTGCATTCTCATTATTTATCGTTGCTTTTCTGTTATTCTGAATATTCCATTCTTTCATATTGCTTCTGGTAACTTAGTTTTTGAAGCTTGATAGTTGTGCTATAATTAAGTAGTAAAATTTGAAAAGTTACCTATTCACCCCCCTCTAAGCCTACTTGATCCTTCAACCATTCCTTTTTAAAGTCCGTCAAAACATACACTTTAGCTAAGCGTACCGTTTTCACGTCGGACCAATTTTCGCTAACTGAAAATTTAGTCCGGCGCAGCGCAGTTGTGTTTCTTACTGTTAGAATTCTCTATTATCAAAAAGGTTCATCCGTATAAACTCCTTGGAATCTCGTCTGCAGCAGACCAAATAATTTAGTTCGATATACCTGATAAAATACTCAAAATCTTCGCGACCATATTCAGTTAAGTCAGTGGTGAGAGTTTACTTCATTAGAAGCAAACCAAGCGCACACCATTTACGCCGGACCAAACTTCCAAACATAAAATTCAGTCCGGCGTAAAAGCATTTCTCTCGGGTAAATTCTTGTGCTACTTCAAAAGTCCGGTGCTATAAACTTCTTTGAAATACATTTACGGCAGACTAAATTATTAGGTCCAACGCGAATGTATATCTCTCATTTTCTTGACGGACCAAATTTTTCAGTCCAGCGTAAATAATCAAAATTGGTCCGGGGTACATTGGACTAGTATCGCTAGATTATTTTGCTAAGTCCGTGCCAAATGTGTTAAGCTGAATTTTGACACTCTGACACGTTACAACGGTCACAGTGGTAGGTGTAACGGCTATTTCCTGTCCAAATACCTATATAAGTATTTCCTGAGCCATCTACCATATAGTTTTTTGATCTCCTTGATATTCTAGCATTCTTAAAACTCTCATTTCACAAGGAGACTGTGCTTCACTCTCAACTCTTAAAAACTTAACTCTTTTTGAGTTTTTGACTACAAGCTTAAGTCTAATAGTGCTATTGTGAGTGAACCAAGAGACAGGGTTTGTGCAGAGTCTATTACTTTTGGGTCTTAGTGATTCTAGACTACTTGGAGATAATAAATGTGCGACCTGTCCTAAGATGTTTGTGGAAGGCCATCTTATTTGTGAAAGATGTGGAACTCACATCACCGGAGTGGTGGAAGAGTTGCCATAGTGAAGATCAAGGCTACTACGACTAGCTTTGGGGAGCTATACTTTGAGGAGAAGTGCTCCAACGTGGAGTAGGAGGCAGGCTCCGAACCACGGGATAAAAATTCTTGTGTCTCTTGTGCTTATTCTCTTGTTAACTTATTTGTTTTGCTGCTATTCATTGTCTGAGCTTTACATTCTATCTTAGTGCTTTGGTTAACTCTTTCTCAAGCTAGTAAACAATTCTGTAACTAAGAAGATTAAAATTTGTAAAAGTTGCCTATTCACCCCCCTCTAGGCCAACTTGATCCTTTAACCCGCATGCCTTTGGTGAGACGAGGCGGTATGGCAGAGGTCAGAGTACAGTTGGCCAAATGTTCTATATCTTTGGTTTATTAGTGTGCCTAAGAAAGCACACTTGATAATAAGCCAAGTGATGCTATGGGTAAAGCAATATACCTCTGATCAAAGTCAAATGTGATATTACTCCTAGCTTATGGGTTTAGAAGTGCGTCGTGTGGGTTTTTCTGTAACACAGGATGTAAAATCTCATGTTGTCTTGCAATCAGTAGATTTAATAGTTAAAATTTGACTTTTTTCTAACAAATGGGCAAAGGGGTACTTTTGGTAAAGTGCTACTTTGGTGTAATGGCTCGGTGGTGAAAAAGCAAATACATATACCCATGCGTAAATTTTCCGCGGCTTGCTGGGTAGTGGAGTACTCAGCCTTGCTTTTGTTGTTTGTTTTCAGAGCTTGTTGAGTCCACTAACACTGATGAGGTAGATGGTGATTTTCTCATGATATGAATTATTATGATGTGGATGCTGCTTTGGAGGGCTTTGATTACGAGGGAGCACACGACTAAAACCTTGCGGAATAAAACACCATTAGGAGAGAGGTTCTCAGTATAATACTGTAATAATAAGTGGGTTGTATAGAAATTACCGTAGCTAGACCTATGACTATACTATATGTATATTAAGAATAATTCTCGAGTACTATTCGGTGGAAATTTCTACCCGTGCATGTGTTGTTTTTCTTAGCTTGATCCTACGCACTCTGTTATGTGATGTCTCCACTGGCTTTGGCCTGATTAGGCAAGATGGGGGCGTCACATTTTTGCACTCTCCTTTTTCCTCTCTTTTGATTCTCGGCTTTCCTCCTCGTTGCCCGAATGTCTTGCTACCAGAGGGAGAGACCAGTCCCCATTTTATAGCGCGATAAGGGAGGGCATAGGGCCTAGAATCTTGCTGAGCACCTGCTAGGGTTGCAATCGATCGGATAATTTCCGACCGTCTGACCAACCGGATATGTTCGGATCGGATTCGGATAATTTTTTCAGATATTTTTCGGAATCGGTTTTGGATTCGGATACTATTTTTCAGATTCGGATTCAGTATATTACTATCCGTTGGATTGGTATATTTCAAAACTTTTTTCGGATATATCCGGTTAAAACGCTTCAGATATCTGATCCTTGCATACTGAACTACCCCCACCGCGACTTCGTCAGACGTTAGCCTTCTGTCGCTTTTTAGCTACTGACTCATAACTTATCGAGCTTAGCGAGTCGCAAAAAAATTCAAATGGCTCATATACGGCATACCGTAGTGCCTCGTCGGGTTGTGTGCGCGCTATACCACAAGGTTTTATCGGGTCGCATGCGTGCGTTGTTCTTATAGGCCAGTAGCGTAGGACAAACTTCGCGCAACCACTGGCCACTCATGCATGCATGCATGACCCCTGAGTAGTTTTGAGATTGTCGTACTCCCAATTCGATTGAAAGAACAACCCAATTGATGTTAATTACAAGTAATTCTTAGGGGAGAATTTATTTTTCCTTTTCTTGGTGTTCTTGGATCGGCTAGGTGAATTGGCTAGTTGGTTTGTTGCAGGTGAGGAGTGCTTAGGGCTGATTTCTTTGATTTTTTGCACATCAAAGTTTGCAGTTTGTCTAAGACTACGTGACCATGGACCGTTTAAATTGAATATACTTTTGCAACTTTGTTGGACTACACGATAAAATGACTTATTAGACTGCGATAATCTTGTTGCATGTTAAACTCATATGGTTGGTTAATCGGTGCTATATGTGCGCTTCATGTGGTATCTATTTTCGTGCGTTATCCGACAAAAATTATCCAGTACCGTATCGATTCCGATCTGTATTCGATTCGAATTCGCAACCAATATTATCCGTACCATATTCGTATCCGGCACTATCCGAATCCGACAAAAAATATGTTTTAAAATACGAAAAGAGCGATATCGGACCGAATCTGAGCCGATTGCACCCCTAGCACCTGCAGCTTGGTTGGATGCTGTTGGCACAGGTATAGTAGAGATGGGACGTGATGACCACACCTACTGAGGCCAGGTAGAGCGGAATGGCAAAGCGACTATGACAGGACGTCCTACTGAGCTTGCCGTGTGCAGGAGCTCTAATCGAGCTTTGGGAGCGTGACAACAAGCTCGTCTTCCCACTTGCCACGGTCAGCCGGCTTACTGCATTGTCATCTCCCGATCGAGCTGCCCTGTTGCTGCAAGTTATACACGTCACCTGTCGGATCTTCCACACTCAATCAAAGGGTCAAATTTACAAATCACACCGCATAAATGCTAGTTTTTTTATAAAAAGTTACGAGGGGCTAGAAAAAGCAAATATTCCTGACCTCCTCTCTGCCATCCCATCAATCTACTCCACTGGATTCTTAAATGGTTTATGGCCTGTTTGTTTTACCTTTTGATTCTAAATTTTGATCCTAAAAGTAGAATAAAAAACAAACAGCCTGATTCTAGAATTCGATTATCACAATCCAGCCCATTCATATACACTAGAATCCACAATCCACTTCATATGTGCTTTTGGATTCCAGTTTTTAAAGGATCAGCTTCTCTACAATCACAATCCAAAATCAACATTTACAGAATCCAATGTTGAAACAAATAGGCTCTTAGGGCCTGTTTTGTAGAGCTCCAGATTCCAGCTTCACTTGAAATCTAAAACTTATAGTTCAATGCCCGTGCGTTGCTACAAAAAATAAAATTGATAACGAAACATAAAAGCTAAGCAATAAAATAAAATTTTGCTACAAGATCAAACATATATTTATCCTGATTACAAAAGTTTCTACGGTTTCTCCTTAACGAGATATCGCTTCATCTCGTCCTCGCCCTCCTCGACGTCCATCTGAATCACCTCTGGCGGCCACGGGGGAGCGGGCTCCTGTGCTGTTGCTGGCCCTCCCCAATCGCTGCCGCCGCCTTGAGCGCGGACTTCATTGCCGACTTGCCTGGCATCGAGAGGCAGAGCGTGATGCCAATCTCGTCGATCCCATCCACCTAATCCGCAACCAACACCCACACATATCAACAACCATCCCAAACCCAAATCGCCCCAAGAACGCACGCGAGATTGAATCCCACACCGAGGTCACGCGCGACAGTGGGGAGGTAACCGACGCGCGCAGGAGATGATAAGGCGTCGGTGTTTTTCGTGACGATGGTGTTGTTGTTACTTGTGTCGACGAAGGAGTCGTCGAACACCAGATTAGCCGGCACCCGCGGCCTCCCGCTGCTGCGCCTTGCGCCCGGACGCCGCCGTTGAGGTCCTTGCCATATGGCTTGAAATCGGCCTTGGCGAGCGTGACGACGGCGTTGTTGTTACCCGTGTCGATGAAGGAGTCGCCGAACACCAGAATAGCCTGCACCCGTGGCCTTTCGCCGCTGCGCCTTGCGCTCGCCGCCGCCACAATTGTAGGTCGGGAGGTAGCCGGTACCCGCGGCTTCCCGCTGCTGCATCTTGCACTCGGACACTGCCGTTGAGGTCCTTGCCGTACGTCTTGAAGTCGGCCTTGGCGAGCGTGACGACGGCGTTGTTGTTACCCATGTCAACGAAGGAGTCGCCGAACACCAGAATAGCCGGCACCTGCGGCCTCCCGCTCGCCGCCGCCACAATTGCAGATCGGGAGGAATGAGGAGTCGGAAGAACCGTGGTTTGCGCCGCCAGCTATCGCGAGGAACAGAAGCGAAAAAGAACAAACCGTTTTTTTCCGTCCGCCGGTTCGTTTTTTTTAATTTAGAAGTGGGTTAGTGGTGGAGAACGGACGTATCACCACCAACTCAAAATTAGAAGTAGTAGAGATAGACTAAAATAAAGTGAATTAAGTTTATATTTTTGGTCTAAAATATAAACAAGATGATCTATCTAAACACTCTTAATGTACTCATCCTGTACTTTCACGAATCAGATGAAGCTAGAATTTTCAGCTTCACCAGATGCACGAATCTAGAGAAGCTGAATCTCTGCCAAACACACCATTAGTTCACTTAACCCCTCATGGGTTCGCTCGATTAGCTTATCATCATAATCTCTTATCTTAACAGTTGATGCCCCCTTTGTACAATATATAATTCCTTATATTGTAGTTTGAGACTGATGTGTGGGACTAAACATTTATATGGTCCACATGTCAGTGGTAGAAGTGAATGAGTAGGTGCGGTTGTGGAAATTTTCACGTATTCGTGTGCGAACCAACTTTGTCGCTATCTGTTTATTTGAAGTGTTTGATTTGGTTAGCGCGTTTTGTTTATCTTGGACAAGGAAGATTCGAATTTTTTGTGGCAGCGTAAACAACTTCGTGAATCTTGGGAAGCATTCAATGTTCATGTTACGTAAATCACGCAACGAAAACGTGTTAGCTAATCAACCGTGGAAGTTTCTGATAGTCTTTTCTCACCAGGTTTCACTTTTCATCGAAAACCGTTTGAATTTTACAAATTTTGCTTGTACCACGTTAGTTCGAAAAAGATTTTTGTTCGGTTTACTACTTGAGTTCAAATTTAAATTAAAAAATTTGTTAGATTTGAAAAATTATCCAAAAGTTCCCTAAAATTAGTATTAATAGCTTATTACCTCTGGTTTGAATATTTTTTTGAAAAAATGAAGTTTCGAATTTTGCAAAAAATTTTTTGTAACTTTCCTATTTTTTGATTTTGATTTTCTAATTTTTTAACATGTCGTCGATTTTCGAGAAAGCCGCTTGAAATTCGCCACTTTTCAAGTGGTTTTCAATCTCTTCATTCGAATTTCACTTCGTTGTTTGACCAAGTTGTAAATCCATTCGATTTTTCTGAAGTTCGTTCATTTTATTGCAAATTTTGGTACAGCCGACTCGTCAAAAACAGAGGACGAAACGGTATTGTTGCCTCAGTTTCTCGGAGGGTTAACTTCGACAGTCGAATTTCATGCGAATTTGGCCTTCCTTTTGGATCCAACCGTCGAGATATCAACCCCGGTCCCCGGCGACCAGGTGGCAACTGGCAAACGAGTCAACGACAACCGCCCGGAGAGTTTTCCTACGAACGTACGGTTCCTCTTGATGTCAATTATGTCATGCACGGCCATGGTTAACTCGTGCAGTTAATTACGCCAGTCAAGAACGTTCAACGGAAGCTAGAGGCAAAGCCGATCGAAGCAGTTTGGAACGACATGTTTCGCTTTGAGCGGTCAACACGGTGCAAGTTATTCAGATATGAGCATCTCCGTTTCATTAGATTATATATATTCAGATTATTTTTTGCTACGGCCTACGGCGTGTATGTATCACTTGTCAGTTGTCACCCGAGATTCACCGTGTATTGGTAACTATTGTTTCAAATCCATAGAAAAGGAGTTCTGATACTGTAACTTTTTTGCTAATCAGGTGTAAGAACTTCGTCCCTCCTACAGCCGCCGCTTCTTATTCCTCTCTCTCTCGCGTAAAACGCCTCTACGATTACTTTCAGCCTGAAGTCATCCTCCGATTTCTGTTCTTAGAAATTCTAGGCAGCAGGACTGCACAATTTAGGAGCCATATTGGCCGATCCGAACCAATCAAAGATAGTACCAAACATACTGGAATAACTTGAGGTCCAACGATCCAACAACTCAATTAACTCCAACTCACTGTTTGGTTTCAAAGAAAAAACTCCAGCTCACTATTCTGATCACCTCCATACTGCAAATCTTGACGAAAAATTCTAGTAGTACCTAGTTTGCAAAAAAGGTGTTATCACCATTCTTTTTCCGATCGTTATCAATGGTCACCCTTCCTGGGCAAAACTTGTACTGCAAACCAATTACTGGAGGCTTAACTAGATGCTGGATGCTGGGCAGATCTTGAGCCACCGTCCGATCACGCGATCGACGATGGCGGTCACTGCTGTCCACTGCAGGAGATACATACGGTTACTGTTCGTTCTGTTTCTGACGTTGTGCGTGCGCGCAGCGGGCTCTTCAATTCGAGTATTCGACCCCTGCCTGGGTTGTCACCGATCAATCGAACGCCTTTTGTGCTGCTGTAGCCTCCTGCGGTTTCTCTGCGCCTACGCACGCAGCGGCAGCAGCAGCGCAGCGCGCAACGCAAAGAGCTGCCGCTTTCACCTGCGCGCGCACGAGGGCGGTGTCGCGGAACCAACGCGTGGGCGGGCGGTTGGATCCCGTGGCGAGCGCGGGCGGCAGCGCCATGCCGCGGCCGGCGCGCGGCGGCCGCTGGTTTTTCCTGGTCTGGCGGATGTGCGCGCCGTGCAGACAGGCGCGCGCATTGAACTCGTTCTCCTGCGTGATTGGATGGGAGTAATCGCTCGCTGCTGCAGCTGAGCGCCGAGTGAAGTGAGTGCTGGGCCTGGCCGTACGGCTGCATGCACATTTATGTGTTTTCACGTTCGAACAAGGAAGGGTGCAGCTTTTATCGGGGGCGAGAAATTATGAGCGGAGACTAGCTGGCCTGGCGGGGCGACACCAGGTGGAATGGTGGTGGGGGTGTCGGATTTGCTGCGCAGGGCGGTACACCCCAAAGTGGGAATTAACTGCTGGTTGGCCGTAGGCCCGTAGCATCCCTCGTCGCTGAACAATACGGCACTGTTGCTGCGTAGAGCAGCAGCAGGCCAGCAGCGGTACCGCTGTGACGAAGTTGCTAAAGCGGGGCAATGCTAGTACCCCGAGGCCCGTAAGGTGGATTCCAGATAGATATTCTAGACAAATTTCTGTGCTTCGAGGATTTTTCATTCCTCTGTACGCTATAACTTTGAGATCTAAGCACAGTTTGTCCCGCGTATAAATTTGAGATAGACTGTAGTTTCATTAATTTCTCGGGAACACCTACTGACCATCAGCATAAAATAAAATACATGCCGTCTTTGACGGTTTGACCCATTGCGAAGAGGGCACCCGTTCAAGTCCACACGGTTGGCTCCATCTCCCCAAATCGGCGACGCCGCATTCACTTTCCCTCCATCCTGACCAACTCCTCCTCCATGGCTAGTGTCCGTCTTCCATGCTTCAACCGGTCGCCCTTCATATAAGATTGTGGAGGAAACTGTAAGAGAAAAAGGCATTACCATCCGAAGGGATAGTCTGTAGTCGTAGCAGGTGATGAAAGCCATGAAAACTGCTACTACCAGTTAACAGCAGATCTTTCTGCAGTTAGAATTTCCCCTCGTCTTTCTGCCCTAATTAATACTCCATGCGTTCAAAAATATAAGATATATTTTAACTTTGCACAAGAATTAAGATTGCGTTAAAATTAAAGAAGTTGTAAGAGAAAATAACTTAGATAACATACTTAATTATTTTAAAAGATAAGAGATAATACTTTATATGTGTGGTAATGAATAAATACATACGATTAAAAGAGAATAAATAGGAATATATTAAAAAATCTTATTAAATCTACATATATGTCTTCTATTTTTAAATAAAATCATTCTAAGTATAAACCTTATACTTCTAAATAGAGGGAGCACTGATGGGATGGGATTTCGGCCCATCCAAACAAAGCCTAATAGTGCTTTAAAATGAGTAAAACGTACGGTCCACCTTGGATGGTCCATGATTCGGCCCGACACTGGCCGATCCAAACTGGGCTTGAGCAGGCAGCCCGTCGTGTAACTCTGCAGCCGAATATAGCCAAGCCGATTCGAGCGTAAAACCCAGTTCTAGAACTTTTCCTCCCAGCTCCGCAGATCAAACGCAAATACCCTAGCCCCCTTCGTCTCCAACACCGGTGACAACCTCCAACCCCTCCGCTCGGGCTACCAGCGGCAGCGGAAGCGGACGAAACCATGGACAGCGCCCTCGCGAGCGCGGCGGCGATCGCCGACCAGCGCCAGAAGATCGAGCAGTACCGCCACATCCTCGCCTCCGTCCTCTCCTCTTCCCCGCCGGACATCTCTCAGGCCAAGCGCTTCCTCGACCACAGTAACACGCTCTACCCAAACCCTAACCGTAGATTTCTGGATGTTTTAGTTTTGGTTTGGGTCTAACGATTGAATTGGTGCGAGTGCAGTGGTGTCGGACGAGGTGCCGCTCGTGGTGTCGCGGCAGTTGCTGCAGACGTTCGCGCAGGAGCTGGGTAGTCTGGAGCCCGACGCTCAGAAGGAGGTCGCTCACTACGCACTCACGCAGATCCAGCCTCGTGTGGTCTCTTTCGAGGAGCAGGTACGCACCCTTGGTTTCCTACGGTGGCATCTAATTTTTATTCCCAGATAGCACTGGAATAGTTGTTGTATGTTGTACTGCACACTCTGTAGAACTTTTATTTTTGCCCACTAATGACTAGTATATATGGAGTCTCTGATGTAACGGGATTTTTGTTGTTTTGTGAGATTGGTTTCGTAATAGGCAATTTGGATTGTGAGGCTAATGCCACTTTTCAAGTGGTTTTCAATCTCTTCATTCGAATTTCACTTCGTTGTTTGACCAAGTTGTAAATCCATTCGATTTTTCTGAAGTTCGTTCATTTTATTGCAAATTTTGGTACAGCCGACTCGTCAAAAACAGAGGACGAAACGGTATTGTTGCCTCAGTTTCTCGGAGGGTTAACTTCGACAGTCGAATTTCATGCGAATTTGGCCTACCTTTTGGATCCAACCGTCGAGATATCAACCCCGGTCCCCGGCGACCAGGTGGCAACTGGCAAACGAGTCAACGACAACCGCCCGGAGAGTTTTCCTACGAACGTACGGTTCCTCTTGATGTCAATTATGTCATGCACGGCCATGGTTAACTCGTGCAGTTAATTACGCCAGTCAAGAACGTTCAACGGAAGCTAGAGGCAAAGCCGATCGAAGCAGTTTGGAACGACATGTTTCGCTTTGAGCGGTCAACACGGTGCAAGTTATTCAGATATGAGCATCTCCGTTTCATTAGATTATATATATTCAGATTATTTTTTGCTACGGCCTACGGCGTGTATATATCACTTGTCAGTTGTCACCCGAGATTCACCGTGTATTGGTAACTATTGTTTCAAATCCATAGAAAAGGAGTTCTGATACTGTAACTTTTTTGCTAATCAGGTGTAAGAACTTCGTCCCTCCTACAGCCGCCGCTTCTTATTCCTCTCTCTCTCGCGTAAAACGCCTCTACGATTACTTTCAGCCTGAAGTCATCCTCCGATTTCTGTTCTTAGAAATTCTAGGCAGCAGGACTGCACAATTTAGGAGCCATATTGGCCGATCCGAACCAATCAAAGATAGTACCAAACATACTGGAATAACTTGAGGTCCAACGATCCAACAACTCAATTAACTCCAACTCACTGTTTGGTTTCAAAGAAAAAACTCCAGCTCACTATTCTGATCACCTCCATACTGCAAATCTTGACGAAAAATTCTAGTAGTACCTAGTTTGCAAAAAAGGTGTTATCACCATTCTTTTTCCGATCGTTATCAATGGTCACCCTTCCTGGGCAAAACTTGTACTGCAAACCAATTACTGGAGGCTTAACTAGATGCTGGATGCTGGGCAGATCTTGAGCCACCGTCCGATCACGCGATCGACGATGGCGGTCACTGTTGTCCACTGCAGGAGATACATACGGTTACTGTTCGTTCTGTTTCTGACGTTGTGCGTGCGCGCAGCGGCTCTTCAATTCGAGTATTCGACCCCTGCCTGGGTTGTCACCGATCAATCGAACGCCTTTTGTGCTGCTGTAGCCTCCTGCGGTTTCTCTGCGCCTACGCACGCAGCGGCAGCAGCAGCGCAGCGCGCAACGCAAAGAGCTGCCGCTTTCACCTGCGCGCGCACGAGGGCGGTGTCGCGGAACCAACGCGTGGGCGGGCGGTTGGATCCCGTGGCGAGCGCGGGCGGCAGCGCCATGCCGCGGCCGGGCGCGCGGCGGCCGCTGGTTTTTCCTGGTCTGGCGGATGTGCGCGCCGTGCAGACAGGCGCGCGCATTGAACTCGTTCTCCTGCGTGATTGGATGGGAGTAATCGCTCGCTGCTGCAGCTGAGCGCCGAGTGAAGTGAGTGCTGGGCCTGGCCGTACGGCTGCATGCACATTTATGTGTTTTCACGTTCGAACAAGGAAGGGTGCAGCTTTTATCGGGGGCGAGAAATTATGAGCGGAGACTAGCTGGCCTGGCGGCGCGACACCAGGTGGAATGGTGGTGGGGGTGTCGGATTTGCTGCGCAGGGCGGTACACCCCAAAGTGGGAATTAACTGCTGGTTGGCCGTAGGCCCGTAGCATCCCTCGTCGCGGAACAATACGGCACTGTTGCTGCGTAGAGCAGCAGCAGGCCCAGCAGCGGTACCGCTGTGACGAAGTTGCTAAAGCGGGGCAATGCTAGTACCCCGAGGCCCGTAAGGTGGATTCCAGATAGATATTCTAGACAAATTTCTGTGCTTCGAGGATTTTTCATTCCTCTGTACGCTATAACTTTGAGATCTAAGCACAGTTTGTCCCGCGTATAAATTTGAGATAGACTGTAGTTTCATTAATTTCTCGGGAACACCTACTGACCATCAGCATAAAATAAAATACATGCCGTCTTTGACGGTTTGACCCATTGCGAAGAGGGCACCCGTTCAAGTCCACACGGTTGGCTCCATCTCCCCAAATCGGCGACGCCGCATTCACTTTCCCTCCATCCTGACCAACTCCTCCTCCATGGCTAGTGTCCGTCTTCCATGCTTCAACCGGTCGCCCTTCATATAGATTGTGGAGGAAACTGTAAGAGAAAAAGGCATTACCATCCGAAGGGATAGTCTGTAGTCGTAGCAGGTGATGAAAGTCATGAAAACTGCTACTACCAGTTAACAGCAGATCTTTCTGCAGTTAGAATTTCCCCTGGTCTTTCTGCCCTAATTAATACTCCATGCGTTCAAAAATATAAGATATATTTTAACTTTGCACAAGAATTAAGATTGCGTTAAAATTAAGAAAGTTGTAAGAGAAAATAACTTAGATAACATACTTAATTATTTTAAAAGATAAGAGATAATACTTTATATGTGTGATAATGAATAAATACATACGATTAAAAGAGAATAAATAGGAATATATTAAAAATCTTATTAAATCTACATATATGTCTTCTATTTTTAAATAAAATCATTCTAAGTATAAACCTTATACTTCTAAATAGAGGGAGCACTGATGGGATGGGATTTCGGCCCATCCAAACAAAGCCTAATAGTGCTTTAAAATGAGTAAAACGTACGGTCCACCTTGGATGGTCCATGATTCGGCTCGAGACTGGCCGATCCAAACTGGGCTTGAGCAGGCAGCCCGTCGTGTAACTCTCCAGCCGAATATAGCCAAGCCGATTCGAGCGTAAAACCCAGTTCTAGAACTTTTCCTCCCAGCTCCGCAGATCAAACGCAAATACCCTAGCCCCCTCCGTCTCCAACACCGGTGACAACCTCCAACCCCTCCGCTCGGGCTACCAGCGGCAGCGGAGGTGGACGAAACCATGGACAGCGCCCTCGCGAGCGCGGCGGCGATCGGCGACCAGCGCCAGAAGATCGAGCAGTACCGCCACATCCTCGCCTCCGTCCTCTCCTCTTCCCCGCCGGACATCTCCCAGGCCAAGCGCTTCCTCGACCACAGTAACACGCTCTACCCAAACCCTAACCGTAGATTTCTGGATGTTTTAGTTTTGGTTTGGGTCTAACGATTGAATTGGTGCGAGTGCAGTGGTGTCGGACGAGGTGCCGCTCGTGGTGTCGCGGCAGTTGCTGCAGACGTTCGCGCAGGAGCTGGGTAGTCTGGAGCCCGACGCTCAGAAGGAGGTCGCTCACTACGCACTCACGCAGATCCAGCCTCGTGTGGTCTCTTTCGAGGAGCAGGTACGCACCCTTGGTTTCCTACGGTGGCATCTAATTTTTATTCCCAGATAGCACTGGAATAGTTGTTGTATGTTGTACTGCACACTCTGTAGAACTTTAATTTTTGCCCACTAATGACTAGTATATATGGAGTCTCTGATGTAACGGGATTTTTGGTTGTTTTGTGAGATTGGTTTCGTAATAGGCAATTTGGATTGTGAGGCTAATGATAGTACAAGGGTGTATGCTGTGCGTGAAGATGATACCATCACTTTGGCTCTTTCGTGTTGTTTTAGCTTAGATTGTGTAAGCAGGGGCAAGTAGTGAGGATAATGTTTACACTTTTGCTGATGCCCTTTAGCATTATAATTTATATCTAGCAAACATTTTAGGGGAACCATGAAGATAAATCAGCCATGTTGTGCACTTACAAGCTGTGTCAGCCAATTTGAAGCACTTGCACTAATTACAAGCGGTTGGTCTTGGGCTTAGGTATGTGGCACTGGATCAAACTGAAATGGGAAATCATAGGGCAAAGTTTATGTCCTGAAGCTTGTTAACCCAATTGGTTAACTGATATCGAATACTTGGTTGTAGTTCAAGACTAGAGAGGAAGAGGAAAATTACAGAGTAAGGTTAATTTCCTGAAGGCCTGCTTTGTTAGATAGGGATTAGGTCTAATCCCTTTGGATGGATAGAAAATTTTAACTAAAATCCTTTCCAGTCCAAAGGGATTTGGTCTAACCCCTCCCTATCCAAACAGGCCCTTATTAGTTAGCTTAAGTTGCTGGTATTTAAGATCAAATAGCCCGATTCTAGAATTCTGATTCTCCACAATCCAAACCCACCCATATACACTAGAATCCACAATCCACTTCATATGTGCTTTTGGATTCCAGCTTTTGGAGAATCAGCTTCTCTACAACCACAATCCAGAATCAGCTTTTAGATAATCCAAAGTTGAAACAAACAGACCCTTAATACCCTGAAGCTTGTTGGTCCATTTGATTAACTTATGTTGAGTAGTTGGTGGTAGTTACAGACTAGAGAAAAGATGCAATGCATGCGGCTTCTGCTTCTGCCACAGCCCTTGAGGGATTCGTGTTCTTATATAATTACTTTTATGGATACAATCTTCTAGTGAATTTGGTATATTTTCCGGGACCTTGTATATGATGAGTTACTAATCAATCTAGTAAGCATTGAATTTCTAGGGATGCAGAGACTGACTGTATAGCAAAAGTTGGCAGTGCAATTGATTAGGATGCATCTGTGCTGCGTTTTGGAATAAATCATTTTTTTTGGTATAACCTTAACCCTGCAGATTCTGTGTAACAGTTTTCTTTGTGGTTTTTGTTCCTTCATAATTCGTAATTGTGGCTATAAGTTGAGACGATAATGCAATGCAGGGAATTACTATTGCTGCATGATCCATACCCATATGCATGGCATTACAGAAATCTAAATATCTATAGATCGCTTCATGCCACATGATCAATGCTTACTGATTAAGAGTTCTTGTTCCAAGTCCAACTACACGTTATACTGTTTGATGGGCTTGAACTTTGTCAAGTTGCTGAAAGCACCCATTAAAGCTAGCAAATGAGTAATGTTGTTTCTCATGACTGCAATTATGGTAATTATGTCAGTGGTCTTAGCTGTTCGTTGATTCATTCCCAAGTTATAGCCATTATAAAAGTCAAAGAAATTTGGAATGTTTTAGTTCTTTTTAGTAAATTCCTACTTTTGGAAGAACGTAAAGATCAAAGCTGTTTGATGTATAATCATGCAGAAAAAAGGGTATGAAGAATTTACGTATTTATGTTTGTGGAAGGAAATTGTACAGTGATTTTATGCGATAATGTTATTGTTTTCAATATCTGCGTGTACATTGTCTTCTAGAGTGCCAATTTTGGGCTGATTTTCTATGCCACGCATAACTGATATAATGTTAGTTTCTCTTGAGTTCATAGCTTCTGAATTAACTCCTTTTGGTTTACTTTGTGTTTGAACTTTGTTAGTATTATGTAGAGGGTTTCTGTAATGTTCTTAATCTATGACTTCGCTGGTTATGAGTTCACAGGTAGTAGTGATTAGAGAGAAGCTTGCAGAACTGTATGAATCTGAACAACAATGGTCGAGAGCAGCACAAATGCTTAGTGGGATTGACTTGGACTCAGGAATCAGGTATAAACTGACTTTTGTCTCTCCAAACATGTGAATGGAATTTTTTTCGAGTCATGGGAATTCTGACCATCCTTTTTAAATCAGGATGCTTGATGACACGAACAAATTATCCAAATGTGTCCAGATTGCACGACTATATTTGGAGGTTAGTGTTCTTTGGCTGTTGTTATCATCATTGCATAATGTCGGCTGGACTAATGTAGATCCTCGTTTGTAGGATGACGATGCAGTGAATGCTGAAGCTTTTATTAACAAAGCTTCGTTTTTGGTCACAAACAGTCACCATGAAGTTCTAAACTTACAGTACAAGGTTTGTTGGTGCAGAAACAATTGAACAATTTTTTTTGCCTACTTTAAAAACAAACGTTTATTCCACCTTTCTGTTTTGTATTGTTTCAAGGTCTGTTACGCAAGAATTTTAGATCTAAAGCGAAGATTCTTGGAAGCTGCACTTCGATATTATGATATCTCTCAGATTGAACAACGCCAAATTGGAGATGAGTAAGACCTTCTTCATTCAGTTTCAGATTTGTTTTCCACTTTCGCAATCTGTTTGCCTGATATCTTACCTCTTAAAAAATCTGTCTTGTATTGTCATCTGTTGTCTTGCTGGTGCGATGGTGCTTATTTTCTCTTTCTACACCCTTCTTGCAATATTTCGATATTTTACATATTGCATCTATTTGAATTGCCCTACTTGCTAGCCATATTTTAGATATTACATGTTGGTTATGTGCGATTAATTAAGCAAGTTGTATCTGCAACTGATGCTACTTCCTTATTTTCTTCTAAAAAATTCATGATGGAATATTCTTTGCATATAATCTCAGAGAGGTCGATGAAAATGCTCTGGAGCAAGCTCTTAGTGCTGCTGTGACGTGCACAATATTGGCTGGTGCTGGTCCACAACGCTCTCGTGTTCTTGCTACGTTGTACAAGGTATAGGCCATTTAGGCTCATTTATTGCTGCAATGACTTCTGGTAGAGGCATGATCGTCTTAGCTCTCTCCCTATCCTATGTTTGTCAATTGGAAACAATTACTGGCATGCAGTTTTGTAGAGCTGTTGCATATTTAGAGTTTTAGGCCCTGTTTGGGAGAGCTCCAGATCCCAACTCCAGCTCAGAGTTGAAACTTATAGGCTAAAATAAAGTGAATTAAGTTTATATTTTTAGTCTAAAATGTAAACAAGATTATCTACCTAAACACTCTTAATATACCCACAGCTCCAGCTCCACAAATTTCTGGAGCTAGAAATACCCTGCTCCACCAACTCCACAGATTTTGGTGGAGCTAGAGCTGTCCCAAACACCCCCTTAGATAGACCAAGTTGTTAACTGGCATGAGTTGTGGCTTTAGTTTATTAAGGCCTCCTTTGGGACAGATTATGGAAATGCAGATTCTGGATCCTAGGAGAATCGGATGGGTGATGGTTTTTGATTTTGTGTACAAATTCTGCTTCTGATTGTGCGAGCGAATTCTGAGAAGTCTCTCCCACAATCAGAAGCAGAATTTGTACACAAAATCATACCATCACCCACCCGATTCTCCTAGGATCTAAAATATGCATTCCCATAATCTGTCCAAAGGGAGCCATAATACAATGGTCTTGTGATGCCCCCCTTTGTTTCCTTTTCTCCCTTTGGTGGTGAAAACAAATTTCAATTTACGGGCTGTTTGGTTTGAGGAATCACAACCTCATTTGAGGTGTGATGACCCAATCCCTCATTTTGTATTAGCCATGTGCTTGATGGACCAAGCCATTCCATTCCGCAGACCAAACAAGTGGTTAGGTTGGGAGCTAGGATTGGATGGTCTATTCACCATCCGATTTCTCAAACCAAATACCCCATTACGGTCAGGGTTCATAAAATCGACAAAAATCGCGAAATTCGAGCGTATCGAGCCAGTTTGATATTTGAAACCACTCGGTAAACCGGTGGAGTTCAAATTCAAAATTTTTTAAAAAATTTATAAAAAAAATTGTTAATTTTTTTAAAATTTTTGTGTGAGGTCTTGAGGCAATGCTAATGACGCTGTAAAATTTTTTAACCATTATCGGACCTGTGTGTTGTTGAAAAATTCTGACAGTGTTACTGTCTTTTTATATACTGCTCTGTTTTTTATTTTCTAGGGGCACTAAATTATGTTTAATATTTTTTGCAAATTTTTGTGTGAGATCCAGAGGCAATATAATGATTCTGTAAAATTTTTAAATGATGAGCAGACCTGCGTATTTTTTTTTTAAGATTCTAACAATGCTACTATCTTTGTATATGCTCTTCAGTTTTTGATTTTCTAGGGCAATAAATGAGGTCTAATATTTCTGAAAATTTTACTGCATGATCCTTGGCAACTCTTTATGATACCATTAAAATTTCAGAGCATGATCAAGCTTGTAAATTTTTATAAAAATCTGACAGTGTCTCTGTTTCTTTTCATTAATTGCTGTTTTTGATTTTCCAAAAGCACTAAATGATTTCAAAATTTTTTGAAATTTCTCTGACATGTTTTATGTATTAATTGGGATTTTTTTTGCAAATTTTTCTTTTTTAAATTTTTCTTCGGTGTGCCGAAAATCGGATAAAATCGCTTGATTTTTGTTTTTTTTGTTGTTGTTTGACCGCCGAGTTCAAAAATTTCGAATTCAAACTTCTTTGATTTCTACTGATTTTTGACCTGTTTTTGCTTATTTTCGAAAATAAAAAATGTTCAAAAATCGATTTTTTGATTTTTTTAACCTTCGTTAAGGTAATCACGAGATTACCAGTTTTCCTATTATCTGAAAATAGAAAGAACAATATAATGTAAAATAAATTCAATTACCTCCTGAAATTCTGAAAGCCTGGTATTGTTCAACTTAGTGCTGGATAATTTCATCCATGGTCCAAAACACCCTGTTCTGTGAAAGTATCTACTTTGATACTGATTTACTAATATTAATATCCTTTAAACACCCTGTTCTGTGAAAGTATCTACTTTGATACTGATTTACTAATATTAACATCCTTTTGACCTGTTAGTTATTAAGACTTTTTTTTGTAATTATTTTGTTAAAATTAATTTAAAAAATCCTAACATCTGGTTTCAGTGGGCAGTTTCAGACCATGTCCAATGCCAGCAATCTATACATTTTTCTGGTCTCCACATGATTATATTTTGGTCTTAGCTATGAGGCTTGAAAGTTGAAATCAACACTTTGTTGTATGTGCAGTGTTTTAGTTGTCTGAAACACATTTGTTTTGCATAGCATCCAACTTATCATAATGATGCTTAAATTACGTTATTATTCTTTGCCCCTTTCAGGATGAAAGATGCTCGAAGCTGAAGATATACCCAATACTCCAGAAGGTATCTAATGTTGAAATACTCCCATGGCATTATATCTGGGAACATATGTTCATTTTATTGATATGCTTTCTACTTTATTCAAATATTCAGGTTTATCTTGAAAGGATTTTGAGGAAACCAGAAATTGATGCATTTGCGGAGGAGCTGAGGCCGCATCAGGTAAGTGAATCTTCGTACCCTCTTGCAAGATAAGTTGTCATTTGTGATATTCTTGACCGTAGTTTTCTATTGTTCAACAGAAAGCTCTGTTACCAGATAAGTCTACTGTGCTTGACCGGGCGATGATTGAGCATAATCTCCTCAGTGCCAGCAAGCTTTATACTAATATCAGGTTAATTGATTGACTGGTATTTTTTTCTAGATCCATTATGATTCATTCATTCATTCTAACAAACCATCGAGCTATTTCTGCAGCTTTGATGAGCTTGGAACATTGTTGGGCATTGACCCTAGGAAGGTAAGTTTCTTGCAAATGTGTTGATTTGTTCATTTCCCTCACTCTTACCAGCAATCTAGTTTGGCTGCCTACTTTGCTTTTGATTTGTAAAAGAAGAAACTGCTGTGAAGCAAGAAAGGAAACATAATAATTTCACAAATCATAAGATGGACATGTATGTTAGGCTTGACTCGTTCTGATTTCATTATCTACTGGTATAAAAAAAATAAAATACAACTACTGGTTTTGCTTGATTACGAGGTACAAAACAGCTGGCATGTATTGTTCGATCCTTCATACCATGTGTAGAGTTATAAACTTAGAATCTGGGATATGCTATGCGACCATTTAAATTCTAGCCGTCTTACTAATGACTTGGATACTGGCAGGCTGAGAAGATTGCATCTCGAATGATATACGAAGATAGAATGCGGGGTTCAATTGATCAGGTATTTTTATGATTTCCTTTTTTTTTTCGCTCGGCATTGCGATATTTGCTGTTCAAGCATAGAATTCTGACATTTTACCTTACTATCTTGATGTGCTATTTTGTGGTATAATTTTGAGTTACTGATATGAGATTCGCTCATGTCTTTTGTTTCAGGTTGAAGCTGTGATACATTTTGAGGATGACACTGAAGAGCTGCAGCAGTGGGACCAACAGGTTAGTTTAACTGCTCACTGCTTTTAGCGTCATAACAAAGTGGCTTGCACTCACCTGCACATCCCTCGGCATCGAATTTGTCTCCGCAAGTACCTGCAATGTAATGCGACTAGTAACTAGAAAATCAATCCATCGATTGCTAAGCCTCGGTTGCACTTGTCACTGGCAGATTGCTGGACTGTGCCAAGCGCTGAACGACATCCTTGACAGCATGTCAAGCAAGGGAATGGCTATCCCTGTTTGAAGAAGTCTGTCCATCCAGTTGCTTCGATGGTACCTGCGAGAACTGTGGTCACACCTCCCGGATTAACATTTTGTACAGATATTTGGTGTTGCAAGTACTAGTCTTGAGCTTTCGGAACCAATTTTGGCGTACAATCAATCATCTGATGCTAAATCAGGGTGGAAAATGCTGCCCGTGCTAGGGTTTTCAGTGGGTTTAGGCACGCGCATTGCTGGACAGATCAGAGCCGCAACATAATGGTGGCTACGAAACATGAACTGAAATCGATCAACTTACGTTACAACCTTTGTTATCTACTGGTGGATTGTAGCCCTTCTCTTCTTTGGTCCTCCGTTGCGTTCTTAAATACCAACGACGGTTACTGGCAAACTGGATCGTTGATGGGACACGGCGACACATTGTGTGGCATTGAACTTCGAGTTCCTTGCTTCTTGATGTGTCTTCCTTCTTAGCTGTGGTTTCCCGTGTGCTGTAACCTGGGAGGTTTTGAGCAAATGCGCAACAGTGATCTTTTAAGGCACGATGACTCGGACCACCAAAGGTAAAAAGTAAGTAGGAGCTCATGGTCACAACTCATTTGTCTCGCGATACTTTTTGTCCTTTATTTACGTTCACTAATACAAGCACTGAAGCGCGTCATGGTTCATAAACCAGCTACAGCAAAACACAGCCACACAGTGGACATAACACAACGCGCTTCATAGTTCATACACCAGCTACAGCGAAACACGGCCACACAGTGGACACAACACAACTACACAAGTAGACTCGCCCTCTACACGACTGAGGCCACCTTTATTTATACGGCAAACGGAGGAAAGAATAGAGCGGAAAGCATGCGAGGTGACTCGGGAACACTGTTCAGGCGCTACCCTTGCGGACACGGTAGCGTTTCTTCAGATTCTTGGACGAGCGATACTGCGGTTCTCCCCATTCACCTTCCTCCTCTTCTCTCCTCGGTTCATCCCCTTGCCCGCCCTCCTCTTCTTGGCTCTTGCTCTCTCCTCCTCCTTTCTTCCTGTTCTTCCTCTCTCCTCGCTCGTTCTTCCTCCTCCCGCTTCCTCTGCTCTTCCTTCTCTCTCTGCCTCCTTTCCTCCTCTGCTTGCTCCCTCCTTTCCCTCTCTTCCTCCTCTCTCCTCCTTTCCTGCTCCTCCTGTTCTTTCCTTGCCATTTCTTCCTCTCTTCTTTTCCACTCTTCTTCTTCTCTCCTCCTTTCTTCCTCCTCTTCCTTTCCCTTTCCCTTCCCTCCCTCCTCTTCCTCCTCCTTGCGCCGTCTCCATTCCTCCTGCTCCGCCATCTTCTCCAGCTCCTCTGCGCACGAGGTGCACTCCAGTATGGTCGAGCCGCTCTGCGCAGACAGCAACCTCTCCACGGCGGTAGAGTTGCTCTGGCCCAGCGACAGCGCCAGTATCTCCTTGCCGATGACCTGGAGCACCGACCGACTGCCGGCCAAGAACTGCGGGTGGTTGCGCCCCATGTCGGTGCTGAACCCGACGAACACAAACGAGTCGTTGTTGAACGACATCTGCGCCATCGGGTGAAACCTCGGCACCACGAAGACGTCGCCTTCCTTCACCCTTAACACCGAATTCCTGCACCTGATGCCTTCACCGTGATCACCACCAGGCCCACCACCACCACCCTCGTGGTGGCCTCTCTTGCTCTCGCTCGACGTGCTGCTCGGGCAGACCGTCTGCACTATCCCTCCACCGTCGGTTACAATGGCGATCTCCGTCGCTTTCGGATTCCAGTGAGGCCCCATCATGGCGCCCTGCAAATTGATCAGCGGAGACTTTCTATCTTAGCGAACTGAAAAACTAATAAATGCAGCAAGAGCGAGAAATGTGCAACGTGCTCACCGTGGTCAAGTTCACCATGAACATGCCAATGTTGGATCCCTGCAGGGTCTGGAGGTCTTCATTGGTCATTGATCGACTCCACCCGTAGCAGTTCTCGATGTCGGGCTTGCCGGAGAAGAAGTTGAACGTCTTGGTCTTGGACTTCTTGTCCTTCTTGTGCTTATGCTTGTCCTTATCCTTCTTTTTCTTCTTATTCAGGAAGTGCGGGTCGCGGACACCCCACAGCGCATCAAAGATGTCTTCCTTCCAATTCGACTTCTCGTCCTCGTCCTCAGGATTGTAAGGTATGATCAAAGGTGGGCTCTGCGTCGATTTGATCGCTTCCACCACTTGACGAGGAGCCTTAGGAAGACCAACAGTTTAATGTAGTCGATGTAGTAGTTTCTACATGGCAAGACGTGTATATGTAGTTATGTACGATTATACTTACCCCAAATCCCAATCGAAGAACTTCTACTTCAAATCCTTTCAGTAGGTCACTAACACTCGAATAAGCTTCCGACTTCGGACTCTGCATGGATGCAAAATAGTCATCACCAGAATGGACAAATTGACAGATCAGCAACAAGCAAGCAAGAGCCAATTGTGCGAGGACAGATTTGTTTGTACCGAGGGATCATCGGCGTTGATGCCGTCGCTAGTGAAGATGGCGTAAATCCGAAGACGCTCTCTCGTTGCGCTGGGGTAGCTCTGGATGTATAGGATGGTTCCCTGTTCGAAGTTGTAGACGTCTCCTCTCTCCACTTCGAGGGAACCGGTTTCGCTGCTCCCTTCTTCTATGTAAGTCACCTTACTCCTCCCTGCCCCACAAATCACAATATTAGTCGCATCAACAAGGGCACTCTTTGAGACCTAGTCCACAGTGCTCTAAACTTTCTTTCTACAGAGGAAATAGCTCCTCCAGTACATCTAAGTACTAACAATGTAGATTGCTTAAATTAAGTACGTATCACATACGTATGCATGGTACTTACCGCTGCGCACGTAGAACACCATGTCGGCATGCAGCTGCACGGGCAGGAACAGCGCGCCGGGTTCCATCGTGATGAACTGCAGCCGGTACGCCGTGCCCGCTGCGTCGGCAACATCCACAGCCGTAACCGTGCCGGCCTCGCTTGCCGCAACCATCCTCCGCCTCTCCTTCTCGACAACCTGGCCACACACCCCATCGCTCAGCCTCCATTTCTCGTGCACCGCGGCCGACGCCCACGCGGCCGAGACGGCCAGAAGCAGAACGAGCCACCGAGCTGTCGCCGCTGCCATGTCTCCACTCGTTGTTACTCCGCCCTCGCGCGGTATGCGAAGTGGTGGAAGGCTTGGGCGCTTATGTAGGCACTAGGCATGCAGGGTTCGGTGATGGGTGGCGTGTGCGACGTGGGAGGGCGTGGCATGGTGTCCGTGCATGGGCGCAACGTGGCCTGGTGAGGTGTGCTCGTGCGATGTTGGCCACTTGGCCTGGGTGGCGTAGTGAGGTGGGCTGCACGCTGCTGTGGGATATATCCATCTAACTCATCGTTTGGATGAACTCTCAAAGAAGAATAAGGCCTCCTTCCGAACAGCTTTTTCTCAAAAAAAAAAAATCAGATTATTTGTTGAATGAGATGTTTCTAGATAGTTTCTCTTATGATCATAGAATCAAAATCCGGGTGTCAATTTTCACCGGCTCGGTCCTCCACCTCCATGCGCAACCAATCGACTGATTCTCTCACAATCAAAAGCAGCTTATCTCATAATCTAAAATCCGCACAATATTAAGCTATCCTGAAGGAGGCCTAAGATATCTTGAGATTGCTAATGTTCATTTTGAAAGCATGATTTTGTTACTCCACTTTTGCTATATTGCTTTCAAATTTATACAATTTCGTTTGCATGAGAACATCGGAATAGTACTAAACAGATTTTCTTTTTTTAGACCACAGAGCAAACGGTCCTGCTTTTATAGAAAACAAAAGCAAATAACAAATGGTCATGCCGAGGATTCCAGCTTACAAGATCTAGGCACATACTATCAGATCAAGGAGGCAGCTCACTAGGTATCACAGCTACTTTGACAAACTCAACTACCTAACAACAATGAGCATTGAGCAATATAGAGTCCTTAGACACATAGTATGTGCCAAAACCAAAAGGTTACACTCGAGAGGATTACAGACAAACAAAAACGCCAAGTTAAAGAATGAATTTTTACCCATGCTAGACTTGGCCCAGGACTCGAGACGGGCTGCCAGGCTTTTGATTCTAGACCATTTTCTTCTAAGTGGACCATTAATTCTGAACTATTTTATTATAGGATTTTGATGGCAGGCTTCGGACCACGACGTCCCTATCTAAAACGGTCAGCTCACTCATCCCGCAAGTCCTGCATCTTTGTCAAGATTTTTGAGCTTACCAACGTCACCTCCTGCTTGACATCTTCGTCACTCGCCAGCTTTTGCCTTTCAAAAAGACAAACTTTGATAAAGCACATTATGAACACCATTTCATTTCTATTAAGCCACATTACCCAGCAAATTGCCGAGGGCAGCATCACTTCAATTTTATTCTTCTTCCTTCCTGTTTTACCTACAATTTCAACTAGGAAATCCTTCATAGCGGTTGCTTTCCCAATTCATACCGTCTCTCATACAGCACCAAACAAATTGAGCTAGAACACATTCAAAAAAAGATATGATTAGTAGTCTCCACATTACCACACAGAGAATGCATTGAATTTCACCATTCCAATTTCTTCTCTTTAGTTGGTCAGCGGATTGTACCTTGTTGTTCATCACCATCCACATGAAGTGTTTTATTTCAACGGAAGAGGTGCATCCCATACATCCGTCATTCTCAAATCTGTAACACCGCTACACAGGAGAGTACTAAACAGATTCTCTAGCCTGGATGCTTTCGTGTATCACAATGCAAGCCTTACAATCTGCTAGTTTAATCAGGGTAAGTCATGCATGTATAGTAGGCGCGAAAAGGTTTTCAACCAGAAAAATGGACAAACTTCATCCATGTACTTGGTGTTTCAGATAGAAAATTCCGTTATAAAGAAGTGCAAATTCTGCTGTTGTTAATAGCAAAACCTGTTGGATATAGTAGCATCTGACTGACAAAAAGGGGCAACACAGAACAGCAATTGGCAGTACTTTGCGCACACAGCAGATCCCAGCATGATCGAAAGGGCGAAACTAACACAAGGGGTTGCCGCGCGGCGCGAAGTGCTTCGGATCGCGCCGCGCTCGGTGAAACTGACAAGGCACGGCCACCGTCACGGGGCTAAGGCTCTTTGAGGTAGTTGTATTGAAAAGCTGTTTTATTTATTCCGCCTTAAAAAGCCCGAAACAAAACTGGCCTTAAATTTGGGGCTGCGGAAATTTGGACGTCGTGCGGACGGCGGTGGACGGTTGTAACTCCTCACTCGTGCGTGCGGCGTTCTGTTCGTTCCACCGGCTATTCCGCCGCGCAACAGTTGCTGTGCCGCCCTGCCCGAGCGGACAATTTCCGATGCGATGCACCGGCGACCCAGCCTGGGCCGCCCACGCGCTTAGCCTGTGCGTCATCGTGTGGCCCGCTGACCCTTCCGTGGCCCGTTTGCCTGCCAAGGGCCTCTCCCGCCCACTTTCCTTTTGCGCGCTCGTCTGAAATGTCCGCTTGGGCGGTGCAGTGTGTGCACTGTGGTCAGCCGTCAGCCAGGGCGTGAGAAAATCACCAAGGCCGGCCCAGGCCTCACTGCTGTGCTGTCCTTGGGCGTTGTTGTTCGCGGGTCTGTCTTGTCGCTTGTGGCTTCGCCTCGTTATAAAAAACTCATCATCGCGTAAGGACGCCAGATGTCACCAAATCTCTTTTTTCCCATATCACTTCATCAAAATTACTTATCTTTACCACTGTTCTTTAATTATCCACCTTTGCCTACGTCACTTCATTAAAATTACCCACCTTTGCCACTGCACTTTAATTACCCACCTTTGCTCGCGCCACTTCATCAAAATTACCTACCTTTTGCCACTGCTCTTTAATTACTCACCTTCGCCACTGTTAATGCTCTTTGTAAATAATTTTTTTATCGCAAATTGAGTTTTCATTGCAACGCACGGGCATATAGTTAGTCCATCATAATCTGTGACCCGAGCTTTATAAAAGCCCCAAAAATCGTGAAGAACATGTCAGTTCTGCCTCAATATTCAAGCCACCAAGAAAACTAGGATATTTTGCGCGGCGTATACACCACGTGCGTTGTTTTTTCGCGAGAAAAAATCCGGTTTTTTTTCGTCAGCGTTTTTTTAAAAAATCATTAAGGAAACGCGTGAAACGGTTGAAAAAACTAAAGTGTATCTGCGTTTGCGCTAAATCGAATGGTCCTTTTCGTATAAAACAGTCGGAATAATCAAAACGTCAATACGTTTTTTTCGGTATCTATTTAGGGTTCCTCACGAAAGATCCAAACGCCAATACATTTTTTTTCAGATTCATCTAGAGGAAAAGGTGAAAAATTATTAGAGATGACAACCTTTTTTCGTCGAGGCTAACACTCTACGCGCTCACCGAGTAATAATACATGCTTTAAAAAATATTAGATTTTACGCGCGATATCGCTGGTAATGCCGCTTTTTTCGCGAGAAAATTTCTTTTTTCCGCGTCGGCGTTTTTAAAAAATCATCAAGGAAACGCGCAAACAAAAAAACAAAAGTGCATCTGATTTGCGCTTAAATCGAAAGGTCCTCTTTGTGTAAAAGCAATGGAATGATCCAAACGTCAATACGCTTTTTTTTAGATTCATCTAGAGGAAAAGGGTGAAAAATTATTAGAAATGACAATCTTCTTTGGTTGAGTCTAACACTCTACACGCTCACCGAGTAATAATACATGTTTTAAAAAATATCAGAGATCGAGATGGGAAATCGAGCTGGGGAAAAAGCCTAGAGATAGAGCTGCACACATATTTCTAATAACGAAAACATTTTTTCGTGGGAAAACGGAGAAAGAATCTAGACGTAAGGAGCAAGGATCTGATTGTTACGTTTTTAGACCTGTCCGCTATCCTAAAAAAATTAAAAAATGGCTTGTTCGCGATTTGTTTTGCATAGAATTTTTTTCCCGGTAGCGTTTTTATTTCCTAAATTGTCAAAATAATGAGCGAAACAGCTGAAAGAACACAAATTTTTTCGCGGCATAAAATGCAGCTCAAATGCGTTTTCAGAGGAAATTTTCTTTTTTTTCTACAAGGTCTTATTTCCTAAACAAATCGAAATAATCGGTGAAACGGGGAAAAAATAGAGAGATAGAGTTGTAAAAATACCTATTTCGATGAATTATTTGGAAAATATTGGAGACCGAGCTGGAGAACCGCGGTGGGGAAAAAGTCTAGAGGGAAAAAAGTGAAAAATTATTAGAGATGACAATCTTCTTTTGCCGAGTTTAACACTCTACGCGTTCACCGAGTAATAATACATGTTTTAAAAAATATTAGAGATCGAGATGGGAAATCGAGGTGGGAAAAAACTCTAGAGATAGAGCTGCACACATATTCCTAGTGACAAAAACATTTTTTCCCGGGAAAAACGGAGAACGGACCTAGACGTAAGGAATAAGGACCTGAATGTTATGTTTTTGGACCTGTCCGCTATCCTGAAAAATTAGAAAAGGGCTTGTTCGCGATTTGAATTTAACGGGAGGTTCTTTTCGTAAAACGACGCACGAGGGACCCGAACGTGATTTTCGGAGAAAATATCTTTCTCTCACAAAAAATCGCGAAGGACCTATTCGTAATTTGTAAAAGAACTAAAACGTAATTTTTTTTGAGCCAAGCCGGTCGGACGGCTCGAGCCGAGCCGCCGGCTCAGCTCAAAACGCTGCGGTGGCGTGAGTCTTTCAAAGTATAGTAAAGGTAGTATTCAAACAGCTGGCCGGTAACATATAAATATAGCAGAGGCAAACGGCCATTATAGTATTTTTTGGGAGAGAGCCAAGACACGGCAATTGACGAGATACTTTATACTATGGGTGCTAATGGACTAGTCGGTCCAGGATTTTGGATTAGATAGGTCCAAAACTTCATGTATAGTAGATTATTCTGGATTTGTAGTAATTTAGGCTAGATCTAGGTTAGATTTAGATCAGATCTGAACCTTATACCTTTGTACTAAATATTTGAGTGAGCTCACAGTCATTTTATCAACCTCACCTAAAATAAAAAAAACACTCCGTCACCCCACGCACCCATCAAAGACAATGAGGAACCCTCACCGGAGAGGATGGGCAGTTCCTCACACCAGTGAGGACGACGATGGGAGTTGCTACTGACAGCAAACGACAACTATGATGGCGTAGCAGCAGGAGAAAGAAGCTAAGCCTTTTTGGAGGCACAAGGCGAGGCTTCACTCCGGGATCATCAACGACCTCACACAGGCTTTGGTCTTCTCGCGTAGAACCAGATCCTCATCACGGCACCTCCTCACACGTGGTCCCACCACAGTGCAACCTTGATCAGGTCGGTTGTCACCACGATAGTGATGGAGCTATCAACGGCTAGTGCTTGTGCACAGAAGCGGTGCCCACTCCACAGCCATGCTCCACATCGATGGGGATGGTGACAAGGTCAAGGAAGTCGGATTTAGCAGCGGCGGAATCGGGGAAGCCAGATCTAGCGCCGATGTGGTCGATGGGGGCAAGATTTGGTGGCGGCCTAATGGCATCGAGGTCTACCGCTCGCGCTAACCGGCCATGACCTTCGGTGGCCAGCGGCCTCCTCGTCCTCTAGCCGCGAGAAGAGAGACGAGAGAGAGTGGCCTGCCACCTTCTCATCTTCTACCGGTTTGTGAGGAGATGAGAGAGAAAGAGGGGAGTTTGGTGTGGTCTAGATGAAGATCCAAGCTTTTATTTGGACATAGGCTCTATTGTTTCGAGCCTGGTCTTAGATTAGACGTGCGCTAAGCTTTACCCATTAGCACTCCTACTTATACATACGATTTTGCTATCATATAGTGGCATGAAATCTCTTTTAACTTTGCAGACAATTTTCTAACTGTTTGATCTGCTTTGCTAGCTGTGTGCCTATGCTGTGCCTTCCACACTTAACGGTCCCGCCTGCACTCTTGGGTTGGGTTTCTCTCTCTTTCCACCATGAACCCATTTGTACAGATATTCTTCCCTATGTCTCTCTCTTGAGGAGGGAGTGGGGGAGAGCGCATGTGAGGTAGTGGGCTCGACCATGTTCTTGTTGATGTCGGCAGAGTGCGTGGGAAGTCGCTCTGATATCAATTTATTAGCAACCCCATGATTAAGTACCAATAGTATCAGGATTCGAATACAATCAGGAAGGTTAAAGAGAGAGAGGGTTTGATGGAAAAATCAAAGGATCCAAGAGGAGCAAAAGGAATTAGAGGAAGAAGAAACAGAAAGGTGGACATCAATCCTCATAAAGGAGAACCATTTGTGTTCAACATTGTACATCTTCTTCAATCCTGATCATCTGTAGGTACTACCTTTGCTTCAAGTATTCTGGAAGCTATGCTTGATGGTCTTTTATACACACCCAGGGATACATTAGGTAGAAGATATTGATACTAGCCTTCTGAACATTCAGCATGGAGGGGTCATCTCCTCATGTGGTATTTTTTCCTACTAAACAATAAAACAGGAAAAATATTAGGACGAATGATAATGTCATAAATATAATGATGATTGTTATTTTGAATAATTATGGTTACTCTTTTGGTTTTTATTTTCTTGGATTTCTAATTCTTCTGCCCAATCCTTTTGCAGTATAGATGATGCATTTCCTAAAATAACCTTTCATTTTGTGGGAGACCTTTCACTGAATGTTTATCCACATGAAGGGGTAATAGCATCTCCCTTGCCTGGTTTTCTAGTAATTTTAAGTAAGAACATTCCACGAGTGTTGATCTACAGAACTGTAACTTTGGTGCCCAACCCTATTGTTTGTTGGAATTAATCCTAAATTAATTCAATGGTAGAAGTCAAAGGGGTGTTAAGTTAAGGGTATGGTATTTAATACCATATTTCTTAGCTAGGTGGAGTGCAACCAACTTATAAGAGGAACTCATGTATAAACTCTAGTATTAGTTGGTGGCAAGACTAGAGATACACATGATTGCCTATGTTAGGCTATGTACTCATGCACGCGTATATTGTGTATTTCACATGACTTGCAACTACGTGCTAAGTGTACTTAACCTTTTACCATCTGTACTGGCTATGTTACATCATCTTACACCTTGACTACTGACGTGGCGCTACATGTTTTCATTGTGGTTAGTCCATTCACTCATGTTGCAAGATTTCAAGGGGCAGTTCTTGGAATCGTGACAGTTGATTTTTGGTAGTGCTGAGATTTCGCAAGACAGTTTTGGGCGACACACTTCATATGGGAGATGTCCTTGTGTGTGGAAGGTAGCGATGAACAAGACCGATGCAATCTCATCTTTCTTTGGCGATCTCTGCTTCCTGAGTCACTCCATCTCTTCGTCTATCGTGCAACAAGCGTAAGGGAAAGCAGTGTCTCCAATCTGACGTCGGCCACTTGATGCCCTGCACAGGAGACCGCACGATCAGGTTTCTGGGAAGTGCCGCATTGTGCGACAGCTCATCTTCATTTTCGATCGTTGCATTGCTTCTACACAGCTTCTTTTCTTCATCAAGTCCGCCGTAAGTGTTTGGGACCGACTGGTTACAAATAATTCTGATGAGAATGTATGTTACTATGATAGTTTTGTTTACATCTATGTATCTTTTGGGCTATCTAGTATGTGTAGGCGTATTTTCTTTAATAGCATATTCTGTAAATTTGTTGGCTGCTAATAACTATGTTGTAGACGCAATGTTTAACTTCATGTTCTTATTGCGTATCTTTGGAATTAAATTAATGTTATGCCATGTTATTTTTCCAACATTGTTGTCACGCTAGCTTATGTTGTGCATTATTTGTTTGCTAAGAAAGTATGCTAAACAAATTGTTCAACTGAACCTAAGAATTTGCAACTTTTAAAGAGTAAAGTATACTAAACAATTCGTTCAACTGAATCTAAGAATTTGCAATTTTTAAAGTGTATTAATTTTGAATTGTACATATGAGTATTAATTTGTTGAAATGCATCTAAGAGTTTACAATTTTTGAACCATTTCAAAGAAGTTTTTTCAAACTTTTTTTACTATGCATATACTGTTTTTCAATCTTTTTTTACTATGCATATACTGGCCCTTGTTTCTGGAGTAGGAGTTCGGAATCTAAGATGGCTTTGAAATCCTAGCTAGGGTATTATTTGCTCCTGAGTTGTTTCCATGAACCCCTTGTTGGATTTCTATTCATACTTTGATAGCTGACCTATTCCTTCCAGTTGGGATGCTTTTTCTGCACCTGCCAAGTAATCCCCTCTAAAACGGTTTGGCAAAATTTATAACACATTTCACTTTATATGGAGTCTGGACAAACAGTCCGCAACTCATCAGCTCAATTTCTTATTGTATGAATTTAATTTGCTACTTTTCTTATGATCTTTCTATTGTAATGTGGTTTACAGTTTTTATGAATGTTAAAATTGCAATTTCATATTATGCAAGATATTGTCATTGTACATGGTTCATATACTAAATATGTAACTTTTTTTTTCTACAGAGCAATTGGTACTGTTTGGAGTTCCAGAATGGTGGGCTGGGAGTCATGGGAGGGTCTACTATGGATTCTGAAAGCTGCAGCGAAATAGTCGGATACTTCTCGCATCATTTTATGAGTTTCTACCTATGATCATTGAGATACAATCTCTACATTTTATCGTTAAAAATAACAAATTGATTTGTTCAATCTTGTCGCATAGTATGGAAATCGTAACGCACTTCTTGCACAACAGGCTTCTAATCCTCTTAAAGTGTAGATTATAACTGTTCAGAGTACCACAATTGCCATTCCCAGTGATGAAGCGTGGGGGCACTACGCGGTTTGACCCAATTCGTTCTCCGGTTATGCCACAAGATTTTTTTCAAGAAAAATGAGGAAAAAAGGTCAGTAGCCTAGGTTGAAAATGGGATTAATTGCGGTGTGCAAAAATCACCTTTATCGAATAAAATTACAATCACCAATTTCTTAAATATATTTTTGCAGGACTACAATGTAAAACTCTCAGAATTTGGACTTGCTAATGATGGCCCTAAGGATGATACGACGCATGTGTCCACTCAACCCATGGGAGCACAAGGATCTGTAACTCAAGAGTAATTTTGAAGTTTGCAAAGTAGTGTTTATCACTTATAGTTCTTCTCAACCTACCTTCAAATTTGCAGTAATTTTTTAAATGTTGTTGACCTTATTAGGTTCTTTTCTTGTCCAATCCTTTTTGTCTAGGTCACCTAGGATCAAATACTAATGTATATAGCTTTTGGGTAGTGCTACTAGAGGTGATCATAGGCAGAAGGACACTCGACATGAACACCCAAGTTTAGAAATCTCTGCGAAATTTCATGAGATCTCGGCGAGATCTCGGATTTTGGACGTGGACGAGGTTCAAAATTCCGGCTGAATAAAAGATTCAATTACTACAGTACTTTAAGAAAATTTTAGTGATCTCGGGTTTTTGATCAGATTTTGACTTTTGAGGACGGATTTGACCCGATAACCTTTAAGAATGTCATCTTTCATGAAAATTTGTTGAATTCAAACCGAACTTTTGAAGCGTTTTATAATTTCGGAAGAAACACTGTCAGATTTTTATAAAATTGTGGAAGCTTGATCATGCTTTGAAAATTTATGGTACTACCTTTAGAAGTCTATGATCATATAGAAAAAATTTCAAAATAATTGAACTGCATTTGTTATCTTTAAAAAAATCAAAAATAGAATGAATGTAATTGAGACAGTAGTCTTGTCAGAATTTTATAAATTTGCTCAAGAGTGATCATGATCTAAAATTTTTATGAGAGCTTAAGCATTGCCTCAAAACCCTTATCTAAAAGTTTTTAAAAATTTAATTTTTTTATTTTCTCAATCAAATCTATGAAAGCATTGAACTTTATTTGTTATCTTTCAAAAAACAAAAATAGAAGGAATATAAATAATACAATACACTTATCAGAATTTTATAAATTCACTTGGGTGTTATCATGATCCAAAATTTTTGTGAAAGCTTAAGCATTGCATTAGAACTCTTCTCTAAAAGTTTCAAAACTTCTAAACCTTTTTGCTTGCTTAATCAAATCTATGTATTTATCGTTAGGCTTTTAGAGTACAGTAGCATTGTAATAATTTTTGAAAATTCCTTAGGCTTGATCATCATCTAAAAGTTTTACAAGAATATTAGTGATGCTTCAAGACCATTAGAATTTTTTTCAAAAGTTTCTAACGTGGTTTAAACCATTTTTCATTCGGTTGAAATTTGCCTGTTAGCCTTTTATCAGGACAATAGCACCGTCCAAATTTTTAAAAATTTCTCAGGCTTGATCATCATCTAAAAATTTATGAGGATATTATTGATGCTTCAAGACCAATCAAAAAATTTCAAAATTTTTTATGGTGGTTTGGACCATTTTTATTCAATTGAAATTTGCCGATAAAACTTTTATTAGGATAGTAGCACTATCAGAATTTTCAAAAATTCATCATGCTTGATCATTATCTGAACTTTTTATGAGAATATTAATAATATGTCAAGATCACCTACAAAAAATTTCAAAATTTTTCAATGTGTTTTGAACTATTTTTTACTTGGTTGAACTTTACCGAAATCTTGGCAATTTGGGCCAAATTTCCTTTAAAAAATTCCATATTTCAAATTTGCCTTTTGAATTCAGACTGGATTTCATCTGAAATTATGAGATTTCACTGAAATTTCAACTTTCGCCCACCATCAAGATGTCAACCAAAAACAAAATTTCAAAACAAAGGAACACCTAAATGGAGAAAAAAAACTGAATTGAATGGGCGCACGACGTTTTTGGAGGAACACAAAACATTGAAATTTGGTTGGATACGGTTGTAGATCCCCATCTATAGGGAAAATTTTCCATAAAAAACACTATGGAAGAAAATTCTCCTTAAAAGACACTCTGGAAGATGGCTTAGCTGGCCCTTGCCTGTATCAAACGGGACTAGTGGTGGGAGTCGTGCTTTGTCAGGCATGACCAATGTTCAAAAAAGTGCTAGGCGGTAGGCGGGCGGAGGCCCACTGCCTAGCGCCTAGCCCACCTAGGCGGCGCCTAGGCGGAAATTACAAAATGGCAGGTTGTAATGAAACAAAAAAGTGAAAGACACACATAAAAGATGGAATATAGTCACAAAACATAATCTCACACATAATATAGTCACAAAACTAAGTTCACATAATAAAGTCATAAAACATAGTCCAACACATAATTAAGTTCACCAAACAATTCAGCTAGCAATCAGATTAACATGCTCCTTTGTTTCATCAGTACTCACAGCTAAAATCAACAAACCAGCACCAGATAGTATACATACTCTCACTCACAACCACAGTACTCTAAAATCAATTCATCCAATCATCCCCGACCCTGAGCCCCTGATATTTTTCCTCTGCGATGAGTGCGATCTGGAGGCGTAAAAAAGCGAGACCTCACCTGGTTGAGAGGCTGAGACGTTGGGCGTTGACGACTTGGCGAGTGCTGGCAGTGAGGGAGGCTCAACCACCGGCGCGGAAGGAGAAGAGCTCGGCGCTGGCGTAGCAGCGCGGAGGATCTCGGTCTTGGCGGTGAGCGAGCTCAGAGGAGCTCTGGCCGCTGCTACTGGCGACGCGGGCGAGCTTCTACAATGGCGGCGATCAGCGCGGAGGATCTCGGCCGGCGGCGAAAGTGCCGGGCGACGCGGAGGCGGGGAGGATGATGAGGATCTCGGCGAGCAGTGGGGAACTCTCGGCCAAGGGGGAACACGACCTCTGCGACCGAGGAGATGCGGCAACGAAGAGAATCGACGCTCGGTAACCTAGCTCCCTCTTTCCCTGCCCCCACCCCACCCCTTGGTTTTCTCGTCCTTATTCAACCCAAGACCGCTTAGCGCGCCTCCTCCGCTTTTCTCGCCTAGCTCGCTAACTCCGCTGCTTGCAGCCGCTTAACGCCGCCAGCTCGCTTAGGCGGCCCGCCTAGAGCACAATTTCGTGCCTAGGCGAGGCGGAGGGCAGCCGCCTCACACCTAGGCGGCGATTTTTTTCCGCCTTTTTGAACACTGGGCATGGCATGGTATAGGTCCATCGGTCCACATGTCTACATTTTGCCGTTCCGCCACGACCCATTAGGCTCATCGTGTTGTGCCGTGTCGGCTCAGGCCCGGCCTATGTATACTATTGCAATAAGAGGAAAAGCGTCGAAGACATAGGACCTGAGGCGGTGGGCACAAATATTGGAGGAAAACATTTTATTCATTCTTGTATAAATACAGAATTACTGTCTCGTTAAAAACTTTACACTTTAGTGTGGGGTACCCTTGATAAGGAAAAGAGTACAATAACTATGTACAAATACATAGACTACTCGAGGTCGAGGTAATCAAAGTCAACTAACACGTCCGTGATCTCTAGATCCTTGGTCTAATGTTGTATCCTATCATCTGCATACTCCCAGTTTTTGAGACATATAATTGTCTCAACCATCTCAAGCATGAGAGACGATCTCCTTAGCTTAAGTACCCTCTCCATCGAATTGAAAGTAGCTTCCGACAAGACAGTGAACATTGGAACCACATATACATCCCATGCAAATTGCGATAGCATGAGGTAAATACGTTTGTGATTCTTCCATCACAAGAGCAAGCTGAGTTCGTTGTTCTCCCCGATGTCAAGCTCAGTCTCCGCCAAAGGTGAGTCAAGGCAGTAGTTGATCTCTACTCATGGATTCTATTGCGACCTACTTGACGCTTCGAAGATAAACTAGACATCTTGCCTTTTAGATTCTTCCGTATGTTTGAAGCTGTCGAACTACCTCGTGCTTGTTACGTTATTTAGTTAAATATTCTTGCACAATTTATGTTGCCAAACTTTTATAATATTTGTTGAAAGCTCTATAAAATTTATTATAAAAATGATTATAGGCCTTAGAAAAATCAAGATTGAACGCTTCACCTATTCTCTCGAAGGTGTCCTACGAATCAAAAAATTTTCTCCGAGGATTCAAAATAGTAGCAAAACGATAAATATGTGTAATAGCTTGAAAAAACTTTAATTTTTTCTCTATTAGTTCTAGAATGGGTTGTAAAATATAATTATCTCTGTTTTTTAAAGTATTAGCAAGAGTCCAAAGCTACTTGAAGACTAAGCAAGAAGTTGGGTAGTTGTATTGTAATTTTTTTAGAAAAATACAAAAATAACAGGAAACTTCCCGATCCACATCATTAACTAACAACTTACCATTATTGTAATTGATGAAGACAATGATAATGTGCTTGTAGTTCTTGCGCCGCACTAGCATAATATATATAAAGTTCTATCAAACCTTCGTAGTAAGGTTGAATATTCTTGGTGGCTTATTGTTGGTCTTACAGAACTTCGAGAACTGGACGTACTTTACAGTTGAACCTATAACAAATTGGATAGTATCGTCTATGTTGTCCAATATAGGTTTCATTACATGTAAACCTATCTGCACAATGGGATTAATGATTCGGTATATGCATATCTGGTGGAATATGATACCTCCAATATAAGTCTCCAAGTGCGTTGAAAGATGTTTTATGGTCATTGTGTTAGCTGATACATTAACAAGAGTGATAGAAATAATTCTACTTTTTATTTTAAAATTAGTAATAATCTCAAGTGCACGTGTAGCGATAGCCTTTATGATATGTGCCTCATCGATTGGCTTAAACCTTATAACCCTTTTGTTTAGGACGTGTCGACGTCCAAGCAATATGCAGCAACACTAAGATAGACTGTTCTTTGATGGGTGAAGTCCATGTATCTGAGATCAAAGTAAAAGAAAAACTAACTATTATGAAAGCCTTTTTCAATATTGCTAGTCGTTTTATGTACATTGCGTATATGTCATGTGTAGTTATTTTCCTACTAACGTGTTGGTATTGTGGGCAAAAACCACGTTGCATCGTCTTTTAAAAACTAGAGCTCTCGCCTATTCTAAGTGAAAAATTCTCCGTAACTATATAATATGCAATTTTGTCTCTAGCTACTCCGGCATTGTATACCTATGTATTTACCGAACCATCGGTGTTAAAGTTAGGCTATATCTGGATGCCCTCTCCTAGCCTTCGTCCGGTTGATACCTTTTTCAAGTACGCTTCCATGTGTCACTTGAGATGGCCTGTTCGTCCACATAACGTGCAGATAATTTAGATTGATAGTATTTACAAATAATCACTACCACACGCCCGTCCACCATTTTGACAGTTCTATTCATATGTTGTCAGCACCATGCCTATCAACTACTGGATATTGACGCCCATCCCAGATACACCAATGTAGTTGCATCGGAGGTTGGTGCGGAGCTTGGCACGGATCTTGCCCCCTCGGGAATGTAAGAAGTGTCCTTGTTATCGTGCGTATCATCCAAATGACGATCATCCATGCCATAATTTTCCATGTTGGGTGAGAGTTAGCGCGGATCGATCTCTTGATCCCGATAAGGGGTACTAGGAGAGCAAGGACGTGCTCTCCTGCTCTTGCCAAATATTTTGTTTTGTGGCGGAAGAGCAAAGAAAAAGCAAAGCAGAACAAACTTACAAGAGAACAAATAGAGAGCAAGGACAGAGCAAACTCAGAGCAAACATTTTCGGTGCTAAACAAACAAAAACCCGAGAGGGGTTTTATAGTAAGCAAACTCAGGCGAACGTTGGAATTGGGTGACCAGATGAATGTTGGAATCATCTTTATTTCTTTCACCCATCACATTTCTGTCTTTCTTTGTCAGTCGCCCATTGAATTGCTGAACGTTGCTCTCTTTCTCTACCATCCTCCCTCACTTTTTCTCTCTCCTCCTTGATTCTCACCGCCACCTCCATGCACAATCTCAACCTGATGGCAAAGCGATCGGCAGTGTATGCCACAACAACAATGTGTGTGCAGGGCGGGCACGAGCCTCAACGATGACGCGTGGGGTGGGGGTGATTACGGCAACGACGCATACGGCTCGCTCCGCTGCCAGGTGTGGGGTGACGGCTTGCTGTGGCGGCTCGCGGCTCGGCTTCTCGCCATTCAGGCCCTATAACCATGCCGTCTGAGCGACGACCAATCGTCTTGGGCATGTCGATGCCCTCCATTCGAACCTAACGGTGTGCCGTCCGAGCACGACTCCAGCAGTCTTGGGTTGACCGACTGTTCCATGCCCGGCTGCCGTCAATCCAACTTGTCCCAAGCATCGCTGCTAAGTCTTGGACGACCTCCATGTCGGTTAGCGACCTTGTCCCAAGCATCCGTGCTAAGTCTTGGGTTGGAAGGCTTTTTGTGCCACATGCCGATTCCAACCGGCTAAGTCTGCACCGACACTAGTCCAGGCCTTGCATGAGCCTGAATTGTGGAACTTCTCAAGAGTGTTACTGTTGAGACATGCTATCTTTAACATTAGATGTTAAAGTTACATGAAAATTTGATACGCTTGTAGTTGTGGTCCAGTTGTGGAACAAAGGGTGGCCTCGGGCCGGCCTTTTATTTATTCGGGAAACCCTTCCCACATTCTTACAAGAGATGGGTGGTAGAGAAAGCTGGCTAACACAAAATTGAAAGGGTAAACTCACCACCGGCCCCCAACAAGACTTTTACATCGACGGCCCCCATTCAAGATGCCCCCATCGCCAGCTTCCCGATGCCCCTTAATCGACAACTGACTCACTGATGCAGTCGATCAGTATGGCGACAACAACAATGTGTGTCGGCGGCGAGACCTCAACGATGCGGCGCAGCGGTAGTGGCGAAATCGGCAGCGTGTGGCCCGGTGTGGGTGGGGGTGACAGCGTGCAGCGGCTCGCGGGCACTCTCTCCGCCCACAGCGGACGGTCGAGCTGCCACTTCCCAATCAGATTTCCCACGGGCCACTGCGTGGTCCCGCTACCGACCCACTTGGCACGGAAGCCGCCGAGATGTCTTTTTTCTGCAGCCTGGAGACGCGGGAAGCCGTGCGTTGCGGCCGCACAGCTGCTGTAAGCTTCGGCTTGTTTAGCTCCTTCCGGTACTGATTACGGGAATACAGAATTTAAATTTTGAGAGAGTCAGATGAGTGATTGTTTCTGATTTTATATACAAATTTTATTCTTAATTATAGAAGAAGTTTCTTAGAATCCACTCCCACAACCGAAAATTTATATATAAAATCAGAAACTATTACTCACCCGATTCTTTAAAAATCAAGAATCTGCATTCCCATAATCTGTCCTAAATAGGGTCTTAACCTAGTTGCACATTTTCTTTTATTTTTGAATTGTAAAGTTAACTTCCTTCTCGATCGCGAAAACTATAGTAGGCTTATTGTGTTGTCTTACCGCGGCACAACAGCGGTAGGCTTACCGTGTTGTCTAATCGTGTCACATCGCCGTGGCATGGTAGCCACCTCGACCATGGCACGTTTTCCAACCAGTGCGACATATGTGGGTCCCACAAATTTGTCATGTCGTGGGAGCACAACAGGTCCTACCAAGCTAGGGGATCATGACAGGAGCATGCTGCAACGCTACAAGACCCTGATATCTCCGCTGATATCTCCGGCCACGGTTGGCCCACCTCACTTGCCGCCGATGCACACCGTTGTTGTGGAACTGGCTATCTAATCGTGGTAAGTGATATATACATCACCTTTCACTTTCCACGAGAAAAAAAACTAATTTTGTAATTATATTAGGAGGAAAGTCATAAATGAAAAAAAAGAGAAGTGTGCAATAGGGAAGTGAAGCCAAAGCTTCCAGCTGCTGCACTCACGGGGTATTAGCGGCGCAAATTCCACGCGCGTGGGCGAAGGGGTCCCAAACTCGCAACGCTCACGGCTCATGCCGGCAGAAGAACAAGAGCCGCAGAGGTGCACTCCCGGACCAGGCACGGGCACTGCCCGCGGCTCCGGTAGCAACCTGATGCCGCTAAAATCTCGGAATTGACGTGGTACATTGTTAACAGTAAAAAATATACTACAAGTCGGTGCCTGTAACTTTCAGGAAGCATGCATGCATCATCTTGTTCGATTAGTCTCCTTGTATATTTTCGTGAAGTTGGCCTGGCCACCACCAATGAATTAGGTGAAGTGTAATTTCAATGTTGCGATCGATTGTCATGCTAGAAAGGAACAAGTGCATTTTCCAAGGACAGTAGAAGAGCTATTCTTCTGGCTGGCTTGGCTGCCTTCTTAGACTTGGCTTAGGCTTGACACTGAATTGACAGGAGCTCCTGCGAGGCTGCGAGACGTGTACGTAGGACGGTAGGAGTGATTCAGTACTGTTCAATGTCACAGACGATGGTGGAAGTGGAACTCCTGACGTTCTTCAGGATCTATCATACGCGGGATGCACCTGGTCTATGGCTCTTTGCTAATGATTCAGGATTCAGAAATAATTGCCTTGCTCTTCTATTTTCTCCCGTGAAATGGAGTACTGCTTCACGCTTCTACTATGTAGTTGAAGGGCTGCAAGGTTCAGTACTTCAGTGTGTATAACAGTTTTTCCTTTGTTCTCTTCACCAGAACGGCAGAACTCATATCATATATACAGTCATATATACTTACATTATTTTTTTTCCGAATGAGACAACAGTTTTGGAAGTTCCACCCAATACAAGCTAGCCAGACAGGCCGGCCGGAGTATCCAGCTAGCGACTTAGCGAGAGTTTGTTTTGCCCAGGTAGCACAGACTTGAAGTCAACAATGCCTCTGTCTGGGTTCGGTAGGTGTGCTGATTAAATAGCACCACAAGTACAATCATTTGCAAGGAACAGCTCACCGCATACGAGTTTATGGTATGAGAAACAGAACATCTATTATACTTACGAAAAATTTCCGGTACATACAAATTTGTTGGCTCCGTTCATCTGATCTAACATGATCCAATGGTGCCTTACGAAGGTTGTTGACGTCTACTGCATATCTAAGAATTACTCGCAAGCGGACAAGAACATTGTAGCTTTTCCTAGAGTATTCCAGGTTATCGAATCCACGTAGAGCTTCGAGTCTTAGATTTAGACTCTAAACTAATATACTACTAACTTGAAAACGATAATTAGAAGATGAAAATATGTATCAACCTAGGAGAATAAGCAAGTAAAAACTAGAATCAACTGATAATTAAAAGATCTTCCTTAGGATTTAATTCACCTGCCAACAAATGTCAATTGTCAAACTCCATGCTTCATGTTCCATTTTGTGATGTGATAATTGTCAGAATTGTTTTGCTAGATTCATTCATGCTTCATGTGCCGCTTTGTGATGTGAATCATGTGATAATTGATGTGATAATTGTTGTAATGAATAATTACTATGCATTGAATGGTTGCTTTGTGTTTCGGAGAATATCGTTGTTGTTGTGTCAGCCGCTATTTTGCGAATGATGTTTGTGTTGCTACCGCTGTGATGAATGTGAAGTCATTGCTTTCTTCTTCATTGTTGCTACTTGAGGTAGAAAATGATCAAGTCACCGTCAAAAAGATGTATGACATCCAGCAAAGAAAGTCAATACTCGATCAAAGTCATTGCCTTGTACTCTTGATTTTTTTCATGTCCGATTATATCTGCATCTTGTTTGGTGAATTTGTCGGTTTTCGCTTTTGCATCTTGTTTGAATTTGCCAAGATATGTTGCGCTTTAAGTTTTGGTGGGCTAGTTTTTAATGTTGAACCCTCGTAGCTATCGAAAAATACCATGAGTGCCCTGTATTTATGGAGCTTTTGTTAAGCATTGTTTGTGCACTTTTCCTGAATGGATGAAGTTTAGTAATCTCTTGTTCAAAGATATGAATTTTGGTTGGTGGTGGTCATAGTAGTAGTACTGATTGCAAGACGGGTTAGTACTCTGCAGATTTCTAGTTTGGCCGCTTGGAAATTTAGGCTTTGTGTTGTGATTTTGGTCTGGTTTCTGCAATTCATCGGGTTCAGATTCGAGTATAGATTTTTACCCGAAAGGTCATTCTGTTCGGATCGAATATTCGATTCGGTTTTTTGGTCGGGTTTTGTAAAACCCGACCGACCGACCGTTATATCCTTACCCAAATAAGACTTCATCGACGGCCTCCCACCCCAAGATGCCCCCATCGGGCCAGCCTCCCCCGATGCCCCCCACCGACAACGGGCTCACGGGCTCAGGCGCGACCGGGGCGGTGGCGACAACAACAATGTGTGTGCCCGGGGCAGGCAGGAGCCTCAACGATGACGCATGTGCGGCCATGGCGGGGCAACGACGACAGTGACGCCGGTGTGGGTGGGGGTGACGGCAGGCGGCCATGGACGGCCCGCTTCTCCGCCACAGCCCTATAAGCGGTTTACTGGGCATGCTCGTCTTGGCCGGCATGTCGATGTACCAGTCCGACGGTCCGAAAGATCCTTTGTCAAACCATGCTGGTCCGAGCACGACCCAGCTCGGCATGTCATGCTGGACAGCCCTCCATGTCCGGTTGGCAGACCCAACTTGTCCCAAGCATCAGTGCTAAGTCTTGGGTTGGACCGGGCTGTCTGTGCCACATGCCAGTTCGAAAAGATTCGGCCCAATGCCCAAGTCTAAACACGACACTAGTCCAGGCCTTGCATGAGCCTGAATTGTGGAACTTCTCAAGAGTGTTACTGTTGAGACATGCTATCTTTAACATTAGATGTTAAAGTTACATGAAAATTTGATACGCTTGTAGTTGTGGTCCAATTGTGGAACAAAGGGTGGCCTCGGGCCGGCCTTTTTTTTTATTCGGGAAACCTTTCCCACATTCTTACAAGAGATGGTTGGTAGAGAAAGCTGGCTAACACAAAATTGAAAGGAGTAAACCAACCGGCGCGGCCCAGGTGGAGCGTGAGATGCGTCCAAGCAGTTAGGCCGACATTGCTGGCAGTTAAATCGGCCAGAGTGGTCGCGTCGCAAGCGGACGGTCGAGCTGCCACTTCCCAATCAGATTTCTCACGGGCCACTGCGAGGTCCCGCTACCGACCCACTTGGCACGGAAGCCGCCGAGATGTCCCTTTTCTGCAGCCTGGAGACGCGGGAAGCCGTGCGTTGCGGCCCAGCACAGCTGCTGTAAGCTTCGGCTTGTTTAGCTCCTTCCGGGACAGATTACGGGAATACGGAATTTAAATTTTGAGAGAGTTAGGTGAGTGATTGTTTTTGATTTTATGTACAAATTTTATTCTTAATTATAGAAGAAGTTTCTTAGAATCCACTCCCACAACCGAAAATTTGTATATAAAATAAACAACTATTACCCACCCGATTTTTTAAAAATCAAGAATCTGCATTCCCATAATCTGTCCCAAATAGGGCCTTAACCTAGTTGCACATTTTCTTTTATTTTTGAATTGTAAAGTTAACTTCCTTCTCGACCACGAAAACTATAGCAGGCTTATTGTGTTGTCTTACCACGGCACAACAGCGGTAGGCTTACCGTGTTGTCTAATCGTGGCACCTCGTCGTGGCATGGTAGCCACCGCGACCATAGCACGTATTCCAACCAATACGACATATGTGGGTCCCACAAATTTGTTGTGTTGTGGGAGCACAACAGGTCCTACTAAGCTAGGGGATCGTGACAGGAGCATGCTGCAGCGCTACAAGACCCTGATATCTTCGGCCACGGTTGGCCCACCTCACTTGCCGCCGATGCACACCGTTGTTGTGGAACTGGCTATCTAATCGTGGCAAATGATATATATCACCTTTCACTTTCCGCAAGAAAAAAAAATAATTTTGTAATTATATTAGGAGGAAAGTCATAAATGAAAAAAAAAGAGAAGTGTGCAATAGGGAAGTGAAGCCAAAGCTTCCAGCTGCTGCACTCACGGGGTATTAGCGGCGCAAATTCCACGCGCGTGGGCGAAGGGGTCCCAAACTCGCAACGCTCACGGCTCATGCCGGCAGAAGAACAAGAGCCGCAGAGGTGCACTCCCGGACCAGGCACGGGCACTGCGCGCGGCTCCGGTAGCAACCTGATGCCGCTAAAATCTCGGAATTGACGTGGTACATTGTTAACAGTAAAAAATATACTACAAGTCGGTGCCTGTAACTTTCAGGAAGCATACATGCATCATCTTGTTCGATTAGTCTCCTTGTATATTTTCGTGAAGTTGGCCTGGCCACCACCAATGAATTAGGTGAAGTGTAATTTCAATGTTGCGATCGATTGTCATGCTAGAAAGGAACAAGTGCATTTTCCAAGGACAGTAGAAGAGCTATTCTTCTGGCTGGCTTGGCTGCCTTCTTAGACTTGGCTTAGACTTGACACTGAATTGACAGGAACTCCTGCGAGGACGGTAGGAGTGATTCAGTACTGTTCAATGTCACAGATGATGGTGGAACTCCTGACGTTCTTCAGGAGTCAGGACCTATCATACGCGGGATGCACATGGTCTATGGCTCTTTGCTAATGATTGAGGATTCAGAAATAATTGCCTTGCTCTTCTATTTTCTCCCGTGAAATGGAGTACTGCTTCACGCTTCTACTATGTAGTTGAAGGGCTGCAAGGTTCAGTACTTCAGTGTGTATAACAGTTTTTCCTTTGTTCTCTTCAGCAGAACGGCAGAACTTATGTCATATATACTTACATTATTTTTTTCCGCATTAGACAACAGTTTTGGAAGTTCCACCCAATACAAGCTAGCCAGACAGGCCGGCCGGAGTATCCAGCTAGCGACTTAGCGAGAGTTTGTTTTGCCCAGGTAGCACAGACTTGAAGTCAACAATGCCTCTGTCTGGGTTCGGTAGGTGTGCTGATTAAATAGCACCACAAGTACAATCATTTGCAAGGAACAGCTCACCGCATACGAGTTTATGGTATGAGAAACAGAACATCTATTATACTTACGAAAAATTTCCGGTACATACAAATTTGTTGGCTCCGTTCATCTGATCTAACATGATCCAATGGTGCCTTACGAAGGTTGTTGACGTCTACTGCATATCTAAGAATTACTCGCAAGCGGACAAGAACATTGTAGCTTTTCCTAGAGTATTCCAGGTTATCGAATCCACGTAGAGCTTCGAGTCTTAGATTTAGACTCTAAACTAATATACTACTAACTTGAAAACGATAATTAGAAGATGAAAATATGTATCAACCTAGGAGAATAAGCAAGTAAAAACTAGAATCAACTGATAATTAAAAGATCTTCCTTAGGATTTAATTCACCTGCCAACAAAGTAGATAAAAGCCACCGTCACATTCATGCGGTTCGCAACTTCGCAACCTCTTTTGTCTTAGTTGCAATACTTGATATAGATCGGCAATCTAGACCTAGACACCATGTCTAATTCTAGCACTAAGCAATTGATAACTATTCCTAACTAATTATCAATCATGGAATAAATACAATATCAAGCAACCATAGCATTAACAAGTACTAGAAATATTATTAAATTATAAACATGTTTAAGTTGCAGGAAGATCCCTGCACCAAGGGATGCAAGGACAACTGCTCCACGCTAGAATCAGAGTTACACATAATTACCGATGAAAGAGAGTTGACAGAGAAGTCATGGGGCAAAAACCCAAGTGGCGCGGCTTCGCACAAGAGGCAGCAAGGTTTCAAATTTTGGTTTTAGATCGTATCTCGGAGGTGACCGAAATTCTGGTGAGATCTAGGAATTTTGGACGAAATTTGAACGAAATCCAAAAATCAAATTTCAAATCCGGTTTTTTGGACTGGATTTCCGAGATCTCAACAAGAAACACCAAAATTTCGCCCAAAAAACTTAAAATCTGGTCAAAATACCTCATGTTCACATCATAGATGGTTTTTAGTTAAAGCCATCTGTAATATGCATTATTGAAAAATTTTATTTTTTTCATTTTACCGGGATTTGAAATCTCATTCCCAACCAAAATTCGAAATCTCGGCCGAGATTTTGAAATTTTACCGCGATTTTGAACCTTGGGAAGCAGCACCAGGCCGCGCTTGGGTAGCATCGGCTGGCGCTAGGGTTGCACTAACCCGTGCAAGGGCATCACTGACCTGTGCTTTGGCGACTTCTTCTTGATCTCAGCAAGAACATGATTAAAACCCTAATTTTCTTCATATAATTGATGTTTTTGAGGGTCAACATATGCATCTTCTTATATAGGGACCCGTTGGCTAAGCACCTGCCCACACCTGCAGGGGTCCAGTAACTGGGCTCTAATGGTTTTCTTGCTTTATAACTTTTGCGTTTGACCTTCGATTTGTACAAATAATGCATGTATTTTGATCGTTTCGACGAGTCAGACGTCATGGTAGCCTCTAATTTGTCATTCAATGAATTTCGTTTTGGCTCGATTCCCTAGAAAGCATTTTTTAGTTAAATATGATGTGTTTCTGCATAGTACCTACATCGCCGACTCTTTTTGAGAGATCTCCAAAATTGGTTAGGTTTAGTAGCCAAATGGCTCAAATGATCAATTATTTTGTGATGAATCAGAGAAAAAAGGACATAAGTATTAGTGTAAAATCCGTGTCTACAAAGATTCAAATAAGATAATCATGTTTTTAGTATTAGCCTAGTGCCTCATCAGCGAAAAGAAAGGAATGAAGTGGTCACATTTCCAAGCCCTTTAATTTTTTTTTTTTTGGCAAATCTAGCATTCTCTCGGACGGAATTACAAATTTAGCCTCTTCCTTTACTGCGGAAGGCGCAGCAGCGCGAGAGCCGTAGCTACCGCACCGGGAGAGCACGAGAGGCATGTTCATGATTAGAAGGAAGCTAGATTTAGGATTCAGCTAGGGAGAGGGTTAGCTTTTTTAAAAAAAGTCTAGATGTACAAAATCCGAGATAAGAGATAGAAAATTGATCACTTCGAAAAGAAGTAACTATAGTAGTACCAGTACAACCTAGCATGCGTCTAATAACTTCTATGTCATTGCTGACGTGAAATTGGGACCTGAACTGACCTGTAAGTCGTTAAGAAGAAACCAATGTTACCCGAACAGATTTGTTGCGAAAATGACATACGAAAACCTGCCAGCAATCTTGTCGATTAGATATGACAAAGAATTTCAGATCCAATATAAGTGATTCACGATATTCAGCTAATGGGATGATAAAAGCAACCAGTTCTCCATGTATACCGATAAGAGTCGTGAAATCTACTAGTATAGCAAGCACCACAATTAATCTTCTAGAAACAATTGAGCAATTCAACTACCTCTCCAACCCTAGCGAACAGTTTAGGATTAAAACAAAATTTTCATAATATCCTTGTAAACCCAAGGTTAGACTTAGTGTGCACTTTGTAGTACCTGATAAGGAAGTACCAACTATCAAGTATAATAAAAGGCACACGTTTATAGTGCACATTTAGTCATTGAAGCTGCTCATCATTTTAATAGTCTCTATTTACAGAAATTTCATAAGAAACATTTTTTTTTGCAAGAAGACTCCGTATTCCAAATGGACCTTAGTAACCACCATTATCTTCTGTAAGACTGTAACCCCTCATCGAGGTTCTTCTAATGCTATGGTACAGTAGATCACCTGCTATTCCGTAAAAAAAATGTTGCATCTAACTAAGGAACAACAGGTTGGTTACTCTGGAATCTGGATCAGCGATCGACAAGCTTGGGATCACTAGTGTGTGGTGTAGATGTGTAGCATAGTGGAGTATGAGATTAGGACACATGCAGTGCGGCTGCCACAGAGGAAGGGATGCACAGAGAAATATAAAGATATTTACAAAATAGAGTTTCTAACGTCAAAATAAAAAATAATGAGAAACCGAATAATTATGTTGTTTACAATCGAACTTCGGTTGAATTTTATTTACAAATTACTGCAAGAATACTTTGCCTAATGATGCACTATCATCGATCCCAAGCTGTGCAGGACTCTCAACAAGTTGGGATCGGATGGACATGTAGGTTTCCGCCTCACCACATAACAAAAAAGGAAACCATGTAATTAAGCAAGGAACCACGCACACAAGGACACAGATGGATCAATCGTATATTCGTATATAGATAACAGGCATGTACATAAGAAGATATACTACTTACCCGTACAGTATTACCCTGCCACAGTAACAGTGTAACACTAGAACGAGAACGCGTAGTCATGTACACTCGACAAAATTTTACATTCCAAATATCGATCAGAGTATGCATGGGGCATGGCCTCCTGGATCTCAACACTGCCAACAAAAGCCCTCACACCTTTTCACCGAGAATTCGCCGGTCGAATTCTGCAGGGTGAAAAGATCCGTCACGAGCTGCGTAACCGCGACGGTGAATGCGACCTTTTTACGTGGATTCGTCACGCATGTGGAATACCAGGTGACCTTTTCCCCCGTAAAGCGCTCGACGTCCCTACATGCTGGCCAAGGCCAAGAGCTAGTGTGCGTACGTGGGATCCAAAAGTTTAGAAATCTAACCTAAGTGGCCAGGAGCTGAAGATTCACTAAGCTTTTCGGAAGAGCTTCGACCACACACGGATCGGACGACAGGTGTACGGACGTGCATAGCTTTCTCGATCATTGTTGAGCACTCAGCTCAGTGGACTCCTTGTGCTCATGGCGGCCGACGTCCTCGTCGTCGCCCGCGTCCTTGCCGAAGAGCTTCACGGTGTCCTCCAGGCTCTTGCCCATGGTCTCCGGCAGAAAGAAGTACATGAACACCCACCCGGCGGCGGCGATGCAGGCGTAGATGTAGAAGCTCCCGGCGATGGTGATGGAGTTGGAGAGCGAGAGGAAGGACATGGTAGTGGCCCCGCTCATGAGCCGGTTCAGCCCCGTACCGATGGCGGCGGCCTGCGCCCGCAGCCGCAGCGGGTAGATCTCCGAGCAGTACACCCACGCGACGGGGCCCAGCCCCGAGGCGAACGACGCGACGAACGACAGCATCGCCGCGATGCTCACCGCGCCTAGCGCCGTCGCCTCCCCCTCCGGGCGCCGGTCCATCATGAGCAGAGACGTGGACAGCGTGAACAGGAAGATGGCCATCCCGCCGCCGCTGGCGAGGAGCAGCGGCCTCCGGCCGACGCGGTCGAGGAGGAGCGTTGCGACCGGTATGAAAAACGTCTTGCACGCGCCCACCGCCATGGAGGCCCCCAGCGAGTTGGTCTTCGACTTAATGCCGGCCCGCTGGAACACCCGCGGGCTGTACATCACGACGCAGTCGACGCCCGTGGCTTGCTGGATGAACATGAGGCCTAGCCCGGCGATAAGCATGCGGCGCACTGGCCGGGTCGGGTTGATCAGCTCCTTCCACACCCCCTCGCCGTGTGAGCTCTTGTTCGCGCGGGCGATGGCAGCCACGTCGTCGGCGTCGGACGCGTCGTCGGGGATGCCGACGACTTTCTTGATGTCGAGGAGTCGCTCCTCGGCCTCATCGGGCGAGTCGGAGGTCTTCTGGAGGACGCGGCGCGCTTCCTCGATGCGGCCCCGCATGACAAGCCACCTGGGAGACTCCGGCATGGCGAGGACGGCGATGCCGAGGAAGATGGGCGGCACAGCGCCAACGAGGAACATGGCGCGCCAGCTCAGATGGACGGGGAGGCGCGCGAAGGCGAAGTTGGAGACGTAGCCGAGGAGGCCGCCGCTGTTATTGAACACCTCCGGGAAAGAGGTGAGGAAGCCGCGGGCCGAGGTAGGCGCCAGCTCGGCCGTGTACACGGGCGCGATCATGAGCGCGTAGCCGACGCCGATACCGGCCACGAAGCGGCCGACCATGAGGAACGCGTAGTTCGGAGCGAGGCCCATGAGGAGAGCGCCCGTGAAGAAGATGGCGGCCGCGAGCACCATGGTGTACCGCCGGCCCAGCCAGTCGGACGTCAGGCCCGCCGCCAGCGAGCCGAAGATCGAGTAGATGTTGATGACTCCGGCGAGGATCTCGATCTGCGTGTCCGTGAGCTTCATGTCCTCCTTCATGAATATCTGCGCGCCGCTCATCACCGAGATATCTGCTCGCACGCACACGAACACACACAGAAATAGGAAGAACCATCGTTAGCATATATCGATCTCAACCGGTTACATGCTTGCATGCACGTACGATCGGTGGTGATAGAGGTGAAAATGCACGTACGAACGTACCATAACCGAGGAGGACGGAGTTCATGGAGGCGAGAAGGGCGCACGCGAAGGCGTACTTGTTGATGGGAGGCCGCTTCGCCGGCGCCACGGCGACCGGGACGGCGTCCGTGCTCATGGCGCGTCCGGAGCTGATGTGTTGTGTTAATTTGGATGTAACTCCCCGGCAAAGTTAACCGGCCGTGTCCTGGTGTGACGGCCTCTTGCTCAGTTTTCTCGCGCCAGCTCTCTATTATTGTTTGTAATCTAGGTCTCTAGCGAATGAGCGTACCAGCCTCGCTCCAAACTGTTAGGTACGAGAGGTGGTGGTGTGTGGTCTTGCTAATCCTCAGCCCTCTTTTATATACGCGGAGCTGCTGGTGACTGTTCAGAAAAGAAAACTGGAGCAATAAGTGGAAGGGATTTGATAAACATCAACCGGAAAGATTCGATCCAACGGCCCAGTCACTAATGGTCCAAAATTTGTTCGGACATCCGATCCTATGATTTGATCCCCTGATGTATCTAATAGTCCAAAATTTAGATGTTAGTTAAGATAAAAACATCCTGATGATACCTATTTTTGAAATGATCCCCCCCTCTTATCTTTTTTTTTATTTTTTCCCCAAAATGGTTCTCTCATGTGTGTGTGTGTGTTTTTTTTTGCAAAACCAGCCCCCTTCTGTAAGTTTGTAAAAAAAAGTTTGAGCTTGGCTCAATTTAAACTCCAAATGAGCTGAACTCAACGTTAATCCTAACATTGAATAGCTCGTGAGCCCGCTGAGCTTATTCGAGTGGAGCTCGAGTATTTTTTATTGTTGAAAAATAGTTTATATTGAATAGTTTTTTGTTATCGAGCTTACTTAAGCTGAGCTTAAGCCTACTCGAGCTTGAACCGAGCCGAGTTCAAATCTGGATTCAGCTCGAACTCTAACTCGAGCTCAGCTCGTTTACTCTACCCTTCCCCACCACGGAAGGATCAGGAGTTGACACCTGGTACCTTTTGCACTAAGGAACCACAGGAGCTGGATGTGCTGCATACTGTGGCAGCGTGAAAAGCACAAAAGGTGCCTTCTGCAGTGACTAGGGGGCTAATTTTGCAAAAAAATATTGGGAGGACGCCATTTTTGCGATAATAAAAGAGGGGAGGAAGCCAAAACAGTGATCATTTCCAATAAGTGTGCGTTCCTATAACTGTAAATTTTACTATTTTGTTATAGGAAGGTATGTATAGTTCTCTTAATTTGATATGCTCCTCCGTTCAAAGTTTATAAGTCATATTTCTTCTTAACGCACAGACTAAAAAGATATTGAAAATAACTAGATTGCCTCTAATTATTATCACTAAGCACTGTATTCAATGCATACGTGTAGAGAATATGATGTTAAGATGGTTATTTATTACAGGTATATAGGGAACATTATGCTAATTTTGCATCAAAATATGCAATATACCTTATATTTATACATAAGACCATTCAAAAAATATAACTTGTAAACTTGGACGGAGCAAGTACGTAGCATTGCATTTTGGTTGTGAGCTCATGATGCCGCAGATCAATGACCTAATGAAGCATACTACTTATATTAAAGATAGGGGAATGCTACCTTATCATTTCGTGGAGAGGCCCTCTAAAGATTGTGAAATTATGTTCAGGTCCTTATATCGGTTTTTTTGTAAAAAGACCTTCGAAAATTTCAAGATTACGTTTAGCTTCCTTGAGATATTCCAATAAATATCTAAGTAGTCATACCGCCTATTTTGACAAAAAAAATTGTGGTTCCACAAGTTCAAGTCAAAAGGTCCTCACGATTTAAAATAATTGCGTCTAGATACAGATCATACCCTTTTGCTAAAAAAAATCAATGGGTTTTCAAAAAAATCATCGTCACGTGGCATTGCGCGCAAGCGCATTTAGCACATATTAACCCCCGACCGTATGGCGCTGCTGACAGGTGACAAGTCGGCCAGCCATGGCGACGACCTGGTCAATTCTTAGTGGTATACGGCGGGTCAGCACCTCAGTAGCATATGAAAGAAAACCTCCGAGACTGCAACAGACGATTTTGAAAGGGAAACGATGATCCCTAACAGGTTGGCAGTATTCTATACATCCAAGTATTGGTGATTTGGTGTAGTAATTTGGATATCTTAACTGAAAAGGCATCAAGGTTACTCTGTTGATGAATGATGACTATTGATGAGTATAGTTAAAAGCTCACCCGGCCCTGCAATCGAAACGCCTTTGTAGGACAGTTTCTTTCTTTGATCCGCATATGTCCTAACAAGTTCTCCTTGCTCTAAAGCTGAGAGGGAGATATGATCATGCAACGTTGCAACATACTCTGGTGTTTAGGACAAGTGGACAACCACGTTTACTACTGTGCATTCAATGTCCACACATCCCACCATATTATCCTCCCCACTGATCCGTTCTGCAGCATCAACCGCCGGTCCTCACCACTCAGCGCGCAGAAAACCTTCCCATCAGGCTGCCATCGCGCATTTGTTCACTGCGTCAACCCGCCATCACCATGGCATCCTCCGGGCTCCGGCACCACCGTTGCATTAGCATCGATCCTCACACCATCTCGTCGCCTTCAGCGCTAGCGCTACCTTGACTCTCGGTATATCTTGTAGGTAGGAAAGAGATTCAATATAGTCATCTTAGGATTGTAACTTTAGTAGCGGTATTATGGATTATTGAATAAAAAACGATAGTCTAGATTTTTCGTAGTACTTTTCGAAAATACTGTAGCAACTGAAATTGTAGCGACCATTCAGTAGTGCAGCTAAACACCGTTGCATGATCTGAACCGATTTTTGCCTCGATCGGATAGTCGTGACGGCCAGGGTCTAATAAGTTGTAGTCCCGTAAATGATCTCTATCCCTCATAGGTGATTTTTTACTATCTTTAGAAGATACTAAGCAATACATTGAACTAGTATTAAGAGATATTAAAAGTTTAGAAAATAAAGATATCAAAAGATATAATAATTTAAAGATAATTAAATGGTAACTCATGATCCCTCACGATAGTAAAAAAATCTAATCTCATGTACAGGTCATCTAGAGCACCGTCCGTGCTTGTTTGCCACTACAAGTTGATCTTTTTTCCCCTGGTTTTGAGAAAAAAAAATGGCACTTTATCTGCACTTGGTGGTTCTCTGCTACTCTGTACATCATGTACCACTATTAATTCAGTATTTTCATGTGATCGAGACCGTTTTCGGTATTTCCCTTGAGATCGATCGTGCTACAGATTTTCTACTTATAGTCATGTAGACTGCAGTAGCACAGACCTTAGCCTTGGCTTTTAGGGGCCTAGCTAGTCCGGCTCTGCTAGCTACCACCTCTTGTTGTGCTCCGTGAATTGCTCACCACACTAGTCCCTTTGTTTTTTAAAAAAAAAACAGACCGTACAAATAAATTTGTAGAAATAGCCTTTTGGTTCACACCTACAACACCTGAGAATGCATAAACCAAGCTCCCACGGCCTCATAGCGTGCAAGGCGAAGCTCTCGTGCCTGCTCGACCCATGCACTCGCTCACCCACCCCAGCGCAGGCGCCCCCCGCGTGCGTTGCCCTCAAGTCTGGCCGCAATCCGCGTGGGCGGTTTCCCGCACATCACCCCGCCTGTGTGTTCAGTTTCCCGGTCATCACCTTGCCGCCTAGATGCCACTCTTGCCATGCGCAGGAGCTTAGTTCTCGTGCTAGGGACCGGCGTAATAGGCGTGGACCAGAAGGCCATCTCTATAAATCTGTTCATACGGGTTAGTTTTGTAAAAAAACCAAAAAAAGAGGAGAGGTTACTGTAGTAAACAATTCATGCTCTGCTACATCGATCGTGAAAGCTGAGCTAAATTAGACGATATTCGATTGATAATCCAAGAGGTTACATATATAGGCACAAATTTTTCATATCTCAACCACCGGTTTATAGAAACAAGAATCTGGGAGAATAGAAAGGGAGGTCCATGATTGACGTGAACCAAATATAGACTAACAACCAAATAGTCTAACATCCCTCGCAGTCAAAACAGTAGCAAGACGAACGTTGAGACTGGACGAACGGCAGGGGAAGGCAACCGGTCATGCCATGCAGCCGGGACCAAGGCGCCTACGTCATGCATGTAGGAGCCGAGGTGCTCAGGAGCCAACGGCCGAAGACCTGTCTAACATGTCCCCCAGTTTGAGCGTCGGCAAGGGCGACGTTCAAGTTGGATCGAAACTCCATGAAGACACAAGTAGGCAGCCCCTTGGTGAAGATGTTGGCGTACTGCGAAGAGGTCGGAATATGGAGCACACAAACATCACTAGCAGCAACACGCTCTCGAACAAAGTGGATATCTATCTCAACATGCTTAGTGCACTGATGCTGCACCGGGTTTGTCGATAGATAGACCGCACTGATGTTATCACAGTATACCAAAGTGGCACGACGAAGAGGAGTGCGAAGCTCTTGGAGTAATTGGCGCAGCCAACATACTTTGGCAAGCCGGGTCGATGGAGGAAGTGGACTCAATGTGCTCTTCTCCAAGACTTTCGACGAGATGAAGATTCCTCGCCCGAGTTGAAGCGGGCTCGCCACCCTTCCATGGAGTAATTCCCTGAACTTCTCTGCTCCACTCGGCCAAATCACCTTGCCGGTCATGTTTGGAACCAAGGATAATTTCCGGACGGAATACCTTAACTTCGAGGTAGCCGACTTCCAGACGCATATCACGCCATTCAGGCAGCCCTACCGCCAGATTCATGGCCGTGCACATTATACCTACTCATCCTAAAATGCCAGACCAAGGGTATAATCTCTGCTCATGGCGATGTCAAGCTCGCTCGTCTTCGCGACAAAGAAAGTCGCGAGATGGTCAAGCTCGAGATAGAAGATGACAGAAAGAAGATCCGACAGCGGCCGCGCTTCAAGAAGACGAAGGAGATGTACCGGTCAAGAACAAGCCAAGACAAGTTTGAAGCCCGATGAGGGAACCAAGAAGGTAATCCTTGATCCATCCAACTCCAACCGCACGGTTTTGATTGGGGCAGGTCTCTCCGCCAAATAGAGGACGCGTCGTCACCTTCCTTCGACTAACCGACATCTTCGCGGAAACCATCCGACATGCCCGTGTTCCCAGGAGGTGATCGAGCACTTTGAACGTGGACGAAAAGGCCAAACCCATCAAACAAATGGCTCAAGGTTCGCCAAGACAGAAAGAGGCCATCAAGGAGGAAATCACGGTCAAGTAGCGAAGAAGTTTCATAAAAGAAGTGTACCATCCTCGACCGTCGGGCCGCGAACCCAAAGACTTGTTCGCAAAAGAATAAAAGTCGGGCGATGCGCTGATTATACCGATCTCAACAAGGCTTGCCCGAAGATCCTTTCGGGTTGCCTCAGATGACCAGTGGTAGATTCCACGGGCCGTCAGAACTCCTCGCTCGATGCCTACTCGGGGATATCACCAGATCAAAGCTAAAGAAGAAGATTGCATCAAGACCTCATTCATCACTCCGTTCGGAGCCTTTTGCTACGTCACAATGCCATTCGGCTTAAAGAACGCTGGCGCGACTTACCAACGCGCAATTCAGCGGTGTTTTCATTCTCAGATCGGGCGCAATGTGGAAGCATACGTTGATGACGTTGTCGCCAAATCTCGCAAAGGAAGACCTAATATCCGACTTAGCCGAAACTTTGAAAGCCTAAGGGCCTACAAAATGAAACTCAACCCTAAAAATGCGCTTCGAGTCCCGCTCGAAATTACTAGGATTCATTGTTTCACAACGAGGCATCGAGGCAAACCTGAGAAAATCAATACAATCTCAAGATGAAGCCTCCACCAATCGTAAAGACGCCCAAAAGCTCATCGATGCATGGTGGCACTCGGCAGATTCATCTCCGACCGTCGCGGATGCCTTTTTTCAAACTTCTCAAGAAGCAAGGTAATTTTCAATGGACCATCAAGCACAAGAAGCCTTCAAGAATTGAAGACGCTCGCTATCTCCACCGTGGCCGTTCCCCAATATCGAAGAACTCCTTTTGCTTTACATCGCCGCAACAACTCATGTAGTCGGGCAAGCAATTGTAGTAGAGCGAAGGAAGAAGGGCACCTCCGTAAAGTACAGAGACTGCTCTTACTACACGAGGTATTGGGAGAGTCCAAGGCACGCTATCCACAAGTACGTAAACTACTATACGCCGTGTTGCTTGCCTCCCAAACTCAAGCACTACTTCCAAGAGCATTCAATCACGGTGGTTACCACTTTTTCCGCCGGGACATACTTCACAACCGGAGGCCACGGAGGATCGCAAATGGGCTGTCGAGCTTGGAGCCTTCAAGTATCCTTCAGCCACTGGACGGCAAGAAAATCTCAAGTACTTGCCGATTTCACCGCCGAATGGATAGAGTCGCAATCACCAACAAACGTTGAAGAGCCGAATATTGGACAATGTACTTCGACGGATCTCTCATGCTCAAGGGCGCAGAGCAGCGTGGTCCTCATCTCTCCAACAACAGTGAGCGCTTAAAATACGCCTTGCGATTCACTTCCCAAAGATTCTAACAACGCCGCCGAAAGTGAAGCACTCATCCACGGACCAGACGCGATATCTCTCCGGTATTCGACGGCTAACAATTCGAGGCGACTCCATGTTGGTGATCAATCGTGTCCAAAAGATTGGTCATGTGTCGAGGACATCATGACGGATACCGCTAGGAGGTACTAAGCTTGAAGACAAGTTTGACGAGCCGAGCTCATTCATGTGCTCCGCCGTGACAACGGAAGCTGATGAATTGGCAAAATTGGCTCCACTCGGGCCCATCGCACGACCGCCGGGTTTTGTTGAGGAAATCTACAAACCCCAGAAGCCAAAAGGTGAGCGAGAAAAGTCGAAGAGAGATCTAACGAAGAGGAGGTCCTAGTCATCGCCATGCATCGATGGCTCTTTTCTCAATTACCTATTAAAAGACGAACTTCCGTAAGACCCATCAGGCAGTAGCGCATCTCGTGGCGCAGTTAAGAGTTACGTGTGGTAGGAGAAGAGTTATTTAAAAAAGTGCCTCCGAGTTCTAAGGCGATGCATATCGCCAAGAAGAAAGCAATTACTCGTGAAATCCACTCGAATTTGTGGGCATCACGCGGCAAAGCACATTGGTGGGCAAGGCATATCGACAAGGTTTCTTCCGCCGATCGCTGCGACGCACGCAGACATCGTCAACTTGTGAAGGCCGCCGCTTCGCCGCCAAATACACGCATTTCCGTAAACCGCAAACAATTCCAATCACTTGGCCATTTGCGGTCTGGGGCTCGACATGGTCGCCCATTGAAGAAGGCTCAAGGCGGCTTCACCCACCTCTTTGTTGTCAGAGATAAATTCACTAAGTGGATAGAAGCAAAACCGGTGGCTACAATCACAATGCCAAGGCCAAAGAATTCTTCCAAGAAATCGTGGTAAGATTTGGCGCACCAAACAGATTATCACGGACAATGGAACCCGCCCGAGGAGAAGACTTTCAAGATCGTGCGATGAGCTCAAGATCAAAATTTGCTTCGCCCGTGGCTCATCCGAAAAGCAACGGCAGTGGAAAGGGCAAACAAGATGGTGCCGCAAGGCCTAAAGGCACGAATCTTTGACCGCCTGTTACACGCCACCCGACAGGAAAGAATCTGCTGTCAAGACTGGGGCGAGAACCACCCCCAGCCAGATCCATCGGGCAACCCTTCTTCGGGTCTACTACGAGGCGGTCCTACTCTACAGATTGACTTTGATCCCCGTCCGGAGCTTCAAGGAGGACGAGTCAAGAAAGTTGGATCGAAACTCCATGAAGATACAAGTAGGCAGCCTCTTGGTGAAGATGTCGGCGTACTGTGAAGAGGTCGGAACATGGAGCACACAAACATCACCAGCAGCAACATGCTCCCGAACAAAGTGGATATCTATCTCAACATGCTTAGTGCACTAATGCTGCACCGGGTTTGTCGATAGATAGACCGCACTGATGTTATCACAGTATACCAAAGTGGCACGACGAAGAGGAGTGCGAAGCTCTTGGAGTAATTGGCGCAACCAACATACTTCGACAACACATTGCCAATAGTCCGATATTCGGCCTTGGCGTTGGAGTGGGACACTGTGTTCTGGTACTTGGAGGACCAGGAGACAAGCTTGTCACCAAGGAACATAGCATAGCCCGAACTGGACTTGCGTGTGCCGGGGCAACCGGCCCATTCAACGTCAGAGTACACAATGAGATTTGTTGGCGCAGAAGGATGAAGAACAAGACCGTGATCAATGGTGCCGTGGAGATACCGAAGAATACTCTTCACTGCTGTGAGATGAGGTTCCCGAGGATCATGCATATGAAGACAAACCTGCTGGACAGTATTGGAAATATCTGGGCGGTTGAAGGTGAGGTACTGAAGGGCACCGGCAAGACTGCGGTACTGTGTTGGGTCATTGACAGGAGGACCAGCATCAGAGAAAACCTTGGGATGAGTATCAACAGGCGTACTGTAGGGCTTGCAATCCACCATACCGGCATGTTCCAGAATATTCAACATGTACTGGTGCTGAGACAAGAATAGACTACCACCACGACGTTGAACTGAGATTCCTAGAAAATGATGAAGTGCGTCCATATCCTTCATAGAGAACTCCCGCTGCATAGCATCAATTGTGTAGCGAAGAACAACAACTGAAGATGCAATCAGAACAATATCATCCATGTATAGGAGTAAATAAATAGTGTCTGCGTCCCGTTGATAAATGAAAAATGAAGTGTCAGACTTGGCCTCGATAAATTCAAGAGTCAAAAGATGGGAGGCAAAACGACTGTACCATGCACGGACGCCTATTTAAGGCCATAAAGTGACTTGTTCAGACAACACACGAAATCGGGGCGGGAGGAATCCATGAAGCCAGTAGGCTGGGAGCAATATACTGTCTCAGTTAGTGTGCTATGAAAAAAGCATTCTTGACGTCCAACTGATGAATCAACCACTATCGTGCGAGAACCAGGTATAGAACAGTGCGGACTGTGGCAGGTTTTACAACCGGACTGAAGGTCTCATCATAATCAATACTTAGACACTGTGTGAAACCACGAAGAACCCAACGTGCTTTATATCTGTCGAGAGTGCCATCAGCCTTGAATTTGTGCTGAAAAATCCATTGGCCAGTGACCACGTTTACCTGGAGGGCGAGGGATGAGGTCCCAGGTGGCGTTGTCCCGGAGAGCAGCAAACTCTTCCTCCATAGCACTTCACCAATTGGGATTAGCAAGCATGGACTGGTACGTCTTGGGATCGGTGAGAGGACGGTGGCCTGCAAGTTGAGGTGGTGCATAGGCTGCCAAAAGCCTTGTTTGCCACGAGTCACCGTAACGTGGCTGTTGGTGACAGGAGCGATTGGCATAGCACCGAGAGGCACAGTCGTGGACTTGCGTGGCACGGGTGTGCCGCGTGGGTGTGGGCAAGGCCGCATGTGGTGCAAGGGAACCAGTCGGGTCGACCGTGCATGGCGCTGGTTTGGTCGACGTCGAAGGTGCTGCTGAAGAAGTTGTGTGTGGCGCAGCCTGGCCCGCAGCGCGAGGAGGGGCTGCAAGTGCTAGGGAGGTACGCACGGCCACTGTGGTTGCGGCACCAGAGGAGGTGCACAATGGGGCCAGTGGGGGCACATCGCCAGATGCGGCACCGGATGGCGTAGGAACTGAAGCCAAAGGAGCACCTGCACAGGAGATTAAGTGGGACGGCCCAATGGGAGCCGACACGGTTCCAAACTCAGACAAAAAAATCAAAGTCAGTAGCGAGGGTGAATTCGACTCAGCAAAGGGAAAGGATGTCTCATCAAACATGACATGACGAGAAATAATGACCCGGTTTGTCGATGGATTAAGACACCGGTAACCTTTGTGATTAGAAGAGTAGCCAAGGAAGACACATAACGCAGAGCGAGGTGCGAGTTTGTGGGGAGCTATGGCAGACAAGTTGGGATAACACTTGCAACTGAAAATGCAAAGGTGGTCATAGGAGGGATGTACACCATATAAGATGAAGAACGGTGGAAGAATCAAACGTCTTGGTTGGAAGCCGGTTAAGAAGGAGGATGGCGGTGTGGAGAGCCTCAACCCAAAAACCCAAAAATAGGGAGGGAGCGATGTCTGAAATAAGAGTGAGCGTATAATATTGTTAACAACACGAATAATACGCTCAGCCTTACCGTTCTATTGAGAGGTGTATGGACACGACATGCGAAAGTGAACGCCATGGACCATGTATGAAAAAGAAAGTGCGAGCGGATGAGTTATCGAACTCGGAACCATTGTCACATTGGACAGTCTTGATTGTTATGCCGAATTGAGTAGCCACGAAAAAGAAGAAATTAGAAATAGTGTTGGAAGTGTCGGACTTAAGACGCAAAAGAAACGTCCAAAGAAAATGGGAGCAATCATCAAGAATGAATAGATAATATTTATAACCCGATACACTAATGACAGGGGATGTCTAACGATCACAATGCACTAAATCAAAAATGTTTAAAGTTCTAGATGGAGATGCGACAATCGGCAAGCAAACGTGATGACCAAGCTGATATGCATGATAAATAGCATCACTAGCACTTTTATTACATGATATGGCAGAGATAGATGCAAGCTTAGAAAGCATGTCGTGACCGAGATGGCCAAGGTGCCGATGCCAGAGGGCGGTAGGGACACTAGCAACAAAAACACACAGAGGGGCGACGGACTGCGGCAAGTGCAAAGGATAAAGGGGACCGGAGCTATTGCACCTAACGATCATGTTTCAGGACTTGAGATCCTTTACAGAAAGGCCAAAGGGGTCAAACTCAGCAGAGTAATTGTTGTCGGTAGTGAACTGGCGAACAATCAGATCCTTAATAATGTTCAGAGCGACTAGAACATTATTAAGATGAAGATGACTATGAAGATTAGTGAAGCCATGGAAGTAACGGGCAGCAATAACCCATTACCGACAATGATTGATGAAGGAGTAAAAGATTTAGGCGGGAAGGAGGATGACAAGTTACCGACATCGGAAGTCATGTGCGAGGAAGCCCCGGAGTTCATGTACCAGTCCGTGGTCGGTGGTGGCGTCAGCGTCATAGTGTTGAATGCGTTTGCTAGAGACGTTTGATCCCAAGTCCCAGGCCCGGACATGGGAGTCCAGGCGGGAGGAGCGTGCACCGATGGAGGAACCTGTGACACCAACGAGTAGTGGGTAGGCACCGTCATTGAAGCGGCGAGTATGCCACCATGGCGTGGGGCATGGGCGCATCATCGCGGCGATCGCGCGCCTGCTCTCGGGCAGCGAGCATCGGCGCCTGCGTGATCCGAGCCACATTTGGATGGTGCACGTCCATGGGTTGTAGAAGGAAGGCCACCCGGACGAACGACAGTGAAGCTAGATTTGCCGCCCCCCGTTATTGTGGCGTCGTTGACGGTTAGCACTGCTTGACCCACCGGAGGAGCCAATTCCACCATGCATTGCAGCAGGAGGCGCCATGGAGCGGTCGCCGAGGCGGCAACCTGGGCGTTAACAGGCTGAGCGCCCCCTTTTGCACCAGATGGGGCGGTGGCGAGGACGACAGTCGTCGACTGCTAGGAAGGGGGTGATGCCATTTCGAGTTCCTCGAGAAGGAGGAGAGCCGACATGTACGCGAACTTCTAGTTCAACCCGCGCAAAATTGCGAGAACAAGAGTGCAGTCAAGGACAAGCTCGTCGAGGGCGCTTAGAGCGTCGGCCATGCTCTTCAAGTGGCGTCAGTAGTTCGAGATGGTGAGGTCGCCCTGGACGAAGGCACGAAACTCGACATCAAGGTGTAGCGCGCATCTCCCGGTTGTCGATGAATTGCCCCTCAAGCGCTTGCCAGACAGCATGTGTGGTGACGTCATTCTCCATGACGATCTCGCAGAGGTCAGGGGTGATTGTGCCGTATAGCCACTCGAGAACGACACAATCCATGCGACACCAGTCGGCGGAGTCACGGCGAACGACGTTGGAGAGGACGTGGGAAGTCAGCGAGTACTTGCCTAACGTGATGAGAAACCGGCCGCCACATTTATTGTAGTTTAGCGAGCCGAGGTCAAGAACGATGGGCACCAGCACGCGGATTTGCTGGACGGCGATCGTCTGGGCGTGAAGATTAGCGATGACGGCGGCTTCATGGAGGACTAGTGCCCGGCGACGTCATCATCATGGGCATCGCCCTCCTCACGGTCGTGGGCGGCGGCTCCTCACGGTCACGGGCTTCAACGGCCTCGCATTCACTGGCGGCGATGGCGACATGGGTGATGTCATCGTCAGCCATAGCTAGGATGAAGCGAAAGTGTGTGGTCGCAGGATGCGAACACAGATCGTGATACTATGAAAGCTGAGCTAAATCAGACGATATTCGATTGATAACCAAAGGGGTTACATATATATACACAAACTTTTTATATCTTAACTACCGGTTTATAGAAACAAGAATCCAAAAAAATAGAAAAAAAAGACCTATAGTTAACATAAACCAAATATAGACTAACAACCAAGTACAGTCTAACGGGTCGATCGATCTATCCATCACAAACTCGTACGTCCAAGTGCAATCTTCACGCCTTTATTGTGTCCATACCGAGTGATCAGGATGTGCGCAGAAATCCGATCAAATTACGTGTGCCCATTGCCCACACGGTTCTCCATGGAACGCGTGACTCCCAGCAGCGCCACGTTCTGTTTGGTTGAGCGGCTCTGCGTGGCCAGGCCCGCGAGCGCGAGCGCATACATTTAGTTGCCTGTTTCGCATGCGCATGACCAGGCCCGGCCGATGCAACGCGCGTGACCAGCTCGCAAAAATCCTGCATGCGCGGAAACGCGGGGAGCGACCGTTTCGAGCGGGCCTGTTTCAGGCGAGCCTGCATACGCGTGATCACGGAACCAAACAGCGCTGGTAATACCATCTGTGAGATCGCTCTAGCGGCTGCATTCGATCATCAATGGACATCCAGCGACTTATTCCCTCCGGTTACCACCACGGTTAATCGCTCGCTTAATTTCTCAAATGCAAATTAATCGAAGTGATTGGCACCAACAAATAGTCTTTGTCCATCATTCATCAACATGAGCTAAAACCTAGCTACTGGTATATACATATGAAGCTTTCCATCGCTATAGTAAACCTGTCAAAGAATTCAATCAACTCAATACTGCCAGGTATTGTTTGTGACGCAATCACCGGCCCTGTGTGGTCGGAGACGACCGTGCTCAAAACTGGTGGAAGAAAGAGGCTGCGAACAGAAGACAAAGTGGTCCACGGAAAGCGCAGCGACGCGTGTGTGGCGTTTAGCCTCGTCTGTGTCAGTTACTGTGGACTTCCCGTGCCGAGCGAAAGGGACGCGACGGCCCGGCCGACCAGAGAAGGGACCCCGCCCAATACCGTCCATTTGCGAATCGTGAATCGTGATGCATGCTTGGCTCTTATTCCGTTGCTTTTACTCCTGTTCTTTTCACCGGGATTTCGACAGATTGCGATAACATGACCAATCGATCGATCAGATCGTACGCAGCTAGCTGCACCAGTTACTGCCTCGCAGAAACGCAGACTCTTTCCGCTGAATTTTTAGGTTACCTATTTATCCGGTTGCTTCAAGAGTCTAGATAGCTAGTGAGCTCGCACCTATCCTGTCTGACGTCTTGGGCCAAGGACTAGAAATTTTTTGATTCGTTGGGCCTACCACTAAGTCTGCACCCGTTGCTCCCTTACACGTAGTCACCGAGTTCACTATCAGCATCAGCTTTTCCAAGCTAGTACTACATTGAATCCATTACAATTAGCAGGTGTATTAAATTTTGCTACCCGATGTTTCAGCTTTACCACCATCTTACTCCAACTCCACCCACAATATAGTGTAGCTTTTTTTCTTCTTCTTCTTTTTCTAGCGTGTCCAAGGATGCATGCAGCTCTGCAGCAATCATCTTATCTTACTCAAGGAACCTTTGTTATCTGATGATACTCCTCTTGCATCATCGTGCATAGTTAATCTACTCAGGAACACGGCCCTATTTCACCATGGTTCTCTTCTCTGCTCGTGAGTAGGCTGATGACCGACGAGGACGCCAACGAGGCATATGCTGATCTTTTCTGCTGATCAAGAACAGGGAGCAGAGCACCATCCAAAATATCTTGGAGGATTGCCTGTACGGCTGTACAGTGTCACTACATGGGAGCTGGAATGAGGAGGACAGGGAACCACCGATCGAGTAAAAAGATTCAGAAAGATTAGCTGGAACTGGACAGAACAGTAACGTTCTTTTCCTTTTTTTGTAGAAGCACAGTAAAATCTTTTCATTTTTGGGGAAGCACAGTTAACTTCTTTTCATTGGGGGCTAAGAAATGATTGGCGGGCCAGAGCAGTAAACTTATTTTCTCTGGGGATAGAACCGTTCCAATTTTTAACCGATTTGGCAGATCAACTGTGCCCGGCTTTATGCTACACTATTATTTAGGATGCCTGATTGGTGTAACAACAAAGCTTGCATAGCTGATAGGCTTGAGAGCTAGGATGGTACTACTAGGACCCTGAATCCCAACTACAATGATACGATCAACCTTTTAACTAAGAACGCATCTTAATCAGTAGAGATCGATGAGTGCAGGATTCACTCCAGAGTCCAGACCCATATCTATTGTGTTGTACGTAATGCGCACCTCGAGGATGACAATTGAGGACCTGCCTAGCCTTGATGGAGGCTAAAGAGCAAAAGTGCATCTGCCACGAAGAATTTTTTTTAAAATAATATATTTTTTATTTAGAATTTTAAAAATATACTACGAAAAAAAAATTACAGAAATATACCTCTGTCGCCCGGCTAAATAGAAAAAATAAACGGGCGACAGGAGGCCACGTCACCCCCGGCCTCCTGTCGCCCGATGAAATGGCGACAGGGGCTAATTCAACCCCTAAGTGGCCACGTGTGCCCCTGTCGTCATTTTATCGGGCGACAGGCGTCAATTTTAACCTCTGTCACCATTTCATTAGGCGACAGGGGCTAATTTGATTCCTTTCGCCCATGAAAGGGCGACAGGAATGAAATTAGCCCCTGTCGCCAATTCATTGGGCGACAGGAGGCTGGGGGTGATGTGGCCTTCTGTCGCCCGTTTATTTTTGCTATTTAGCCCTCTGTCGCCCATCCAACGAGCTGAAGGGGTATATTTCTGTAATTTTTTTATTTCTATGGTATATTTTTGAAATTCTGAATAAAAAAATATTATTTAAAAAAATCCTGCCACGAATTCCTGCTTCACGTGGATTAACTTTATTAGAGATCTGCTAGTGCTCTCTACATATTTCAGAACACTTTCATAAGGTGCCGAACTTGGTCGTGTGCCCCTCAAAACTGGAGATCTATCCTTTTTAGCTTGCGGTGGATATAGAATCATTAAAGGCGACTTTAAGGCATAAAAAGTCTGCAAAGACAGGATAGATTTATCTTCTGCATGGTTTTGCAAGGGAAAGGAGTTGGCTCATTCAACATCCTTTCTTTGACTAGGCACCTTGGCCAGGCCTTTCTTGGCATGCTGCAACAAGCGCTTATCAAAGATCAATCGAACTGCAATGCTTGAGTTCAATACTACTTGTAGCAATGTGTAGGATCGAGACGCACTAAGAGGGGGTGAATTGGTGCAAACTAACTCCTAAAACTAATTTTTTATGTTTTTATTAATTCTGAAAATTAACAAAATAATGACTAAATTAATCAAATCAATCTAGAAGAATTAATCAAATACTATGGAAAAAAACTAGATTAAACATGCATTTTAGAGAGCAATTATACGTAAACATAAATTAATAGATCGGAATTCATACTCATTGATTTTCATCAAAGAACACGTATATAGATCTCTTTACACGAAAGCATACCCTGAAGTGATCTTCCAAAATTTTCTTCAATTAAGCTTCTCAGAGGAAATCTTTGCTACTGTGCTGCTACTAATACACGTATACCATGGACACCTCCATGTCGCCCCATTGACCGAAGTGTTCCTACTTCAATCAGCAACCGCGCGCCACGTCTCCTGCTTCTTCGAGATTCGAGATCACCGTGTTTTTCCTTTTTCCCTGTGCCGCCTACTGCTGCTCTCTGTTTTTCTTCGATTCGCAGCTCAGCTTTTCTTCCGTGCGGCTCTCGTTTTATTCTACGCGAGAGAGCCCGTCCTTCGACTCGGATACGGCTTCATCCTTCGCGTGGTGCTCGACGTCGACTCGGACGCGGAATCCGGCCGGCCCAAGGAAACAGAGGTTCAGTACAAACTGAACTCTTGACAAAAACCATAACTCTGAACCGAGCTAGATTATCTAGCCAACAACGCTGACACACGCTAAGGCCGACCTGCCGCCCTCGCGTGACTAGCTCGCCTGCACGACCCGTTGGTCATCATACGGCGACGTCCGTCTACGTAGACCTCTACGCATCTCATCTCACTGCACATGCATCATTCGCGTCTTGCGCGCCTCCACCACTCTCGCGACCTCGCGTGCCACTGCACCTCTGCGACCTCGCGTCTTTGCGCTGCACCTCTGCGACCTTCGCGTGTGCTTCTCTCGGACTACGCGCCACTGCGCGATTCTCCTCGACCTGCGATTATGTCGTCGCTTCGTCGCATCATATAACCAAATGCAACGTGCATCTCAAGGCGTCCTGCGTTGCACTTCACATTACTCATACTGCATCTCCTGTCACAAATAAAACACACTCTCGCAGTACCTTATTTCATAATAAATATTATTGTCACATAAATCATCACACATATATTAAATTGTTGTCAAATTAATCATCACAATATAAATTTCGCAAATGGAACTAACACAATGCTTTTTGCAACGGAAAGGAGTTGGTTCATTCAACATCCTTTCTTTGACTAGGCACCTTGGCAAGGCCTTTCTTGGCATGCTGCAACCAGCGCTTATCAAAGATCAATCGAACTGCAATGCTTGAGTTCAATACTACTTGTAGCAATGCTCATGAGCCATGACGACATAATAGCTCATGAGATACTCGAGTTATACTTTGCAGCTCCATGATTTGGAGTCCCTGGATAGTGGATACCAACCAAGAGACAACATAATTTTGTCAGTACTGCAGAGCGCAGAGTTTATCAGATGTGACTTGCTGTACTGTGCATGGACGGCTGCAAAAGCCATAAGAAATCGTCACTTAGCGTATGACTTTTATTGCAAATTTAATCTTTTGTAAATGTAATTGTAAAAATAGTATTATCCTCGATCGTGAAAGCGTTAAAACTGACATGTGTTCCTTTCTATGCCCTTTACCATGAAAACGATTACTTCTCTTCTAGCGGTAGGGGAGCACAGAAGATGACACGTGTCAGTTTTTTGGCACTTCCACGGTTAGGGATAGTGCTATTTTTGTAACTAGCAGATTTACCCGCACAACTGCGTATCTAAATATTATGATATAATTATCTTTGATATACAACTCAACTTCTAATTATTGAAATATAATTATATTTGTTATATAACTCTATTTATATATAATTAATCTGCATCATTATAAACTAGTCCTATCAAAATAAGTGGTGGAGATCCTTTCAATGATTGAAATAGCATTATATTTGTTATAGATGATTAATCTGCATCATTATAATCTGGTCCCATCAAGATAAGTGGTGGAGATCTTTTTCTTTTTCTTCGATTAATATGAGAATTTCTAGAATTTATAATTATTGTGAAATTTTCTTGTCTTTAAAACAAATGAGATGTCTTGATATCACTAGTTGTTTTTATATATATAGATTATGTTCGGAATGAGACCAAATCTAAAAATAAAGAAAAAGTGATGATTTCAAGCTATGTGTCCGAAAGCCAGTTCTGAACTTCTGATTGCTTATCGATTTTGCTCATTTGCTCACGTTTTGCACTCCTCTGATCCTTTTGCAAGGACGTATGCAGTCATGGAGCATTACGCCTTTTACGCAGATAAGTGTTCGCTTTGTTAAATATATACGAATGTGCTTGTGGTGTTCGGTAAAGAAACCGTGTCTCAAGTCTGCACTGCAATTGGGCCTCAAAAACAAACAAAAAAAACGTACATGATTGCAGAGCTGCCTTTATCTCGTTATCCCTGCAAATCTGAAGTAAGCAAATCTAAGGGACGCACATTGATTCATACAAGCTATGCCTGTGATACCTATCCTTCTGATCCCAGTACGCAGTGATCAAATCCAGCACAAATATTTTACGGTATCATTAGTGCAGGAAAAAGCAGATGATGGCTTGGAGATCAATCCAAAAGTTTGAGCTCGCAGCTGCCTCTCGATCCCATGAACCGACCGAGCTCGACACGTGTGAGTGGTCACCATTAGCACTGTTCCAAGGCGATCGTACGACGGAATGCGCCTCGGCACCAATAATGCCGGAGCCCGCAATTACGCGTCATCAGATCACGGCATTATGCGAATATTGACATGATATCCCCTGCGGTAATGCTAGGTATCGGACGTCCTAACACTCAGAATATTTTTTCACGCCTGACAACATTTTTCTACCAACGCGCAACATTTCTTCGACAAACAATGAAATTTGCTACAAAAAGATATCGCGTTGCTCAAAAAAGCGTCGCCAGAATAAACGCTGACGATAAAAAAATATTTCGCGGGTGTCAAAAAAAACAAAAAATCGGATATCCGACTGGTAGTACGCGCCTATCCCCTGACCCCTGCTAATCCTCCCCCGGTTCATCCTATCCTGCCGTGGAAAGGAGCCTAAAGTTGATTGATTAGGAGATCGACGAAATAAGCGGACACTCCGCGTGCGCTACCTAGCCCTTTCAGCCCGCCCGCCCCCGGGCGGGATTAAAAAGAAAAGAATCACCCACAGCCCACCCACTAACGTCAATCAGCCGTTGCAATCGATCAGTTCGCACATCTCCGGAGCTCTGGTTGAGTTGGAGGTGGGCAAACGCTGCCAGCTGACAGCGATCGCCTGGCGGAGTGGCTCCTGCACCGAGCCAAAGGCGCCATTGGGCGTGAGCACGGTGTTTGGTGAAAGACGGTTAAAAAGGATTGGCCGCCCTGTGCGACGTGAACGCGTGCTACCTTAGAGCAACTCCAACCCAAACCCCTATATTTCCTCCCTAAATCACTCATTTAGGGGTGGTATAAAAATTAGGGGTACTCTATATCAAATTTGTCTCCAACCCACACTCCCTATTACTCACCCCTATTATTTATCTAAACATTATTATTACTTTGCACCTATGAATTATTATTTTAAAATGAATAAAAAAGTGCCAAAGAAAATAATAGGAGCAAAGAGAAGCCCCCTAGATGTAGGGGTGAGAGAGTACCTCCCTAAAATAGGAGCTTGTAATAGGGGTTGGGTTGGAGTTTAAATTTTCTCAAGTCTCCTTATAATTTAGGATAGGAAGAGGTTTAGGGGGTGGGTTGGAGTTGCTCTTAGCTCCTGCCCCCCTGCCCCCGCCCGTGTGTAACTTCTGTTCCATCGGTTCTCGAAAAGAAAGGGTAAAAGTTGTATCATTATTGACCAACAAGTGAGCCGAGTGCTTCCCCTGATTAGTAGCGATAAAATGCAAGCTTCCGGGGGACTAGCAGGTATTATCGTTGCAATGGAAACTTAAATTTTACATAAATAATAATATTTCTCTTTAATACATAAAACAAATCAATAAATCAAAAGATGGTGATCCAGCCTGCTCCTCTCTGATCATGGAGCTAGATCTAGTGTGATATGGCTGCACCGCCATGTTTCCTCTCATTGCCTGCCTCTCTTCGGCCACAACCCTCAATAGCCGTGTACTTGGCTCTACCGCTAGTCAAAGAGCATTGTCATGACCTCCTCCCCAACCACTTCAACTCACCTAGCGTGAGTGCATAGAGAAAGAGAGTGAGAGATGGTGGAGTCTGGTTCTCAGATAGAGAGGTGTTGGAGTCTGATTCTCAGAGAAAGACAAAGATGGAGTCTAGTTCTTAGAGAGAGAGGAGACGGAAGAGTTTGGTTCTCAGTGTTTGCATAAGGTAGACATTGATGAGTGTTTAGGAAATAGACCCGAGTAGCAGCGATGTCTATATTGAACGGTGGAGACTTATCCCGTTGGGTTAGTATCAAACAAAACACCAACGAAAATTTAGAAATGCAATCGATGTAGTAGCCTTTTGTAAGACACATCCTCATATCTAGCTTGTCAAGTAAAGGAAAGGGCACTTTCATTTCAGCTTCTGGATTATAGATTCTGAATTATATATTGACGAGGGCTGGAAGACCCTTGGCCGGTCAGCACACGGTCAACGGAGCTCCCTAGCTCGGCTACTTCAACCACGACCTGGACCGTTTTGAGCCGCGCGCCTAGAGCACGTGCGGCCTCGAGGTCGGGCCCCGCACGACCTTGAGCTCGAGCTGGCTCTTGTTCGGACGACGTCCCCTGGAAAACCGGAACGTGCGTTTACTCGGCGGTTACCAAGGTGTGGGATCGTGGGCGAGGCAGCGTCTTGCGCTGGCGTCCGGACGGTTATAGCCAGTCATCAACACGCATGAAGACCACTACCCCGGGAATCTCTCCCGTCCGTTACAGGCAGGGAGGATATAAGGCTAAGGATGACGCAACCTGAGGGACACGCCGCACCAGAATTCGAGTATTAGACATCGTCATTGTTGAGCTTGAGCTGTAACACACCCCTGTACTCGAGAATAGCAAAGATCACCGCCGCAAGGCAACTGGAGTAGAGCTATTACCTTCATAGGGGCTCAAACCAGTATAAATCCCCGTGTCACGCTCATTGTCGCCTTGCTCCGACCACCAGCACGTCAAATCCGTTCCTCCGTTGAGCAAAGCTCAGCTCGGGTCCCTAGTATCACTAACCCCCTTTTCATTTCTGCGGTTGGCGATCCCGATCGTCGACATATATAAAAGAAGCTGCTTTTGATTGTGGGAGAATCGGGTCGGGTCAACTGCGACTTCTAGGTTCCAGACCAGGGCAATGAGAATTAGCAAGAATCAGCTAGAATAAGGTTTCAGCCGGATTCTGATTCTGTGTAGAGGGCAGCTTCTGATTGTAGGAGAAGTTGTCCAGAATCATCTCGTTCGACAGACAATCTGCTTTTTTTTAAAGCAGAAGCTGAAACAAAAGGGGTCAAAGTAAGCATACTCTACAAAATGGGTTAAAAAAGCTACGAGAGATGCTTCCATGTTTTTCTTTTTAATAGTTGCATAAATATTAAAGCATGAATGAAAAGTATATGATAATTACTTACCCTTCGTTTGCTTTAAGATTTATGAACTTGTATTGGAAGGAAAACACTGAAGCACTGCTCAAAAGTTAAACATCATAAATCAGTTGTATATTACATATAAGAGATGTCAAAAGATTTAGTAACTTGCTTATAACTTATCTATGAAAGAGGAAGAAATTGGAGAGCAACCAATCTAGCCACGTGTCGCTTTTTTGCGAAAAGACCTTCCGTAAATTTTAAAATTACGTTTAGGTCCTTTAACTGGTTATTTTGCGAAAAAAGGCTCCATAGTCTGTATATTTGTGGACGGGTCCTCCGTTGGGTAGTTTTGAAAAAAACAAAAATTACATCCAGGTCCTTGTATTGGTTATTTTGCATAAAGGACCCTCCGTAAATTTTAAAATTATGTTTAGTCCTCTAACCAGTTATTTTGTGAAAAAAGGTTCCGTAGTCTATGTATTCGTGGACAGGTCCTCTGCTTGGTAATTTTTAAAAAATAAAAATTACATCCGAGTCCTTCTATCTGCTATTTTGCATAAAGGACCCTATGGTTTCGTCTATTCGCAGATGGGTCCTCTATCGGTTCTTTTTGCAAATAAAAAAGGTCCCCGTGGTAACGCAAATTCACCATCGGCTCCTAGCCAACCTGTTTTTTTTTACAAAACCGTCTAAAAAAGGAAGTTATGTTAAGACCTCCTTCCTTTCTTTTTTCAAAAAGAACCAACGAACCAAATTTCGCACCGAGCGGCGCAGCACGAGCTTGGGAGGATTCGGGCGCAATGAGGCCGTCCACGTCACCGGTTTTCCCAAAAACTCCCTGCAAAATCGGAGATTACAAACGGGTCCTTCCACGGTATTTAGAAATCGCGAACGGGTCCTTCTACAGGTTATTTTGCAAAAAAGACCCTGCAGTCCAGCTCTTTTGACCCAGGAGATTTAAACAAAATTGAAATCATGAATAGGTTCTTCCACCGATTATTTTGCGTAAAGGATCCCGTAGTTTCACAAATTCGACGCGGTTGCCGGTTCTTTCGGTCCGGAAGATTTTAAAAAAATTGGGATCACGAGCAGGTCTTTCCGCTGGTTATTTTGAAAAAGAAAAGGTTATTTTGACCTGAAAGATTTAAAAAAAATTAGATCGTAAATAGGTCCTTCCACCAGTTATTTTAAAAAAAAAGACCTATAGTTTCGCAAATTCAGTTTACAAAAAAACTCAGACCAAATTTTTTCGCGCATTCAGTGTTTATAGTATTGCGTTATTGATTCCTATAGGCATAGCTAACGCCAACGACGCGGCGTAGCGCGCTATTATATCTAGTGTTTTTTAATGCCAATCATTCGAGCAAGTGCAACATTTCTTATGCCAACAGTATGCATGATAAAATTCGTTACGTTCACATCGTGCAGCACTGCTGTTTACAAAAGGAACATTGATTAAAATATGAAAGACGTGTATACATTATTCCTTTGTATTTATGGTTAGCTCTTATCTACATTTTGCCCAAATTTACAGGGTTGCAGGGGAAGTCAATAGGAAAACTCTCAACATATTCTATACAATATATTTAGAGGAAAAGGAATATATAAATGAAAATGGTGTCAACAAACATCAGTTTCTAATTCTTTGGGCAGAACATTTTATTCGTCAGTATATGAGCTACTATAGTTGATCTCCTAATTTTACAGGATTTTTTTGGTTAATCTAAGAATGTTTGTGAACTCTGGCTACTTTAGTCACTTTGAGAAATCAGCGCCTGCTTAAAATGTTGTTCTTTTGGTGAAATAGGTGACCTTCTTAAGGTGGCTATGGTTAGCATTCAGAATAATTTATCTCCTCAAGAGATTCTGCAAAGAATTTCAGATAGTCTCATTAAAATGCTACCTTTCAGTAAGTTATCACGTCCTTCTTTTTCAATTTTTATCTATCCGTTCGTTTTCACTTGATCGGTTGATCCTAATACTTATGCCAAGGCAGCCAAGCAATGTACTGTTAGAAATGAGGCCCATGTGGCCCATTTATCTCTAATGCCAAAGCTACAAAAAATTAATACCATATTGCTAGTTAAGAGTTAAGAGAGGAGAAAGCCAATTTAAAAGGGAGAGCTCCCATCATGCCTTGTAATGAGGCATATGGAGGGTGAGGAGCATGGCTAAAGTCACACGCACGCGCGCGCGCGTATTTCGCGAATTACCGCGTATTTCCGCGTGTTTTTCCGCCGTGCCGTGGATCAAATTCCTAGCACGTTTAAACCCTTTTATTTTTCGGTTTCTCTCCATTATGGCGTCAGTTTCAATTGAAACAGTCTGTTGATGACAGCAGTTACTAGCGCTCCATGATGGCGTCAGTTTCAATTGAAACAGTCTGTTTGATGACAGCAATTACTAGCGTTTAATGGTGCTGTAACGGTCAATTTATTGACCGTTACTGGTGCAAGGCTATAAGTCTGGAGACGTCCAGACATAAGAGGGCTTTTTGCTCTGGCACTCGCGTTCATCTATTGTAATCTGTGTTGCCTGTTCGTGCTGCGCTCGTTCTTCACCGACCTTCCTCTCGGCGTGCACCGCGAGGCAAGGAGAGCGGGATCTCCGAACCGTTGCCGTTGTGAAAACCTGCACGGGGGCGGCAATAAGGTTTCTGGGCAGCGCAACTGCGCGACCGCTCGTGCTCTCCATCTTGCGATTGGACGATCCACGACGTCGACTACTTCCTCTACGTCGACTACTTCCTCTACGGCCGGTCGCTACTGCACTGCTTCCTTTTCGTCATCAAGCCCATCGTAAGAATTCTCCTATTTTTCTTCTGTGGATCTACTTTTCACAAACATGTGGTGTCTTTCGTCTAGCCTGCTGTACTTGATTATTTTGGAATTATGTTTCATATTCAAATCTGAAATTAAAATAATACCTAGATTTCCAACATTCCAGAAACCTTATTGGTATTATTTTTGTGATTGTGATTCAGCAATGGCTGGTGCAAGTGATGCCATGAAACCTGAGAGGTTCAATGGTCAGAACTTCCGTAGGTGGCAGACTAGAGCCAAGTTTTGGCTCATGTCTCTGGGTATGTGGTGGGTGATTTTCCCTCAATACCCGCTTACGGATGAGGAGAATGCGTAGTATGAGAATGCGAATAACACCGCATTGGGCTGCATTCTGACCATCTTGGCAGATCAGTTATATGATGTGTATATGAGTTACACATCTGCCATCGAGTTGTGGTTGGCTCTTGAACAAAAATATGCGAAGCCGAGGTCGGTCATTGGTTGTATACGTCGCGAGCAACTATTCGATTTTACTATGGATGAGTCTAAATCGATTGTTGCTCAAGCGCATGACTTTCGACTACTAGTGGGCGAGATTGCACATTTGGGATGTGCTTTACCGCAAAATTTGTGGTCGGGCATTGTGGCTAAACTTCCCCATCTTGGAGGAATTTTGCCATCGGTCTCAAACACAAGAGGAAGAGATTTCTATTGAAGATCTCATTCTTGCCCTCGATGTGGAAGAAAAAGCTAGAGCCAAAGATGCACCAAAACTTCTTCTCGGGAACCAAACAATGCAAATGTGATTGAGAAGAAGGGTGGCAACAACAACAAAGGCTTGAAACCAAACAAAAATACTAGCTTCAAGAAGAAGAAGTTTGAGAAGAAAGATATGAAGAACATTACTGTTTGTGTGTGGAAAAGATGGTCACATGGCTAAAGACCTGCGTTTCCGCAAGAACGAACCAAATGAGCAAGGCAAGAAAATTGCCAACGTGACCATAAGTGAGGGAACTACTTCAGAGGGTATGGTAATTCTCCTGTTGTTTTTCAAAGATGTCAATCCACTGATTGGTGGGTTGATACGGGTGCAAATGTTCATGTATGTTCTGACATATCTCTATTTTCTTCTTACCAGGCAGCAAGGGCTTCCTCCGTCCTAATGGGGAACGGGTCGCATGCTTTTGTGCGTGGTGTTGGCATGGTAGAACTGAGCTCACTTTAGGAAAGACTGTCCATTTGAGAAACGTGCAACATGTGCCAACAATAAATAAGAACCTTCTGAGTGGTTCCCTATTATGTCGAGATGGTTATAAGCTAGTATTTGAGTCTAATAAAGTTGTAATGTCCAAGTTTGGAAACTTTGTTGGAAAAGGTTATGAGAGCGGAGGCCTGTTCCGCTTAAGTGTACTAGAGTCTTGTTTAAATTTAAATGTTGCTACTCAAGTTAATAATTGTGAATCCAATGTTTGGCATTCTCGTTTATGTCATATTGGTTATGATACCATTGCTCGAATGTCCAGATTTGAAATAATTCCAAAATGTGATATTGTCAAAGGATCAAAGTGCCAATCTTGTGTGCAAGCAAAACAACCTCGGAAACCCTTTAAGGGGTTAGAGGAAGAAAGGAATTTGGCACCATTAGATCTCATCCATTCTGACCTGTGTGAGATGAATGGATTGTTGACAAAAGGAGGCAAAAGATATTTTCTAACTTTCATAGACGATGCAACACGTTATTGTTATGTGTATTTGCTGAAAACAAAGGATGAAGCTTTAAACTACTTCAAAATTTATAAGGTTGAGGTTGAGAACCAACTAGAAAAGAAAATTAAAAGGCTAAGGTCTGACCGTGGAGGAGAGTATATCTCTCAGAATTCTCCCAATATTGTGCTGAGCATGGTATAATCCATGAAGTGACACCACCATATTCACCTCAATCAAATGGGGTGGCTGAGAGGAAAAACCGAACACTAACAGACTTGGTGAATGCCATGTTGGAGAGTGCCGGTATGCCTAAGTCATGGTGGGGCGAAGCTATCTTAACAGCAACCTTTGTCCTCAACAGAGTAATTACTAAAAGAAGTGAGATTACTCCGTATGAGGGATGGAAGGGGAGAAAACCAAATGTCAATTTTCTGCGAACATGGGGGTGTTTGGCAAAAGTCAATATACCATTGCAGAAAAAGAGAAAGCTTGGACCTAAAACAGTCGATTGTGTTTTTCTGGGATATGCACATATCAAGATCGGCCTATAGATTTTAGTAGTAAAATCAGATTCCCGAGATTATTGCTAACACAATAATGGAATCTAGAGATGCTTCTTTCTTTGAGAATATTTATCCTATGAGAGTAGCAGGATTTAATGAAAATTCTAAAACTTCTGATCTTCCATCTACTTTTGAATTACCAAATATTGTTGAACCAGCTTGTGATATCCCTGAGGAGGATAACAATATTGTCACAAATGAGGCTCCTCGAGAGCAAAAGACAAAGGGTTGAGAAAACCTTTGGTGATGACTTTATTGTATACCTTGTGGATGATGTGCCAAAAACTCTTTCAGAGGCTTATGCATCACGATGCGAGTATTGGAAAGAGGTCATCAGAATGCAGATGGATTCCATCATGGCTAATGGAACATGGGAGATCGCTGAACTTCCTCTGGGTGCAAACCAGTTGGATGTAAGTGGATCTTTAAAAAGAAAATGAGACCGATGGTACTGTTGATAAGTATAAGGCAAGACTTGTAGCCAAGGGTTATACCCGAAAGAAGGAGAGGATTATTTTGATACTTATTCTCCTGTTGCGGATTAACCACCATTAGAGTGCTCATTGCATTAGCGACTTCCTATGGTCTACACATCCATCAAATGGATGTAAAGACAGCTTTCCTTAATGGAGAGTTGGAGGAAGAAATCTATATGGAGCAACCAGATGGTTATGCGATTACTGGACAGGAAAATAAAGTGTGCAAATTATTAAAATCCTTGTATGGCTTAAAGCAAGCACCTAAACAATGGCACGAAAAGTTTGATAAAACTTTGACATCTGCTGGTTTTGTTTGTGAATGAGGCGGATAAATGTGTTTATTATCGCTATGGTGGGGGTCAAGGAGTAATCTTGTGTTTGTATGTTGATGACATACTTATATTTGGGACCAACACTACTATCATTGACGAGGTCAAGTCTTTCTTATCTAGTTGTTTTGATATGAAAGACATGGGTGAGGCAGATGTAATTCTAAATATTAAATTGATCAGAACCGAGAATGGGATTACTTTGAGTCAGTCCCATTATGCGAAAAAATTATTGAGCCGCTTCGCTTTGAGAATCGCAAAATAGCCCCAACTCCCTATGATGCAAGTGTAAAACTTCATAAAAATAATGAATTAGGGAAAGATCAATTAAGATATTCACAAATAATTGGGTCCCTTATGTATTTAGTCAGTGCAACGAGACTGACATCTCATTTCTTTGTGAGCAAATTAAGCCGGTTTACATCGAATCCGGGAGATGATCATTGGGAGGCTCTTGAGAGAGTGTTGCGCTATTTAAGAGGTACTACCTCTTGTGGAATTCACTATACTGGATACCCTCCGGTATTAGAAGGGTATAGTGATTCAAATTGGATCTCTGATGCAGATGAGATCAAAGCTACAAGTGGCTATGTGTTTACATTAGCGGGTGCTGCAGTTTCATGGAGGTCTTGTAAACAAACTATATTGACGCGGTCAACCATGGAAGCTGAGCTTGTAGCACTAGACACAGCCACTGTTGAGGCTGAATGGCTAAGAGAGCTTATGTTGGACTTGCCATTGGTTGAGAAACCAATCCCGGCGATCCTAATGTACTGTGATAACCAAACAGTGTTGATCAAGGTTATGAGTGCTAAGGATAATATGAAGTCCTCCAGACATGTGAAACGTAGGCTTAAATCTGTCAGAAAATTGAGATGCTCCGGAGTGATAGCTGTCAATTATATACGCACTGAGAAAAATCGGCATACCCTTTTACAAAGGGCTAACAAGAAATGCGATTTCTATTGTGTCAAAGGACATGGGAATGAGGCCCATTTGAGTTACTTCACAATTGTAACCCATCCTTTTGATCGGAGATCCCGTGAATTAGGTAATGGGAAAAACAAGTTGTGGTTGTAACAAGAGAGTACACTAAATCTACCCATGTTCTAAGTACTCTCAAGCTGTATGGAAGGTCGGTCTAAAATCTTAATGTATTCTAGTGTCCTAATGAGAGGAAAAGGTATCACCTCACAGGATACCTAAAATGAATACACCTACTTGAGCCTAAGCTGTGAGGTCGCAGTTCACGAGAAAGGGCATTCTCTAGAAAGCTCATGAGAAGATTAGGGAGCATGACCATTTAACGCTCCGTTGAGGTGAAGTTCTTTGGCGACCTAGTATCGCTTAAGATTTGGGTGAAATCTAACCACACAAAGCTATGAATTCAAGGCTTAGTCCATTCATTAGCTGTGGGAGGATGGATCTCGTTATTCTAGGTGAAAGTTCAACCCGTATGGGACTTACACCGAAACACTGATATATTAAACGAATATTCAGCACAGTGATCAAACTTTTGAGTTTTTGTCTGCTTCGGCATTGGTGGGGGATTGTTAGAAATGAGGCCCATGTGGCCCATTTATCTCTAATGCCAAAGCTACAAAAAATTAATACCATATTGCTAGTTAAGAGAGGAGAAAGCCAATTTAAAAGGGAGAGCTCCCACCATGCCTTGTAATGAGGCATATGGAGGGTGAGGAGCATGGCTAAACACACCCTAAGAATATTTAGATGGATCATCTTGTTTACATTTTAGACTAAAAAAATGAACTTAATTCACTTTATTTTAACATACAAGTTTTAGATCTTAGGTGAAGTTAGAATTTAGAGCTCTACCAAAGAGGTCTTAGGGCCTGTTTGACAACAAGGTTTTGTAAAATCATGGTTTTGCAAAACCATAGTTTGAGAATTGTCTTGGCATAAAAAACATAGTTTTACCAAACCCCATTGAAACCATGGTTTTTCTTGGAACTCCAAACTGTTTGGCTGCAAAGTTTTTGGGAGCTCTCACACACCAACACTCAGAAAATTTTGCCCAAGACCAAAATTTTCAAAACAGAGAAAAAACTATGGTTCTGTGAAAACCATGGTTTTGAAAACAGAGTTTTTTGAAGGGCTACCAAACACCTCTTGGTTTCTAAAACAGAGTTTTTCTCTAAAATCATGGTTTTATCTCGAAACTATGGAAAAACCTTGTTGCCAAACAGGCCCTTAATCTTGCTTATTGCTTGTGTGTGTATGCGGGATGCGTGAAGGTTTAGTTCCTAGCTGGTTCGGGGAATTGAGTAACCGGTGATGTTGCTACGTCCGATGCGCGTCAACACACTAATATTTCACCAAAAAGAGCTTTCAACTCTCTCTCTTTCTGTCTCTTGGCTCTCTACATACCACTGTTTAAGCTGACGGCCCTCGTCTTCCGTCTGCAGTAAAAATGTAAAATCCAGGATGCTCTTTCAACTGTGGAAGGACAATTATGCTGTCATTTCAGTGTCATTAAACATAATGTCACTCATTTTCTTCCCGTCTAAGGCTGCTAGGAAATGCAAGCATATGTATTGTGTGAGTGGCACTGGCCTCCGTTCCCTTTCAGTTCCCTTTCAGTTCCTTTCGGTGTCTTCCGTTGGAGCACCCGAGACGTCGTTCTCGGTGGGAGGACTTTTAAACTAGGAAAGGACTAAATCCATTTTGTTACGTTTCTCTCAAAAATATTGATGGAACATCGTGCCATTATAATTTATTACATTGAACAGAAGCATTTTTTGCATTTTAAAAGTGCCACTCTCTCCCAGGTAAAACAACAAAAAATACTTGTACGTACCAAACCGCTGCCATGTAAACTTGTTCACGAAGTTCAGATGCTAGGAGAGGGATCGAGGATATGCTGAAAGTACCTGTATTTTTTACTGTGTAAAATACTGTTTATGTCATTGTAGTAAAAAACACTATTTATCTTACTTTTTAGCCGATTCGGATCGCCCGTCGCCTCGATCAGATAGTCCAAGATTATAGAAACTGTTTTAAGTTATGGTCCCCATAGTGACTGCACCCGAACCCTCTCACAAATGCTAACATGCTACCAGTTCCAAACTGACTGATTTCTTCTTTCTAAAAGTATGTGGTTCCTTTCTACGCAGGTGCAACCAACACATCTGTTGTTCAAAACGTTTTTTCGTTCCCTTGCAATAATTTGTTGCGCAACACATTTGTTATGTAGGCGCATGCACTGTGCTTTTCGACAAGGCCACAGATCATTGCAATAATTTTAGTCTTGCACATGTTTTTTAAAGATGTACAAAAATGTGGTAAAAGTCATGTAATCCAAGATGGGTAAGAGGTATCTCCCAACCGGAAAGAGATCCAATTCAGTCACTCTGTAGCTGGAGCTGAGCACTCTTGCACAATTCAGATTATTCATTGTCTCGATCAGACGATTTCAACGATAAATGGTTGCTTAAATTGTAGTCCACATAAAAACTGCACATGAACTCTTTCCCTCGTAACCCCGTTGATGCATTATTGGGCTGTATACTAGGTCTCATAAATTGCGAAATCAACGATAATGAGGCAAACACGAATGGAAACGTGATCACGACGGCCACACAGGCTTATGTGAATCGGAGCAGCAGCACTACAGGGTTGAAGAAAGCTCGACAGCAACAATGCCTCAACATGACACCACTTAGAGGCCGTATTCAGATCAGATTCTTCCTCCTCTCCTTATTCGGTGGCAAAGCGGAGTCTCCAACTTTGCAACGTTTCACCGCGATCGAACCCGAATCATCCGTGCTTCTCGTAGTCGTAACTCGTAAGTTTGTGTGATTTTACTGGCGAGTAAGTGGTCACCGTTTTGTTGGCATGTGGTCACCATTCTGGGAGAAGTGCGCGACAGTATAGGACGGCCCATCGGCTAGACTGGTCGGGAAATCCCAACTCCCAAACCGACATGCTGATGGGCCACACCAGCTGCATATCGGAGACTAGGCCCATCACGTTATGGCCCACTGTTTTATTTCTAGTCAAGATTTTGTCGGTGCTGTTCTACCTTGCGGCTTCGCGAGTCCACATTGTGAATTCATAACCACTCGTCCACTCCCTATCACCGGCCGCGGCAGCGGCCTCCGCCCCTGCCCCCGCCCCCGCCGCCGCCTCCGCGTCGGTCTGCCCCGGATGCGGCTGTGACAGGGGGCAAGCGTGGCACCGGCGCGTCGCTCGCATCAAGCGGTGGCAAGTAGGTGTCATCACCATCCCCCCTCTGAGAACTACTGGTGCGAGCGCGTGGGTCGCACGCTAGGTGCTTGCGGAAATGCGTGGCAAGAACCGTAAGTGGTTTATCTTCATCGTAAACCACTTCACCTGCGTCACTGCACTGCACTGTACCGTCCTTCTTTCGGAGAGAGCCGCGAGAGATGGTTGTGATGCGCATGAATTAAATTATCGTACTCGCCTTTGAATTCGCAATACCACGCGTTCGATGCTGGGCCTGTAGTTTATTCTACTGGTGCTTGATGTTACGTTTGCAAATGTAAGCAAGTACCTGCATCCATGCCGTGGTTATCGCTCGATGGCTGAAGCTTTTAAAAAAACGAGGAATCATATGCCTCAGAAAACAAAAGGAGCGAGGTTCTGTGAAGCCTCTAGTCTCTGGAAAACAAACAAGAAAGGTCAATAGCACAGTCAGTGTATGAGATGTGATAGGACACACCTCATAAGCTTTGTGTCATTATAGGCCCTTGCCCAGTCCGGCCACAAATTCGGTTTGTATCATTTGATAGCGCATACCTGGTTCTTGGTGCTTCCGTTGTTTCCTCCTCATCTCTCTCGTCCCAGCTGCGACTGACATGGATTCCAAGGCCATGTTAGATTTTTTTCGCTTGCCTTTGCTTCCAATTTCATCATTCCATTTCCTTGCAGCAGTGTCTTTCTGTCTCTTTAATTACCCCCATGCCATTTGTTAGCTTCTATTTTTAGAACGGTATTACTATAATTCTTTGTTCAGAAAATGTAAAAAGGGGGCCAAAAAAAAAAGTTGACTTTAACTTCTCTAAATTTGGGGCTCATAGAGTTCGTTGGATGTACAGTTCCCTCGTCTTCCTTCTTTCTTTCTTTCTTCAAAAGTAATAATCTTGTGGTTCTTGTACAGGGAGGCATTTGTGGTCAGTGAGATCCCCCTATTCATGAATAAGCCTCATCCACATGTATGTACGCTGGTGAATTTATGTCTTCTTTTGCCACTCGTATTCATTTCCCTCTTTTATAGAATGTGCCTGGTTTGCGAGTGAATGCTTGCTATGAATAGCGGTGGGTACCTATAAGTCGTGCAGAAACACACTAGTAAGTAGTTTCTATCGTTATAGATAAGTTATTGCATTTTTCTAGTGAGGGGAAGAAGAGTACAGCAGAAACAATACCTTAGCTTCTTTTGCAGTAGTTTTCTTTGATTTTCTTTTTTTGATGAAGAAAGTATTTATTAATCTCAAGAACATTACATCGAGAAGATACAAGTCATTGAGACCACTTCTGGCCTCTGCTTAACAAGAAGCACATAGCCCAAAACCCAAAACTCTGTAGTGCAATTGCTTGATAAAGAAGATTTCCGTGAGTTGTCTCTTCGCAACACTTCTCGTAACCTTAGCTGAAAGTTTAATTGTTGACCTACTCCTATATTTTACGTGATCTTAGCTGAAAGTTCAGCGTTGACTTAGCCCTACCAAAAATTCCCAATCATGTTAAGCTTTAATGTTTGCATGTAATAATTCTTGTCTTGTTGAAGCAACCTGTTTTAGATTGATCCAAGCCCTTAAAGTTATTTACTGAAATATATCAGGCAAATTGTTTGTTTCATGCTCATCCATGACCTCAGGTTTCGTGTGTTTGTTTGGCAAATGAGAGTTAGATGCATAAGCAATGTGCATGGCGTCATTGAGACAACTGTCGTCATTCAATTTACCATAGCGCACATGCATGTTGTCATCAGATTATTTGAGTGCATCAAGGTTTAGAGTCCAAAGCCGATTAACAAAAATGTATATTTGTTTGTTTCTTTGAATAATAAATATACATCGCTAAATATTAATGCATTTCTTGTGGAAGAACACTAAAAAGTTCTGTTTCTCTCTGGATGTGCAGATGTCTCCGCAATCAATGATTATAAAGCTCATTTTGGGATTGCTCTGGTGCATTATCCACTTTGCAATCAGCCTTTTCAGTTTCTGCTCTCATCTGATTTATAATCTAGAATGCTATCTTATCTCATCTGGGTTGTTGCGAAAGTTTCATAATCTCCAAGTGGAGAGACTCAAGTACCTGGCCATCGTGGTAGATAGCAGAGAAGCTAAGAACATCGTGAAGATCGAGCAGCTTTTATGTTGGCTCTCAACTATTGGTGTGAAGTATGTATGTCTCTATGACATTGACGGTAAGACAACAAGTTCAGTGAATTTGTCGGTACTATTGTTTTCAGTCTGAAGTTATCTTTGTCAGCCACTTATCTACCTATAACATTTTTCTTTTTTTGCGAAAATGAACATGGTTATAAGAAATCAAGAAGCTTTAAGAAGCAGTACATGGCTGTCATAATATTTGGAGGGCAGGGCAGAACAGTTCAAACTAATAGCCATGTTGCCTTTTACATTTCAGCTTCTGATATTTATTGATGCATGAATACTAACTAGTTTACAAGAGATTTACCTTACCATTCTATGTTGCTCCACAGGAGTGCTGAAGAAATCATTTGAACCTGGTATGAATGGTTCAAGAGATGAGGATTCAGGAGATACTTTGGTAAGTTACATACTTGAGTTTTGTATCACTTTATTTTCTGTCTAAAGTCTTACAGTGTTCTCTATTTCCTGCTGGTTACCTTGTCTGGTTTCATTTGGCCATGGCAACCTGTAGGATGTCGGTGCAAACATCAAAGCTTTACACTGTTGTCATAGAGAGATGACGATAGAATGTATTTCTGGTTCTGATGGCAAGGAGGGCATTGCTAAAGCAGCCAGCTTACTTTGCTCAAGTTACTTCAATGGTGATAGATATGGTAATGACAAAAATGATTTAGTATTTACAGAAGCTGATATGGCCAGTGCGTTGGAATCTGTAGGTATGCTTGAAAAGGTTTTCATCTTTTCATGGATGCTATATTTGATATACTCATTTATCATTTGTTAGTGATTTTATCATTTATATCATTATAATTCTAGATAAGCACTTAAGTTCCTGCTATGTCTGATAGGTTGTGGTGGACCAGAACCTGACCTTCTTCTTGTGTACAGTCCTGCTAGATGCCATCTAGGTTTTCCGGCATGGAGATTGCGGTATACTGAGATTATGTAAGTTTTTTTTTTTGCCATCATATTAGTCTTCCTAGTTCTCAGTTTTGCATCAATCCTGTCATACTGAACTTAGACACATGCTACATTCTATAACATGCAAAGAACTCTTGTCCTTACCTACAGTCACCTTATGATTAAAAAAAATAATGTCATTGAAGTTTTATTATACTCCTATCCTATGGCATTATAGAAAACAAACTTTCTCAAATTTTGCATTAAAAAAACTTTCCATTCTTGCTTTTAAATGCATCCAGCCTGTATATAGTTTAATTCAATAGCTGTTAAGTATCCAAATTGATGTGAATGGTCATGTTTAGTTGGTTTTGCCCCGAAGTAGCGGTATTATCTAGGAATCGTTTCTTTACATTTCGAGCCATTTTAGTAATCCTCAAAGGGATATATTTAGTACAGCATAAAAGACTTTGCTTCAATCACATGCTAAGATAATTCAACCTGAAGTGTGACTGACCAATTTAATATCACTATCTATTTCAACCATTGAAAAATCTCAACTTTTTTCTTGACCAGGCATATGGGACCACTGAAATCAATGAAATATGGCGCCATTGTGAAAGCCTTCTATAACTTTTCAAAGAAATACCAAAACTATGGTAAGTTTGTTTTCACAACCTGGAATTGTACCGCATGTAAACTGATCTTTACCTTCACCTATGTCTTACAGCTACGTTTTAGCTTGTGACATTTACCCTGGCCCTATGTAAAGAAAATGCTTACAAACAAAGTCGTGATGTCATATTTTGAACGGCCTTGTTCTCATTGCTACAGAAGTTACACTAAATTTGTTTACACATGGCATTGGGTCTGCTTTGTAAATGTGCTTACACACTTCCGGATCATTCATCTGTAAACAATGATATACATCAATAGCTCTGAATGCCCCCATGCAGTATACAGTCTTGATGTTTGCTGGAGATAGTTTTTATTCATTTTGATGACTCTTTCGTTTTGCATCTCAGGTAAATGAGATACCTTTATAAAGAAGACCAGTTTTTCATGTCGAAAGGCAGTCCTGGAACTGGAAGCTTAACAGCTGTTGTGCCCTTTTTTTCTGTTGCTAATTATACTATTAGAGGTGTTACGATCAATAATTCATCGCAAATAAATACCCACAATGTATTTCCTTTTAGCGAGATTATAAGTGTTACTGATAGAACTTAAGGGGATGGATCCCATTGTATAATTCGCATCGTCGTGAAGATTAATTAAAGCCGCGCTCGTGCGTACGAGCAGATGCGGATTGACACCAGTATTGTTCTGTACCTGAGCTGAATGGCGTTGATCTCTTCCCTTGTTAAGGCATATACAACAGTCTAGACAGCTGCTGTCTGTAAGTGTATACCATGTCACATAAAGACAACAAAACAGACAACTTCTACAATGGCTTGTCTGTCAGGCAGTCTATAAACTAATTAATTTATACATGGACCCATAAATTACCGTGATCAAGCATGAGTATATAGACGGCTTCTTTCCTACAACGGGCAACGAAGCCGTTGTTTTGCATCGGAGCACGGGCCACTGCCGTCCTCTCGCGAAGAGACGGCAAGCGCCGCTTTTCTTATTAATTCTATGCCACATAGGATGATAAAGATTACGTGGCAACTTGCAGACGGCTCATTAATTACTGTTGTACATGCCCTTATTATGTTGTGGCTGCTGAAGCGATTTGTCGACTCGACAGCTTTAGGGCACGTAAAATAAGGCCTCCTCGGTTTACTCTTAGTATGTCTATGTTAGCTTTGTCTTATATAAAAGAGTGAGAAAAAAGAAAAGAACTAGCTCTTATTTATTAGTAAGTATTGCACGAAAGTATAGGTAGATTAGTTATGTACAAAAGAGAAAAGATGGTTAATGCATAATATCTAGAGCCAACTTTTAGAGATAACTATTATATAAACTAGTTTTAGTGTTTATTTTAGATGATATAGACAGAATTATATAAACTAGTTTTAGTGTTTACTTTAGATGATATAGACAGAAAATAGAGTAAACACCTAACTTTGTTATTCTGCTTGTCCTATCTTGCTTATGATAAGCCAAGTTCTGCACTCCACAACATCTCAATACATGCCCATCTGTCTCCTTGATCTTCTATGCCAATCAATACTCTATACTCACATTCCCTTCTACTACATTTTTATTAGTACGGCTAATTTTTTTGAGTTTTTTAAAACAATTATTTTTTAACCATTTTTGAAAGTTTTTTAAGCAAAACTTTTGAATTGAAAGATTTTGGAGATGAAACTTTTTTATTTGATTTTTTGAGTTGAAACTTTCTAAAATTTTTTTGAGTTGAAACCTTTCGATTTGAATTTTTTGATTGAAAATTTTTGAGTTGATTTTTCAATTTAAATTATTTGAACTGAAAGATTTTTGAATCTAAGCTTTTCGAACCGAAAGCTTTTCAATTGAAAATTATCTGAGTTGAAACTTTTCAATTATAAAATTTTCAAGTTGAAACGTTCTAATTTGAAAATTTTGATTTAAAATATTTTCTAGTTGAAACTTTCTGATTTAAAACTTTTTGAACTAATATTTTTTGAGTTGAAATTTTCTAATTTGAAATTTTATGATTAATTTTTTTTGAGTTTAAGCTTTTCTAGTAAAATTTTTTGAGGTTAGTCCAGCAAAGTGGTGTCAAGAAGAGTTTCATCTTTGGATTATTTTTAAAATAATATTTGAAAAATAAAAAATTATAAAAATAATATGCCAAAATTAAAAATTACAAACATAGCTCCTTGTCGCCATTTAAAATAGCGACAGAGGTCTGTCGCCATTCCAAATGGCGACAGAGGCCTATCGCCAAACCTCTCTTCCTTTCTCCTGCGCTTGCTCGGTGGAGATGAAGTTCTTTGTCGCCATTCCAATTGGCGACAGAGAGTCTGTCGCCATTTGAAATGGCGACAAAGAGCATCCCGCTATTTCAAGTGGCGATAGACTCTGTGTCACTAATCAAACGGCGACAGGTGTCCAAAAGTGTCATTTTTCTTTTCAGCATATTATTTCTGTAAATTTCTATTAAAATAGTATTATTAAAAAAAATCTGTTTCATGCTAGCTTGCTCCGCTCGTCTCTACATGTGAACGGCTTGTAGCCTTGTAGGATTGTTTGAACATGTTGCTTAGGCTATTCACAGTGTATTGTATCTTGTCACAATATCCAAAGCTGCTATGTCATATGATATTATAGAAGATACAACTATCCCAATGCATAGTATTATGGATTGTTTCTTAGTCCCCACAAGATAATTAAATGCTAGATATGAATGAGAGTATGAATTGTGGGCCACTTAGATGATTCAAGTTTCAATGTCTATGATTTCGTGCTCAAGTGGTATCTTTCTCAAGATACAGCTTTCTTCTCTCCCCTCTTAACTCTCTTGTCACATCATCAAAAATGCTTATGTGGTATGCATTAAATGGGTATGTTACCATGCACTGGGAATAGCCTTACACGTGGATGAAAAACAAAACCACGTGTTGTGCTCTAGGCCTTAGCCGTACGAAATCGAGCAATACGGGGGTGACCGTAAATTAACTGTACCCTTTTCGTCTGAATTCTTGTTTCTTTGGATTTTTTCCCAATTTTTGTTGAAATTAAAACGTTTCCTATTAAATTTAGAGCTCTTTTACAGTACAATAAAATGAATATAGACCGTTTATTTTGTTGGATTTAATGGTTCGGATTAGTTTGGATTTACTTATACTACCAATGGTAGTATGAGTAGTAGAATTAGAATTGTAATAGCTGAACCCACAGCGCTGCTCACCCCTGGTGAAACACATGGTTGAACAGCGCCATAGAGTCATCACACCTCCTCCTGACACTGAAACGTCTCCAGCAGATGGCGCACGCCTTCTCCTCCTCCACAAGGATGGCGCGTACGTCTGCTCCCAGAGATTCGCCATTGCCATCTTGACCTGGGCGTCATTTAACATCAGGCTGTCGGGCCACACCATCACCGTCCGCCTCGGGGTCCTGTTTGCCCTTCTTCGTCCACGCAAGAGTGCATTCCTGATCGTGGAATGAGAGTTTGCCTGCATGGGCTTTCTGTCAGATGGGATGAGAGTTTGTAGGGTGATGAGTCGATTCTTCCTTCCAGGGGCGTTTTATGCTTCTCCTGGTGAACCAAGTGGAAATGGAATCAACAATCTTTCTGCCTAGCCGTTACGGTGGCCATCGCAGTGCTTCCATCTAGCAGGTTGATTTCCCATTCCTTCTCACTTAGCAATACCAGTGTCTCTCTTGGGCAAGGTATCACGAGATTGCGAAGCCGACCTGCTGCTTGGTCTGCCATCTAGAACGAGGGGAAGGAAAGGGGAGTGTAACATTCCATTTTTCAACTTCTGGAGTTCGAATTTCAAAATCCAAACCCAACCAAAATAAATTTGAATTCAATTCAGCTTAACTGGAATTTTCAAAAGCCAAAAGGATTTAATTGGCTTAATCTATACTTCAAATTAATTATTTCTTATTTTATTTGGGTTCCTTGTGCTTCATTTGATTTTTCTGTATTTTTGGGAATTTTTTTCAGAATTTATTTGCTATTTATTGGAATTATTTGAAGTTTTGATATTTTAATTAATCCGAAAACATATTTAAAACCCTAAATCGTTTTCGGGCTGGTTTTACTGTTCCTTTTTCCCTCGGCCCATCACTATTCATCGGCTCGGCCCAAACTCCCGAAAAACCCTAAACCTAGCTAATCTACACCGTTGAGTCGATCCAAGGGTCAAGATTAGCGCCGCCACCTTCACAGTGAACTTCTAACCCTAAAGTGCCTTTTACCTCTACCGACTGATCAAGCATCTACGGCAGTCGTGCGTCCACGTCACCCTCCCAGCGCCACCCCAGGCAGATCGGCCCACGACCAACTTTGAATTCGCACTTGTACCAGGTGCCTAGGCTATTTAAAGCCTCTCCGGCCTCGTGCCGCCTTTCCCCACCACACCCCTTTTTCCTCAAGTCTTGCCGTGGCGGAGACGACTCGGTAGTGTGCACGACCTCGCCGAAGTTGCTCCTTCTTGCCGAGTTGTTCCGCCGTCTCGTGCTCCCTCTCCGGTGAGTCCCCGCCTCGACTCTTGGTACCAATGAACTCACCTCTTCATCCTCTTCCGAATCTGCTACTTATTTGACTCGATCCGTCTCTTATTCACGGCTATTGTTGTTTTTCCCCAAGTCCGGCGTGTGGCGCCGCCGTCCTGTCGTCGCGTTTCTCCATCAACCATCACCGTCGGATCAGTCTTCAAGGATCCGGATCTGCGCCACGTTGTCCCTCTCTGGTAAAATCTCACCGCTCGTTCATTTTCCTTGCACCGCACCGTCACTTACCCCGCTATCGCCATCGCAGTGCGCTCTGCGTCGCCGCGTGACACCACATCCGCACCACCTCGGCGTTAGTTCTGCGTGTCCGCCACATCGTACCACTTCATCGCCGCGCGTTTCGCCCCGCGTGCGCCATATCCGCACCAGCACACCATGTGTAAGCCATGTCGAGCCACGTCACGCCTTGTCATCTCGTGTTACTCTCGGTGCACTCGATCCATGTAAACCAAGTCTATGACTCGTGGACCCCACATGTCAGCGACGCGATTTATTTCGTTTAATCACTGATAAATCCGAAAATCCGAAATTCCAGCGAATCATGGCGCGACACGTGTCAACCCTTTCTGATTTTCCTGATTTTTCTTCCATTTAAATTTCGGAAGACCCGTTCTCCTCCGTTCGAACTCCGATTTGAACGATTCAAATTTCTAAATTCATCTAAAATCAAGATCTATCTGTTGGTGTTATTTTTATGAATTTTTGAATTTTATTTATTTCTGTTTATTTATTGTTTTGCTTCGATTCGCGTGTTTCGCGTGTAGACGACGCACCGGTTGAGCGAGAGGAGCATCCAGCGGAGGTTGCAGCAGCAATAGAGGGTGAAGGCAAGTCTCCTTTGACCATGTTGAACCCAAGTTTATGAAATGCTATTTTGTTTTTAACTATTGCATACTTATATTTTGCATATCGTACTTTAATACCATTTTAAATGCTTAGTTAAAGTCCAATGTTGCTATGCCCACATTGATATTAATCTTGCCAACCATTGACACCCTAGGAAAACTAATTACTGTAATTAATGGTCAACATTTTATTATGGGAGCGGTAGAAAATGCTTAGCCATGCTTAATCACGCTCGGTACCTTACCATTATGGAAATGCTTTCATATTTGATTCAAAATGAATTGTGGAAATGATGGCAATTGGTGTTGCCGGTATTAATTTGAAAATTTAAAAGTGAAAAATGATTTAGACCGGGGCGGATTGGTTGAATGGTGGGTGCGGGATGCACAAAATTTTGGAATGTGATTGTCGCCCTAGTCAATTAAGGACCGGTCGTGTGTTACCATGGGCCATGCTATACAAGACAACCACATGTCTATATGGGTACGACTGCTAAGTAATTTGCATGTATCGTTATTTGACTTCGCCAGAGGGCTGTGCGAGTTTGTCAGGGTGACACTTGCAAGGCGCAAGGGGGGGCTGTGAGAGCGAAACCTTAGCGGGTGAAGTCGGTAGCGGTATGTGCATTGTAAAGGCCTTGTCATGATCTCCCTGCCGGCACACCAAAGGAAGTGTGTCAATAGCTTGGCGCAAAGGGTTGATCATGTCGTGTGGGTAAAGTGTACCACTCTGCAGAGTCTTAAAACTACTTAAGTAGCCGTGCCTACGGATAAGGGCAAGCGTGGGCGCTTTCACATAGTAGATTTTCGGTTTTTGGTTTTAATTAAAAATGATGATTTGGTTTAAAATGAAAAATGTGGTTGGGAATCCGCGAGCGGCTAGAGCTCCCGGGTTTTAGTTTGGCGGCTAGAGCCAACCAGGTAGTTGGAACCTGGAAAATTGTTATACTTCAAGTTAATTAATTATGCTATTTACATTTTGTTAAATGCTGCTTTATGAAATTATTACTTGTATTCAAATTTCAATTTCGCTTCATGCAAATGAACCATATTATGCCTTCCTTTGTTTAAGCCATGCATTTAGTTATTTGCATTAAGTTTCCGAGACTTGCGAGTATGTTGCATACTCACCCTCGCTTTTCATTCTTGCTGCTTATTCCATAAAGCAGATGAAGAGATCAGAGCAGGCGTTGCACCGTTCGACATTTGTGGTGAAGACTATGATGAGGAGGACGACTCGATCTTCTAGGGAGCGTACCCCAGTCGGTTGCCTGTGGGCTAACTGATTGGCTCTTTTTGTTCTACATTTCCGCTGCTACTTTTACACTTCAGCCGTAAGGCTTCATACTTGTAATAATGTGATGATGTTGTTACACTCTTTTGCTTATTACTGTTGTTTACTTTATGATATGTCTGTGTTATCATCACTGTACGACTGTGTGCGCTAGCTGTTCCTGGACTAGCGCGGTTGAAACACAGAGGGTTCGGATTTGGTTAATCCGGGTCCCGACAGAGGTGGTATCAGAGCCATATCGACTGTAGGTCGCAACCCTAGATAGAATGGCCGTTAGAACTTCAAAATTATTTTTGAAATCAAACCAACAAATTGATAGTTAATAGTTTATCTCTTCTTACCTTACTCTTAGGATCTTATTTCTTCCCTTTTCGGAATACTATTTTGAAAAGTTAAATTTGACCTTATCTCATGGAATATCTTTAAGTTTACGGTCCTCTACAATATTCCAATCAACGAAGATTTTACTTCATGAAGAGACAACATCACCCAACAGAAAAGGCGGAAGATTAGAATATATTAGGACCTACCATAAGATAAGCACCCTTACGTGTAGCATATTATTCCGCCCTAGTTATATAGAGCAATTTACGTTGTCGTTATGTTTCGCTACTTGAAATTGGTCTTTATCCTGAATGTCAGGACTGATATATGTGTAAACTTAACCTCTTGGTTAAAGTTTCACAATAAGTTGTCCTTATGTGTGAATATGGAAAATTTAACCCATAGGATAACTAAGAAATTATAAAATAGTTTATCTCTTATCTCTATAAAACTTCCACTAAGTTATCTCCTTTTCATAGAACTTCTTACCAGTGTAACTATGGTCATCAACCTTTCTTAAAATAAAACCTCAATGAGATTAGTAATACAGTCTCCATTACTACTCTTAGCATTGTTTGAGATCACACCATTCATATATAAACCAAGTTAAGATCTTACCACATTAGCTTCTATACGTCTGAATGGAAAGCTTCGAATGGTTGTTTAAATGAAAACTGGAAGAATTTAAAGTCCTATTTTTCTAAAAGAAATATAAAGAGAGTAGCATCAGTTATACATATACTCTTTTCTAATCTATAGAATTTAGTCTTCTTATTTATGTACTCGTTTCCCTTGTGTAGAACTTTCTTTCTCCACTCTTAAGTTATCCCTTTTAGAAGTATTTCTTTCTTTATTCTGTTTGCGAAATGAAAACCACGAACAAATCTTTTGAAAAGAATTCTGGTAACAAGTCAGCAACATCATGACGTCTATATCAGCAACTTCAAGAAGATGGGGATAGCGAAGCATCACAACCTCTTCGACTTCATAGAAGCCTTGGAAGACTAACACAACAAGTGGTGCAAAAATTTAAAAGAAACTCGTTGCCGAATAGCCTATAATAAAAGCTAGCATTATGCGAGCTACATATTATTCTAGCGATATAGTAAACCTCTTATGCAGAAATATATATGATTCGGCAAGTAGAAAAAAACCATAGATGTTTAACATTTACGATGTGTTAACCCTACCTAATAAGAAAATTTTAATTAAGGAAATTTTTAAAGAACGAAACGTTTCCTTATAACCCAAGCCAAAAACTACTTAATCCGCATAGAAACCTTTCCTAAAATAAGATTTTAAAGGACGAATTGTTGCCGTGTAATCCAACAGAATTCCATCTAAGTAGCCTTACTCTAAAGAAATATTGTTGTAGGATGTCTGCGACGCAATTCATTAATACATCTACTAAAGTAATGAGTAATAAAAAAATAATAATTAAATTAGCCTTTATAATTGACCTTCAGTCCTCCCCAAATAACTCTGGTTGAGATACAACTTTTCATTCATCTCAAATATTTTAACATACTCTATATATCTCTTTAAATTAGCTTATTCTTACTAATGATTCTAGGTGTAAACTACTAACACTCCTCATCTAATTCGTGAAACCCCGCAAGACACTCCACTGCCAAGAAAGGATAATCCTACATAGTTCAACCAAATCCGTTGTATTTAGCTAGAGCACTTCCTTTTCAACATAGCAATCGTCATAACTCTCCACTTTCTCAATGTTCAAAAAAAAATGTTAGAATCTGTAACCATGGTGTAAATGCTCACCGTAATTGAACAAATCGCCAAATGCACACCTTTCTGTTCTAAAAACTCGCACAAGATATTTCTAATATTGGGGTAGCTTCTATCAGAAAAGGAAATGGTTTAAACTAGAAACCTACTTCTATATCTTATTTGATACCTACACATTGTTCTTTGAAGTATTGTCAACCCAGTCAGTCCGAAGTTCGTGCTTGCACTCGCTATGGAGAAATAGGTCATGTTGTTAATGAGAGTGCAATCAATTCTCCGGCTGTGAAGGAAATCATTCTTCTAGAAAATATCCTGTAAGCAATATCGCTTGTTACCCTTGTGAATGTCAAGATTATTGTCTAGTTCAATGCCCTTGATCTGATAGTCGCCAATACAATTTGCTCAAGATTTGGTGATCAAAAGAGGAAGAAAACCAGCCACACAAGAAATATCACTTAAGGAATTATAGAAATAACACTTGATCCTAACTACCTTCACTAAGAAAGTAGTAAATGGTAATCCCCAATGGCATGTTCCTTGTCTGATAAAGAAAGTCATTAGGCTAAAGAATGTTCTGAGAAACAACAAATTGAAATTCACAAGATAATATTAAGTATACAAATAACTGAACATGACATCATGAGAAATGCGTGAATGCGTCAACTGTCACGAAAAGAACCAAATTCCTAAACGATGTCCACAAGATGAACAAATATCTCCTATAGTTATAGACATACCAAGAATTTCAGCAATCAAGTTTATAACTCCAAGAATAGAAGAAATAAAATCTGAAGCAGTTCACCCGAAGAAGCAGATAAAGAAAAGGGCGATTGAACGAAGATGCTTGTCCTAGAAGAATTCTGCTCAACTTTATCCTCAATCTCAATTATCATCTATTCATCTTTCTAATAACACCAATGAATAATTGTCTGGTAATATATATATATATATATCGGAAAGTCAATATTATTTGCCTTTGTTATGAAAAACATAAGTATTATGCCAACTGTTGCCTTAAGCAAGAAGCAAACTCCACCTCGTTCTCAACCCCGACAAGCTACGCAACATTCTCTAAGGCAACCTCAAGAATTTGAAGACAAACACTTCCTTAGACATATATCAATCCAACTCAAAATGTTAATCCAATCATTCGTGGCATTCACCTACAGCATGAATTCGCGGAAGAAGTTTATGACCTGCCAGGCGTAGTGCTAGGTATGATACTTATGTATTTGAACCTTACCAGGGTATAAGTTTAATTTTAAGATCAACTCTTTGATCCTAGTCACTTCCTGATCATCTATTTTTATATCATTAGCAAACAACCTTTCTGCTGTTTCAAATAAAATGGGTAATGTCACTTGTATCAACCGAGAAGAACTTGAATACCTCGCCAACACCTACCTAAGAAGAATTTTACTTCACCTCGACAAGGAAAACATCAATAATTTCCAAGCTATCTCAAAGACCTAGGAAACATCAAGTGTCTAGAACAACCCCTGCCTAGATATCAGGCTCTGAACGTAAGCATTTTTCTTATGTGATTGTACCCGGCACTTGTTGTGGTATTGAGTACGTCCCTTGTGTATTCAATTCCTGCAATCAATCTTTGAGTCTATAAATTTTATTCCTTCATAGTTTTCAAAACCAAAGAAAATGAAAACCCTTTGTTTACCAAAGTGAGCAAACAAGTTAAATCACCATGAATCATCTTATAATCCTCTTACCTCAACCCAATACTTGAATTATCTATTTTCCAGTTTAAAGTCAACTCGAAATGACATTTATTTTCAGCACATTTCGTCAGCTAATGTTGAATTATACAGATCAACCATTGTATTCAAATACCTTTCTTGATATTAAACATTCAGTTTTCCCAAATGAGAGTAATGACAATGCATCTTTTCTTTCACCTAAAATATTCTAACCATACCACATACCACTATATAAATTAGATTATTAACAATGCTAATTATTTAAACAAAAGAAACATGTAGAAAGTATTAGTATCTCTCATCTGCTTACCTAAAATTAAAATAGAAGTCTTCTCTATTTCTTGCACATCAACTAGGAATCACAAGATGAAAATCCAGTGGAGCAATCATCCAGAAGAGGAAGCCACCTGGGAGAGCGAGGAGAATCTTCGAGCGGACTACCCCAACCTTTTTCCCTAGTTAGTTCCAAATCTCGGGGGCGAGATTTCTTGTTAGGGGGGGAGGTTTGTAACATTCCATTTTTCAACTTCTGGAGTTTGAATTTCAAAATCCAAACCCAACCAAAATAAATTTGAATTCAATTCAGCTTAACTGGAATTTTCAAAAGCCAAAAGGATTTAATTGGCTTAATCTATACTTCAAATTAATTATTTCTTATTTTATTGGGGTTCCTTGTGCTTCATTTGATTTTTCTGTATTTTTGGGAATTTTTTTCAGAATTTATTTGCTATTTATTGGAATTATTTGAAGTTTATTTGAATTTTTGATATTTTAATTAATCCGAAAACATATTTAAAACCCTAAATCGTTTTCAGGCTGGTTTTAATGTTCCTTTTTCCCTCGGCCCATCACTATTCACCGGCTCGGCCCAAACTCCCGAAAAACCCTAAACCTAGCTAATCTACACCGTTGAGTCGATCCAAGGGTCAAGATTAGCGCCGCCACCTTCACAGTGAACTTCTAACCCTAAAGTGCCTTTTACCTCTACCGACTGATCAAGCATCTACGGCGATCGTCGTCCCACGTCACCTCCCAGCCTGCCTGCCAGTGCAGATCGGGCCACGACCAACTTTGAATTCGCGCTTGTACCAGTTGCCTAGGCTATTTAAAGCCTCTCGGCCTCAGTCGCTGCGTTCCCACTCCGCCCCTTTCCTCAAGTCTTGCTTGGCGGAGACGACTCGGTAGCAGTGCACGACCTCGCCGGTTGCTCTTCGTCTTGCCGAGTTGTTCCGCCGTCTCGTGCTCCCTCTCCGGTGAGTCCCCGCCTCGACTCTTGGTACCAATGAACTCACCTCTTCATCCTCTTCCGAATCTGCTACTTATTTGACTCGATCCGTCTCTTATTCGCCGGTTGCGTTGTTTTCTTCCCCAAGTCCGGCGTGTGGCGCCGCCGTCCTGTCGTCGCGTTTCTCCATCAACCATCACCGTCGGATCAGTCTTCAAGGATCCGGATCTGCGCCACGTTGTCCCTCTCTGGTAAAATCTCACCGCTCGTTCATTTTCCTTGCACCGCACCGTCACTTACCCTCGTTGCCGCCATGCAGCGCTCTGCGTCAGACGCCAGTAGACACCACATCCGCACCACCTCAGCGTTAGTTCTGCGTGTCCGCCACATCGTACCACTTCATCGCTGCGTGTCGGCCACGTGGGCGCCATATCCGCACCAGCACACCATGTGTAAGCCATGTCGAGCCACGTCACGCCTTGTCATCTCGTGTTACTCTCGGTGCACTCGATCCATGTAAACCAAGTCTATGACTCGTGGACCCCACATGTCAGCGACGCGATTTATTTCATTTAATCACTGATAAATCCGAAAATCCGAAATTCCAGCGAATCATGGCGCGACACGTGTCAACCCTTTCTGATTTTCCTGATTTTTCTTCCATTTAAATTTCGGAAGACCCGTTCTCCTCCGTTCGAACTCCGATTTGAACGATTCAAATTTCTAAATTCATCTAAAATCAAGATCTATCTGTTGGTGTTATTTTTATGAATTTTTGAATTTTATTTATTTCTGTTTATTTATTGTTTTGCTTCGATTCGCGTGTTTCGCGTGTAGACGACGCACCGGTTGAGCGAGAGGAGCATCCAGCGGAGGTTGCAGCAGCAATAGAGGGTGAAGGCAAGTCTCCTTTGACCATGTTGAACCCAAGTTTATGAAATGCTATTTTGTTTTTAACTATTGCATACTTATATTTTGCATATCGTACTTTAATACCATTTTAAATGCTTAGTTAAAGTCCAATGTTGCTATGCCCACATTGATATTAATCTTGCCAACCATTGACACCCTAGGAAAACTAATTACTGTAATTAATGGTCAACATTTTATTATGGGAACGGTAGAAAATGCTTAGCCATGCTTAATCACGTCGGTACCTTACCATTATGGAAATGCTTTCATATTTGATTCAAAATGAATTGTGGAAATGATGGCAATTGGTGTTGCCAGTATTAATTTGAAAATTTAAAAGTGAAAAATGATTTAGACCGGGGCGGATTGGTTGAATGGTGGGTGCGGGATGCACAAAATTTTGGAATGTGATTGTCCGCCCTAGTCAATTAAGGACCGGTCGTGTGTTACCATGGGCCATGCTATACAGTACAACCACATGTCTATATGGGTACGACCTGGCTAAGTAATTTGCATGTATCGTTATTTGACTTCGCCAGAGGGCTGTGCGAGTTTGTCAGGGTGACACTTGCAAGGCGCAAAAATTGTGAGAGCGAAACCTTAGCGGGTGAAGTCGGTAGCGGTATGTGCATTGTAAAGGCCTTGTCATGATCTCCCTGCCGGCACACCAAAGGAAGTGTGTCAATAGCTTGGCGCAAAGGGTTGATCATGTCGTGTGGGTAAAGTGTACCAACTCTGCAGAGTCTTAAAAACTACTTAAGTAGCCGTGCCTACGGATAAGGGCAAGCGTGGAACGCTTTCACATAGTAGATTTTCTGGTTTTTGGTTTTAATTCGAAAAATGATGATTTGGTTTAAAATGAAAAATGTGGTTGGGAATCCGCGAGCGGCTAGAGCTCCCGGGTTTTAGTTTGGCGGCTAGAGCCAACCAGGTAGTTGGAACCTGGAAAATTGTTATACTTCAAGTTAATTAATTATGCTATTTACATTTTGTTAAATGCTGCTTTATGAAATTATTACTTGTATTCAAATTTCAATTTCGCTTCATGCAAATGAACCATATTATGCCTTCCTTTGTTTAAGCCATGCATTTAGTTATTTGCATTAAGTTTCCGAGACTTGCGAGTATGTTGCATACTCACCTCGCTTTTCATTCTTGGTGCTTATTCCATAAAGCGTATGAAGAGATCGAGCGAGCGTTGCACCGCTCGACATTTGTGGTGAAGACTATGATGAGGAGGACGACTCGATCTTCTAGGGAGCGTACTCTACTTGTTGCTGTGGGCTAACCGATTGGCTCTTTTTGTTCTACATTTTCGCTGCTACTTTTACACTTCAAAGTAAGGCTTCATACTTGTAATAATGTGATGATGTTGTTACACTCTTTTGCTTATTATCGTTGTTTACTTTATGATATGTCCGTGTTATCATCATCAGACTGTTGTGTGCGCTTAGTTGCTCTCGACTAGCGGTTGAAACACGAGGGTTCGGATTTGTTAATCCGGTCCCGACAGGAGTGAGGGCACAACGGTGAGGTGACGCACGCCGACCACCGGCCCAAAGGCATCTGGGGCGGGCTTGTTCCGTCGATCGCCACTCCATGTACTAGAGTGTACTAATGTACGGTGAATACTGAATACGATTCCAGTTTATTTTCTCTCGGAAGCAAGATCTGAAAATCTCAAGTCTAACTACCATTTTTTTCATTTGCAAAAGTCCATAATACCCTCACCAAATCAATGGCTAGATTTAATTTATACTACCACCATGTACTACCAGCATAATCCACCATAAAAATGCACTAAATTTATGCGTTCTAAACGGGACCTTAGATGCTGAATTTGTAACTCTATGTTGTTTCATGTGTTGTTTGTGGATACATCACTGTTCATCTCTGCCGCTACAATACAATGGAGGAGGATACAAATCGGTTGTTTTCTGTTTGACTTAATGAAAAGTAGAAGAAAAATTCATAGTTATAACTGGATCATCGTAACAAATTGGCCTAGTAGCAATGTAGTAGTCACTACCTACATTCCACATGCTACAAGGATATCGTTCACAACAATATTTTCTTTCTAACTAGATGAATACAGTATAGCTCTATATGACAAATTCGGATCATAAAAAACTAACCTCCATATGCCTGTTGTTGTACTCACTATTGCATCCTCTGAGTTGGATAAAATGTCGGTGATTGAGTCATGAAGAACCATCGCCATATTCACTATCATTTTCAACACTCGTGCTAAGAAATTCGTTCATCCTTATCAAATAAACATGCTACAATTTTCTATCATACTAAGATATCTTCCTCATTAAAATTTAGTACTGACTACCTAAGGAATAAAAATTAAACTCTAGCCATGATGCAGACCCTGCCACCTCCCCCGAAGCTCTCTAGCGGTGAACGATCAATCTGCAAGGCATAGACATTGTTGTTAAAGCATCCAGTTGATTTAATTTCTTACATGAGTGCATGAAAAAAAAGGAACAAAAAAAAAAAGGCAAGGCCTCCAAACTCACCAAAGTTCTCAAATATATCTTTCGAAGTTCTTTTCAAGGTCTTCAAAGAAGCCTCCATAGGCACTAGGCAGATGTGTACAGTTCTGATCTCAAGGACGACCTGTACAGAGAAAATAAAACTCTATTGAATTAATTAAATTACTAATTCAGTACGCAACAATCAAAGCCAATTAGTGGCTGGTTTCCTTCCATGGTTTCCATCCCAACCTTTTGCAACTTCATATGGCTAAAACAGTAAGGATATTACAAGTACTTGTGAATTAATAAATTAGCAGAGCAGCGTAGAAGCAGGCAAGCAACAGAAGCACAGTGGGAGTATCTGGAACCTGGAGGCCAGAGCAGCGCACGTCCATGTAGGCCGGCGGCGGGAAGGTTGAATCCGGCGATGGAGAGGTCCAATCAAGGGCGGTGAAGGAGAATCGCTGGCGGCGACGGTCACCTGCGTCTGCTGTAAGGAGGCGGCACGCCTAATTGGCTCGTGGGGAGGATGGGAGATCGTGGCTCGTGGGGATGACGGGAGATTGGGCTAGGGCCCTCGGGCTGGGTTCAGATCCACGGGCTCTATTCACTATCTTGAATGATTAATCTGCCCTTCGTCTTAATTAGTCGAGATACTTTTAGATTAGTGTAGTTTTGTTTTGGGAGAGCATTGAACCACTTCTCTAACTTTAATCATGGTGAAAAAACCTTTGTTCAACCGAACAAATGAACATTATTCATGCTTCATAAGCAAAGAACTGAACCAAATATTGAGTCAGCTGTGGAACACACAATTGGTGTTCTGTAAATACTTGGTGCAGCATTTCTGTGTATTGCTACTTTTGTCAATCAGCACTTATTCATCTTCTGTTTACTGCATGGCCAGGAAATCTCCACTGCTAGCAATCTTCCTCCGAAAGAGATAGGAAAATACATCAAAATAATTGGCGAATCTCTGAAACTGAGCCAACCACTTAACAGAAATTCAATAGCAGTTCATATGCCTCGGTTTTGCAGCCTCCTCCTGCTCAATAAATCTGCTCAGGTATCAGATGGGCTGCAAACCTGAAACATTATGCATAAGACCAAGTTTGGCTTTTAACATATTATGTGTCATTTCCTCAGGAACTTGCAGCCCATATCGGCGAGGTGGTTGTCAATAAATGCTTCTGCAAACGGCAGAATCCCATGAGTAGGGGTGAAAACGGAGCGGATAATATCCGGATCGTATCCGTATCCGGTATCCGTTTTTAGGGAAATGGCAAAAGAATATGATATCCGTCGGATACGGATACGGATACGGATAATTATCCGGATCGGGAAAAACGGATACAGAGCGGATATGAGAGAGGTGATATCCGACGGATACGGAGCGGATACGGATATCCGGTGTTCGGATATCCGGATCATCAGCAGGCCTCCGGGGGCGGAGCCGGGATGGGCTAGAGGCCCAACACTTCTAGCGATTCTTAGCCCAACACTTCTAGCGATTGCAAGGAATCCAAGCTTCTGTTTGGCATATATTCAAATAACAAGATCCTCTCGCTCTTTTGAATGCAATACCCCAGAAGCTTAACTATATTTGAGTGCCGAAGTTTCAATTGAATAATCAAAGCTTAACTATCGAAGCTTCTGTTTGGCATTGCAAATTATCTATGAACATTGAACAATGTGCTCCTATGTTAAGATTTCGTTACCTTATGTTTGTTTTGAACACTATTCTATAAGTTTTGTTATGTTTGTGGATTATGTACTCTAAATCCTAATATTCTGTGTTAAAACTTGTGTTTTCGTGTTTGCATATTATCCGACTAAAAATTCGGTTTTGTTTCCGTTTTCGATCCGACTCCGATTACTATCCGTTTTATTATTATCCGTTATCCATTTAATATCCGATCCGTTTTTCAATTATCCGTATCCATATCCGCATCCGGGTGAAAAAAATGTGAGCGGATATAAAAATGTCACTGTCCGACCGAATCAGCTCCGTTTTCATCCCTACCCATAAGCATATCTGCTGCTGCTATCCACCTTGCATGTCAGCTCGAAGACAAGCGAAAAACTCAGGCAGAGATCTCTAAGGTAACGGGCCTTTCAGAGGTCACTCTACGTAAAGTGTATAAAGAACTGTTGGAGAATTGGGATGATTTGCTCCCCCCTAACTACACACCAGCTACTCCCCCAGAGAAAGCTTTCCCAATGACCACAATCTATTCAGGGCGCTCGTCGAATTAGTTAACGTGTGAATTGATTTATTTCTCATCATGTTTCGTGCAATGAAATGCCGTACATTTTCGTTTGAGCAGTGGTATGAACAATCTATAAAAAATCTGTTTTGTTGCATGAAGTTTTTGTCCAATTTTACATGATATTTTTTACATTTTCAGCCAATTTTTTTCCCCAGCAATCCAGTTAAGGGTACACAATTTCACAATGTTCCTTGAAGATGACAATACAGACCAGGGAAAGAACGAACTTTTTTTTTAATAATACATTTTTTTTCAAAATTTCAAAAATATACCACGGAAAAAACAATTACATAAATATACCCCTGTCGCCCGTTGGTTGAGCGATATTTAAATGTCGTCCAACCAACGGGCGACAGGAGGCCACGTCGCACGATCAACGGGCGACAAAAGCGTCACGTCTACTTGTCTCCGCGCTGTAAAACGTGTTAATCGTGCGACGTGGCCTTCTGTTGCCCGTTGGTTGGGCGAAATGTCGCCCAACCAACGGGCGACAGGGGTATATTTATGTAATTGTTTTTTTTCGTGGTATATTTTTGAAATTTTGAAAAAAATATATTATTAAAAAAAAAGTTCGGGAAAGAACATCCAGATTTCCAGACAGCTCGCGCTGTATGAAGTGAAAACAGCTGCCGTGTTAAATCCCAATTTAATAAATCCGAAGGGCCCAAACGCAAAACGCACCTCCAAACCGGATAACACTCCACGATAGAGAAACAGAGGCCTCCACTTCAAGGAACCAACGCCCCCCGGCCCCCGGACTTGCTCCTCGCTGCTCTTCTTCACTCTCTCGCAATGGCCGTCTCCACCTCCACCTCATCCCAGCTCCCCCTCCTCTTCCTCCACCGCGCCGCCGCAAACTCTAGCCCCACCGCCCTCTCCTTCCCCTCCTCCCTCCGCGCGTCCCCGCTCCGCTCCCGCGCCGCCGCGGCTGCCCCGCCCGCGGAGACCCTCTCCGACGACCAAGCCTCCGACGCGCCTCCGGTACATGACTAGCCAGCCTGATATATTAACATGGGTTTTCGAGTATTTCTAGCGCAAAATCTGTGAACTGTGGCGTGCAATTATATGGAGGCATCTGTTCAATTCATATCTGTTGAGTTTGTTTATTCGGTGACTAGAATTGTTATGCTTGTGGTTTCAGGCTGCGGAGGGAACAGGAATTCCGATGCCGTCGTCGATTGGGGATGATGGGGAGCAGGTACCTTACCCAACCGTCTAATATATGATTGTAGTAATGTCATTGCTGCGGTTGTATTGCAAAATTTCAGTGTTAGCATCTAGCATCAGTTTCTCATTCATTGCTTCTTGCTTTGTATACCATAACAAATGAAAGCAGTATATGATACATGAGTATGTTGGTAAGTTGAGCTAAAAAGTAATTCAGCATTCTACTTAGCATAGTGAGTAGTGACATTGAGTACACTCTTCGTGGTTTATTGGTCAGACAAACAATGGGCTAGGTTGCAATCAGCGCATACCTTAAGGTGTTTGACTTATAGTATAATATTGCTGATGTAAGTGTGATTTTGATGTCGGAATTAAATGGTAATGTCACCTTAGTACTTACATAGCATGGCATCCTTAATATTTGGGAGTTAAGAGTTATGTTGAGTTGCCAGATCTTGAAGTCTTTACTTTTTAACTGGAGAAAGGAAGTATCAAAGTCATATGTGTCAAATGCTGTAGGTTGTTTAAAGGTCGACAGTGGTGTTGTTTGCCAGGTTCAATTGATTGCTAGAATGCCTCCCGGATGAAAATGGGCTAACTACTTGTGTTTCACTTTATCACTTTCAAAGTTTTCTGTTCATTCATGTTCTTTTCCTCCTTGGAATTGAGTATATAGTCCCAAGGTACTTTTGGTGGTATTGGAAAAGGGATGAGCCCAATTGTTTATTCTAATGAAAAGAAGATATGAGATCATTTATACTCTACATAGCAAGGAAAACCAAAGCAACAGCAAAAAAAAATGTTGCTAACCTCTTTTTTGGAGACAACTATGGTACCATGATTATCTATAACACCCCAGCCCTCAGTATCACTTTGCCAATTTACAATGAATTAAACTAGCATATAATGCCTGCTAGCCTAAATCGTAGCACTTCTGGGTTAACCCTTTTGGGTGACACGATGATGAAAGCCCAAGTGATGTGCTATGCATGTTTGTCTGCTCCGCATGGAGGTCAGGAATTGAGCGAGTTTTGGGCCACAGGACGAAAGCCCAAGCGACTTGCTACACGTGAGTGCCTGTCCCGCACGGCACGGGGCCTAGGCTTTGAGCAAATTTTGGGCCACAGGGTTTTACGAATGGAGCTTTGCCAAGAACATTCGATTAATGGTTTGGAAGTTTCTAGGTTGAATGCCCTATCCTCTCACTCTTGTAGGTTTCTCCATGTTACTACTCTACCGATTTTCCTCTAACCATCTGCCTTCCATTTTCCATTTTACTCCCATTATTTTGATTATCTTCTGTTCTTTTTTTGTTCCTCCAATGTTAGTGCATAGATACAAGGGATTTTATATCGAGATGTCAGGGGCATATTAGCTTCTGTTACTTCTTGGTCTAAAGGATTGATTTGCTGGGGTCTGTGGGACAGAGAGAAATTAAATTATCGCTAAAACTGATAAACCCTTTTAGGTTTAATCTGTACCTATTTGTTTATCTTCTTTGGAACCTCCTTTCACTGTGTTCTAACTTCTAATACTGTTGAAGTTGGACAATTGGAGTATGGAGATCATTTTCAATGACCAAGATTTCGTTTTACCTTAGGTCAATACTCAATAGTAATCTGCCAATCGCTACTCCCTATCATTATATGCTTTCTTTCTTGCTTATCATTTTCCATTTGTTAAGCATGTCTACTGTGCATGTCTGTGTACAGTTGCTGTTTGGTGCTACTGCCAGAGAAGGAACTGTTACGAAGCCTTGTGCACAGTTGCACTCCTCCTTTAGTGATCTATTATATTATTAAAGCAGAAGCAAAAGAAGCCACCACGTTCGCTCTCAAGGCTAGAAATTCTTACATTAGTCGGAAGAAAAAAAGAAAGATCTACACCGTTAATCGTAGTGGGTCCAGATTATAATGGTTTAGATTAAAAGAAAGAATTTGTGTCACGTACAATACAAGAATTTGTGTCATGTACAATACAAAAATAAATTAAATTCGGAATAAAAATAAAATAAAATCAGAAATTTGATTTCATACGATTAAAAGAAAAGTCCAAGTACAATTAAAAAATTTGGAACAAAAAATAAAAGATAATTAATAATCTAATTTCCATACGAACATCAAAATAAAATTGAAATCTAGAATAAAATTTTTAAAAATTCAGAATACAAAAATAAAAGTTAATTAGTAATCTGATTGCCATAAGAACATCAAAATAAAACTGAAATTTAGAATAAAAATTAGTAGTTGGATTTGAATACGAATTCCAACATAAAAACAAAAATTCGGAATGAAAAATAAAAAATGGGAATTCGATATCCATACGAACATCAAAATAAAGAGTCCATGTCAAGTATAATAAAAAAACCAAAATTCCCTGTAAAAATAAAATAAAAGTAGTAATTTGAATTCCATACAAACATCAAAATAAAAATAAAATTCAAAATAAAAATAAATTGAAAATTAGTAATTTGATTTGTATACGAATACCAACCTAAAACTAACATTTAGAATAAAAAATAAAATAAAATTAGCAATTTAATTTCCATACGAACTCTAAAGCGAAATAAAAATGAAATAAAAAATATACCAATTAGATTTGGATGCGATTCCAACCTAAAACTAAATTAAAAAAATCTATGTCATATATGATCCAACAACACATAAATATAATTTGGAATACAAACAAACAAAAAATGCTAATTTGTTTTGCACAAGAATTCCAATTCAATTTCCATATGAATTTCTACATAAAATCCCTAATAAATATAATCCTGCATAAAAATTAAAGAAACATTAGCTATTGGATTTTTGTATGAATTCAACAAAAAATAACTAAATTTTGGAACAAAAATAAAACAAAAAGAGAGAAGCCAAAACCGAAGGAATCAAAAGCCACGATGACGAGTGGTGTGCGTCTGCATTGTTAAAGAAGCCAGTAGAAAAATAAACTTGATGATGGGAAGATCCTGATAGAGAGGAGATGAAGCTTTGCATAGAAGATAAGCTACTGAGGATATATATATATCCATTGGGTAGCTAGAAATGTGTCATCGTTGCTGAGGGACATATGCATATTGTTAGATAACGGCTAAAGCAAACGTGCTAGCATAATAGAAGATAGGAGATTGTCGCGTTAGTGAGAAAATAACATCATTGAATTGGCAAACATTGAATAAGAGAAGCGACCGATATGGGACAAGCGTAAATCAAGCATATATAATATCTTACATGTGTATATGCATGCATGAATTTGTTTGAATCAAAACAAGTTGCAAAAACCTCAGAGTAGAGATGACGCTACTCTATGGAATAGGCTTGAGGCCACTGGTGAGAGTATGACAGGTGTCCTCGGTAGGGATAAGCAATACTTGTACATGTATGCATTGCAGGTTGATGTCGTAACGTTCAACATTAAGTAATAATTGAAGAGAAATAGAATATAGTTATACGATAGAGTATTGCATTAACAGGGTAGCAATTGAAAGAGATCGATAAAAAGGATATTGGCGGTTGAAGCAGAAAAGTTGTGGGGCGATCAATAAGAAATATAAGACATATGGTTCTACGGGACAACCAGCGTGTGATGAAGATACGTTCAAAGTAAGTCGCTCATGTTGTGTTAGTGTATATGTGAGCAATGTACTCTAATACCATGTAAAATAATTAGCATATTACTTGAGATTAAATAAAGGTACATGTGTTGCATATATTTTGAAAAAGAGTTACTAACGAAGAAAGAATGGGGTATATAGCTATATGATCTATGCAAGATGAAAAGTTGTTACATCTAAGAATCCCAACAACCAGTGGCGGAGCCAGCACAAATGAACAGCCTGGGCACAATTACATACTACTAAAATTCATTGAAATAATATATAATGGACACAACCATTTTTCTAAAGACACACAATAGATTAAGTCACTAAAATAAATTTTTAATTCTGGTACTTATATTTAACATCAAATTAACTAAATGAAAGGAAGCATGATGAAGAGTTAGTGGGCCATAGCCCGGGCATGGGCCCGGCCTGGCCGGGCCTTTGCTCCGCCACTTCCAACAACTTATTGTTCTCAATGATTTTCTTCCATCAAATCTTTTACTTCAATTACATTTCTTAAGTTAATTTTTTCTTAAAGCTTTATTGTCATTTCTAATGTTTATGTCTTAAAAATCTAAATAGTCTACAAAATACGTTAATATATTCTCAAGCATATAAGTTACATTATTTGATACTACAAAATGCGCGGGTCATCCTGCTTGTTCTTTCAGTATAACACAAGAGAAAATAGTGATAACAAACAGTTATGGAAACTCATTGGTGTTTTGCACAATGCTGGTATAAGATTGAGGATGCCGACTTGAGGGGGGTGAATATGTTGCTTTTAAAATTTTTTCTCTTAACACTCTTTGGCCAAAACCTAATGTATACGCGGAAACAATAAACAAATGGTTTTGACCAAATAAAGCCTAAATCATCTAGTCTCAACTAAGTACACTAGCTAATTATGTCTCTGTTGAAGAATATGCAATCCTAACGACAATCAAGCAATTTAATTCTAGGAATATAAATTGCAACAATGTAGATAGAGAATTGCAAGCAAACACAAAGAGACACACCGATATTTTATCGTGGTGCTCGAAGACTTACCAATCTCTCCTAATCCACGTTGAGGCAAGCCTAAACCAATTTGGACTAGCTTCATGAATTGAGCACCCGTCTTGATTCCACTAGTGGTATCTCTTCCCCCTTTTGGGTAAGTGAGCTCCGATCTTTACAAATTTGCCGGAGTTTCTCACAACCTCCGTTGAGAAGCTGTTACAAGCCGACTCAAGGTGAGTTTGCTTGTAAGCGCGGGTTCCCGGCCGAAGGCCGGATCGCAAGTTGTTCGACGATGAATTCGTCAGAGCAACCTGCGCTTGAGGTTGGCTGTTATCGGAGCCACCGCCTGAGATTGGTTTTTGTGGCATTCAACAAGCATGCCCTTTTCTGTTTATTCATTGCCTTTATATAATACTTGCTGCCCCTGATCTCCAAGGATCAGTTGCCAAACAGAAGATATCTTCTAATAAAAAACAATAACTAATAAGAGATACTTTCCAAAACTAACACCCTGCCTAATTGGAAATCTAAATTGGACTCTAATTGAAACCGAATTGGACTCTATTCGGCGCCAAGAGGACTCCTTCCCGCCGGGTTACTCCCATGCGGTTTCGGCGTCGACATATACCCTATCCAAATTCTTGGCCCATAACATCACTCCTCAAGATGAAGCTTGTCCTCAAGCCGGCAATTGGGATAGGACTTGCGCAGAGTGATGGCATCCATCCATGTTGCGTCGTCAGCTGATTCACCCGACCACTGCACAAGAAACTGACGATGCCCTGCGAAGAACCGTTGGCCTAGGATGGCATGCGGTTCTGGAGGAGCTGGCGTACTGGTGGGCACAACATCAGCAGGTATCTCCATGGGAAGTGTAGGTGGTTCACCTTTGAAGGGTTTCAACAAAGAAACATGAAACACATTGTGCAACTTGGCGTAGTCAGGAAGATGTAATCGATATGCCACTTCTCCCACCCGGCTGGTGATCTGATATGGCCCGTAAAATCTAGGTGCTAGCTTGGACATGGCAAGAGGACCCCCTACTGAGTGCTGGCGATGCTTTTGGAGCTTTAACCAAACCCACGAGCCAACCTCAAATACCACCTCCCGATGCTGTCCATCATACCGCTGCTTCATGCGGTTTTGAGCTTGAAGAAGGAGGGTCTTGGCTTGCTGCAGGAGAGCATCTCGATCCACCAACGCGCAATCGACGGAGTCAATGCTAGTAGTGCCTTGTTGATAAGGAGTCAGTGGTGGAGGTGGCCGTCCGTAGACCAATTCAAAGGGAGTCATCCGGTGGGCAGAATGAAAGGAAGTATTGTAACAATACTCCGCCCACGGCACCCACTGCGCCCAAATTGCTTGGTTGGAGGAGGTCAAGCAACGTAGATACATCTCAATCGTCCTGTTCACAACCTCTGTCTGTCTGTCCGTCTGGGGATGGTATGCAGTTGACATCAACAAGGCCGTGCCACTTCTTTTGAACAATCCTTGCCAGAAGGTGCTCAAGAAGATTGGGTCGCGATCAGATACAATAGACTCGGGTATTCCGTGGAGACGTACCACTTGATCAAAGAAGAGACGGGCCACTGTTGCTGCTGGTGCCGGTTGTTTGAAGGAAATAAAGTGAGCAAATTTAGACAGGCGGTCCACCACAACCAGCAAGGCGGTCTTCCCCTGCGATTTAGGAAGGTGTGTGATGAAATCCATAGAAATATCAGCCCACACCTGGTGAGGAACCGGAAGTGGCTGTAGCAGTCCTGCCGGAGCCAAGGTACTAGTCTTGTTTCTTTGACAAATAAGACACTTGGCGACGTACTGCTCCACGAAAGGTCGCTGTTGTTCCCACCAATAACCTGCCTTGATCCGGTGGAGGGTCTTTTGAATCCCTTCGTGTGTCAAATCGTGAACAGATGCGATGATTGGCTCAATCAATTCAGAGGAAGAAGGCACAACCAGGCGGTTGTCTCGGTAGAGCAAGCCTTGCCGAAGTTCCCATTGTGGTGCCTGCCTTTGCCCGGTCGCCATCGGCTGTGAGGGCTGTCCTCCATATTTGCTGATGAGTTGCTGTAGGGCGGGATCCTCTCGAAGTCGATCAAGCCACTGAGCTCGAGTAACATCCTGTGGGCTGGACACGGCCGCACACTGGAGGAGATCAGCATTCACCCGGGATAATGCATCTGCTGCTTGGTTGTGCTTTCCGGGCTTGTATTCCACCTGGAAGTCAAATCCCATCAATTTGCTCAACCAATGCTGTTGCGGTGGGGTGATGAGGGCTTGTTCCAGGAGGTACTTGAGGCTACCATGATCAGTGCGAACAATGAAGGAATGACCCCATAAGTAAGGTCGCCAATGGCGGATGGCCTTAGACAGTCCGATAAGCTCCCGCTCATATGCCGCCAATTTCCTGTGTCGGTCTGCCAACTGACGACTGAAATAGGCGATGGGGTGGCCATGTTGTTGGAGAACCGCCCCAATGCCCGATCCGGAGGCATCACACTCAACAACAAATGGAACTGTAAAGTCCGGCATTTGTAGAACTGGAGCCGAAGTCAATACCTGCTTGAGACGATGAAAAGCCTCCTCAGCCGCCGCTGTCCAAGTGAAGTTATTCTTGCGTAACAAGGCAGTGAGAGGTTCGGCCACAGTAGCATAATGCTGAATGAAACGCCGATAGTACCCCGTGAGTCCCAGAAACCCCCTCAGAGCTGACACTGACGCTGGACAAGGCCAAGTGCTCACGGCTTGTAATTTCTCTGGGTCCGCTGCTACACCATTGTGGGATATGATGTGGCCTAGGTAACCCACACTTGCTTGAGCAAAAGCACATTTGGTTTTTTTGAGGTATAACTGATGGAGGCGTAGCTTGTCCAAAGACCGCTCAAGATGTTCCTGTGATCTCCTCGGTCATGTTCAGACACCAAGATGTCATCAAAGAAAACGAGGACGAATCTGCGTAAGAATTCCTGTAGAACTTCATTCATGAGAGCCTGGAATGTGGATGGCGCATTGGATAGGCCAAACGGCATCACAAGGAACTCATAATGACCATGGTGTGTCCGGAAGGCCGTCTTGCCGATGTCATCCTCTTGCATACGGACTTGATGGTAGCCCGAGCGAAGATCAAGCTTGGTGAAGAAATGAGCCCCGCGAAGTTCGTCCAGCAGCTCCTCCACCACCGGAATGGGAAATTTGTCCTTGATGGTTCATGCATTAAGTGCGCGGTAGTCCACACAAAAGCGCCAAGTACCATCGGCCTTCTTGACCAACAAGACCGGGGAAGAAAAGGGTGAGCGGCTGGGTCATATGATTCCCTGTTGGAGCATAGCCGCACACTGGGACTCTATCTCATCCTTTTGTCGATACGGATACCGGTAAGGTCGGACAACCACCGGATCGGTGCCTTCTGTGAGAGTAATGCGATGATCACACCACCGAGCAGGCGGCAGCCCGGTTGGCTCAGCAAAGACATCCTCATATGTTGCAAGCAAGTGCTGTAAAGCCGGTGCCTCCTTCAGTTCGGCATGCATCAGGACAGGCTGCCGTTGCCGTAACATTCCTTGGAGCTGAACACGAGCATGCTGGGGGCCAAACTCCATAGATAGTTCTTCAAAATTCCATTGAATGTTTCCCAAAGTCCGCAACCACTGTACTCCTAAGATGATATCGAACCCATCAATAGGAAGCACAATAAATGGGGCTTGAAACTGATGATCCTGGATAACAAAAGATGCAGTCGGCACTGTTCCAAGGCACGGTAAATAGGAACCGCTGCGACCACGACCGCCGAGATCCGCCCAGACCGGGCCGCCATGGCCCCTGTCGAGCTACATATGTGCTCATAAAATTGTGGGTGCTCCCACTATCCACCAGACCAAGCCAACTTCTTCCTTCCATGCACACCGTCACCTGCATGGTGTTTCCATGCTTAGGTCCCAGAGCCGCAATCATAGACAAGGAGATATCAGTGTCTGCGCAATGATGGCTCCTCTTCGCCGATTCCACACCGCTTCTTCTTCCACCTCCAAATGGAATAAACGCTTACAGCGATGGCCCCTTGTGTAAACTTCATCACAATTATAACACAGCCCCTTCGCCCTCCGTTCTGCTATCTGGTCCGCAGAGAGTCGCACCTTGGCTGGCCCGGACGCCACGCTACTCTGCATACTGACAGTCTGCGTTGGATGTGCCCGTCCACTGATCGCAGCAGATTGTGCATTGCTTGCTCCTCCCTGGGATCGCGCCTCCGTAGCAGTGCTTGCGCCAGTTGGTGCGCCAGAAGCAGAGTGGATCGGATGTGATCCCCCTCGACTCAACTGGAACCGCCCTCGACCACTGCTCGACATCCCTTGTATTGCTTCAGCAATCCAGGCAGCCTTCCTCGCCTCAGCCTCCCGAGCAAATGCAATCGCCTCAGCCAGGTCTCGTGGTCTTTCGCGACGTACATCCGCCCCCATCGCTACCGAAAGACCTGCCACAAACATCTCAATCTGCTCTGTTCTCTTCATCTGCGGCGCCCGCGCTAATAGACGCTGGAATTCTCTTGCATATTCATCCACCGTGCTGCTATTCTGCTTGAGGTTGACCAAATCTCCCCACGGACCTACAGTCGAGTGTCTTGTGAACCTCTGCACGAATGCTTCCACAAAGTCCTCCCATGCAATCCACTTCCCCTCTTGCTGCCAATTGTCCAGCACTTCTTGCGCTTCACCCGTGAGATGCAGACCTGCAACGTCCACAAACTCCTCCTCTGGAATGCGATGTAAACGGAAGAAGCGTTCACAACGACGCACCCATCTCAGAGGATCCTCCTGCCCATCGTATTCTGAGAGATCGAAACGAGGGTAGCGCGGTGTCCATCTTCTATCTTGGTCTTCCTCTTCTTCCCGTCGCCCCTGCCCAGGGCGCCTTCCTGGAGCTTGCCGGTCGCGCGGATGGCGTTGATGCTGATCCAGGATGGGATTCCTTCTTGGCGGCGGCACATAGGGATCGTCTCCTACTTCACCCGTCCCGTGGTCATCTGCTTGGCGCCAAGATCGGCCTTCTTCGCCGCTCGATCTGTCTCGCTCCCGACGGCCCTTCTCCTTCATGAGCCGCATCATCTCCCCAAGCATGGCCTTCATCTCCTTCATCTCCTTCTCCAGTCCAGCCAGACGATCCTCGACGGGCGTCATCATGTTCTCAGCCCGTGGCCTCGATATTAATTTGTTACAAGTCGACTCAAGGTGAGTTTGCTTAGTGCGCGGTTCCTACCGAAGGCGGATCGCAAGTTGTTCGACGATGAATTCGTCGAGCAACTCGCTTGAGGTTAGGTCATATCGAGCCACCGCCGAGATTGGTTTTTGTGGCATTCAACAAGCATGCCCTTTTCTGTTTATTCATTGCCTTTATATAATACTTGCTGCCCCTGATCTCCCAGGATCAGTTGCCAAACAGAAGATATCTTCTAATAAAAAACAATAACTAATAAGAGATACTTTCCAAAACTAACACCCTGCCTAATTGGAAATCTAAATTGGACTCCTAATTGGAAACCGAATTGGACTCCTATTCGGCGCCAAGAGGGACTCCTTCCCGCTGGGTTACTCCCATGCGGTTTCGGCGTCTGACATATACCCTATCCAGCCCTTGGCCCATAACAGAAGCTCACCATGCCCAACGCCTCCACACGCCGTCTATGTGTCAGCAAACACTAAGAGTAACAAGTCAAGCCACTTGCTTGATCCTCACCAATTGCATCACATGCACAGGGATGCTCACTGAGTGCAACATATGCACAAGGCTCTCTTCTAAGTGCAACGCATGCACAAAGAGCACTCAACCCATTTCTAATTGCAACACATACAAATTAGAATCGCCCTTTAGCTTAAAAATCAAATTGCAGAGTGCAACACATACACAACTCAACCACAAAGAGCAATGAACTATCCAAAACCATAGCTCAACCAAAATGCCAGCCCCAAGACTCCTTTTATAGCATCTCCAAAGAAAACTAGCCGTTGGGGGGTAAAATGGGCATTAAATGCACTGAAACTAGCTGTTGCTATAGTACCCCTGGCACTACTGTCCATTTAGGACTGGTAGTACCGGCCTTTAAACTCAAAAACACTTCTCTGGCAAATAACTACGTCAAAATTCAGCAGTAGTGCCGCTCGAGCGGCACTACCACCCATGTAGAGGCGGCACTACCACATTTTCTACAGAAAAAAGTTAATAACTTTTTACTATAAACTCCGATTTATGTGATCTTGGATTCTATGCGAAACTTATCAAGAGGGCTACAATTTCCACCCCTTTTCACGATTTAAGTAACCAAAGATATTTTAAAATATCACAAAAACTCCAATGTAGCCACTCAAGTTAGAATTTAATTTTCTTGAAATCCTTCACATGACTTGATCAAGAACGTGACTACAAGCTAGTAAGGGTCAATAAGATCAAATATTGAGCCATGTGATGATCAACTCATGATTAAAACAATTTTGCAAAGCATATTTGCAATTCTAATTACATGCTCCAAGATCAAATGCATAAACAACAATATTTTGCAAAACACATTTGCAAATATAAATCTTGCAAACAAGAACAATCAAAATCATATTTTGAATCATGTAATGATCAACACATGATCAAACTAATTTGTAAAACACATTTGCAAATTCTAGTCACATGCTCCAAAGAATTGCACAAATATGAACTTGTTTGCAAAACACATTTGCAAATCAAAGCTCTATGCAAAGAACACATCGATAAAATTGCAAGCATGAGCTACAACTATTTGCAAAACATATTCGCAAATATTTGCTCCATGCAAAAACCAAATCACGAAAGTGTGAGCTAGAGCAAGCAGGATTGAGCTATCAAAATATTATGAGACTCAAGCTATAAGACTCTACCCTCTTAATAGTACGACAATATATACTAGTAACCCAGTCTCTCATCTAAACACCGAAACCGGAAAAACTAGAAACACATTCTTAACCCTAGCTAGTTATACCTTCGCTTCTCCCAACCACTTGAGCTTTCATGATAACCAATCATCTTCTCTCCAAGTCGGGATCTTTATCTTGTTCATCAACACATAATGAACTCCCCTTGTCTTAACTTTGGGATACTCTCTTGACGCACATCAACACATGATGACATACTTGTCCCGATCTCAATTTTGGACTTAATCTATTTCAAACTCATTGAAAGTGTTAGTCTAAAACACATGATTGTCTCAATCATCAGTGCACGTCATTAACACATAATAGATGATCTCAAAATTCTTTGATCTTTTCTTTTGATGATTGACCACCACCCAAAGACAATTTGATTGAAAGATTAATCGTGTCTTGAGTATACTAATGCAACTAATGCTTTTATATACTCAAGAACTTTCGATTGCCCTAGGATCAACAACGTGAACCATCAACACATGATTAGTCCTTTGTTGATTGAATGGCAACCGAACACAATTTAAATAGAATTTAAATTGTCATGAGTATATATTAACTACACAAGTTTCATATACTCAATTCGATGTAATCTAAAAGTAATGATCCAATTTACATGGAGAGGTGGAAAAAGATCAATACTCTTAAGACTATTAATTATATAATAAACTCCGTTAAATGTGTGCATACCAATAATTGAACTTGAATCAAAATGCTCATTTTCAATTTTTTATTGCTTTGGAGTTTATCCTATATTGCCATGAGTATACTACAACCACACGAGTTCAATATATTCAAGAGATTGTTTCAAATAATCAAAGTAATGATCCTTGATATAGAAAGATAAATTAGATCAATATTATTGAAATATCAAAGTAAAGTATGAACTCTCCCTAAATGTGTACATTCATGTATATATGGAATTGAAAACATTATGCATATCTTAAGATTGAGACTACGGTGAAGTTCATCTGTTATCTTGAATCCAAGAAATGCATCTAGAAATAATATAGTTGTATTGGATGCATACCTTTGAGATTTTCATTATTCAATAAGATGAGACTAATCAAAGATATACTCAATAAAAGAGTTATTCTCGTATTTAGATTTATTAATATGATTATGAGTATTATATCCAAGGAATGCAACAAGATATGATAATATGAACTCGAATGCATATCTTTGATATTTTCATCTTTTTTATCCAAAAGAAACTAATAAGAGTTAAGTTCAACAAAAGAGTTAGTCTCATAAAAGGATTTGTTATTAATTAACAATTAAGACCGATCATTATTATAATTATCAAAATAGTTAGTCTCAATATTAGATTTGTCATTAATACTAAAACCAAATTAATGGAGCTTGAACTTTCAGCTCGATCGAAGGATACTATAGTGTTGTACCATGGATTTAGGTCATCAAAGGAAAGTAGACTGCAGAACCATTTTGGGTCTTGCTGATGCATTAACTTGAGAGAAATAGCGTATTTCATTTTGATTTCGCTGGCAATGGAGAAAGTGAAGGTACATTTCAGTATGGCAACTACAACAGAGAAGTGAACGTTTTGCGTGATGTAATCCTACATTTCAAGAAACACAAATGTGACACCTGTGCTATAGCTGGACACAGAGGAAATGTGGTCATCCTTTATGCATCCATGAATCGAGATGGTATCCAGCGTTATTAACATGTCTGGAAGATTTGATCTGAAAAGTGGAATTCAAGGTCGACTAGGAAGTGATCATATGGAGAGGATAAGGGCTTGTTTGAGGGAGCTGCGGCTGGGCTGAAAAGCTGCTTTTGGTTTACTGGGCTGTAAAGCAGCTGTAGCTAGCGGCTGTAGATTTTCTTGTTATGTTGTTTGGCAAACTAGCTGTTTCATTTGTAGCTTTTGGGGGCCAACTGAGTGGGGAGGTAACAACATAGCGAAGTACAGCGGCGTCCGAGTGGGGAGGTGACGTGGAGACGGCAAGGCGGGGTGGTGGAGGTCGAGAAGGCAGAGCGACCGAGGTGGGAGGTAGTCAAGCGAAGCCACAGCTAAAAAGCTCCTCCTCAGCAGCTGCAGCTTTTGAGGGTGCTTCTGATGTGGTTTAGTTTCCCAGCTGCTTTATAGCTATGCTGTTTGGGGGGGGGGGGCTTTTGGTCCAAAACTAAAGCACAGCTCCCTCAAACAAACCCTAAATCAGTATAGTTTCATTGATTTGGGACCAAAAAAAAAGGACATTCCATCTACCGTGTAACCAAAGAAAGTCTGATTGATTCTTTAGACAGGTATGCAGAGCGCATGCATATCTATTGACCCTAACTGGTTCTGATGATGACGTGTGCCATCAGACGATGCTCTAGAATTTTGTAAATATATAAGCAACCACGAATTGCATATTATTGAAGGAACTGATCATAGATATGCATCTCATCAGCTTGAGTTGGCTAATATTGTACTGAAATTTGTTAAATCAGGGTGAGAGAAGGTTGCTGTAACAAATGTAACCAGAAATTACATTCTTTGTCCCAATATATGTGTTATGGAAATTCATTGGATTAATTTTAGTGGCTAACGATTTGCTAACCTTCTCTTTCCAAAATGGCACACGATGTGTGTGGGTGGGTGGGTGGAGTTGGGGGTACTTACCTACTTTACCATATTCGGTTTAGTTAACTTGATAGTGTTAAGGTGTCCATGCTTCTGGCCCTATTAGTTGTCTTTCATGGACAAGTATGGCACATATGTCCATCATACAGGAAAACGAAGTTTTTAATCTTTCATTTCAATATTGCTAATTTCCTTGCTGTAATTATCATAACCTTACCTAATTATTAACCTTATTCAACTGCATATTTTGATTTTGTGTTTCTTCAGTTTATCTGCAAATGTTGCTATTCTCTGTAGAACTAACACCATTTAGTGTCAATATTTTTCTGTTTTCAGCTGGCACCTAAGCAGAAGATCAGAATCAAACTGAGGTCTTACTGGGTGCCATTGATCGAGGACTCCTGCAAGCAGATCATTGAAGCTGCGAAAACAACCAATGCAAAAACCATGGGTCCAGTTCCTCTCCCAACCAAGCGGAGAGTATATTGTGTGCTCAATTCTCCCCACGTGCACAAAGATTCAAGGTTCCATTTCGAGATCCGAACGCATCAGCGACTGATTGATATCATGTATCCGACTGCCCAAACAATAGATTCGTTGATGCAGCTCCAGCTCCCCGCCGGTGTGGATGTCGAGGTTAAGCTATGATTCCATTGGAGCTGAACTTCTTCAAAATTTGATGTCATGTAAAGCTCTTTTCTGCAGACTTTCTAGTTTATCCTTTTGCTATCTGAGACAAACAAATCTAGAGCATGTAACACGAAGAAATGTTCTGGTATGAAATATTTTGCTATTGAAGGTTGAACGAGATTATTTATATACGCTATATCGATGCTCTGGTTACACTACAATTTCTGTAAGATGCAGAACTGTCTGCCCAAGAGGTTTAGAAATACTACCTACCAATTCTCGGTCAGCATCTGGTATTCTTTGATTTCTTGTCCCAATAAAATCGATGATTCATCTAGAAAATACTTTACTCGTACTAATTGCACTTATTTCTGGGATGATTCAATAAACTGGCAAAGCTTTCTAATTTCTTCTAATGGTCTTTTCGGCCGAGCACAAGCTTATTATTAAAGTAATTTTTGTTGGATGTTTTATTGGCAACGTGACTGGATCAATTAAACTAGTTGTTCTAAAATGCTATTTACCGAATAAGCTTGCCTGGAGTGAGAAAAAAACGTAATAAGCTCTCTCCACGGGCTTACGCCCTGCAAAATTTGTACGAAATTCCTTTGCTACAAATGGGGCCAAAATTCTCTGGTGGAAGTAGACGTGAGCATCTTGCCGGCACGGCACGAGCACAGCGGGCTGTGGGTCTAAACTATAACATGCCGTCCAGTAAGTTATGTCACTTTCGTGTCGTGCCAATCTAGGTTTAGTCCATTTGCACTATTATGATGAGAGAAAAGGAGCTGAAGATGCATTGTTCATTAAAAACCTCACATCCTATTGTGGAGTACCCCGATAAAAAAAGAGTACAGTAATTATATACATATATATAGACAAGTCTAGGTCAATGTGGTCAAGGTTGGCTAATGCCCCGCGATCTCCGAATCCTTAGTCTGATGTTATGTTCTCTCATCTGCACACTCCTAGTCTTTGAGGCATGTGATTATCTTAACCATCTCAGATGTGAGAGACGACCTTTTTGTCTCAAGTATCATTCCTACCAAACTGAAAGTAGCTTTTAACGAGGCAGTCGACACTAGAACTACAAGTATATTTCTTGTAAATTGCGATAGTACAGGATAAATATATTGATGATTCTTTCACCACAAGAGCAAGTTGAGTTCATTGTCATCCGTGATGTCAAGCCCAGTCTCTGCAAAAGACGTGTCAAGATAGTGATTGATCTCTACTCGTGGATTCTATTATGACTTGCTTGGTGCTTCAGAAGACGAATTAGACGCCTTACCTTTTAGCTTCTTCTATACATTTGAAGTGCTTGAACCGCCTTATGCTTATTGTATTATTGAGGCAGTTCTTCTTACCTCACTTTTTCTGTCAAACTTTTCATACTATTTGTCAAAAACAGTAAAAAAACTTGTTATGAACGTGAGTATAGGTCTCAGAAAAATCAAGATCAAATATTTCACCGATTCCCTTAAAGGCACCCTTCAAATCAGTTAATTTTCTCTGAGGATTCAAAATAGTAGAAATATGAGATAGCTGTAAAATATTTTACAATTTTTTCTCAATTAGTTGAAGAAATGATTGTAAAAAATAATTATCTTTGTTTTCTTTGAAAGAATTAGCAAAAATCCAAAGCCACTTGATGACTAAGCATGAAGTTAGGTAGTAAACGTTGGATAAGAGATTGATTGCATTGTAAAAAGCTTTTGAAAATCACAAAAAAGACTAGCAACTTCATAATCTGCATCATTAACTAACTGCTTACCAGAATTATAATTGACAGAAATAATGATAATGTGTTCATAGTTCTTGCATTGCTTTAGCATAATATATGTAGAGTTCTATCTAACCTTAATGCCAAGGTTGAATCTTTTTTTCCTCTTATTGTTGGCCTTATGGTACTCTGGGTGTATCCTACAGTCGAAGGTATAACAAATTAGACAGCCTCGCATATGTTGCTAAACCAGATTTCATTACATTCAAATCTGCTTTCATGATGAGATTAATAATGTGGTATATGTATCTCTGATAGAATACGAAACCTCCAATATAAACCTCCAGGTGCGGTGTGAGATGCTTTATGACCTTCATGTTAGATGATGCATTGTCAAGAGTGGTAAGAATAATTCTATTTTCTATTTTAAATTTACTAATCACCTTGAGTACACGTGCAGTGATAGCCTCTTTAATGCATGCCTCATCGATTAGCCTAAACCCTATGGCCCTTTTGTTTAGGTTGTAGTCTTTGTCCAAGTAATATATGACAACACTAAGATAGACTGCTCTTTGGTGCTCGTGAAGTTCACTTCCAAGCTTGTTAGTTTACATTTGTACATTGCGTATATGTCGTATGTAGTTGTTTTCCTACTAATGGTGGCCGGTGGGCAAAAAAAACATGTTGGATCATTCTTTCAAAATTAGAGCACTCGCCTATTCCAAGTGGAAGATCCTTGGTAACTATATACAATAGAGTTCCTCTCTAACTACTATAATGTTGTATAGCCATGTGCTTATCGAATCGTCGATGTTGCCTCCGCATGCCACTTGAGATGACATGTTCCTTCATATGCATGTGTGGATAATTTAGATTGATAATATTTACAAATAACATAAGTTACCTCATCCTCGTCCTCAATTCCGATGCTTCTATCCATATATTGCTAGCACCATGCCCGTCGACTGCTAGAACCTTTGGTTACTTTTTTTTTTTAGATCGAACCTTTGGTTACTGCTTACACTAATGTAACGACATCGGAGTTAAGCATGAAGTTTGGCCCCTTGGGAAGGTAAGAGGCATCTTCGATGCTCTCTGTACCGTTCATATGATGGTCATCCATACCATAATCTCCTATACCAAGGGAGAGTTGCCGAGGATCGATCTCTTGATTCTAGGGAGGGGGACTAGGAATGCAATGGCATGTTCTCCTACTCACACTAACTTTTTGCCATAAATTTTGATCTTTGAGAGAGTAGTGTGAGAGAAAATAGAGAAGAAGGGGGAATTGATATTTGAGAGACCATTAATCATGTGCTAAAGAAATAAGAAGATGAGGGGGTTATAACAATCGATTAGGAGAACGTTGTCATTTGCCTGCTATATGAAGAATTGGCGCTGTGATGTTGCATGCCATTTGCCCATTGCTCTTCAACATTATTTCTTTTATTCATCATATCACTTGCCCATTGCCATTTTCCCGTTGCTCCTTCTTTCTCTGTATCTCAGCCTCGCCTCTCTTTCTCTGTCTCTCAGTGTCATCTGCCCATTGCCCACATCTGAGAATCGAGAAGAAGGCAACTAGTGAAAAGACCTCGAAGGCTCTACATGCTGCTAGCACTGCACTGCGGCTTTCTCAGGCTAGAGAAAAGCCAACAAAAATGAGGGAAGAGAGAGAAGGCGATCAAATAAAATGAGATTGAGGACTCGCCATCATCTCTCTCTCTCTCTCTCTCTCGTCAGCCATCTCCCTCTCTTCCCCTCTGTCTCTCCCTCACCCTCTCACACTCCGACTCCCCTCTCTCCCCCTTCGCCCCCCCGGGGGCCATGGCCGCCTCAGTGGCGCAGGCACTGGTGGTCGCCTCCCCCTCCGCCATGGCTGCCACGGTGGAGCGGGCATGCACGGTTACTAGATACTCTCACTCTCCACCTCTTCTTCCTATTCCGTGCCCTATCGCATACCATCATGCCATGAGTAGTCCGTGCCATGCTTTTAAGCCACTATGGTATGTTGTGCTAGCCTGAGCACAGCCCTTCTCGGCATGTCATGCCATGCCACCCACTATGCCCAGTTGGCAGGTTCGGCACAGCCCTACCAAACATGTCGTGCTGGCTCGACTCATTCGCACGTGTGTCGGGGCATGCTTGCAGTGATATGGGCCGACCCTAAAAAACCTAGCCCAATGCCTACGTCTAGGTGGAAGTTGGAACTGGAAGGTGGGCTTAGTCTTATTGACTAAGTGACAAAATAAACCAACTGTATACATTGAAGCGAGGTGCAACTTGTGTGCTTCTCGTCTTCACCGAAAAAGCTGTAAGGCCAACAAAAGCTTAACTATGTCTACAGAAGTCAGCTAGAAACCGTGGGAATCAACCGTCCTGGCGCTAGTAACAATTCAATCCCTGTTGCAAGATATTTGAAGATAAGTCCATATAACAATGAGTAAATTTTGCGAACGTGCCTTGGGCGCGTTGGTGGGTGCGAGCGGTGCTCGCCCCGCCCGGCTGCGTTCGAGCCTCGGCTCCCGCACTTGCGCATGAGGCGAGGGCAGCGCGCGTTGCGTGCGTGCGGGCGTGCGTGCGTGCGTGGGTGGGTGGGTGGGGTGCGTGTGTGTGCGTTTGTCGCTCGTCTGTTATTCTCTCTTCTATAATGCATTGCCAGAGCTCCTGGCCAATTTTCAAAAAAAAAAAACAATGAGTAAATTTTGCAAAATTACATGAGTACTATACAAATTATCGAAAAATTACATATTTTAGCAAACTATTTTATAGAGCTCTAGATTTTAGGTTAGATGTATCGCAAAGCTACCAATTTTAGATATCTGACGCACTAGGCCTACCTGGCAATTCATATACCAACATGGTGTTGTCTACATTATGTGCCACACATACCCTTAGATCTGGAGTTCTATAAAATAATTGCTAAAACATGTAGCTTTTTAATAGTTTATACAACAAACACGTAGTTTTGCGATATTTACCCTGTAACAATTGATCGGGTGTTGTTGCTGTGGATCAAGTGGTCTTCCTGGTTGAAAAAAAAAGGGAAATAGTTGGTCTTTAGCAGCCTGCAGATCCCATGCACAGTTGTTTTTCAGTGCCATTCCTTTTGTCTTTCTCCATGCGAAAATGACCGAAACATAGTCAAGACATGAAGAGTTGAAGACACTCCTTGGTCGACAAGCAAATCCATATATAATTTATGATTGGGGTGGCCCATATGATGTTGCCTGCCGGCTTCAGTGCTTTGGCCTTATTTTCGGCTGCTTGATCACTAGAGGAGTCAGCTGCTATCTTTGATCAGCGCACTGAAATTGTATATGCTACTCTCAAAAATGAAGAATAAATAAGGAATGTCGCCATCAAGATGCCGAGGTGATCATACAGCATATACCACTTTATTTTGGGTTCGGCAAGTAGAACTTGCCTTGTTAAAATGCATTTACCCATTTCTACATGTGGCGACAACGGCGTGTATACTAGATAAGATCACTGATTATAACGGCAAAGCACTATCTATTTTCTGACAAATATCGCTCAGAACAGTAGGAAAAATCACCATCACATACTGTAAGTGATGGTGATTTTTCCTACTGCTAATGAGCGATCTTCTACGTACAGATAAAAACCCAAAAAATCGTCAAAGCATACTGCGCAGTACTCCACTATATATTTTGATTTTTGACAGCGAGAGCCCCAATCCGCAGTAGAGAAGAGGCAGATAACACGGTGTGCAGCACGCGCGATTGCTTCACTTCACTGTTTCTGTCGCGTGCAGCAAATTCTAATGCAGATATCTGTTGGCCTCACATTCCGAATTTCTCCATAAAGAAGGGACCAGCAGTAGCTTTTCGATTTCGAGTGCACTAGCTATAGCGGCAGCCATTTGACCCTAGAACCGGGTTTGCTTTCAGTGGTGTTACTTGTTACGTTCGCGGCAATAATCGATCGGAGGGCTGGATCGGTTGTCGCCCGGCAATTTTGGGACCCGGATGCCATAAACAAACGATACTAAGTTGGTACGTAGGATTGATATTTCGGCTGACAATCAGTTCAAAATTTTATGGCAATTGCTAAAGTACTGGTGGAATATCAAAGATAGAAACATGCATAATCTCAAATAAGAATTGCAGATGGTGAGGTACCATCGCATAAACTGGTTGCATGATGTAACCAGACACACGTCTTCCGTAAAATTCAAGGAAACCCCATTTTTACTACTCGTATAATTACCAACTGAGGTATACATATGTCAGGTAGTAACTTTATAGCTAGACATGCATATGCGAGCAAGGGGAACAAATATATATACTATCAAAAAAATCTGCTTTCTCAAATATCACATATCGAAATGTAATCGCAGGAAGACATGGCATAGATAGGTAGCGTGATGCCATAGATGCATCTTATGCGAAATTCAAGAAAAAATTGTTCTTGCTGTAATCGAGAGAGGTACATGTCAGCTACTCCCTGCGGTCATAAAATAGTGACGTTTTCAAGTATCCAACCTAAGATTTTAAATATATCAATACCAAAAGTTTAACCGTGTATCTTAAAACGTCATTTTTTATGACCGGAGGAGTAGAAATTTTATAGGTTAACAAGCATATGCAAGAAAGAGGAATAAATATTTTATTGGCAATGTACCGTGCCCTCGCATCAGTACCATCCATTTCATCAATTCCCCACGTATATGCTTGCATCATCATTGGATTTCACCTCATTAATGGTCCAATAAGCGATAACCTCTTGATTCGTTGCTTGCCTATCATCTCAAATAGTACCACGTCAATTGTCGATTAACTCTTTCACATCAGCATAGTCCTACATAGAGGAGAGAGCAGAGAAGCCGTCCTCTCCTCAAGCGATGATTGCTTCACACGGACTAAGATTGAAGTGACGAGCGAACACCATGCAGCCGCCTAGATGCGTGATGAAGACCATCACTTGCTCGGTGGTTTGGGAGGAAGGCGCCAACGGCTAGCGGTGGATGGAGATAGGAGGAGCGCAGCAAGGGAATAGAGGTTTGGGTAGGAGAGGGGAGGTGTAGGGAGCTGGCGGAGAGTCGTGGCGGCAAGAGATCTGCTGCTTGCCTGTGGCAAGGAAGGAGGCGGCGATGTTGGCTTGCTCTCTTCATCAGGTCAGGTGTGGTTTTGATGAGAAAGAAGAGAAAGAAAAGGATGAAAAGAGAGTGACTTGTAGGCCAACTGTTGGTGCATATTATAAAATGATGTTGTTTCTCGTGCCAAAAGACAGATATTAAGGTTGTTATCTCTTACATACCAGATGACGTGAACCTATTTAGAGACAATATAAAAGATGAAGTATTGTACATGTCCGCAGCCAAAAGTTTAAGAACAACAATTGTCATTAGAAAGCTCTCACTTTACAAAGTTCAATGACTTCCATTATCTCGTCACTCCCAACGTCACATTTCCTCCTGGATGGGATCCTCTGCGGTATCTTTGAAGCAGCTCTGCGTGGTTTGCAGTACGCAGCGTGCACAGTGAATCCCAAGTCATTAGTTTGGCCCAAAGCGTTCGTCTCAGTAAACGGATGTTGCAAGCGTTGAAAAAAATGTTATACGCGTTGGAAAAAAAATGTTCCAAACGTTGAAAAAAATGTTGCAAGAGCGTCCGATGGAATGAATAGTATCGGACGTCCGAGCGCTAGTTCTTCTAAAAAAAAAGTGTTGTTTTGCAGCAAAAGAAGTAATTTGGGCCGGAATATGGGTGGTGTGGTACCACGGGCGACGCGCATATATTACGTCGGGTTTGATTTTAAGTGGCCGGCGTAAAAGGGAGGCGTCATTGGCGAAGGATCTAAGAGCATCTCCAACAGTTTCCAATAATTTCACTCTCAATAATCCTAAATTAGGAGCTACCTAAAAGTTTTTGGGCTAAAAAAACCATACTCCAACAGCTCCTATTTTTTCCCCCAAAAATATTTTGACTTAGTCCCTACAGACACCGTAAACAAATGAGTAGCAGCAGAAAATGATAAGGAAGAACAGATTCTATATATAACAACGAGATTCAAACATTCGATGTGCAAAAGAACTAGCTTTCCCCAATTCTAGTCAAAATTCACCATTCCCTATCCACCCCTGAACCGTACGTGTGATTCGGCAACCAGAATTGGCATTCCACGAATAATCACTGAGGGAACCGCAAGCACTACTGCTACTACACTATCAGAGAATGAGCAAAACGAGCGGTAATTCTGCTTGAAGCTGTGAACTTGATGCCTGGGGCTGGGGAGTGGGGAGCTTGCCTTGAAGCGGCCGGACTCGGCGAGGGCTCGGATCCCGGCAAGCCTTTCGAACGCCGGCGCCGATGCCGCGAAGGCCATTCTCCCCGCCGCCGCCTGAACCCGCAAGACAAGAGCACCCGGGGGAGGGAGGGAGAGTGGGGGCGAGAGAGCAGCTGCAAGGGCTCGTTTGGAAGGGTCAGTTGGGTGAGGGCCTGACACTCCCTGGATTGGGGATCCGAAGAAGATGATGATGATTTTGCTTCCCAGGCCTCTGCCTCGCCGTCGCCTGCGCGACCCCCGATTGGGAGCGCCGACGCGGTGCGGAAAGATGGGGACGACGGGCCGCTGTTTTGGACGTGCGAAAATTTTGGGAGCTACAGTAGGGTACTGTTGGAGCATGTTTTTTTCTAATCAAACCTAAAATCAGATTTTAGGAGTGGATTTAAGGCACTGTTGAAGATGCTCTAAGGGGCTGTTTGGTTTGCTTCCAATTGTTGCCAATGTTTGCCTTACCAAATTTTAGTAGTGTTGACCAAATTTGGCAAGTATTTGGTTTACAACTAAATTTTAGCTAGATTCTCTTCTCCATTGACACCCCTAGTTCATTTTCTTGCCAATTGTTGGCAACCAATTTGGTGATCAAATTTTTAGCATACTAATTTTTGGTAAGGTTTAATTTGGCAAATTTGATCTCAAACCAAACAGCCCCTAAACAACGTTTTCGCGGAACCCACTCGCTGAGATATGATGTTCGCCGGACGACGCCGCGCGGACCTACCGACCTGGGAGGACGGCCGCTCGCGCGGCACGATTCCGCAGCTATCGCTAGCCACGCGAACGACGTCGGGGGACGTTATCCGCGCGGAGGCTTCGAGTTGCCGTGCTATCCTCGCCAGAAAAACGTTCCGTGCGTCTCGTCTCGTCGCTGCCCACCTCGCCGTTTCTCCGTCACAGAATTAAGCGTGCTTGCGCAACAGAAATAAATGTCTTTGTTGGCCTGCACGAAACAAAACAACGGAGGCGTTGCGCGCATCAGCGTGTCGTTAAGCCACGCGTGTCGCTTCGTGCAACTAAGCGTCTTTTTTATAAGAAGTTGCTTTCGGAATCCGGTCCCTAGTTCGAGTTGGTGCAGGCAAATCCGTCCCTAGTTCGTGCTGATCTATCCTTGATCATCTGCTTCAACGTCTCAGATCTCCCACTTTTTTTGCGTTTTTGTTTCTCCACAACGCCTTGTCGTACATATGAATATTTGCTTGGAAGCAGGTTTACCCCGGTACATGCACGATACTCGTATAGTTGTATACTGTTTTGGTGCAGGTCAAACATGAATAACAGCAGGTGGCTTGGTACGAAAGAAACCTAGAGCAAATTAGATATGACAAGGTTTGGCCTTCGGTTTGTGGCACCATTTGTAGCCGTGCCACCATAGTTTACATTATCGATTTGACCTTGAAAATTGCCCTCCGGTCAATATCAATTTTCGTCAATAATCGGTTAAAAATCATCAAAAATTAAAGGGTTTGGAAATCAAATTTTTTTAAAAAGAATCAAATTTAACAGATAATCGGTCGATTTTCCTCGATAATCAACCGACCAATTGATTTCTTTTGGCGACCGTTTTTTTAGTGATAATCGCTTGATTTTCACCGATTTTTGACCGGTTTAAGAAGCATAAATTTTTCTAATTTTTTATTAGACTAATTTATCGACTAATTTCAAATACTGAGTCGACTTGATACAATCGATTATCATGATATTTAAATAGATAATCACGGTATTGTTAACCCTGCTTTCTTCTTTGAAACTTCCCCTGCTTCCTCCCTCCTCTCTCTCCACCACGTATATAGATAGGTGCGCGAAGCGAACACCCGTTGCTTGTCCAACTCCAACCACAGCACCAGCGCATCGCTTACATCATCACCTCTCGCTAGCTCGCTCTCTCTCTGTGTGCGCGGCGCACATGGCTGCCTGCGTCGACAAGTGGCACCCGACGTTCCCCTGCTGCCTCTCCGACAGCATCTACCGGTTATTGCCGGACTGCACCACGGACCGCCCGGTGGCCGCTGCATCGGCTGGCGTGGCCGTGAGTGGGAGCGGCGGTTGCTGCGACAGCCGCGACGATGTGTGGGACGAGCTGCGCGCCGAGGCGCAGGACGACGCGGACGCAGAGCCGCTCCTCTGCAAGTTCTACGCTGACCTCATCCTCTCTCGCTCGTCGCTGGAGGCCGCCCTCGCCGCGCACCTGGCCACCAAGCTCTGCATCCCGGGCGCCCTGCCGCAGGATTCGCTCCAGGACCTCCTCGTAGGCGCGCTGGACGCGTATCCGGAGGCGGGCCGCGACGCGCGCGCCGACCTCCTCGCGGTGCGCGACCGCGACCCGGCCTGCGCCAAGATGGTCCACTGCTTCCTCTACTACAAGGGCTTCCTCGCCCTGCAGGCCCACCGCGCGGCGCACGGGCTCTGGTCCGAGGGCCGCACGGCTGCGGCGCTCCTCCTCCAGAGCCGCGCCTCCGAGGCGTTCGGCGTGGACATCCACCCCGGGGCGCGCATTGGCAGCGGCGTCCTGCTCGACCACGCCACTGGCGTCGTCATCGGGGAGACCGCCGTCATTGGCGACGACGTGTCCATCCTGCACGCCGTGACTCTGGGCGGCACAGGGAAGGAGTCCGGCGACCGGCACCCCAAGATCGGGGAGGGGGTGCTCATCGGCGCCGGGGCGAGCGTGCTCGGCAAGGTGCACATTGGCGCCGGAGCGAAGATCGGCGCAGGCGCAGTCGTGCTCCGGGACGTGCCGGCCGGAACCACGGCTGTCGGAAACCCAGCGAAGGCTATCGGGAAGAAGGCTGCGCCGCAGCGGCGGCCGGAAGAGCAGCCCGGGGTGACCATGGATCAGGGGTGGTCGGATTACGTTATTTGAAGGTTTCAGAAGGGGCTCAGCGCAAATATTTAGTGCAAGAGAGTTTCCCTCCAAAAGATATCTGTGGTTGACGACTACTGTTAGTGGACGGAGTATTCTATACGCTATAGAGAGCTAAATGGCCTACGAGGGAGCTCAATCAAGCATTGGGCCCTAGTACAAATCCATGCCGTTTTCTGTTTTTTGGAAGGAATAACGAAATACGCAGATGATCAGCTATTGGTTTCTTTCATCTGTTTCTTTTCTTGTTATAAGTTGAAATACAGATGCTCTTCCTCGCAAAAAAATAAAGAATTACAGATGCTTTCCTGCATACGGTTCCATATTTCTCGAGTGCTAAATTTGACGGAGTAAAGTTTCGACCATAGTCTATTTGGAGGCGCGGTCAACTAGCGGATGAAGATCGATGGATAATGTAACTTGAGTAAGCACACTTTGGAGGGCTCCTTCAAACAAAACAGAGCATAGAGTATCGCAGCCCAATCTAAAATTTGAATGACAACATAAATAATAGGCAGTCCCATGACTCCATCGCGTATTTTACTTCTTGTCTTTGTCCAAATAAACCGGCAAAAACATGTACTAGCATTTTCGAATTTAAATTGGACAAACAAATAAACTAACAGGATGGATAAAGCAGAGAAGGATGTGGGATGTTTGTAAACACGGTCGTCAGGCTAGAGCATCTGAGCAAGTGGTTGCCAACTGACGGCCACCCGATGAGGGAGATGTGAGCCTGTAGCTTTTCTTCGAAAGGGGAAAGTGGCAAACTGAAAGATCGTTTTAGGTTTTCCTTCAGCAAGGTCAACTTGATAGATAGTAGGATATTGCGTGTGGGCACTGCCCTTGAATCTTGATTCGCTAAAGGAATCGAGTTCCTCTAGCAGACAGGTCCCCTAAATGGATAAGGGTTCAGATTATTTTGGCGTTATAAGCCTATGTGAAGATAAAAAATGGTTGTAAAATCAAGTTAATCTAACGATCTTTTTTGTAGAATCAGATGAAAATAAGTGGGAATATTAAAGGTTCGCACAGGTATTTGTACAAATCAGACTGATACAGCATTCGTGGTTGATCGTTGGTGGCAAGTTTCTTCATGTCGCTAGGAGTCATCACCATGAGGTCCGTCCATCAGTAGGCGTTCCTATAGCTGCTCTAAACTACAGAGATATCAGAGGGTTAGGAAGAGGAGGATGCAAATCTGATGGAGGCTTATTTTGTACCTTTTCAGTGCTAATGCTCTGTTTGTTTTGGCTTATGCCTTTTGGTTTATAGCTTAAATTTAGCTTTTTAACTTAATAAGCTTATAATATGTACGCTTTTAAGTCAAGACATGTTGTTTGGCATCTTAATTTTTTGATGGGCTAGATGGTGTAGCTTTTTGTTGGAAATACCTTTTAAGGCTATAAGGATTTTACTTGTCTTCTGAATTATCTGACACAAAAGTTAAGCTTTCTCAGTTTCACTGTATGTGCCGTGACTTATGTTGTCATTCATCACAATCACGAAGCGACAACCTTCAATCTCACCTCATTCAATGATCCAAAACTGCAAGTCTTGAGCAGCGCAATATGAATGTCCTTACCATGGCTAAAAACCAACTTCAGTTCAATCAAGCTCAAAGGGAACAAATTTCACACGATCAGCAAAACAACCAGATATCACAGATAGTATCACGAGATATTTCAAAAGTAACATAGACAGGTCAAGATTTCAGTCTCTGTCACATTCAGATTAATAAAACAAATACGCACCCAAGGAAAATTATCAAAAATTGTCTTGACGTCATAATTTCATATGATGGTATTCATATCGTTTTAGCATATATAGTACATATAACTACATATCTGCGATCTGCCTATACTCTTGTAATTATCAAGGAATTAGCAATACTCTCGCGAAAGGCAAACATGTCTCTATCATCCATTGCTGATACATTATCACCACCTCCTCCAGATAATCCAGCTTGTGTAGTGTTTGGACCATAGTCTTCGTTGTCGTTGCATCTCTCGAAAAGTTCATCACATAAAGCATTATCTCTGATAACTTGTGAAAAGCCGTTCATGCAATAGTAATTTGTGTTTGATTGTCCATGTTGTAACTTGGCATAGCCAACAAGGTTCACCATTTCATTTTCAGTACACCAAAAGAACATTCAATCACATTTCGAAGAGAGGAGTGAGCGCACATATGGGTTCTAGAACCTATGGAAAGAACGAAACAACAAAATCTTTAACACGCCCTATCGAACAGTGGAAAATGTAGTTAGCACCATCACTCAGGATCTTCAGAATTGTAGATCGGCGCTGACAATATGAGAAGCTCAGCTTCTGCAATGAAGACGGCCGACCTCTCAGGCGGCATTTCCATCCTGCCTAATCTCTAGTCCCATTACATAGTTTTTGTTCTTTCTTCAGCCTTTGTTGCTTGTCTTCCCTGAGTCCGAACTACTTATTGTTAGAACTTCTTCTTTTCAAGCTTTTTATCTATAATGCAAGGTAGAGCTCATGCCATTTTCTTTCAAAAAATATTCAGTGAGCTTATTGATCCTTCCACAAGAAGGTGGCGCCAAGATGTCCTTGATAAATTTTTCATTGATATGGATAAGGAGCTGATTCTGAACATTCCACTAAGCTCTATGGACCTGCAAGATACTTGGGCATGTTATTATGAACAAAATGGCAATTTCTTGGTTCGGTCTGCTTATAGGATGCTAATCCAAGTTAAAAAAAAACAACGGGAAGATTGGCTGGATGGGAGAGCTAGTAATTCAAATGTACGAGCCTCAGAGCTAGTTCTTGGAAATCTTTATGGGGGCATTAACGTTCCTTCGAAGATTAAGGTATTTGCATGTAGATTGTGTCGAATATCCAAATATGGGATATGGACGTGCGCCATGAAGTCGAAAATCACACCACGTACATTTTACCGGTACCAGAATATTTTGTATATCTCTAGCCCGAACCAACAGGATAAGGTATACGTGGAAAGGATATCCCCATACAGGGAAAGCTCCGATCATACTCCTGATACGAAGAGATCTACTCAAACACACCCGGCGGTTGTGGGAATTCAGGTGCAATATGAAGATCATAGCGGCAGAAGGATTCCTTATCGACTGCGATTCGGTACTCCAACCCGCTATATAAGGACCAGAGAGGACGTTGTCTAGAACAAGCCAATTGAAAGCCAGAGGGAGCCAATTGCAACCCACAACAAACTAGCATAGAGCGCAAGCTTCCAGCCGAGATCATCTACTAGCCGTAGCCTAGCCATCCCCCAGATTCATAGTTCTTCCTTGTAATCAAGGATACCCCCATTGATCTGTAGTCCTTTGATTGATCTCAATCATCGCCGACACAGGAGTAGGGTATTACTCGACGAAGAGGCCCGAACCTGTCTATATCGTGTGTTCTTGATTGCGTGCTTGATCCTGCATATCTTGAAGGTATTCAAGTATAAGTGTGTTGTCGATCACTAGCCTTCGACAGATTGGTCCATGATTCTATTCCCACGGATCTGGTACTATGAAGAGAAATATGAGCAATTCAAAACATTGCCGTATACGTGGAGCAGCTGAGGATTCCTGGGAGCATGCTCTTCTTAAGTGCACGATGGCTAAATGCATCTGGGCACCAGCAGATGATCTGACAAGCCTTATAGCATCCATCTCAGTTACTGATCTGAAAGATTGGCTGTACTTCTTGCTCAAAATTCTATCCTCAAATGAGGTCATTGAATTAATAATTACATGTTGCGCAATATGGCATGCAAGAAGAAAAGCACTGCATGACGAGAATTTTCAAAGCCCCCTGTCCACCTGTAATTTTATTAAGAATTAATAAAATGAATTGAATGCAATTGACTCATCTCTGAATATGTACAGGAAAGGGGGAGCGAGGAGAGAAAGGGAGCATCATTGTCAGCCACCACCGGAAAGTACGGCGAAATTGAATTCAGATGCAGCGGTGTCACTGTCTAGTAAGAAGGGAAGCGTTGTAGTCGTATGTCGAGATGGACATGGCGAGTTTTTGGGAGCAAGTCAATTGGTGTGATAATACTTGAATGATCCGGCGCTAGTCTGGAAGCGCTGGGTTGCAGCGAAGCTTTGTGTCTTGCTTTCGTGTAATGTGAATCAGGTGTGCATCGCGACGGATTGTCTGGAAGTGATTACAAATATCAAGAAGATGATTAATTGCCAATATGTTTGTGTGTTCAAGGAAATTGAACCAAGTAAGTTTATGTTTGTGAAAACTGAATTTAGACATGAAGGACGGGAATCAAATAGAGACACCCGCAATATTGCAAAATTGGCATGTTCTTTAGAAGTAGGGCGCCGCTTGTGGTTAACTGATCCGTCAACTTTTGCACTCAATGATGAATACAGTACTTCGAATGAATAAACTTCCGGCCTTTTATTCTTTTTTTTTAAAAAAACGTTCATGCGCTCCAACTGAACTCGTCCGAGACATGTCCGATCCGCCAAATCTTCTCGATCTGTTGTGTTAGATTAGCGCGTCTTATCAGATGGAGCACGTCTGTGGTTAGCGGATCAAAAGGTCAATCTCCATGGATCAAATTCAGTAATGTTTTAACCAGGACTAACACGCTAAAAACCATCCTATTCTTTGGAGCTCTGCTCGCTGTTTTGTCCGTCCAGCAGTCAGCTCTTTTCTTCCCGTCCGTCACGTAGAGCCCAGTCTTTCTTTATCTATCGGCGTCTGCAGCATCTCTCCCATCATACGTACTTGGCATGTCGCGCAAGTACCGCTCGTTCGCGTGGCGCCAAGCATGCGCTCCAAAACCAAACCACACCAAACCGCACAATCTTTGGAGCCCATTACTTTTCTAGACTCCTCACCGAGTTTTTGTTTATATAAATCTAGTTTCCTTTTGAATAATTTTGTAAAAACAACTATCTTTCTTACCACGAAAGATAACCTATCGTGCAGTGAAACCGTGGCAAGACTCCTATCGAGAAATCATTGCTCGGCAGGAATATGCCATTAAGTATTCACTTTAATTAAATAATCACCTAATTAATCACTTAATTTAACCACTTCAATTAATTAATGACTTTGCCTAATTAAATGACTTGATTAATGCTATGAGGTAGCATAGCTCGGCAGATTGCTCCTGTCGAGCATCTGATGCACAGTATCTCTAGCCACAATACAGGAGCACTGGAGCATAGTAGGTGACACGTGTCGTTTGTTCGCGCTTTCGCGGTTACAGGAGAATTTATTTATAATTGTATTCGGAAGAAGGACAGATTTTTTTTAAAAAAAAATTGTCTGTGAGCTAGAAAATCAGTGGCTTCTCCATCCGGGCGCAACAAAACCCATGAGGCGAGCAGCAACAAGCAATCAGAGCATGACACAAAATCACATACAGGGGGCTCCGGTTCAAGGGCAAAGCCCTAACCATAGTTCAAAATCCAGGTGAAATTTCGTCAAAGATTTCATATTTCAGCCGAGGACGAGATTTCGATAATTTTGACCAGATTTTGACTTTTGAAGACCGGATTTGATCGATTTGGGTCAACAACCCTTAAAAATATCATCTTCCATGAAAATTTATTGAAAAAACGATTTTTGAGTTGTTTTTATAAAAAATAGAAAAAATATATGAGATTTTTATTAAATTGTACAAACTTGATTATGCTCTAAAAAATTTATGGTGCCATCTTTAGTAGTCTAAGATAGTAAAAAAATTCAAAAAAAATTTAAATTCATTTGCTATATTTAAAAATTCAAAAATACTAATGTACATAATTGAGACAGTAACTGTGTCAGAATTTTATAAATTTATTCGAGTGTGATCATGATTCAAAATTTTTCGGAGAGCTTAAGAATTGCCTCAAAACCATTTTCTAAAAGTTTCAAAATTTTGATTGCTCAATAAAATCTATAGATGCAATACATGTAGCACTGTAAGGCTTTTACCATGACATTAGCACTGTCAAAATTTTTGAAAATTTGTCAGGCTTGATCATCGTCTAAAAATTTTATGAAAATATTAATGATGTGTCAGGAACATCCACAAAAATTTTCTAATATGGTTTGAATTATTTTTCATTTGATTGAAATTTGCCGGTTAGTTTTTTATCATGACAGTAGCACTGTCAGAATTTTAAAATTCCTGAGGCTTGATCATCATCTAACGTTTTTATGAGAACATTAGTGATGTGATAGGATCATCAACAAAAAATTCAAAATTTTCTAACATCGTTTCGATCATTTTTCACTCGGTTGAATTTTGCCGAGATTTCGGTAATTTTGGCCAAAATTTCAGAAATTTTGTTTCAAAAAAATTGAATTTCAAATTTACTTTTTAAATTTTAACTAGATTTTAACCACCTCTGAGATATGAACCGAAAACAAAATTTCAAACCGCCCCATTCCCTCCACCGAAACACGCACCACGACTCCACGAGTCCACGACAGTAGAGCTGCTAGTTACCTACCGTCGTATACAACTTGCATCGTCCGAAGTTCCAAACTCATGCCATGTCCTTCGGTTCCATCGAGTCCAAGATTAACTCAATTTTCCAATCGCCATCCTCTGCGGGCTGCAAGATAGAATCGGTGTCTCTTCTCATTTCATACATTGATTTGATTCGAAGTTATTCACGCTAGCTAGTGCTGAAGTGAGAACTGAGAAAAATTCGAGCTAAAAAGCACCAACTTGATATGACAACACGTTGGTTTTGGCACATCAAATTGCACGAACCACCGCTGGCGCTGGCTCTCATAGGTTCGCGTGGAGCAATCTTCGGTTGCTTGGACGATCTGGTTTCTTTCTTCGATCGCTCCCGTTCCCCTTGTTGCTAGCCTCCTTGTTGCCTTGCGATTACACACACTCGCATGTAGGATTGCCCATCGGTCGTAAAGCTCACTCACGGCTACGCTGTCTGGTCATTTTGGGCTTTGGGTCCATCTCAACACAGGGCTCCACGTTCCGCTGCTTCCTCTTTTTCTCCCTTTTTTTTTCCTTTTTTGACGACATGACATTTGAACTATACGGATTTTTTTCTGCTTATATTGTTAACCGTCGCATCTAAATGAGATGATATATAGAAATATTATTATAGGCCGAGTACGTATGTAGTGGGCGCAGACTTAATTTGCATGTGCGAATTTGCCGATATTTCTTAGCTTAAATTTTGTTGCTTAACTATGCAATCCACTTTGGGCGTGAAATTTGCATTTGCATGCACACAAATGGAGCAGCACACTTCCAAGGTAACACAAGATTCTGGTGAATTGAAGGGTTTTTTTTTTCCAAAGCCAACTCGATCGCCCAAGATTCCAAGGACAACATATATTTATCGCCTAGTACCGCTTGTTCCATGAAACTAATGCCTGCAAGCAATTAAGAATGCATGCACGCACAGGCAGAAGTACGTCAAACAGGCCCTGCTAAAGTCCATAAATAACCATTGTTACAAGCAATATTAATGCCGTTGAAGCCATGCAGTGTGCTCGACTCGACCTGCCTGGTCTCAAGACCTAGGTTGGGCTTACTCGTGCATGCACACTTGGATGCATGCATGGATTCAGAAGCGAGCAGAGAGGCAGAGCTAGCTAGCTGGTGAGGAAGAAAGAGAGGGAGGGAGCAGTTTCTGTTCCGACGCACGAGGTGGTGTGTACAAATTCCTCTGAAAGTTGGCCTCGCCTCTTTGACCCCATCCCCATGCCTCCATGCAGGCCGGATGGGAGGCCTGTGCAGCATGGGTAGCTAGCTGCATGAGGCTCCTAAAATTAAGGGGTGTTATTTTTTATTTATTTTTGTATTACTATTTTTTATTTCTTTGTCACCCCCGGCAGCAACGCCATGTTTACGGCCGGGCCTCCCCACGTGAGAGCTCCCTTCTTCGATACATCTCCCTGCTCACGCCATCCCTATTTAATTAACTTAGGATGTTGTGTTTGTGCTGGGAATCTCTGTTGCTGCAACATGCTGCCCCCAGCATGCATGCCTCGCGTACGTAAGTATTCTATCCGTTCCTTTTAAATTATTTTCAATACGTGCAGTCAGTCATAACTATAACTTTTTAACATGGACAAAAGAAATTGGATTTATCATGTAGAAATGATACCGCTAGATTGGTTATAAAAATACTTTCATATCATTATATCCAGTGGCGAAGCTAGAGAGAAATAGAGGGGGGTGCGAGCATAAAGGAGTGATGAAAAACATTTACCTAATGAAGAACGTTTGGTTGGGAAAAAGAATATAAACATAGACAAAATACATAATTTGACTTCGAGTCTTTAACATCTTCTGTGATTGAGGCGAGGGGGGTGCAGCATGTTGGGCTGAGGGGGGTGCATATAGAGCCAAAATATAGGGGTAATAACTAATTTTTTTTTTGAGGGGGTGCATCTACACCCATTGCCCATTATTGGGCTTCGCCCCTGATTATATCTATATAAATAAAAACAAGATAGGAAAATCCCACAATAATATTCAAGGTACCTCCTTCGTATAAAGGTCAAGAAAATCCCACAATAATCCTAAAATAGGAAAAATCATAAAAAAAATCTCACATTAATAAAAAAAGATCTCTACCATTTATTCTGGTAGGACCAGATTATAACAATGTAATTAGTCATATGTAGATATTAGTTATATAATAAAAACAATTGTATTACAATTATAGAAAGTAGAGTTGTATATCAAAGACAATGCAATTGCATCGCAATATCTAGCAGTGTAATTGTGCGGGTAAATCTGCTATAGTGCTATATGTATGAATAAAAACAACTAATGATATTTAAGGTACCCTCATTTTAAGGTCAAGAAAATCCCACGACAACCCCGAAAAAGAAAAAGGATCCTAGAATTTCTCACATTAATTGGAAGAAAAGGAGAATGATCTCAATGGTGTAGATTAAATATCATACATAGATATTGGAGTTATATAATAAATACAATTGTATTTCAATTATAGAAAGTAGAGTTGTATATCAAAGACAAATGCATCATAATATCTAGCTGCACAATTGCACGTAAATCTACTAGATTTTAATAATTTTTACTAACATATATTACTTCTCCTCACTTAAATTGCGGGAGCGGAGGGAGAACCTAGAAAAACTAACGGTCAATTGTGTATATTTGAGACCGAGTTAATCCAAAACAAGAAGTAAAAAAGAACCGAGGTAGTACATCATGTACCAGTGGTAGTACTTGTTTACTGATCTGTATCTCGGTTTCATGTTTCAGTGCTCCTTTAAAAAGGTTCAAGTCAACTGAAATTGGTTTAGTGATTGAACGCCAGTTAAGCTTCGTTGAAACCAACCCTTCTTTTTACCTGATTGCTTGTTTCGCAAAGTAGAATTCCATTTGACTAAACCTGACTAATGCATACTATGTACTTCATAATAGTTCAAACAGTTGATCACGCAGTGATAAAATGCGTTGCATAACGATATTGAGTTGGCAAGATCTGCAGGTTCGTAAGAGACTCAATCAACGCTCTCTGCGCTTGTATTGCTGCCTCTGCTTGTGCGGTAGCTGTTGTTGTTCTTGCATGCAAATGCAGGCAGCCAGGGCTGGCTAGTTCTTGGGATGGGGGCATGCAACGTATTCAAAAGCTGGCTTCCGCGCAAAGTTCATTTCCTTACCTGGGACAAGCAGCAAGTAAACAAACCGAAAATGGCTTCTCATAACGAGCCAAAGAGTCTGTACGCAGCTTGCTGTAGGCTATGGCAGGCAGAGTAGGGGTGAAAACGGATCGGGTACGGACGGATAATGGCTGTACCATATTTGTTTTCATATTTTTTTTCGGATTCGGATACGGATACGGATACGGATAATATCGAATACGGATACGGATCGAATACGAATCGAATCGGATACGGTCACGGATATTTATCGGAACACGATAACCCCTTAAATTGTACACAAGAAATATAAACGGCGTGTCTAACTGCTTTGCCCCACATCATGCCAGGCCCTTCCCATTGTTTTTCAGCAGGCTTCTTGTGACATTGAGAATAGAACAATTTTGTCGTTCTACCACACCATTTTGCTGTGGTGTGTATGGCGCAGTGAGGTGTCGTTCTACTCCTTCCTCTGCACAAAAATCTATGAATTGATGTGAATTAAACTCACCTCCACGGTCTATTATAAGGATTCTTATCTTGTGTCTGCTTTCATTTTCAGCTAGTGCTTTAAACTTCTTGAACGCAGCAAATGCTTGATCTTTGGACACGAGAAAATACATCCACATGAAACGGCTATGATCATCAACCAATAGTAAAAAAATAATGATTATCGGCTGTTGTTTTGTGGTGTTAGTAAAAACACATAATTATCTATTAACTTCTGATTAATTGACCGTATTACCATAAAAAAATAATGATTAACTTCTGGATGGGTCAACCCTGCAGCAAATGGAGTGTAGACGTGGACTCCGAGGCGTCTAGTGCATGTCCCCCGGCTCATCTCGTCGACCACCTGGCCCATGTCGGCGACGTCACTCGACGCATGCATGCACGCACTCCCGATCGGCCCAAGGCAACAGCGCCAAAGTCCGGATATCCGAGACACTGTTCATCGGATAATCCGTATCCGTATTCGTATCCGCCGGATAGTATGCTACCGAATCCGTATCCGTATCCGATAAAAAATATCCGTATCCGTATCCGATCCGGAACTATCCGAAAAATATCCGATCCGAAACTATCCGTATCCGAAAATTATCCGGATCGGTCGGAAACTATCCGATCCGTTTTCACCCCTAAGGCAGAGCTAGCGCAGTGTTTCGACCATCACTGAAGCACTGCAATGTTTGCTTCTAAATTTGGTACGCAAAGTTTCATCTGTTTATGGTGTTAGCAACTAGAAAAGTAGAATCAAGTAGATAGAATTAGTCGATAGTATACTGTTAGCTCATAAGAGAGTTCTAAATAGAACTAATGATGCAAGCTATATAGATAGACACATTCTCGAAAAGTAGGGCAAGGCTGGCTCTGCAGTATGTGCATGGGAGTAGTACTATTTGAAGTTTGGAAATTTGATGGCCATCTCTTCAATTGGTAATAGCTGCCTTCCAGGCTTTTAATAGGGAAGCAGGAGCAGAGTCCAGGTGGCAGCAAGCAGGTACCCTGTATTGTGGCATCAAGAATCGGTGGCAATGGTATCGAGCTCAATACCATCGTCAGGTTGGGACCCAGAAATATCAATGAAATCTTGCAGCGAACCCATATACCTTGGGGTTTGAATGCGTTAGCTTTGACGTTCTGCAAGTTTTAAGGAGGGGCACGTTCTTCTGCGCAGGCAAACCAAGAACCAGCGCTTATATATACGCGTAGAGCAGTAGCATTTACACCGTGCCTGTAACATCTGCTCCTTGGTCATTTTTTCGGAAGACTCATAGGTTAGCCGTTACCGCGGTACACCGTCAGGTTTTGGTTTCCCATTTGGTTGATTACGTTTTTGGGTGCGCTGTGATGCATATCTCTTTAACTTCTTATCCTCTGCTCCGCTGTAAAAGCTTCACGTACGTATTCTTTTGGAGAGGGAGAAACAAAGCTCGCGATATCTCGACCAATGCTCGAATGATTGCATGCACGACATGACGCGAGGAATTTCTTGCAGCCTTTTGACCGCCAATGGTGGAGGTCGATCCAATGCATGTTTGCCAAAACACATGCAACTCCCACGGGAGCAGGGGAAAAGCCGAAAAGCGGCCTGAGAGGAAGAGGGGAGCAGCACTGCACCGCTGAACCGAGAGCAAGTGAACAAAAGGAAGATTCCACGGCTAGGTTTTATTTCACTCGTGACTTCACGCTGCCCGTGATTGCTATGTGCCACCGGTGAGTGCCGAAGCAGAGCACGCATTACGCACGACCGTTCTTGTGGCGCCCCGCATTGTCATTTGCCAAGAAGACTCGGAGGAGAGAACCCAAGGCTTTGGTTTGGATTCAGACAGGGTGCAGGCCGAGCCCACACAGCCAGCTACACTCGCTGCGCTTCATCACCGGCCACCGCCTTCCATGTTCGGGCGGGCTGATCATTGCCAGGACTGTACATGTGCCACTGTAGCTAGGAGCAATGTACCATCGCCTGGTTGAATTTTTCACGCACCTTTATCCCAATCAATACTTGTTAATTGGCGTGTCGAGCGCATTATCGCTACGTTCGGATCCTCTGTTTAAGGGTCTATTTGTTTCAACTTTGGATTCTCTAAAAACTGATTCTAGATTGTGGTTGTAGAGAAACTGATTCTCCAAAAGCTGGAATCCAAAAGCACATATAAAGTGGATTGTGGATTCTAGTGTATATGGGTGGGCTAGATTGTGAGAATTGGATTCTAAAATTAGGCTATTTGGTTTTTTATTCTGCTTTTGGGGCCAGAATCCATAATCAAAAGCTAAAACAAATATGCCATAAGTGCATACTCCTGTAAAAACGTATTTGGAACGTAGAGATTTCGTAGAAAACTTGGATCCATATTGTTGGCTCCAAAAGGCACAGGTATAATCGGTACTACCATTTCGTCACCCAAATCACTACAAAGTAGCTTGATATATTATACCGGTTTTGATACCAATCATACCAGCTCGATACAGTCAATACTGGTCATACCAGCTTTAATGTTGGACAATATTGAACATACCAGCTTCGATACCATACAAGTCATACATGTAGAATTGGTAATATCATCTATTGAATATATTTGATAGTAGTACAATGTATTTAGAATAATATTATAAGTAAAGTATATATTATTATATTAAATTAAAATGGTACGTTGGTATAAACCGATATCAAATTATACTATTCTAAGAGCCAAACCGGTATTGGTTCTTCGGTACGGGGTTGATAAGTTTACCTTGTTTACAAAACTGGAAGTTGGAGATCAAATCAGTCACCATTGTTACTGTGATGGCAGAGGTCGACAAATTCATGTCCTCTAGCTAGCATCTCCGGTAAGGACTAGCTCGCTACTCGCAAACGGTGCCAGTGCCCGGATCAGATGTGCTCGTATGCAGCACATGCCTAGTTACCAGGAATCCTGTCCGAGAGAGTAGCGTCCAAATGAGGAATTAATGTGGAGGGTCCCAGATGCTTACCCATGCAGCCAGAGACGATCGATCGATGCAGCAGCTGCTAATGCTATGCATGCTAGCGAAGAGAGAGACGTACGTACCAGCTGGTCATGATCAGTTCATCATCGCGCACTGCATGTCTGTGTCGGTTCGCCGGCCGGCCAGTTGGTTTGCCGTTGCCGGTCATGATCAGTTGATTTGATTAGAAATTCACAAACAAATCAAATCTCTAATCCTCCTTTAATTTATTCTTAATTTGCATATTTTTGGGCTGTACTTTGGGTGGATGTGTTTTCGGTTTTAGGTTGGACTTCATATAAAAATCCATTTTCTATTTACATTTATTGTTATTTTAAATTTTATTTTTAGGGTTTGATTTTGAATTCATGTGGAAATCAAGTTACTATTTTTTTTATTCCGAAGTTTAGTTAATTCGGCTTGTACCTGATGACTCACTTTGTCAAAAAAAAATAGTGCATATTTTTAATGGTCTTGTACATAAATATAGCCTGTATTCCATATTCCAATAAAAATTAATTTGGCTTATACTTAACAAAGACTAACTCCGTACAAAAATATATTGCATTTTTTAATGGTCCTGTCTATAAATATAGGTTGTATTCCATATGCCAATTAATAAAACATTAGTATAATTTTCCCTCAATACCCCTAATAAATATCCAGCTTTACTTTGTATCCTCTACATGCAGGCATTGAATATAGTAGTTATAGACAATAATTATAGGTATTCTTGCTATTTTCTATTTCACCTTAGTCTATATGCCAAGAGCAAAAACATCGTACAAACTTGGACTAAGTAAGTAACTATTATTCTGAATTTTATTATTTGTGGATATTACTTTGGAAGTTTCACAAATCAAATCTCTAATTATCCTTTAATTTATACATACATATATATATATATATATGAAAATGTTTCATACTCCTGAGTGTACGTACTCCCACCTTCAGTATACCATTTAAATGATGTTGTTATACCTCTTTATCCTTTTGAGTATACTCTAATACTAATTATAAGATACTTTAAAGTGAATTCCACGAAAAATTTCATGAAAGTCCACCCTTTATAGCAATATTTGTTTATATATTCCTTTTACATATGGAAAATGGTATATAGTAAAAAAAATAAAGGGTTCTTTTGAAATTTTTTCAACCGTGTTGCATTGGAATATCTTAGAATTATTATTGAAGTATACCGAAAGTGATAAAGGAGTATAAAACGTTTATTTAAGTGGTATATTAGAGGTGGGAGTATGGAAAAACTTCCTATATATATATGTATGTATGTGTATATATATATGTATGTGTGTGTGTGTATATGTATGTATGTATGTATGTATGTATGTATGTATGTATGTATGTATGTATGTATGTATGTATACGTGTATGTACATAATATACATATATATGTATGTATATACATCTACATATATATGTATACATATACATATATGTGTGTGTGTATATGTATACCAACACATTTATTACTATTTCAATTTCTTTATATATAGGGTTTATTTTGGAATTAGAATGAAATCAAATTTATAGTTTTACTTTATTTTATTTCATTTTTTATTTCAAATTTTAGTTAATTTGTCTTGCACTTTGATGTTGACTCCTAGTTTTAATTTTCTAATTTTTCATACTATGTATAATTTTATTTATGGATTTACTTTGGAAATCATATGGGAAGTCGAATTCCTAAATTAACATGACATGGACTCTTTATTGTAATTTGTTCGTTTTATTAATCATTATTCCAATTTTTTGTTATTTATGGATTTAGTTTGAAAATCTTATGGAATTCAAATTGATAATTTTCCTTATTTTTACTCTAAAATTCAGTTAATTTAGATTATACTTGACACATGGATTTTTTTTAATTTAAACCGGTATAACTCGGGCCTGGCAGATAGATAGCTATATCTCTTTCTAGTTGATGTGGGAGTTTCCTCATAGTGCCCAATCAATATGGGTTTTAATTTTTATTTTGAATTTGCTTTTTTATTGTACTTGGGATGATTTTTTTAGTTTTAGATTGAAATTCATATGGAAATTATATTTTCATTTGTTACTATTCTGATTCTTTTTTAGTGTTAACTTTGGAATTCATATGAAATCAAATTTATAATTTATTTTTATTCAAAATTTTAGTTAATTTGGCTTGAATTTGATGTAGGCTCTTTGTATTTATTTGCTATTTTTATTATTATTCTAAAATTTAGTTATTTATGTATTTACTTTCAAAATCGTATGGAAGTCAAATTGCTAATTTTCCATGACATAGATTATTCATTTTAATTTGATTGTTTTTATTAATTATTATTCCAAATTTTAGTTATTTATGGATTTAGTTTGGAAATCGTACGGAATTCAAATTGCTAATTTCCTTATTTTTATTCTAAATTTTAATTAACTTAGATTTTACTTGACATGCACTAGCTCTTTGTTTTAATGTAAACCATTATAACTTTCTAGTTAACACGGGAGTTTCCTTAGAGTGCCTAATTAGTGGATTTAGTTTGAAAATATTATGGAAGTTTAATTGCTAATTTTTTATTTTTATACTAAATTTCAGTTACTTTAGACTGTATTTGATATGTACTATTCCTTTTAATCTAAGCCGTTGCAATTGGAGCCCGATAGATAGTTGACTAGATATTTCTAGTTAACATGGAAACTTTTTCGGAGTGTATAATTGCTCTATGTATAGATAGATAGATATGGGTCACCATTCCTAATAGCGTGAATTCTTTAAGATTTGTTTGGATGGACTGTGAATTAGGTTCATACACGTTGAAATCAGTAAACTTACGCTCACTTAATATGAGATGTTCTATGAAATTTCCACTGGTCGGATCATACTTGCAGTTTTGAGATGTGGCACGCATTCCCCTATAGTAGTACCTAGGCTAGAACAGTAGAACTACAATTGATCCCACATACTATAATCTTTTTCCTTGCTTGTTTTAAAAAAAATCTTTTTCCTTGCAGAATTGTCCTCTCGGTAGGCCCAAAATTTACCTTGTCTGAATAGCTTTTACTGCAACTGTTGACACGATCGAGGGAATTAGCCAACTTTTTGCATCCATATTGTACATGAAGTGGGCGATCTATACACAGCGCCATTCTTAGTTCACGTTACTTGTTCGTTTTCTTTGATCCAACAGTGAAACGTTAAACAACAGGGGGGGCTGTGGTGGATCATCAGCCCCTAGCAACCTGCCTCTCGCAGCCTTCCGAATGGCGGAGTAAAGAACGTTGATGTGAGTGTTCATCAATCAGGAAAACGAAAAAATAAACTTTGATGTGAGTGCTCGTCGATCGAATACATAATGCCTTAGTGTATCGAAAAGATGTTTGCATGAGCTAGCTATAGCTAGCCGTTGCGACCTAGCTCGTTCCACTTTTCTCGGCAGAACGCGACCCGAAAACCAAACGCCATCCCGAAAACCACACGGACTAGCGGTTACGAAGTGTGTTTTGTCGCGAGCCTGAGCATCATCCTCTGGACGGCCCTGACTAATTTAGACGGTATATAGCGTCTAGCACACTTGTGTTGAGGTAAGAATTGTTATGATTATAGACCGATAATCCTATCGTCCGAACGATCGAGTGATTTGAAATGCTTCACTCCGTTTTATATTTTCTTCTAAAAAAACCCAAATTCTTCTTCACCATCTCTCTACTCTTCCTCTCAGATCTCCTCCTCCTTCTTCCCCACCTCTCTCGTGGCGATGGTCGACAAGCCTCTTGACCCACCACCGCCACCCCAGCGGCGGCCTCCGCCTCCGCTTCTCCTCTCTCCTTTGCCTGTGGCGTGAGGTGTCCGAGCACAGCCTCTTATCCATCCCCAAACTCATCTTCCTAGAGGCCATGTTGGTGCAAACCCTCGTGTGGCTCAAGGAAAAGCTCGCACCCGCCGCCGTCACATGAGGGGGACGCCACAGCACTCGCGGAGGTGTTGTAGATCCCAACCGAACAAGCGACGCTTGCGCTCAGCACGACCGCGACGTTGCTCCCAACTGATCGAGGACCCCGCGCTCAACACCGATGGTGGCGGAGGCACAGACCTCCGCGATGTGCTGCTCTTCCTCTACATCCAGTCATACAAGCGCCTCGTGCCGTGCACGCACAAGGACTCTCCGGCCTTTGTTGTTGCAACAAGTTTTAATTTTTGTTGCAATAGTTTCTTATATTTGTTGTCCCACTTGTTCAAATTTGTTGCACAATTTCGATTGTTGATTTTGTGCTTGTTGCATTAAGGAGTAAAGATTTGTTGCAAGCATATAAACTAATTGTCTTCTAGGTTTCTTTGCTTTCTTGTATTTTTTTCATTTTTTTCTTAATGTTACAACAATCATTGTACAATATTGCAAAATCGAAATAAGAATGTTTAATGAACTATCTCAATTGTTACATGGGAGAACACATGAGTATTGTGTTTTATGTTGCAATCCAACATTTTAATTGCACTTCACTGTACACTTTATTGTAATTGGTGTTTTTTTATTGCACATATTTATACAACTAGGATAGTTTGCGCGGCATATACGCCGCGTGCGTTGTTTTTTTCGCGAGAAAAATTTCAGTTTTTTTTTTCGTCGGCGTTTTTTTAAAAAATCATCGAGGAAACGCGCGAAACGGTTGAAAAAACAAAAGTGCATCTGTGTTTGCGCTAAATCGAAAGGTCCTTTTCGTGTAAAACAGTCGGAATGATCCAAACGTCAATACATTTTTTTCGGTATCTATTTAGGGTCCTCTCACGAAAGATCCAAACGTTAATACATTTTTTTTTCGGTATCTATCTAGAGGGAAAATGGTGAAAAATTATTAGAGATGAAAACATTCTTTTGTCGAGTCTAACACTCTATGCGTTCACCGAGTAATAATACATGTTTTAAAAAATATTAGAGATCGAGATGGGAAATCGAGCTGGAAAAAAGTCTAGAGATAGAGTTGCACACATATTTCTGGTGAGGAAAACATTTTTTCCCGGGAAAAATGGAGAAAGGACCTAGACGTAAGGAGTAAGGACCTGATTGTTATGTTTTTGGACCTATCCGCTATCTTAAAAAATTAGAAAAGGGTTTGTTCGCGATTTGAATTTAACATGAGCTTTTTTCCGTAAAATAGCGTACGAGGGATCTAAACGCGATTTAGAAAAAACATCTTCCCCTCACAAAAAATCGCGAAGGACCTATTCGTAATTTATGTAAGAACCAAAACGCAAAAAAAAAATTGAGCCGAGCCGAGCCGAGCCGCCGCATGAAGAGGCCGGCAATTTTTCCCATAATAGTAGGGATATTATTACTATATGTATTATTTAGTGATGTTATACCGCCGCATCCGACAGAAAGCTTTGCATCGACGTCCAACTCCAAGTCGTTCCCTTATATATTACACGAAGCATGTTTGTCACTGCAAACCAGCTGATTTCTAGAAATTTACCGCAAGAAAATATCTTCTGTTTCTAATACGTGCTATTGCTATTTTCCATTTGTAACCCTTCGAAAATATCTATTAGCTAAAACAATGTATAACAACATGTAGTCGTACAATTGTGCATTATCTATGGCTTAATTAGCTACGTGTATAACAACAACTATATACCAGGATCGGAGTGGTCTAGCTATGATAGCTCTAGGCTGGGCCGTACAATGCAGGAGTATGAAATTCTTATATTTTCGACGGACGAGTGTCGGTACTCGGTATATCGTCGAGCACATCCGAATTAGACGCTACCCAATTTACAGGTCCAAAGCAGTAGCAAAAGGTGCATGGGCCAAAGTCTAAAGGAACAGAAAGAAGTACGCATTCACATGTAAAGATCAGCATTGGATATACCCAAACAAATATTTCTCCGGCGCTTCCATGAAATGTCACCTTCACTGTACAAGGCTACAAGATACCAGCAAAAGGAGTGTGCTTAGTGCTAACCAGCTTTAGGTTGTAAACTTGCGACAGCATAATATTTCGCACGCAAAACAGCTTGCTAGCTCCTAGTATGAATCATGTACGGATGCAATTAAGGCGGAGAGAGAGATCTCAATTTGGTTGCCTATCAATGGCTGTCATGCACGGCGAGTTGGGAACACCATTGCGTCCGCTTGACCGAGCTACGCTAGCAGACAACAACCGGCCGGCCGGGCAGGGCGCGCTGCCGGCCGCCGCATGCACCGCCCGTCGATCGACATGCAAGGAAACGCGCCGGCCGTAAAGCCAAAAAAATCCCCACTTCTCACAAGCTCGCAGCTACGCTACACGGCCGTACTCGCGCTCGCAACGCGGTCGTGTAACGACGCACGCTGCTGTGTGTCCCCCCTCGCTTTCCGAGGACGAGAACGCACACCCTGACCCTCCTCACGTCAAAACGAGCGCGAGTACTTAAGTCGCAGCGCCTACTGCGCCTCCTCAACGTCGCGCATCTCCACGCTCCTTGGCCCGTCCCGCTTGGCCCCATCTCCTCGTTCACTGGCAACACCAGATGCCCTCACAAGTCACAAGCCACAGAACTCTCTCTCTCTCTCTCTCTCTCTCTACAGTCTCTCTACACCTTCGGATTCTTTACTTTACGGTGATTGTATATTGCGGCAGACAGCAGGGAGTAATTAGCACACTCACTATCAGCTTCTACGGCGACTGCCATTGGTTCCAAGAAGGCTTTAATCGCCTTTTGGGGTGCTCCCACACGGGCATAAAAACAGAGTCAAAACCCCAGCGCCTCTCTATATATACGCTCTCCACCCGTCTCGCTCTCACCTCCCACTTCCCTCTTCTCCACGAAACTAGCCTGCACTACCCTCGAGGTAGCGGCACCGGCACCGGCACGGCCGGCCGTGTATAACATGGGAGGACGGCCCGCGCCACGGCAGGAGGTGGTTGTGGTGGTGGTGACGGAGCTGGAGCTCCGCATGCAGCTGCTGGGCAGCGGCGCCTACAACATCAACGACAACGCCGACCTCCTCGCCGAGATCCTGGCGCGCCTCGACGGCCGCTCGCTCGCCGCCGCCGCCTGCGTCTGCCGCCTCTGGGCCGCCGTCGCGCGCCGGGACGCCGTCTGGGAGGCGCTCTGCCTCCGCCATGTAGGGCCGGAGTCCGGCCCCACGGCGGGCCCCGCCACCCGCTCCGTCGTCGCCGCGCTCGGCGGGTACCGCCAGCTCTACCGCCTCTGCCTCGGCCCGGCGCTCGACCGGCTGGGCCGCGCGGGTGCCCTCGCCCACGCGCACGCACGGGCCCACCTGTCGCTCTCCCTCTCGCTGTCGCTCTTCTCCATCGACTGCTACGAGCGCCTCGGCGGCGGGAGCGGCGGCGGCGGGGCCGGCAGGCAGCAGCAGCCGCCGTCGTCGCTGCTGTTCCTGTGCAAGCCCGTGGACGTGTCGTGATCAATGTGCGGACATAATTCCACCTCCTCCCTTTCGCTCGTTTAATTCCGGCCGTACGATTCGGTGTCGCCGCGTTCTTGGCGTGTGCTGCTTGTTCGACGTACGCACGCTTAACAAAATTTGGTTACTTATTACTAGTACGAACAATAAGGATTAGTTAAGCTGTACCGGAGGGGCATTAAAAATGCGAATAATGATTCTTTTTTTCTTCTCCCTTTTGATCGTTCCTTTGCCCGGTGTACGCTTGGGCTTTGTTTGCATCCGTTTGGCGACATGCTATTTCTAAGCACTCGGTTTGTATCCCTCCTGGTGTTGTTGCTTCGGCTGGATGCTTGCGTGCAAGTCGCGCGCATGACGTTCTTACGTACTAATCACCTCACCTAGCTTTCGCGATTGCTTTCGTTCGTTCCATGGCTTGGCTGGGCTGCTGCCGGTGGGGATGACTGACGAGTGCTATCGATGGTGATGCCGAACTGATCATCTCTCGTCAGCTGACTACAATCGTTGCGCTCTGCACGTATGACAGCTTTTTGCCGCAAAGGGTAAGCTGTTGCTTCTACTGGATACGTACGCTCGGCACGGTTCGCCCAACAGTCTACTGTCCGGGGACCGCCGGTGAAATGGACCACTAGCAGAAGCCTATATAGTTGGCTGTTGGAGCCGATCTATTGCTGTTCTTTGGATAGCTCTTGGATATTCGGCCGAAAGAAACAACAATATAGTAGCACGACTGCAGGAGTACCAGTGTAATTTTGTTTCAGGTTTCAGCTCGTGCATATGATTTCTAAGAGAAGTACTGACATCAATTGAGATCGAGTGGACGCTTAATTACCATCACCCACAGTTCATATCATATTCGCGCATTACAAACAGCGAGTCGACGTCCGAAATTAATTGCTGCTTGAAAACTTTGAGTAGTTCCAATTAAGGACGTACTGGAACGTAATCTATTGACAAGCTCCAAGGGAGACCAAAAAAAAAAGCATGACGAAGCGATGCAGGGCACAGATCTGCCGGGTCGGTTCCTAATCCTGCTCTCCGTCATTTTAGGCTTTTCCCCGGAAGCGCCATGCATGCGAGCGTGAAAACGTTGCCAATCTCCCTCGACGTGCGACCGGACCGAAAGCGCGCGTGGGCGCATTCCGGATCGGGAAATAACCTTTCTAGAAAGGCTGTCTCGGTTCGATGGTGTGTTGTCCCGTCGATTAACTCGCTACAGAAGCATTCGCCGCGTCAGATGATGCAACATTACCGCAAGTGCGACGGCCGGGTGTGGCGCCGTGCACTGGCTGCATCACTGTTACAAAACACTTAATAGGTGACTGTATATCTGTGTCGGTTTGTTTTAGAACCGACACAAATGAAGTTAACACTTAATTGGTGATTGTCTGTGTTGATTTTTTTGGAACCGACGTAGATAACGTTTTTTGTGTCGGTTCTAAACTTCAAGATAGCGGGAACACTATTTGTATCGGTCTGTAATTAAAACCGACACAAATAGTTACTTATTAATGTCGGTTTTAATTACAGACCGACACAATTTTTAAATGGAACCAGAACAAATAATAGCTTATTTGTGTTGGTTGTAACTAAAACCGACATAAATAATTGAATATTTGTGCCGGTTATAATTAAAAACTGATACAAATACAAACCATATATAAGTCCGGACAAGCCGACACCCTCCAAGCCCTAGCTCCTCCAGACGCTGTCCTCCAAGCCCTAGCTCCTCCAAGCCGATCTCCCCCGTCATGCTCGCCCTCGCAGACGCCGGCCTCCTCCGAGCGCTCCCCCATCATGCTCGCCCCTGCAGACGTCGGCCTCCAAGCTCTAGTTCCTCCACACCGGTCTCCCCATCGTGCTCACCCCCCCCCCCAGATGCCGACCTCCTCCGCGCGCTCCCCCCAGATGCCGGCCTCCTTCACGCCGATCTCCCCCATCGTGCTTGCCCCCGCAGATGTCGGCCTCCTCCGCGCACTCCTCTATCCAAAAGAGGTTCGTTTCTTCCCACGAAGATGTGGGATTGGTACTGCTCAATGTGGTATTGGTATTGCTCAATGATGATGTTGAGCTATAAGATGAATATGACATTTAATGAAATGAATTGGGCTTTGAATCGATAGTCATACATGTTTGAAAATAATGATTCAATTCTCTGTTCTGTCTAGTTAGTATTCAATTCTTGCTATTGCTTTGATTTTGTCAGTGCTAAACTTCAGTCAAAATTTTGGTTGGTTCGGTTAGTAAGGCTGTATGCTGAACTCTATATATAGGTTCGATTGATACTGCTTATTATTGATCAAAATAATATTTACTGATTCTGCTGGTAGAATTACTTAGTTGTTGGTCTGAATACTTTCTGTTATGTTTAGTTCGGTTGGTAGAATGTGTTGATGCCGATCTGAACTGTTGTACTTGTTGGTTCAGTTGCTGTGTTAAAAAAACGGATCAGAATCTTGTTTATTGCTTCAACTGAAAAATTAACACTTGCTGACCTCAATTAATAATAGTGAATTAAATAATCAATTCTTGTGCATGCTTAGGTGGTAAGGGTTCAAAGCTTAATTCATTGAATTAATTAGTCTAGCTCATTTGTGATTGAGGTGAAGATTTTAATCTTCATTCAAACCCTAAGTCTGAAAGTAACCAAATTTAACTCACTTCCATATTGCCATGAAAGACATGATTCATTGCTTAAATGACATAATCTTCATAATTTGTTTTATCTCATCAATTATATCAGTATGGATATCTTTGGATTACGTATTTGTAATCATATTGTTGTACGGATTAAGTAATAAAGATCTTGCTCTTATTATCGCATCTTTTCCAGCAATATGGATTGATTGTTTCCTTTTTTATATAAAAATAAGGAGCAACATGGTGTCCTTTAAAACATTTTTCCGTAGGTATTTGATTCTAAACATTTTCTTGTATGGTTTGTTTCTTGATCCTAAATTTGGTGCCATATTACCGTTAAAATTTGGTGAAACTAACCTTAATTACTTTCTTGTATGCTATTATTTACATTATGGACAGTTCTTGTATTGTTTTTTTAGCTTAGTTCTAAAGATCATGAAGGGCAAATCAATGCCAAAACTAGCATCAGTTAAAGAGCTTTTTTTTAGTGCAAAGAAAAAGATATAACAAGCACTATAACACCAATGTGAAATTTGTATGCTATCATTTGCCAGGTTTGTAGTTGTGTATGACACCAACTAAAAAAGTATCACTAACAACCAGGAGGTATCCCTAGCTGTGGGTCCGGTATTGCTCAATGATGATATTGGGTTATTTGATGAATATGACAGTTAATAAAGTGAACAAGGCCTTGAATTGATAGAATTTTCATGTTAGAAAGAATTGATTATTTGCTTAAGTCTGATCAATAGTCTCATATCTTGTAGTATTCTTTGTTAGTGGTATTTCATTACTATTTTCACTGATCTAATAGGTTGTGCAATTTGCTAGTTACTGATTATAATTTCTGTACTTGATTCGGTTGGTAATTCTATTACTGATCTAAAGTTTGAATGCTTGGTTCAATTGGTAAATATACTAGCAAATTAATCTGGTTGTGTTAAGATATCAATGTACTATTCAGGTCTTTGCATACTAAAGAAACACTTTATGTTACTAATCTGAATATTGCCTGGTTTGATTAGAATTATTGTTAGCTACTGAACTTGACTTCATTAGTTACTTCTGTAAGCTATTGTTTTTCTTGTTGTTGATCATAACACTGTTTCTAGGTTCGGTTGACAACTTTGCCTAATCTGAATTCAGTCATTATATATCAGCAAACTTATTATCAATTGTTTATCGTGCATGCAAGGGCTAATTCATTGAATTAATTAGTCTAGTCCATTTATGATTGAGGTGAAAATTTTAATCTTCATTCAAACCCTAAATCTGAGAACAACCAAATTCAAATTACCTGCATATTACTACCAACGATATTACTCTAAATAGAATATGGATAAGTCAAAGGGAAGGCAATTTGCTTGAAGAAGTTGAGCCACAGCGATTACCTATTATACATGGTTTATCGTGAAAGATAATAAATCAACAAATCTAGCAGTCAAAATAATAAACAAGGGAATTCATTGATTCAACTTACTAGTTTATTCTGTTGGGGCACCAACATTGCCTTATTACTGTAAATTTTAGAATGAAATTATTTCTTCAGTTAATCATATTATCGTACATATTCCCTTATAAGCTATATGGAGTAGGAAGTGAAGGGAAATGACTTTTGTTGTCAAGTTATATAGCTCATGCATATTGGATGGAAGGAGTAGAATCATGCTTTTATTTAAGATTTGTGTTTTATCGCATTATGTTTAAATTTGAATAGCATGCTTGGTGCTGTTATTTACGTAAGCAACAGATTTCATTTTGCATGAAAAATGTTGTGCATGAGCATATCTTAATTGAGTTTGGTATATTGTATGATGTAGTTTGCTGTCAGTGTCAATATCTATTAGTAACATGAATTGTAGAAATATGGTTGCGAAAGCTTCTTTTGCAAATTAGAATTACTTATGACCTATTGTGTTAACCCTATTTGTTTTCATTTTATAGTCCAATTTACTAAAAGAAAGCAAGCTAATTTTTAGTGTAGTTACATTTTAAGAAGTAAATTTATAGGTATTTACGAACCTTGCTTCTTGATGAGATATGTTGTTCCCTTGTGTGTGCATGTGTGCCTTGTAAGGCCTAGAACTGCATGCTGAAATCTGTGCTGGCTATTTCTAATTCTTGACTAGTGTGCTTATATTTCTATGGGTTATCAAGTCAAGAAGCCTTAGAATCCGATATTGTTCCGTCCATGACAAGTAACCGAACTAAATAGAACTATGTATAATTTCTAGTTGAATATTACTAACTTATTCTTGGAATAGAATGGGGAATGACTCCGCGGAGGATCTATTGTGTAAAGCTTTGTCTTTTGACTCACGAAGGCTATTCATTCCACAAGATGCCTAATCTGGCGTCTTGTTTTCACTATGGCGGCGCTCTCGTGTTTAGGGTTGTAAAAATAAGCTGAGTCTCACGAGTTTCTTGAGTTTGGCTTGAGCTCCAAACGAGTCCATTTAGAACTAACATTTTGTATACTATGTGTATGTTGATGTATGTATAAATTGGAATTTTGGGCTAGCAACATGTCTCATGTGTGCATGCTAATGTATGTATATTATGTGTATATTGTTTCAGAGGGCATGACTAGCATTTCCTGAGGCTAGCCAAAATACTGATTTTTTATTTGTTAGGCTTGGATCATTTGTGTCGGTTCTTGGTAGGAACCGACACTAATAGTATAACTTTGTGTGCTGGTTCATTATAAGAACCGACACTGATATGTGAACTATATGTGTCAGTTCTTTCTAAAAATTGACACTGATATGTTGACTATTTGTGTCGGTTCATGGTAAAAACCGACATTGATATGTGAACTATGTGTATCGGTTTTTTCTAGGAACCGACACTGATATGTTGATTATTTGTGTTGGTTCGTGTCTAGCACCGATACTGATAATGTTATTAGTGTCGGTTTAAAAACCGTCACTGATAATCCCTGATTATCAGTATCGCTATATCTATATTAGTTTAAAACCCTACACTAATATCGGTTTTGAACCAATACAGATAGCTTTGTCTGTAGTAGTGCACGCTCGATCGAGAATCACCACTACAATATTCGATCAGATCTCAGGGTACAAATTTATTCTTTTTGAGATGAAAAGGAGAGAATTTGGTTCAAGGAAGAGACCACGGGGTAAATTGATGCGAGTTCCCGGTGTTGCAGCATACCTGACACCTCCAAAGTACTGAGGTGATAACAGCTACTCCGAGATCCTGAAAATGCATGCCTGCGTGGGCGCATTACATCGAGGTTGCCCTGCACACACATAAATTCAAGAGAGCTCTCGAGGTATGCCAAAAAAAAAAAAAAATTGGCAAGCTAACGGGTAGTACCACGAAGTTTTTGCAAGCTGCACAAGTGCACATGCATCATGTGCGCACATTCATTACTCGCCCGGAACTTCAAAAAAGAAAAAAAAAGGGATAGCCGATATTTCTGAATAGCCATCGACATCTACACTGGGGAACACTTGTGTGCGCGAGCGTACTCTACCGGGGAATCGATGGGCTCCTCGTAAACGACATAGAGACTGCAGCAAGCTAGGGGCGTTCACGAGACAGGCAGAGATCGATCGAGTACGCTGTCATCGATCGACAACGAAGTCGCGAAAGCTCAGCAGGTACGGGGTGTTTGGTTGTCGATTCACGTGATTCTGGTCGTGGAAGTCTATACCGTTTCAGTCTGGTTCTAGAGAAACGGTCATGGAGCTCGTTTTCCACGAGCTTAGCTGCGAGTGCTTTGTGTATCGTGTTAGCCTACCATCCATACCGTGCGCAGATAACCAAACAGCCATCTTGCATGTAGGATCACGCGATACAAGGAGTAACCAAACGTTGATTCCCTGACTCATACGAGTCTGGTCGCGTGAAACCAAACAACATCGATCAACCAAAGCTATCGACGATCGACCAACACATCAAATAACTCACCAAATTTTGCAACGGAGTCGAGACCCTAGCGGCTCGGGACGGACGTGAGCGTGGAATTTTGCTGTGCAATGAATGTGTCAGTGAGACGGTCGGCACTGGTCGTCAAGTCATTTTAAACTCGGAGTGGGCCAATGGCTCATAGGCGGCTCAACCTGTGGGCTGAAAGTCTAGGATTTTTGTTTTGCCTTTTCTATTATCTATATTTTGAATGGCTTAAAAATGTCTCTAAACTTTGTTGTTTTTTAAAAATATTTACAAAAGAGGTCATAAAGCTATTAATACTAATTTTATAGAATTTTTGGATTTTTTTTTTCAAATTTTTTGACTTAGAATTTGAATTTCACCAGTAAACCGAGCGGTTCCATTTTCATACTGATACAGAACGAACGATTTTCGCAATTTTCAAGCGATTTTCGTCGGTTTTTTGAACCCTGCCTAGCGCCGCGCAAGCGACACAGAGACAATAGTAACACGTCGATCAACCACTTGCTCACACACGTCAGCCCAGGCTGACACCAGCCCTTCGGGCCGTGTGACTAAATTGTGATGTGTTGCCATGGCCCAACTGGCTTACTGTGCCATGTTGTGCTAGTCTAGTTTGCATTCGTGAAACTAGGCATGACCTATTTATGATTAATGCCAGCCTAGATCTGGCCCATTTGCCCTATTACGATAAGAGGAAACGAGTCGAAGACGTACAGAACTGAGACAGTTGATATAAATATTGAGGAAAAGAACTAAATTTTATTCATTCTTAAATAAGTATAAAGTTACCGCCTTATTATAAACCTTACACCGAGTGTAGGGTACACTAGCGTGAAGCGGCTCGGTACGCGTGTTCCGTATTAGTGAGCATGTACTCTCTATTCTACAGCTTTTAGCATCTCCATTGTCTTTTCTTTCTCCGTATACGAAGATCGCAAGCCGGCTCTTGGGTGAGCCACAATACATTGCAATATCGCGGCAAAGCGTTTTGTCGCATGCCGTGCCTACCTTAGGTTTATCGGGCCGTTTCGTGCTGTGTTGGTCAAGCACAGTTCATACTAACGTATCGTGTCGCTCATCATGCCCGACCATAAGATCGAGTACGGAACTATCATTCGTGTTGTACTACATGCATATCATGCTATACATCAACCGTGTCATACCTCCTATGCCACGGATCGGCCTAAAATGTCTAATTAACCCAATGCCAGGCACACATGCATGCATGGCCGCCGCGCCGAGACCGAGCCCACGAGACGGGCGAAGAAAGGTTGATCTTTCTAGCAAGCGGCCAATCTTCACAAGTCACAAGCTAGCGATCGATGGCGTTTTGGTACGATACTCGCGTGCATGGTTCTTGGATCGATCGAGTACTGTCCTAGTAGGGTTGCAGGAGGCCGAGATCGAGATGGTCACGTGTGAGAAGAGGCCGCGCGCAACGTCCCAAGCCCATGTCTGCTGCATCTCTTTCACATATGACAAGCTCCCATGCCAGGGCGCGAACGGAGCAGACCGAATGCATGCAACGATGTGTACACCAGTTAAAACTTGGAAAGACTCGAGCAGTTGGAAGTGAATTGACAAGGTACGTTCGTGCAAGCACAGTCCATTTGCTAGGCAATCTGCATCGAACCTGAGGAGACATGGAGCAATGCTTGTCGATTGATGTGACGCACGGTAGCCTAGCCAGCCAGCTAAGGCCTGCCTTGAACAGGATTCCAGGCTACAAGACACTACGGCCAGAATATGTGTGCATCTCCAGGAGCATCTTAAACAGGGTTCTTATCTGTGCTGCTATGCTTCACACATATCTTAAGTACGACTACTGAGTGTGTTTTGTCTTGCATGCAGTGCTCCATAGCCGCATCTGGATGCAAGCATGCAGTGCTCTTCATCGTATGATCATTAATTTCTCGCTAACTTGTGCAGGCATCCTTAACTCGCGTTCTACATTAACTTCAGGCTGTTGACTTGGCTTTTCGGAATAAGAAACATAGGAGTTGTATAGTGGCAAAAGTGCGCAACCCTTTTGTTGGCGCCGAAAAATATGATGAATGATTGATCGGCTCAAATATACGCAAATACCGGGTTTAAATTGGTTCGTGGCGTGCCAGCCGATTTAATATTACAATCGGCGAGATAAATAGGTGCAAACCGATATAATCGGCTTAACCCAAAATAAATGTATGTTCCAGCCAATTGGATGGTACGATTGGTTAGATGGATCTAAACGTCTATTACAGTTGATTAGACGATAGGTAAATGTATGTTTTCCTCTGAAAAAGGATATGCGCAACAAGATCGGTATGGAAACAAATTTGAGATAACTGGCGTAGTTGAAGATGACCAACAATCGGTGATACGCAACTTTATTGATCAAAATTGAATTACAGAGAAGATTCTAGGTTACAAAAGCTACTCTTAACTGACAGAAACTAAATAAAAAGTAGATCCGAGTTGATTGATTGGCTCTGGTCACTTTTTCTTTTCACATCTGGACTTCTTATATAGCACTTAGCCCGATCGTATCCCCCTTCGATTCTTGCAAATATATGATTCGTATCGATCTCAACTTTCAAAAGATAAACTTCTCTCTGAGCCGATATCGACTAAGTCTATCCAAGTTTCACCTTATCTTCCTAAATCGACTACTTCTTCCAAATCTTGGTGTCAACAATATCATTTAGGCTAATCGTATCCTTCTCCAATTCAACATCTACAATGCGTATCGGCTTCAACTTCTGGGAGATAAATTACTATTTGAGCCAATATCGGCTAAGACTTTTCCATATTGAACTTCATATCGGCTATAATTCCAATTGTAACTTATCTTTTCCCTTTTTAACCGATATCAGTCAGAAATATCTAATTTCATCTTTGACCTAACAAATCGGTTATGTCTTACCAAATTTAGGTGCTAACACTTTTTTTTTCCTTTTGCAAGGCAATTGCACGACAGTTAGGACAAACATAGAGTAGAATATGACATTACAATTCTACTGCCTAAAACGTTACAAAAGTACAGAACTGACAAGCCGCTGACGGATAAGGCAGGCTGCTAGATTTTCGAAATCCGTAACTTCTGCTCGTATAATCGTATGGACATCATCATTTGGGTCCCCATGATTGCAGTGATACTTGTCACTAACACTTATGTTCTTTTTTGTTGAGAGATGCTTAGACACTTAGTAGTTAAATCTCAATACCACGCAAGGCCCAGCCCGCAGGACATATGATGAGGCTTCACTCATTGGGCCCTCGCGTCATGTACGCGTCTAAGTGATTGCTAGGCCCGGTCCAAAGAGCCATATATCATGCATCCGCTTGATAGTCTAAGTTAGGACTTGGGAGCAATAGCATATACTACTTTGACAAGAGCAGATAATCATTTAATCTAAAAAAAAGGCGAGCGGAGAACCATTTGACCTGAAACAGTTTAACTTATTTGTTTCACACTGTGACATTTGTACCAATCTCGTCGTAACACACCACATGCCTCTAGGCTCTAGCCAACTCGCCGTTGCAATGGCATCCAAATTGCTGCTGCTGCTGGTGGTACATATATAGAATAATGATTCTGGACTTTTTCCTCCGTATTTTTCATTTCCACTCTATATATTTCAGCCTATCGAAAAGGCTTAATTTACCATGTAGTTTGTACTATTTCGAAAAGACCGGGAAACAATATTTGTAATTCCTGTTTCCGGTAATGGTTGTGCTTTTCATAAATGGTAGCCCGCGTTGCGTAGGTCGCCCTTGATTTTTCCCGTATTTTTTGGGCCGTATCCGGCTTGTCCCGCGGGGCTACGAAAACCCCTAAGTGGCCACGATTTCTGTGGTTTCATGGCCGCGAGTGCCTTTTTCGATTTTCGTAACTTCCTACCGGGGCAACGTTTGGCTATCTCGCCCATACGTAGGTGATAGCCCGCGTTGCGTAGGTCGCCTTTGATTTTTCCCGTATTTTTTGGGTCGTATCCGGCTTGTCCCGCGGGGTTACGAAAACCCCTAAGTGGCCACGATTTCTATGGTTTCATGGCCACGAGTGCCTTTTCCGATTTTCGCAACTTCCTGCGGGGGCAACGTCTGGCTATCTCACCCATGCGTAAGTGGTAGCCCGCGTTGCGTAGGTCGCTCTTGATTTTTCTCGTATTTTTTGGACTGGATCCGGCCTGTCCCGCGGGGTTACGAAAACCCTTAAGTGGCCACGATTTCTGTGGTTTCATAGCCACGAGTGCCTTTTCCGGTTTTCGCAACTTCGGACCAAGGCAACGTTCGGCTATCTCGCCCGTACATAAGTGGTAGCCCGCGTTGCGTAGGTCGCCCGTGATTTGAGTCGCAATTGCAATCCGCGACAGAACTGCGACTATTGAGACAAAGATGTATGTCAATTTGGAATTGCGACTATAGGGTATTTCTGATTTTTTTTCGACATATTATTTCTATAATTTTTTTACAAAAATATATTATTTTGAAAAAATTCCATCTAGTTGCCCTCGTCCAATATCTTATAATATTTGTCGATGATTAGACATATTTTTTTTTGCAAATTCTAAATCAAAGAATTAGTACAAAAATAATCTAACTGAATTATTACAAAAAAAAAATTTATTTCAGTCGCAAATCCGATTTGCGACAGAGACTCTGTCGCAAATTCAAATTGCGACTAAGTCTCTGTCGCAAATTGGAATTGCGACAGAGACGTATGTCATTTCCAAATTGCGACAGACGGGTATTTCTGTAATTGTTTTTTTCGGCATATTATTTCTGTAATTTTCTTTAAAAATATATTATTAAAAAAAATTCTCCGCTTGATAGTCTTAGGACTTGGGAGCAATAGCATATACTACTTTGACAAGAGCAGATAATCATTTAATCTAAAAAAAAAAGGCGAGCAGAGAACCATTTGACCTGAAACAGTTTAACTTCTTTGTTTCACACTGTGACATTTGTACCAATCTCGTCGTAACACACCACATGCCTCTAGGCTCTAGCCAACTCGCCGTTGCAATGGCATCCAAATTGCTGCTGCTGCTGGTGGTGCTGCCACCGCCAACACCAAGCAGTAAAGGTTGGGCATGCACAGCAGCACAGCAGCAGCACCTAACCGAGTAAATTTTCTAGCCCTGCCATCCTGCCGGCGGCCACACCGATACATCGCTTTCTCGCTCGTTTATTGCTCATATTACTACAAACACCTTCGATCACTTCACATCATATACATCGATCGTGTCCCAGAAACTTTATGGCTAACGCTGACAACATGTCAACCGCACGAAACTCAAAACAAAGGGGGAGGACATAGCTATGCATGGTTCTCCAGATTTTGGTGTTAAAACCTAAAAGAGGGTAGCAAGATCATCATCATCATCGTCGTAGGCTGGTTCAAAAGGGCAGCGAAGGAGAAGCACCGGTTCGCTTCACTTCCTCCCTTTGCCGCTGCCGTACAACCGGAAGACGTTGAACGCCGAGAGGAGCGCGATCCCGACCATGTTCACGCTGGCAGCGATGGCGCAGGCGACGCCGCCCCCCGCCTGCGCGCAGAACCTCTTGTAGAGGTGGCACGTCTTCATCCACTGGAACTCCGGCTGGCCGTACTTGCCTATCAGCGCGGCCTCCATCGCCACGGCCAACGCTGAGATTGTGATGTACGCCATCACCTGCACAGTAGATAGAATGCAAAATTACTACTAACAGTTGGCAAAGTCTCAAAAGGTGTAAAAGTTTCAGGAGAAAAAGAAAAAAATTACTGAGGTATAACTTATCGTTTCAAGTTTCACCTCACTACTAGATGCAGTTGCGTTGAACTCTTATAAGTAAGCAAAGTAAAAACAGCTTCCTCCAGATGAACAGTACTGAGTACGATATGTTGTGAGAGTTTAATTCTAGAAAAGGTAATAGAACAATCCAGAGCTCCACATTATCGAGTGTTGTGATGCTTCTGGTCTCAACTAAAACAGATGATGCATTCAGACAGCAAATGCATGTTGATTACGGGGCCACTGAGAAATCTTTGTACTTGTATCACCCTTCTTATCGCAATATCATGGGAAGTATATGATTCCAAGGTACTACAAAAATGTAACACAATTCTTCAGTTCTGGGTTTGGGACATGGAGCTCATATATGTGGAGCAGCTGCTAATATTGGGCGTCTTAATTAAGTGTTTCTACGCTCATATTGTTTGTCAATTTTCATAGAACATGCCGAAATATAGCTAGATGTCGATTGTGATATGTGCCCTGCTGTACTGGCCGCCAGTTTTAATACCAGCAGTACTACAGTGCCTAGACAGGATGTGACATGACGATAACCCAATCTATAATTTCTAGCATCAGAAAGGTTTTCTACATGCCATAAATGCAAAAAAGTTAATACTTTGCCCTACTAATTCCATTCTTCTACAAAGGTCAGTATTGGAAGTATTTTACTTAAACATTTCTCTCTGAAAAGCAAAACGAAAACAATTATTTGTATCAGTAAATTCATACAGTTCACACATCTGGAAAATAAATTCCATGTCCTTTTCCTTTCTTTCAAATTGATAAGGATATATCTGTTGACAGAGTCCAAACCGTTGGGGCCCCTTAGAGGTTGTAACCATGGAGCACGAAGGTTTGCAGAAGGATGCAAAGGAAAACTAAAGGGATCACATATTCACATGATTTGTGCATTGTGGTACAGTATCACTTTTCTCTGTGCGAGCATACTAACAACAACCAACAAATGTAATCATCTCATTTTCTACGCAGTAGAAATCCTGTTCAATTTCAACAGCTACAGAACAGAAGCATTTACACCTAAAATGTTCTCATCATAGCTGAAAGGTCACCCTTTGATAGTGACGAACATGCTTGCGAGAAAATAACGAAAGCAAACAAACGACTAGAAAAGCTGATGGTGACAATAACAACTACTTGCCTGATCGCAAGAGAAGATAGCCCAGGCCAAGGGCTTACTGAGAAGGACACTACCCCTCACTATGCTCACCAAGCACCTTGCACCCTGGATAAGGCTATAACAAGCAGCCATTCCATTTGCTATCACCAAAAACCTGCATCAAAGCAAACGAGCTTTAGCCGTGCATTCTGTCTCTTTGATTAGATTCCAGCTTTAAACCATTGATGATTAGATTCCAGATTTAAACCATCGTTTTCTTGAAGTTATGAACTGTAAGAAAAAAATCAGTGTTTTTTGGGGTCTTTTTCCTAATGGTATAATAATACGCCGTATTTGCCTAAAAAAAAACTTGACGACTTCGCGGCCTTGGTTAGTTTTTCAATGGTATGTAAGTTCTTTGATTCCATGGTCCAATATGAAGATGGTCCTGCTCATAGCTGTTAATGTGGGCAGCAATGGAGACAATAAGTACAAAGTGAAAACAAGCAATAAAATGTGATTGACTTAAATACTGGCCATTGATGGCTGCCAAACATACTGAAATATCAGTATGTCAGTGAGCATGGACTACTGCATCGCTTGCATTTTCACCAGAATACTATAAGTTAAACAAATACTACTACTTCCATCACGCACACGCATACACACAAACACCCACAAACTAAAAACTAGTAAATCCTAGCGTACCGCAACCGTGTTGGTAGGCGAGAAGTAGGTTAATGCATTTATGCGTTCCCTTCAATGATCGAACCATTAACACTGCAGCATCGGGCAGCCACCACGTGGTAGGTGCGAATCGTTACTCAACAGAGTGAAAGCACCGATCCGGAGCACTAGTCGTCCGTCCCAACTCCTAACCATTTCACTTGGCAAAGAAAACAAGGACCTTCATTTTTGCCATGCCATCAGGGACAGCCGGTACCATTAATGGAGTTTCCTGCTCTTGGTACTGCACGGCACGACCTCCTCGATGAAAACTGCGCCTGAGCCTACCCGTGTCCTGTGTCCATGCTAGGCTTCCTGCTGCAGCCACGCAGCAGTGGGCATATGGAGCCAGCACTGGTAAATATGGATGGGCCCTTGGCTTCGACAAGGAAATAAACTGCCCAACCGTGCCTCGTCTGCAGCTTTAAGCGACTGTTTCCTCTGCATCCACGTACGTTCGGTTGGTTGCTCATCCTTGCTTGCCATTAATCTCTTCGACAGCTCTCTACCGTCTTAAATGTATCACTACTTTGATGTGCCGATAGTTTGTCAATGCATCGTGTGTTGATATAGCTAACCAAATCAGGTGCTACATCACGGAAGCCTTCTCTACTCGCTAAGTAACCATTAGACGAAGTGACGTACGGAGTACTTATAAAGGAAGTAGTACTAGGACATTGACCAAATTACCAGCACTAGCTGCTGAGCAACCACAAGGTAAGGGACACGCTGCTTATTTATGTAAAAGCTAGAAAGAATCTTAGAACAACAGGCCAACCTCGGTGACCAGTCGAAACAAGTAATTCTGCGACGCAAGGATTATGGAATATTACTGTATTGTGATCTGTGACTTGTGAGCCTCCGTTCCAGCGAGGCAGTGACGTTTTTTGCGCGAAAAAGAAAAAGAAAAGATTCGCTTGCTGCTGTCACTGCCTCACAGCATCAGTGACTAGTCAAGAAGGGAAGAATTTTACTTGCCGTAAGTAGAGGAAATTTACTACTACCAACACAGAGGAAAGGAAAGTTGAGGAGAAAGGAAAGTTGAGGAGACGTCGATGGAGGGCTCACACGAGGGACTGCATGTCGGTGTACCGGGCGACCTTCTCGATGGAGAAGAAGACGCGGGTCTGGCGGTCGGCGCCGAGGAGGGCGGCGGCGAGCACGGCCAGGCCGCACGCCGCGCACCGCAGGAGCACCTCGGCGGCTCGCACCCGCCGCTCGAGCGAGGCCGGCACGCGCCCGCCAGGGCCGTAGTAGCACACCGGGACATTGCCGGGGCTGATCCCGTCGCCGCTTCCTCCTTGCCTCATGGCTGATAGGTCCTGGTTTCTTTTGCTGTTTACTAGTACTGCTGCTGCTACTACTACCGAAGGAGAGCTGGAGCGAAGCAGAGTGGTGGAACCGAGCTGAGCTGAGCTGAGCTGCTATGCACGCTGCGGAGGTATTTAAAAGCGCAGAGCGAAGGCAGAGGAGCGTAAATGTGCAGCATTTTCGCTAGGTGCACGCCACCTACCCGGCACGAATTGAGGGCCGTCCGGGACGCTGGTGAAATTATTGAGATGGATATGGATTACGTTAAGAGGAGTCGATTTTTTTCTTTTACAAAGCTTGGTTTAGAGAAATTTCTTTTTCGTTGGAGTAAGAGTAACACGGGTAAAACTTGTTCAGATAATCTTGCGGACCATGATTAATAGGTTTTGGTCCATGCTTTGATTGTTTCTATCGCGATCAAGATACTACTTATTAATTACTCCCTTCGTGTGACAAATGGGGAGTAGAATGCAAAATCTAGTCATTTTCTAAGTTAGCCAAAAAAAAACTAAATAAGGACTAGTCTTAATTTTATTCCAATTTTCATTAAATTTTTCTCTATATAGAAACTATTATGGAAACTATGCAGCGCAAATATTTATTGCACTCTCTCTCTCCTCTAAAACCACTCCACGTATGGGTTGAGATTACTCTGAGTTAGCAAAAAAAAAACTAATAAGATTAGTCTTAATTTTAGAATTTTTTCTCTTCAAATAATATGGAACAGTATATCTAATTTTCTTTTTACCTAACACTAGGATTCTATTGACTCTTATGAAAGTGCATGAATTCTACTAGATTTGTGTATATACCTATAATCAATATTGGAGCACACTATAAATTTTAAGTGGCACAAGTGCCTATGAGTCACTATTCATACATTAAGTTGTTGATTAAATGAATGAAAAGGAGAGAAAGAAGACATTCCATATTTATTTGTTGTACCTGAAGGGCTGAATATTTTTATCCAATAAGCATAGAACATTTTAATGTATTTGTACGCGAAAAATAAAATACCATTGTTCCAAAATATACCATCTATATTTCTTATTTGATGCTTTTGATTTTTTAACTGTCTCGAGATACGATTTTGACGGTTACTTTTTATAGTCTCATATTATCATATAGTAATAAAATTATAATATTATGAAGGTATTTTAAATAACAAACCTAGTGATATAGTTCTTATGTAGCTAATATAGCTAGTTTGAAATATATTGGTAATCAAACTTTAGTAATTTGACGGGCGGTTCTATAACATCATCAAAAAGAACGGAGAGCAACACATAAACATTTGAGTTTACATCTATCTATATCCGTGCAATTGTGCAGTAGAGCATAGGAATGGCGTGTACCTAATATTTGGCGGATTCAGATGATGGGGTCGCTCTGCCCTAAACCCTAGAAGAGGTGATACCACTCGTCCGGACATTGGAGGTTGGGTGGAGGCGTGGAGCAAATGCCAAAGAAAATCCATCTCTACGGCGCATTGCTTCCCTGGAATTTAGTACTGAACAAAATGTTTCTATCAAGAAAAGGGGAATCTGGGAGGGAGAATTCGACAAGAAAGCGAGGAATTTATGAGTCCTGCCTACACGAAGTAGTCTTTTAAAAACATACGAATCCTCTCGCGAATAAAGTTAGAGACGGTGGGAAATTAATCAGGAGACTATCCGTAAGGGAGACGATCTTGCGAGTTTACATCATCTATGCTTAGTGGTTGTTTGGATCTATAAAATATAAACTTGTTTTAGTAAAGTGCGTTTTAGTCTGGTTTTTAGAAAAACCAGTTTAGATCAGTTAGATAGTTAGCGTGGGTTTTAATTAAACTATGTTTGGCTAATGGTGGTCACCAAATAGGTGTATGAGAAACACTGTTTGGATAGAAAATAAAAAACACGTACTACCTTCCGACTCCTCTCATTTCCGCCGCTCCCTCTCTCTCGCTCTCTCTCTTACTTTCCCCATTCTTTCTCGTTCGCATCGCGTGAGGAGAAGGGAGCCCAGCGATGCGAACGAAAACGAGAGCGTGCTGCCACTCCTCGACCTCGCCCCCCTCTCCAACACCCACCTGCCCCAATGTCGCCGGCGCACTACATCGGTCTCTCCGCCTCCTCGCCGACCCCGTCCTCGCCAAGATAGATGCGATTCGCAAAGGCGATTACTTTAACTCTGAAATCGGGTGCGGGATGCGCTGGTACTCATCGACGGGGGGACTTCTGTTGATCCAGGGCGCAGGTGGTGGGATGGCCACCCGTGCGGAACTACCGGAAGAACACGCTGGCGGCGAGCGTCTCCAAGAGCAAGGCAGGAGAGGAGGGTAAAGCCGAAGGGAGGCCTATGTATGTGAAGGTGAGCATGGATGGCGCCCCTTACCTCAGGACGGTCGACCTCAAGATGTATTCCTCATTTGGCACGTTTTCTTCCTCACTTCAGTGTACAAGAAGCATCACCCACCAGTTCTTGAAGATGAGGTTTGGCGCCTGGAGAAGATTGGCAAGGAGGGAGCTTTTCACAAGCGTTTGAACGGGGAGAAGATCGTTTCTGTCAAAGATTTTCTGACCTTACTACATCTTGATGCACCTAGACTTCGAAAGGTGCTGTGCTGGTTAATATTTGTACTTCTGCATTTATTCCAAAGTTTACAGAATCTGTCTATGTTCGTAGTTTGTATTCTTTCTGGAGTTCACATAATGTGTCTATTGTTGTTCACTCTGTCCAAAACTTACATATATGTTTACATCAAATGTGATTTTCAGCATTATTTTGTGATGTTGATTAATTAGAAATATGAAACCATGAAACTGCATATATGTAGGAATTTATCTTTTTGAATACGTTGTTACATGTATTCTGCATTGTATGAATGAGGTGTGGCATGTCGTTGTAGATGATAGTCTTTTTGTGTTGATCTGAATTTCTTTTGTATGTATTTATGAATGATGTTCACTGATTGAAACCTACAGAACAACCGTACCAGTAGGAGAAGAGAAGTAGGAAATCTTGCATATCTCGATAGAAATGTGTCATCTAGGTAGTCTTACAAATAGAAATCAAACCTACAGAACTAAAAGGGCAAACTAGAATTATACGAAAAACCAGTTTGGATAATAAGCTATTTTTAACTGATAACAAAAGTTCAAGATGCTAAGTCGGTGACTAAACATTCATCATGGATGTGCACTACGCCGTTGATGATTAGTCCACAGTGCCGAAAGCAATGCTTGCACGGACACGCCACCAAAGACTTCGTTCATCTTCTCGTATATTAGATTGACTCCTTACTAGTTGATCACCATGGTCTTCATTATCTTGCATGCCCAAATTCTCATAAACCCCAAACAATTCATCATTCTGTGTAGCCTTCCGAAGTTATGGATTATGCAGCAAGCCATAACAATTTTTACTTGAGTTTCATATGGATAAGGAATTCCTCCTTTAACTTTTAAAATAGGAAAACGAGCTTTCAGAACACCAAAAGTGCGTTCGACCACATTCCTTAGTTGTGCATGTCGATGATTGAATAAATCTTTTTCCCCTTTGTAGCACCGGACATTTCCACGGAATGAACCAATATGATAGCGATCACCACGATAGGGCGCAACAAATTTTGGTGTATTTGCATAGCTTTGAGTCTACTAGATAAAATTTACTCGCAAAACAAAGTCCATTGTTAATCAATCACTACTAGTATAAAAAAATGGGCACTATGTCGGGTTCACAAATCTGCTCAATTACCTTCAGTACAACAAAACCTCCGCTTAGTAATGTACCCATCTAAGCACGACTTGATCTCGATCTTTGAACCTTCCCATCCAAAGAACCACATATGTAAATGTCATGTCAAATGACACCACTGCCATAACATTTTGAGATGGAAAACCATGTCTGTTTCTGTAGGGAGTTTGCTCTTCAAACTTGATTTTTGCCTCAATGTGAGTGCCGTCAATAGCTCCAAGACAATTCTTCAAAGAACGGATCATTAATACAAATAGTATGATAGATAGGAAGTGTAGCGCACTCAATTTAGAATTTTACCTTGAAATATGGGTAGTACTTTGAATCACTCTAATTTTCAGTGGCACTTCTTTGGGTGGGTCAGTTATGTAAACATCACGCAAACCATTTATCGCATCTAAGACATTGTTAAAGTGTCGACTAATTGTTTCTCCCGAATGTTGAAATCATCTCCGATGACACGATTCCTAACACTGTGGACCGATAGTATGCAAGAACATCACTAGTTGTTCATCCATTTGTCATTCTCGATGTATCGTGAAGCAAATTTCTCTCACACGCTTCATCCCTTAGCAAGTAGAAGGTGTGTTTATCAACACGTAGTTGATCAAAAATCTAACAGGTGCCCATCAAGTAGTTGTCGCGTCTGCTCAAGACCACTTAATTCGATGTGTTACGGCTACTTTTGAAAAGTCTAGTGAAGAACACATCGCGAAATAAAGACACAAAGACAATATTGTTAATAACCATCATGCTACGAAGTCGAAATATCATCATCTAACACTTTAGATGAGTTCATGGCACCCTGCATAGTGAACTGAAATTTAATACCAAAAGTTCATAGTGAACCGAAATGTAATACGAAATGTTCCAACATAGAATGAAACTAAAATGCATGCATCAATAAGCCAAATGTAATCTAAATAGCGTAAACTAAGTTTCTAATTGATAGATCTAAAGTCCTTGTATCCATATAGTTCGCATCTCCTCGTCCATCTCAACAAAGACTCCCTTTGTTGGCGTTTGTAAATGTGGTCACAGCCTTCACTTTTTGTTTTGGGTCAACGCCACTCATACTCTTTAGTATTCCCATACACGCTTTCACTTGAATATGCTTCCTCTGTAGGTCGCTTTTTCTTCATTTCACTATTTGGGAAGTGGCATCAAGAAGACTATCTAATGCATTTACGGATCATCACCGTGCGCTTTTGTCCTCTAGGAATATCTTGTGATCTACTTCCACTTGCATTAGATGACTTTATCTTTTCTCGCCATCTTATTTTGTGGACAATTGCTTGGAGAAACCATCGGACTAACATGTTTCTCAATGCCTTCATTTTCCTTTGCTTCATTCTCAATTACTTCCTCATTAAGATCAATAATCGTATGCTTGCTTGATAAATTTGGACCTTTTCCTTTGCTTGATGTAGCACAAAACCCCTGTAAGTAGCTTGAAGTTGCACATATCTCTTGAAGATCTGGCCAACTAGGCCACACTTTATCACGATATTCTTGAACTGAACTGTCTTTCTGGCAATGTGTTAATATTTGGGTTAAAATTACGACTGAACTTTGGAATCTAACAAAGAGATAGAATATAAAACTTCATAGATATAACGTACCAAAATAAGCTCCTCCCATTTGTCATTGGAAGCTTTTATCATTTTGTCATCATCATCCCAACCAAATCCAGTGTACTTAAGAAGTTTGTTCATGGTAGCATAGCAGGTCCTGAAGTACTTATGTCGATTCTTCAATTGTTGTAGTTCAAGTTTGTCGACTCTTGCATCATTGAAAGAAGCTAAGATTTGACGCCATGCTGCCTTTGTGTAGGTGGTCCCTTCTTTTCCACCATTGAGGGCTTGATCCTTCAGGATGTTGAGGAGGGTTTTGTCCTCGCTAGATTTCCAGGTATGCCTCTTTATACTAACTTTATCAGTATATTCTTGCTTAATTTTTTTGTCCACATGGCCCTCCATATGTTTCTAAAAGGAACCGATATAAAGGATGATTAGCAATTCAAGTAGTTGTGAAACCTTTTGTTTGATCTCTTGGAAATTATCAGTAGCTCCCTGCTAATGGTTGGCACTGTCTCCGACTCCACTTAAATATTTCAACTTTGTGTATGAAAGTTAAATACTAGAGGAGGAGATGATCATATCTTTTATTTTCTGTCTACAAAGCTGAACAAAAACTCACGGGTTTCATGTCTGTCACATTCAAAAGTCAGTATCATCATGTTATATTATTCGACAGATGATACCATCTGTATCTATGTGTGTGACATAGAGAGAAATAAATAGGGAGTTCTGCATGAGGTGTCTGCTGTGCTATTGAGTGTGCGTGTGTGCTTATGATTTCATTTATCAACTATGTATGAACTGTCATTGTTACTCAAATCTCTATTCAATATATTTGACGATGGATGGATGTTGGTGCGTGTGGTTTGAGCAACAGTCATGCTGGAATTATACCCTCTTGGTTATTACCACTACGACTTGTTGATTGCAATGGTTGCAGAAAACTTTAATTTCTATGTCACAGTGAAAATAGACTTTTGATGCTTGTTTTTAACTGCCTACTTGAACAGAGAATTGTGATGTGAAGTTTTGGTCGCCTGCACCTACTACATCCGTAACATGTAAATGCATCTTTGTTCTCTATGCAGGCACCATGTGAGATCAATAGAGGCGTAAGCAAACGATGTTACCTCAGATCGATGGAGTTGATTAGCGTTGAACTGGACGGAGACTTGGCAGCCAGCTGGCGGTGGCCAACGATCTTAGCTGAATTGAAGAATGCTGGATTGAAGAACGCTGGATTGAAGAACGATCTTATCTGAGCTCAATTGAAGAACGCTGGATGCGGAGACCTTGTCCAGATCTTTTTGATGCCGCAGATCTTCTCTGATCTCAATTGAAGAACGCTGGCTGTGGATCGTGAAGTAGTATTTTTGATCGTGAAGTAGTATTTTGGATCGTGAAGTAGTATTTTTGTAGCGCTTGTAGGCGCCAAAGCTATGTAAATATTCCCGCGGGTGAACAGACGTGGGAGTCGTGGTCTCCCATGGTTACGGAAAACCTGTTCTGCTAAAAACGAGCGGGAGTTGTTTTTCGTAATACGGGTTTTTTTGGGTTTGTGGAATCGGATTTAACTTGAACGGGAGTTAGTTGGTGGATCCAAACACGATTTTAGGGGTAGTTAAGATAAAGCATGGTTTATGGAAACCAGTTCTTATAAAACTGTAGATCCAAACAACCCCTTAGTGTGTTACTGTAAGAATACAGAACTACGACTCTTTTAGCTCTATGGATTTAAACTTCAATATGAAATTGATTGGGAAAATTAAAGATACAGTACAATCGGTCAAGTTCGACTAAACTCCAATAGACCTATCCTTTTCTTGTATTATCCATTACTACAATTTACGATTTTGTGCGAATATCTTGAATTCGGAGAATCCATGCGACTGCTTGATTACCAATCCAGTAATCTTCGATAGATGACACAAAGGCCTTTAGAGCGTTCGCCGAAAAAAAACACAAGCCAACTGATGAACACGGCAGAAGGGAGGGGAAACGCCAACTTGTGTCGGCAAGCTGATCTCGAGTTCCAATTCCATGTCTTCACAGAGAAACATACAGAACACTGTATATCTAACATACTATACACTGCTTTTTATAAATTAGCCTCTAATGTATATTTTTGTGTGCAAAAATAGCCTATTTCTCCGCCACAACAGGCATGGCACGAGGCATGTATCCCCTGTGACACCTAGGAGCGAAGAAGCCACTTGCAAAAAGTGTGAGCACGAGAAGACATGATTCCACGATCAGGGAGCACGGAAGGCATCCTCCGTGCCCACGCATAGCACGCACTCACGCCCACACCAGCCCGTTCGCACGTGCTGTCTGTGTGTGCACCCTTGCCTTCTCACGTGTCGCGCCTGCTCATCCGCGTTGCCGCGTGTAGAATAGCATTTATATATATAGGCTATTCTATACGCAAGAATAGAATTGTCGCTGGCCGACCTCCTCCAGCGCGCTCTTTGAGCGGCAGTGGGTACGTGTCGTGTGCCATATCTTTCGCGGTAGAAGAGAGGGTTATTTTATAAAAATATACGCTAAGAGGTTAGATTTGAGGAGAAAAACGGTATGCATAAGGCTAAGAATAGATATGCACACAGCTCAAACAAGGACACGTATATACATGCAGATCCAGTTCGTTACCCGCAGCCACGCGTTGAGCACAACAGCTTAGCACAAGCGTGGCAAGAAGTCTATGTTGACTTCTCAGCATGGTTGCATGCGTGATGTTCGTGAGACGACAGTAGTGCTTCATCCTCGCATATATATATATCCCCTAATTAAAGTTGGCAAGTTTCCTGGATAGAGAGGGCACCCACGTGTCACTTTTGTTTTTTTACAAAAAACTCCCTGCGTTTCTTCAAATTACGAATAGGTCCCTGCAAATTATAAATAGATCCTTCGCGATTTTTTGTGAGGGGAAGATATTTTTCCGGAATCGCGTTTAGGTCCTCGTATACCGCTTTTACTGAAAAAACCTCCGTTAAATTCAAATCGCGAACAAGCCCTTTTCTAATTTTTCAGATAGCGAATGTGTCCAAAATGTAACATTCGTGTCCTTACTCTTTACGCCTAAGTCCTTTCTCCGCTTTTCTCTCGGAAAAAATGTTTTCGTCACCGTAAAAAATGTGTTCACTCTATCTCTAGACTTTTCACTCCGTTCTTTCCGAAATAAAAATTTCGGTTCGCTTTTCCTGAAAAAATGTTTTCGTGGTCCGCTTTTTCATTGTTTTCAAAAAAAATCGTGGTCCGTTTTTCTCCGAGAAAACACAAATTTGTTTTTCGTTCACGCTGACGTCTTGCCGCGCTTAGTCCTTTCTCCATTTTCCCGAAAAAATGTTTTCATGCTCCGCTTTTCCGGAAAAAATATTTTGTGCTCGTTTTTCCTCGCTTTTCCAAAAAAACGTGGTCCGTTTTTCTTTGAAAAAACACAAATTTGTTTTTCGCTCACGCAGCAAAGAAAATTTGTTTTCGTGATCCGCTTTTCTCCGAAAAACATAAATTTGTTTTTTTGTTCACAGCCTGGCGCGCGCCGCTTATTGTTCTAGTACTTCGTATATTAAAGATCGCAAGGTTCCGGGAAGGATAGAGGGTCCACGCGTCACCATAGCCACTTTGCAAAAAAACCGAGTTTCTCGAAATTACGAATAGGTCCCTGTAAATTACGGATAGGTCCTTCGTGATTTTTTGTGAGGGGAAGATTTTCTTTTCTGAATCGCGTTTAGGTCCCTCGTGCGGCGTTTTACGGAAAAAACCTCCCGTTAAATTCAAATCGCAAACAAGCCCTTTTCTAATTTTTCAGGATAGCGGACAGGTCCAAAAACGTAGCATTTAGGTCCTTGCTCTTTACGTCTAGGTCCTTTCTCCGTTTTTCCCGGAAAAAATATTTTCGTGCTCCGTTTTTCCCGGAAAAAATGTTTTTGTGCTCCGTTTTTTCTCCGGAAAAACGCATAAATTCGCTTTTTTCTGGAAAAATGTTTCCGTGGTCTGCTTTTTCCTTGTTTTTCCAAAAAATATTTTCGTGTTCGTTTTTTACGAAAAAACACAAATTTGTTTTTGTTCACGCGCGCGGCGTGCCGCCGCGCTTCCTTATCTAGTGTAGTACAAGGGTGAAGCCGTAGTTTTTCTAAGAGGTTTTGGGCTACCTAAAATCAGCCCATCTCTCCTGCCGGCCGGCACGGGGAAGAGATGGGAAACGCCAATGGCAGATTGGCCGGAGCCCTGCGTTGTGCGTTGCACGGCAATAACATAGCTAGTCGTGCAGTAACTTGTTTACTTAACACTGCTGGGTGAGATTGCCCGAGTTGCGAAGGAGTAACCAGCTGAGACGTTTTCACAGGGAAAGGGGCAAGAACAAGCAGGGTCGACAGGGACAATAATGAGATAGCAATTCACGTCAACTTTCGGACAGTCTAGATTCAAGCTCTTCCACCAACTCGGAGGCTTGAACGGCAATAAGGTGTACATACATATATAGTGTATACGTGTAGAATAGCCTATTCTAATTTCAACATAATTAACCCAGTCCAATCGAGCCATATATTCCACTAATCAGTGCATCGGACTGCTCCAATTGACAGAGTCATGCATGCCACTAACCAACTGGTAAATACATTCCTTGTTTATACACGAATCTTATTTTCTTTGTTTTAACCATAGCTTTTTATTTGTAGCTCTGATTCACGAATGGTTTTCACTAGTAACTTATTGACGACGAGAGGAACATAATGATATTACTCTCGCTAATAGAGAGTCTTTTTGTTGTCCAATGACAGGTATTACTATCCATACAAATAGATTTTACCATCCGTATATATAGATTGTACTATCATGCAGATTGTTCAACAGCCTATGTATTCTGTGTAGTAGTCATGTATAGAGGATGTGAGATTATACAACACTGTAAAATTTGAAAACCAAAATAAATTTTATTTGAAATATATGAAAAGACAAATCCAACATAAAAGTGATATTGTCGTTGTTTTTCAAATTTCATTGAGTTTGGCCTTCAAATTTTGCAGGGTTACAGAAGCTTTCCTACCCTATGTATGTTAATTTTTTGAGATTTTTTCAAAAACGAGTACATATTATTTTAAGAGAGTTTGCATGATAAGGGTGTTTAATGCCAATGAACAACTAAAATCTATGAAAATCATATGTAAAAGTGTTCAAAATTTTTGAAAACAATATCATATGTAGGGGATGTGAGATTATACAACTTTACAAAATTTGAAGACCAAAATCAATTTTGTCTGAAAGATATGAAAAAGATAAATTCAGCTGAATAGCTATTTTGTTGTTGTTTAGTATTATTCATCCACTGATTATCAATTTCATATCATTCAAATTCCATTGATTTTGGTCGTCGAATTTTGCAGGGTTGTAGAAGCTGACCTCCCCTACATATGATAATTTTTTGAGAATTTTTCAATATATTTACATATGATTTTCACAGAGTTTACATGATAAGTGTGGTTTACTGCCAAATGAACACCAAGATTACTAATGTGTGTAAGATTTTACTAGTGAACAAACGGGTAACATTTTACGAATGGTTCTCATTTGAGTTTACCATCTATTACAACAACGTGTACGACCGTCCACATATTATTTTACTGCAAGGCCGACAAATGGAACTAAATTCTTGTTCGAATAGTTCACTCCGTTTTAGTATAGTAAAATCTTTGTGTAATAGCTAGTGAAACGCTATTTTGTGGATACTCAAAAGTAACAGATTGAGTGTAAACCACACTTATCATATGAAATTAATGAAAACCACATGTAAAAGTTTTAAAATATTGTCAGACCCCAAAAAACACTTTCAAAATCCTCTGTGTATTCTATACTAGTCCAGAAAAAGGTAGTACACACAACAAAGATGATAACGCAATATATCTAATGTAATTTATTAATAATCAGAGTTATAATAAAGGTGGCACGCAGGCCAAATAAAAGAATACATCGAAAGCAAAATAAAACCAGTAATAGAGCCCAACAGAATTGCCACAGGCAATCAAATGGGACAACGTCCTAATTATCTTTATCCTCACCATCATAGGGATACTTCTCTAAAAACAACAACAAAGCAAAGGTGAGCACTTAAAGTATTCACAAATTACACGGGAGATGCATTTTAATGTAGAGCTGACAAAAGAAGGCCATATGGTTGAATTTTGCATAAAGCAAGTTTTTCAATACTCTAAGTAATTTTTCGATAGCATACTTTTAGTTTGAAGAATATTCTCTTTTTAAATAAATTTTAACATAGTAATCCATCCTGAGCTAAACCAACATTCCCATAATGGAATTAATCCACCTGAAATCACTTTTTTGAACCCATTTTTGAGAAAACATCATAATCTAATCTGTGAAAGACTTTCTCAGCATGCCCATGACCACGGGTGCGGCTAATTGATTAGTTTTAACTCTGCAGAAGTTTTACAACTTTACCACAAGACACGATTATCTCTTTTTGTCTAAATACACACTTACTTTGGTGCATTGGCAGAGAAAAATCGTAATGAAGCCCTATATAGCTCAATTTCATGCTGTTATACCTACTAAGATTCCACTGCTGGTAGATTTGAAACCGCCAAGTCTAGAAGCCCCCTCTTATCATATGTGGTAGATTAACCATTCCCACATTCCCCCAATGGCACAACCATCAATGAGGTATCGCTAAACGGACAGTCAGGTCTGTCTCATACTAGACTTATAGAAGCATGGTTGTGCTTTATATTCAATAGCTCACAGACCGATCCTTAATTGACTAGGCGAGCATTTTAGTAAACCCAAAGACCACCAATCAACTATTCTTACCCCAATCTAAACCACATTTTCATTTATCATAACTTTTCATAGCATTCAAAGCATAATTTCATTTTAACAAAATTTATTTGGCACAAATTCCCAAAAACATAGTTTTTGGTTCCAAGCGAGTCTAAGCATTTCTCTAAATATTTTGACTATCATCACATATCCTAAAAGTATATAATAAGGTTAAATGGCATAATGGAGTCAAATTACAAACGTGGTAAGCATGGTATAACTATTAATTTTTAAATTGGGTTTAAATTCATTATGCTACAATTTATGCATGCATTTACATTAAAAACAAATTATAATTTAAAAATTAGGATCAAATATGGTCAATACAAGCAAATTGCTTGGATCGAAGGGTAGGTGATCAAGATCGTCAGTAGCAAGTCTTTTCGGCTCTCTGGAAACTATACGTTAAAAATTAACTAAATTTAAATAAAATCTAAATTAAATTAAAAAAACTAGCACAAATATATAGAGTATAATTTTATACTAATTTAGGAAGAAAAATGAGGTCAATCGCACTTAATATGAAGGGGATCGAACTTTTTGAATTCAAAATTTGACCTCTCGCCGGACTTAGAAAAGAAATGGTTACCGGTGGTGCTTTGGTGAGAATTTTCAAAATATGATTTTACCCAATCTAGAGGACACTGAGAGGAAGCTCCAATGAAAATTTGAGGCTGAATAGAGGTAGGGAATGGCCGAGAGAGCTCGTCAAAAGCTCACGATAGTTCGAAAAGAACAGCTTGCGTAGGGAGATCCGTTGGATGGATTTGAGCAACTCAAATCTTAGGACATGACGAATCAGGAGAGGAATTGAGAGGTATATTTATAGGGTAATTGGACCAACAGATTGTCAGAAACTCTCACTGACTTTATGGCCAGAAGAGTAACTGAGTTCACCAGAGTTTAAACGAGGAAATAGTGGATTTCCAATGTTGATGGTTTCAGGTTTACTGTAGTTGATGGGTGGGCTGGAGGAAGCAGATCGGGTTGGATGAATAGTTACCAAAATAATTAATTTTGAAAGCAATTAATTTTCCACTATAAATCCAGATTAAATCCAGAAAAATAGCAATTAAATCATCATAAATTCAGGAGTTTTTATAGACAACCATTTTAGCAAATAAAGAATGAATAAATATTTTCAAATAATATTACATTGTTATTTTTCTTACAGAATTAATTTTAAAATGTTTGAAAACTATTTTTAACTTTGAAACATATCAAATAAAGTTCAAAATTTTGAAAAAATTCATAGAAATTTCTAGAGAATATTTAAACTTAACAAAATTATTTCTAAATTAAATTTGGTTTTATTTTTATATATGAATTACTTTTAATTTCCAAAATCACAAAAATCAATTTAAAATTTAGAAAATCACAAAAAAATCAAAATAAGTATTAAAATATCGAGAGAATTGAATTATTACCGAAATTAATATAAGCCAATAAAATAAATTTTTAAATTTTATTTATTATTTATTTTAAACTTTATTTAAAAGCAAAATTTTTTGGGATGTTACAAATATTCTAAAAAATTCTTATATGTAGGGGAGGTGAGATTCTGCAACCATATAAAATGTGAAGAGTAAAATTAATTTCATTTGAAAGATATGAAAAGAGGCAAATTCTACTGATAAGTGATTTTATCGTTGTTAAGTAGTATTCATCCATTGTTTGTGAATTTCATATCTTTCTAATTCTATTGGGTTTAGTCTTTAAATTTTGTAGAGTTGTAGAAGCTCACATTCCCTACGTATGGTAGTTTTTTGAGATTTTTTCTATCTATGTACATATGATTTTCATGCATTTTGTATGATTAGGATGTTTAGTGCCAATGAACAACTAAAATCCACAAAAATCATACGTAAATGTGTTTAAAAATTCTCAAAAACTTACCATACATAGGGCATGTGATATTATACAACTCTGCAAAATTTAAAGACTAAAATCAATTTCATTTGAAAGATATAAAAAAGACAAATTTAGTTGAATATTTATTTTATCGCTATTTAGCACATTTATCCGCTCCTTGTTAATTTCATATCATTCAAATACCATTGAGTTTGGTTATCAAATTTTACAAAGAATTTTTTCAAAACATGTGCATGTGATTTTCATAGAGTTTACATGAAAAGGGTGATTTACTACCAAATGAAAACCAAAATAAAATGAACAAATAAAATCCATATGAACAAATAAAGGTTTTATGGAGTTTACATGATATAGGTTTTCACTATCAAATGAACAAATAAAATCCAAGAAATCACTTGTTAAAGTGTTCAAAAATTCTCAAAAATTACCATATGTAGGGAATTTGAGACTCTAGAACTTTGAAAAATATGAAGGAAAAAATTATTTTTGTTTGAAAGATATAAAAAAGACAATTTTAGTTGAATAGTTTTTTTATCGTTGTTAGCACTATTTATCCACTGCTTATCAATTTCATATCTTTCAAATGCCGTTGAGTTCGTAGTCAAATTTTTTAGGGTTGTAGAATTTAATCTCCCCTACGCATGGTAATTTTTTGAAATTTTTTCAAAACATGTACATTTCATTTTTATGGAGTTTACAGATAAAGAGTGGTTTACTGCAAAATAAACACCAAATCACTTATGTGTGTAAGATATTACTAGTGAATAGATGCATAACATTATATAAATGGTTCTCATTTGACATTACCATCTATTATAGAAACATTTATGACCGTCCATGTATATGTATAGTAACAACTTCTATAATATCTAGTGAAATATTATTTTATGGATGGTAAAAAGCAACATATCCAAAGATTTAATAGTGAGACTTATATCATTCTTTTTCTCATCTTTAGTAAGCTACCAATAAAAACCGTTCATAAATCAGAGCTAGCAGTAAAAAGTTATAGTTAAAACAAAGAAAAAAGATTCATGTACAAACAAGAATATACATTTATTTGTCGCTTGGTCATGTTACTAATTGGCTTGGTCACGCGCTTCTCTAGGGATATGGCCAGTGTGTAGAATAACTAATCTACACACACGTGCGTGTGTATATATATATATATATATAATCCTTTTCCATATAAAAAACAACATATTTTCAAAATTATGCTATAAATAGTGTACTTTGATGAAATTTTTCATGAAGTTCACTTTAGAGTATCTTATAATTAATATTAGAGTATGTTCAAAAGGATAAAGAGGTATGTCGACGATCGGAATCGCCTGACCGCAGAAATGAAAAGGGGGTTAGTACGTATGAGGGACCCAGAAAGCGCTTCGGTCAACAATGGCGTAGATGAAGATCGGGCGAGGCGTCAACGAGCAGGAGACAGGGGTTTATACTAGTTCGAGCCCCCACGAGGGTAACAGCTCTACGTCCAGAGGAATTCACTAACTGTGAGTACAAGGGATGTTTACAACTCGAGTTCGAGCACTGTGTGTGTGTAAAGCTATTGCCGATGATTTTCTGTCTTGTACATATGCCTTGCGTGGTTTATATACCCCCGAATGGCGCCTGCAACGACTGGGAGAGATTCCCGGGGAGGGGGCTTCGTGCGCATTGAAGGCGGACCAAAACCGCTCCGGAAATGTCGCCCACTCCTGCCTTGACGCCACCATTTTAGGTCTTGGTAACCGCCGGGTCAATGCATCCCCCACGTCCTGAGGCGAAACCGCCCGACCAAGAGCTAACCCCACGACCTCGAGCTTGAGGAGGTGCGGAAACAGACCCTGGTCGAGGCAGGCCCTAGGTCATGCGAGACCGCGCGGGCTAGGTCGTGGCTGAAGACCTCGCCGTTCCCCAGTAGGATACCTGCTGACCGTGGCGTTGACTTGTCAAAAATCTATCAGTCCCCGACAGCTAGCCCCCGAGGCTCCAGGTCGCGATTGGAACATGGGCCGACCTTGAGCCTCCACAGAGACGGGACTGATTTCTGGAACCTTTAAACCTGAGGTCGAGGTCGGGCGGAAACGTAACGCCAGGCCGTGACGAAGCGACACCTGGTGCCTCTTGATCTCCGAAGCCTCGTACACGTAGGGACAAGTCAATTTTAAATTGCTCTCGTCCCATCGCCGACAAAGACGCCTTCGAGATGCCCTTAATCCGCCGGCCCGCAGCGCCTCGGTCTTATAAAGCTTGTGTCCGCCGCCAATTCCCCGAACTCCCTGCATCTTCATAGTCTATACCCCTCAGCTTGTACTCTCCTTCCTCCCTCGACCAAAAACTCCTTCCGCCGCCATGGCCAAACTCGAAAAGCCCTCTCGACGGGACGAGGATGAAGGAGCTCGAGAGCTCGGGTCTGGACCCATGGTCTGGCGATCGCCGGGCGGGGGAGACCGAGCCGACCACGGACGACGAGCTCGGCAAGACGGAGCAATACATGCTCTTCGACTGCGGACGCCGGAGAGCACATTTTCGCAGACGTTCTCACCGTATGTGAGATCGAAGTTGATCAACTCGTACCCAATTCCATCCTGCCGCTTCCATCTTCTCTCATCATCATGCGAGGGTTCCTTGGAATCCATCCCACCCTCATTTTTTCCACTTCTTTTCCCTTTTCCGCACCGGAAGGACCCGTGGTCGGATGCCTCTACTTCCATTGCGGGACGGAATCCGTGGTCCTTCCCCAAACGCTACCACGACTCCCTTGGCCCGTGGTCCGAGCGATGGTTTTACTGAAACGGGCGAGGCGACGCTACCGAGTTCAAGGGTACCCTCTCGGCGGAAGAAGGAGACCCCAGTCGGCGACATGGAAGACGACCAAGAGGCCATCGCGATCATCCACATCTCGCCCACGCAAGGCCTCCACGGACAAAGCATCGCCAACGACTTCTGAGAGGTCGGTGTTCCCCCGCGGAGGAGGGAGCACCCTTCTACGAGATCCGAGGTCGCGATGACTGACCCGCGAAGGACGACGGAAGTCGCATTGACTCAAGAATCGCCCGCTTTTACTCCGGTTCCTCTTGATGATTTGGTCTTTTCAATACCGGAAGGAGTCCCGGATTGCCGCCTGAATGAACGAGATGTTCGGAAGGCCGCTGACGATTACACCCTCGACGAGCCTGTCTTGGGGATGTCTTTGCGCCAAGAAGCCGAGGTAGGCCACCCCGACCAAGTACTTAACTCGAGCGCCCACGAGGCCCTTCTTGACCCCCGCATGTTCGCAGGATCATCGAGAGCTGACCGAGACTGCCAGGAGAATGCTCCATTGCCTGCGGGAACAAGGAAGAAGGGAAGAAGAGGCCTCCCCTGCCCGGAGCAGACCGCTAGGAGGTGAAGAAACCTCATGTCGAGTGGAGTGACCGCGCCACGGTAAGGGTTCCCATGGCCGAGCCCCCGAGTCCTTTGCTCGCGTTCCATCTTCCCGACTGTTCCTTCTCGCGAAGAACAGAGCACGGCGGTCGCCGCCAGACTTCGAGCCCCAATGGCCTAGGCGCCAAGCTCGCGTCCCTGTCTCTGCCCATGGACTATGTTGACCCAACATGACTTCAAGGTCCCCGGTCATGCGGAGCTCGAAGCGAAGTGCCCTGCGAAGATCGGGCAACAAGACTGCACGACCCCTCGATAAGGCGAGGCCGACGACCCACGTAAGTTTTGGCTTTTGATTCATTTCGCCCCTTCTCGTTTTTCGCTGCTTAGCGCTGCTCTTCATCGCAGACCTTGAGCGCCCACGCCGAGACTTGCCCGCTTTGACGATGGTCATTGTCCGAGCAGTCCGAGTCCGGAGGAGGAGGACGCCTGTTGGCTCACGCCCTTCGTGTAGCATATAGTATAATTAGAAAATCCTACATGTGTCACTCATTTTGCAATAAACCACATTTATTGTGTAAAATCCATAAAAACTATATATACAAGTTCTGACAAATTTTTAAAAAATTACTATACATAGGGGATGTGAGCTTCTATAGCCCTTTAAAATTTGAATACCAAACTCAATGTCATTTGAAAGAAATGAAAATGACACATTTAATATTCATCACTCATTAGCGGTTGTCAATTTTATATCTTTCAAATTAGATTGATTTTGGTCTTCAAATTTTTATAAGGATGTAGAATCTCATCTCCCCTATTTATGGTAATTTTTTGAGAATTTTTGAAAACTTGTACATTTAATTTTCATGAATTTTACACAATAATAATAGTTTACATAAGATATATTGCCTTTTACTATCCAAAAAACAGCATTTACTAGCTATTACACAGATGTTACTAAACTAGTGAACTATCAGAATAAGAATTTAGCGAATTTATCTATTTTATATCTATTCAACCGAATTTATTTATTTTATATCTTTCAAAATGCCATTGAGTTTGGCCTTCAAATTTAGAAGGTTGTAGAAGCTCTCCTCCCCTGTGTATTTTTTGAGAAATTTTCAAATATTTTACTATAGGGCCAACAAACAAAACTAAAATTTTATTCATGAAAACTACATATACAAATTTTCAAAATTTTGCAAAAAATTACCATACATAGGGAAGTTGAGTTTCTACAACTCTGTAAAATTTGAAGACCAAAATCATTCTCAACTAAAAGATATAAAAAAAGATAAATTTGATTGAATGGTGATTTTCACCATTTAGTGCTTTGCCAATTTTATATCTTTCAAATACGATTGAGTTTGGTCTTCAAATTTTACAGGGTTGTAGAATTATACCTCCCCTATGTATGATAATTTTTTGAGAATTTTTGAAAACTTGCACATGTAATTTTCATGTGTCCCAAATAATAGTGTGCTAGAAATATATTTATACAAGCACAGTAGCTGCACGCATGAATTTTCTTTTTAGAAATTTTACATGATAAAGTATAGTTCCCATAGAATTCCTGTTGAAATCCACCATCCAGACAGACCTTAATAGTGTGCTAGCTAGTGCTTATTTGCTTTTGAGTTCTCAGTATAAAAAAGGTTGTTAGCTCTCAGTCAGTTGCGTATGATCTTAGTTTAGATCTAGTTTGATTCCTACCATGATTTGTAGTCTTCCTCAATTAGATGGATGTAATGTCGCTAGCTTGTGATGTTATCCCGGAATAAATTCTCCCTTTTGAGAATATAATGGTAGATTGAATGAAGTCTATCGCCTCCAACAGTAGTAACAACATACATCTTGGGAGAGATTCAAAGTACTCGATCATCAAATGGAGCACTGAACAATGTACATGGTAGATGATGTCGATCGACATCGCTAGTTCAAAGTTTTCGTTTGGAAAGACCCGCTACCTAGTTCAAGATGTAAGTCGTATACACTATACAGATGACATACAAGGACCACAGTGCTAGCTTGTTCATGGCTGATATGAATGCCCACCGCACAATACCAGTCGGCAACGGAACATCACAGTTAAGGATGGTGCAACTGCTTTTTAAGCACCCTATCAGAACACTGCCCAATAATAGTTGCTCATCAGACAACATTAATGGGGAATGAAACACAGTTCAACTTGCATTTAGACAATAAAAGCACCTGCCGTGAAAACATGAGCCCAACATTTTAGGCATGCTGAATTTGACAAAAGAGCGGATGGGCATCACTTTCATACACAGAATGGTCATCATAGAACCCTAGCCTTTGACAAGGGAGCAGATGAGCATCCTTTTCGTAGAGTGATTAGAACGGTACAGCGGGTGATGATAGCGTCATTACAAATGTGCAAAAACAAGTAGATGGCCGTGCGGTTTGGGCTGCCCAAAAGGGGACCGTTACCTGCACGGCATGAAGTAGTCATGAACAGACCAATTGCAAGGCCACAAGCTTAAGTTGCCCTTAAATCTCGTCTTTCCATTTGCAGTTGCAGCCGAACACGGCTAGTGAATAACTGAACATTACATTATGAAACCAAGCAGTTGCTCTTTACAGCTTACTACTTCCTCCTTCCAAATTTATAAGGTTTATTTTTTGAATAGTTTTGTCTATAAATATAAGACTTGCATATAGATCTAATAAGGTCTTTCCTTCTATATCTCCATTTATTCTTTCTTAACCATATGTATTTATTCATTACTACTCACACAAAGTATTATCTCTCATCTTCCAAGATCAATTAACTAGGAGCATTTAAACCATTTTCTCTTATACCTTTCTTAATTTCAATGCAACCTTAATCCTTGTGCAACGGCAAAATACGTCTTATATTTTTTTAGGGAGGGAGTACTGTTACCTCAAGCATCATGCCATAGGCAAACTACTGATCTTGCCCATTTCGCAGGGGAGGACATCAAACGAACAAGAGTTACGATTTACCGGAAGGCCTGCAAACTTTCTTCCTTCTTTGGGGTTGATCGGGCAGGAAGGAAGCCGAAGCACGGCTCGGCTCGAAAGTCGTGCGGTCAGCCCACGCTGGTGAACGGTGATGGAAAACCGCGGCGGAAAAGTTGGGCCGAGCTGGAAAAAGAAGCGGAGAGGAAGCCGAGGCCCAAGGGAGGCTTGAGAATCGAGCACGGCCCGAGGGGGGAAGCGGTGGCCCGGACCACACCACACTGGCGATGCGTGGGATAGAGGAGCGGGGACGGCTCCACACCACACGTAGTTGACTAAGGGAGTAAGGGGACCCCGCGCTGCGCGGTTGAGAGATTTTCGTTCGTTCGGCTCGGCAGTGTAGACAGTGGGCCAGGAGAGCGTGCGAGGCGGGCAGACCAGCTGCTCGGCCTTGGCGAATTATGGCGGGCCAATCTGGTGCCCCGCGGCCCGGTGCTTTTTTTTCAGTTTTCCTCGGTCGAAGGCCCAACCTGACTGCAGTGTTGGGAATTATAGAGCTATAGCCGTCTTCGTACAATCGATAAGTTCTTTTTCTTCTTCTTTTACATCATTTCTTCTCTTCCAATATATATAAATAAAAATAATGGGTGATATTCAATGAAATTTCTTCTTTTTAAGGATAAAAAATTTCACAATAATCCTTAAAAAGATCCTTGATATTCTTGTATTAATAAAAAGAAAAGAAATGTGTTTTCACTTATTATTTTGGTGGGACTAAATTATAACGGCTTCAATTATATAAAATAGAATTATATATAAAAACAACTTTACCGTAATATATAGCCACACAGTTGCGCTAGCAACAATAGACCCCGCTAAACTTGCAATGTCGTATCAACTTGGCCTTTAATTACGGTACAAGTTGAAACATAACATAGGTAGACGAGCAGTAGCTTAGTTGGTTCAGGAGTCGGTGTGCTCCTGCCCAGTCGCGAGTTCGATCTTGAGGATCAGACTCATGTGCCTCATCCAAATAAAATTAGAGATGAATGTATACGTGTGTGTTTAGTGGGATAACGTACGTATGTGTGCATGAGTGCGGTGGTATATAGAGATGGCAGTCGGGAAAATCCCTGCAGGGAGTACCTTATCATCCCCGATACTCGATAACCAAAGCTTACCTGTCCTCTCCCTGTCCCTACACACAGGCTTAATCCCCCAATTGATCCTCGACGGGACTAATCCCCGAAAATATTACATAAAATGTTACATGCTATGAGTGAATCGCTAGAGTAATAGTGCACGTGTGATTGAAGTGCGAGTGAATCACTAGAATAATTTATATTTAACATGTTTATTAATAGTGATCGATAAATATATATATATATATATATATATATTCTTTTAGAATGATTATTTGCTCCTATCTATTAGTGATAACGTAGGGACCAGACCGGAAAATAGTGGAACGTCCCCTGCCTTGCGATCCCCGACGGAGACAACATTTTCCCTGATAAACCCTCTACCGATCCTGTAATAGGAGAATTCCCTACAGAAAAAGGGGATTGGGACCTATTGCCATCTTTAGCGGTATACATGCGTGACGTGTGTGTAGTGAGATATGTATGCATAGATTGTGTGCGTCTCTGTACCCTCTCCAATGAAAACACATATAGCATATGTTAGTGGTGCCATTCCTGATTTGCTCGAAACAAATGAGTACCAGTGCAACGAAAAAAAACCCGGCTAGTTTCCCTCCGCAAACGGCAAACCGCGCGCTCTTGCTTACCCCATCGTAGAAACAGAGAAGAAACACGATCGGCGCGCCTGCATCCCTGTCGATCGCGCCCGCACCGGCTCGGCTCCCGGCCGCGCTACACACCATGCGCAAGGCCGCGGCCAGTGCCGGACCCTCCTCCCGGCGCGTATATGCAAAAACAGCTGGGCGCCAAGCGCAAGGCGACAGGTGCCGCGCAAAAGCAAAGGCGCGGAAGCCGCTAGCGCAGTCGCGCGGCCGTGAGCGGTCGATGGATCGAATGGGCGCCCGTCACGCCATTCCCGTCCAAACCAGACCCGCCGGCCGGAGTAGTTTTGATCGCCAGACCGCATGATTACCCCCACCCCCCCAAGTATACCGTCCAGGCCCCGGAAGAAATCCGATGCCCGCGCGCTAGCGGACACCGCGCGAGGGGGACACACTGCAATGTGCATGCACGGAGGTGACGCTTGACGACTCATCATCGCCCTTGGAACAACATGCGCAGATGGTAGCAACTAGTAGCTCTGGTGTTTTATTTTGCTATTTCTAATTATGAATTGGTGACGATAGTTTATTCTTTATCCTCCTCTCCCGAACATAATCATAAAACTGTTATTATCCTGATCTTCTATATATTAGCGAACAGAGAAAGTTTTAATTCAGTTCGATATGCATGCATGCGTGATCTGCGACGTATCAGACTCTTATCTCAATCAGTTGATTCTATTTCCAAATACTGCACGGCCGATTCATTTTCCATATACTGCACACATACAACCTCTGAGTTATCATGTGCCTTTGAGTTGTCATATGCATCATTTCCATTAAATATTTACTTGTAGGTGTAGATAAGATTATCTTTTCTTTTTATCTAATCACGTATGGACTTGATTTCGGTCGGTCAGCAGTATGTGCATGGCTATGCATGACGCGACTAGATAAGTTTGTTATCTCTATCTCTACTATCTCTAATTACGAGTTGGTGACGGTAATCCGTTTTCTCATCCCCTCACGGGCATATCCATGAAACCGTCATTGTCCCGATTTTTTATACATTGGTGAATAGAGAAAGTTTTAATTCGATTGGATATGCATGCATACGTGATCTGCGGCGTATCAGATTCTTATCTCAATCAGCCGATTCTGTTTTCAAATACTGCACGGCCAATTCTTTTTCCATATATTACACGCATATAGTTTTTGAGTTACTATGTGCCTTTGAGTTTTCATATACATCATTTCCATTAAATATTTATTTGCATGTGTAGATAAGATCATCTTTTCTTTTTATTTTATCTAATTACGTATGGACTTGATTCCAACCGGCCAGCAGTATGTGCACGGCCATGCATGACATGACTAGATAAGTTTGTTATCTCTATTTCTACTAATTTTAATTAGGAGTTGATAGTGGTACGTTGGTTCTCCACCCTCACCCTGACACGTGTACGCACCCGCATAGCTGAGCGGAAAGCGGGCAGTAACCACCCCGGTAGATTGGATTGGATTAACTCGTCGCAAGTGGTAAATGAATATGCATGACTCATTTATTGTTTTTCTTTCTCCCATTTATCTGGCATTCAAATCAACGGTGATTGCTCCCGGTATTTTTCGAATTGGATTGATTGATTCCTTTCTAAGGAAGCAGAGCTCTGATTTATGGAGTTAGGTCTCTTATCGCCTCTTTTCCTTTTGTTGCCTTCTTTATTCGACTATTTCTTAATCTGGATTCCATAGATATCTTCTTATTTGCTGAATCTATATAACCCCACTGCTTCTTGCATCTCCTACAGATGTGTTGAGTTTATCCGTTGAGTGGAGGTAATGTGCAACTTTCCTGATCTCGTCGATGTGGCATAAGGGTAGGTCATTAGTGGTGGGTGACGAGATAGGTTGGCAGCGCTGCTAGAGCTCACTTCGGTGGATGATGTCGATAGGTTGAGGGAGGCGCTCGCGGGAGGAGGCGAAGAGGCGGTGGAGCTGGTTGATAGGTCGCTAGTGGTGGGTGACGAGATAGGCTGGCAGCGCTGCTAGAGCTCACCTCGGTGGATGATGTCGATAGGTTGAGGGAGGCACTCGCGGGAGGAGGCGAGGAGGTGGTGGAGCTGGTTGATGGGGTGGGGTTATGGTATGGCCGGAGCAAGACGTACGAGCCACGCACGCTGCTGATGGTGGCAACCACATACGGATGAAATCTACCTCTTCAACGTCTTTGCGCCCATGAGACAGCAGGCGATGCCTCTCTTGGTCGATCGATCGATCTCGAATTATGGCGTTACAAATTTACAATCCCAAGTGCTGTAATGTTATTATTTAAGTTTGTAAAATTAAAGATAATTTTAAGCTCGAGTTTATAAACAGGTGCTTGGAATTTGTATGTTTCGATGAATTGATTTAAACATTTAACCATTGCACATTCATAATAAATATTATTGTTCAGATAAAGTTAATGCTTTTTATAAATAATTTTTTTATCGTAAATTGAGTTTTCGTTACAACGCACAGGCATATAGCTAGTTGAGGATAGTTTTTGTATCCAGTAGTATACCAGTATATGTAGTACGTAATATAACAAGATTGCACAACTAATTCTGTTACAATTTTATAATACAATACAGGTACTAAAAGCACGATATTGAACGTGTGCCAAAATATCTACCATTCGTTGTGATTTTAGCTAGCTACGCAACGTTCAAGCATATCGATCGATCTTTAGTTGCTCCTCTTGTTTCTTTGGTTCTGAGTGCAACACGTAGGTACGTTTGGGGGACGGAGAGGTATGGGAGGGGGCAGGGGAACTGGGGATATGTTATAAGCGTGATCCGTTATCCTGCTTATTTCAGATACTGTATCAGACGTGGTACCGAGCCGTACATTGTCATACTATATTAGACGTGGTAATGGTCGGCACATCTAACTTCGATTCGGTTTCCTTCTTTGTCTATGACTCTGATCTTTAGTTTATACTAGAATAATTTTCGCGGCGTGTAACGCCGCGCGTGAATTTTTCGTAGAAAAATTTTCTTTTTTTCAGCGGCGTTTTCTAAAAAAAAAATCGTCGAAGAAATGAGCGAAATGGCTGAAAGGACATAAAGAAATAACGTTTTTTCGCATATATCTGGAGTTTTCCCACGAAGAATCTGCGATCGTGCTAAATCGAAAAGGTCTTTTTCGTAAAAAATAGCCGGAACGATCGAAACATCACTACGTTTTTTTCCGGTATCTATTCAGGGTCCTCTCACAAAAGATCCGTATTTTTTTAAGGTCCTCTCCGTAAAAAATGCGAAAAGGACAAATATGTAATTACGGATTTTTTTAAAGACTTAAACGGGAAAAATAAATTAAGTAAAAATAGCGAAAATGATCAAACGTCACTACGCTTTTTTTCGTATTTATTTAGGTCCTCTCACGAAAGATCCGCGTTTTTTAAGATCCTATCCGGGAAAAACGCGAAAAAAACTAATACGTAATTACAGATTTTTTGAAGAGCTTAAACGCAAAAAAGAAAATTTTGAGCCAAACCGGCCGGCCAGCCGAGCCGAGCCGGCCGCTCGGCTCAAAGCGAGCAAGAGACGTGAATCTTTCAATCTTTAGGAAAGTAAGTATATGTACTCCTATAGTTATATAGTTTATATACGCTAAGTTTCCCATACTTACAATATTTCTTTGTACAATGATTTCGTCTTCGTACCTTTGTGATTTTTTTGAAAAGATTTTTCATATTAAATCTATGTCCTATTCTTTTAGTCTTCTATTTTTATCATACGTTTTATAACAAGTGATATTAAAGCTCCATATTCAAATCCAAGGAATTTTTTTGTAATAATACATTTTTATTCGAATTTCAAAAATATTCCACCGAAATTTTTTTTTCAGAATATAGAACGTCGACAGAGTCGAAAAGGCACTGTCGCACGCATTTAAAGTGAAGATAGATCGTCGACGCAAACGTCTTGATGACATGTGAATCTTGAAATTTTGTATTTAATATTTTTTGTTGACAATTTTGTTGTAAATTGGTTGTACATAATTGTCTGTAATGAATCGGAAAAATTATTTTATTTCGTTAGTGATACGCATTTCACTTAGGGGTTTCAGTAACCTCGTAAGGTCCGCCGAATATGGCGAAAAATGATGGGAAAAAGCAGGCGGCCTCGCGAAGCGTGGCATACTATTTCGATCTTGCGTGAGATGGTCGGACGTTATTCAAAGATTTTGTTACCAAAATCGGAAAAGGCACTCGCGCACACGAAACGCATCAGCGTAATCGTGGTCACTTAGGGTTTTCAGAGTCTCATGGGACAAGTAGGACATGGTCCAAAAATACGAGAAAAAATCAAGGGCAGCCCTCGCAATGCGGGCTACCACTTACGTATGGGCGAGATAGTGGACGTTGCCTCGGCATTTTGTTGCGAAAATCGAAAAAGCACTCGCGCCACGAAACCATGGAAACTTTTACGACGTCGAAAATTTTGGAACTTTTTATGGAGGTTCCCGATATATCGCTGATATTACCATAAAAATTTCAAATGATTTGAAGATATGAGGAATTTTAAAATTCAAACAATACATATATAAGGGCACATACAATCAAAGTTCGGATGATAAAATAAGCAATAGATTAGATGATATTACAAGGGCATTACAACGAAGGATTTAACTAACTAACGAAAAGCACTGTCGTCATGGTGGAACAAATGATCGTTCGCTTATCTCGGTACAAACCTGCATGATGTAAGACATTTTCGTGATATTACCCGACCCGTTCTAATATTGCGACGTGTCATCGGACACCGCCAATCCCTACTATGAACGAACTCCATGGGGATCCGCATGATTCCCGGTATGCGCCGATTGTGGCCTATGCAGACGCCTCGGTGTATAAGACTTAATTTTTGGTCTTTTTATGTGGATTTCGCCTCCCATATGGGCATGTCATCCCGATTCCTAGCGCCCCTATGTTAATACCACCGGGTTCCCGGATGGTCTCGCAAGAACGAGTCAAGGATTTGTTGCGTGTTGCGACCTCGCCATTTTCCCCTTGTCCCTTCTTCTTCGAGAAGAGGAACCTCTCCCTGCTGCATGTGTTGGCTGCTATGGAGACATACGGAGACGCCTGCTTGCTGTTCGCTCGCACTCCACTATATGGTGCGGAGCTTTGTGTTGGGCTTATCCTTGAACAACCTAAGCTGCGTGCCACGTAGTCAATACAAGATGCCCGCTTTGGTCGTTGCATAACACCGTAGGCGCATTTCGGGTTTGGCTTTTCCGGGCGATAGTGGCACCACGAGAGGGTTGCTCCCCAGCTTATCCCATGAGAAGCATGAGATGTGGGTGGTACGCTCCGGTCCACCCGTTGAAGTACCAAAGACTGCTCATCCTCGGCCAAGGGGCACAGTAGAATCTCCGGTCCGCTAGATCACCGTGGCGGTATCAACCATCGCCTCCGTGCCATGTACGCAAACGTCGGGCTTTCGGTGGCCCCGGAGGAGGTTCCTCCGCTGACTTGAGCACATTCGCAAGTGTCCTTTTGAACTCCCTGTACGATGAACTGCTTAGAACTACTAATTTGTGAGTTTAACAAGAGTATGACGATGAAACTCACCGATTGGTTGGCCCTTGCACACCGCCCCGAGCTCGCCGATCTACAAAGGGACATATCCTGGCGGCCTCCCACCGGGTGAAGTTCTCGGCGAAGCGGGGTAGGCGTCGTGGCGCTTGTAGAAATTCAGTCACGCCGTTCGGCCACGATCCATTGGAAGAAGCAACACCGGTCGTTGTCTTTGAGAAAAGAAAGAACGATGCATGAGATGGTAGTGTTACCTTGTATTGTGTGGACACCAGAGTTTTACCTCGTAGGTGCGGCCTACAATGAGTGAGCGCAGCGGCCGTCTCTCTATGGGTAGATTGCATCATCTTCGCCGTAGGTTGCGCGCATTTGGGTCGGGCAACTCCGCAGAACTTCGGCCGACGCCATCGCATCCGGATATTGGGGGATGACCTCGCTGTCAAGAGGCGATAGTAGAACGACATTGTGGTTTGGTTGTGTTGGATGTCTACCCCTCGGACTGTTTTATAGTGGTGGTGAGGGTTACTCCACACAATTACAGCTCTTCTTGCGGCGTGCAAGCGTGTTGTCATTTCATGGCGTGTTGCGGCGTGTTGTCATTTAATGGCGTGATGTCGCCTCACTGTAAAGTCGCTAGCAATGAGTAGTCACATCGCTACCGAAAAGTCATTGCGTGTGTTGTCGTGTCTTCCCGTAAAGTCGCTAGCGCCGTAGTCTGTCACATTGCTAAAAAGCCGCTGTGCGTCTGTTGTCGTGTCTTCCGGTAAAGGTGCTACCAATGAGTAAAGGTGCTAGGTGTGTGACAAAGCGCCTAGTCGATGAAAGGAACAACTAAGTACGTAAGATTAAGTTTACAAAAATACAAATGCAAGTGCAACATATTTCAAATGAAACACTTAGTACATAACATACTAGCAATAATAAAAATCAAAGAAACTACTGCCGGCCTCGCTTCGAGAGGCCTCTCCTTCGAACACGGTCCCTCTCTCCCTCTTCCTCTTCCTTCCTCTCTCTCTCTTTCTCTTCCCGGGCGCACAAATGAGAACAATGACGGGCGAAGGCTCATATAACGCTCTGTCGCACGACCATCGTGGCGACATGAACTCGCGCTTCACTCGCCGACGACCATCGGTCGATTTGCTCCATCGTCGCGCACGTTAGTCGTGCGACAGAGGCTTTTTCGCCTCGTGTCGTTACGTTCGCGGCGACAGCGCCATTCAGTTCTGTCGCACGTTACGCGTGCGACAGAGGCCACGAAGCGCCCGCACTGCCGCCGTATATTTTCTATTTAGGCCCTCTGCCGCCGCGTCCAACGTGCGACAGAGGTATATTTTTGAAATTTTTTTTTCCGGTGGAATATTTTTGAAATTCCGAATAAAAAATGTATTATTAAAAAAAATTCCAAATCCAAGTCACTGCCATTGGGACGAGGCCACTTCTACTGGCGGTCATAGCGTGGCAGCGTTGCGTACGGACGACACATATTGGGGTAGCACCCGTCATAACAAAATTATTTGTAGTTGGTTGCGCTCAGAATCCGATCCTTGGTTGAAGAATCATCTCCAGAGAAAGAAGACCCCCATCGCATTTCGTCTAGATGAGTTCGTAGTAGAATCGAATTGAACTTAAGTCCTATTTGGGGGGGGTATGACTAGGATGAAAAAGCTGTTTTTGGCTCATCGGATCAGTAAAATAGCCAGAATCGCGGTTTGTAGTTTTTCTTGATGTGTTATTTGGTAAACTGGCTACTGCACTTGTAGCTTTTGGAGGAGCAACCGAGCGAAGCACAACAGCGGCCGATAGGGGAGGTGACGCAGAGACGGCGAGGAGAAAGGCAGAGCAAGAGAGTTGGGAGGCGATCGAGCGAAGCCGCAGCTGAAAAGCTCCTCCCTAGCGGCTGCACATTTAGGTGTGCTTTTGCTATGGCTTAGCTTCTCAGCTGCTTTGCAGCCATATTGTTTAGGAGAGCTTTTAGTCCAAAGCTGAAACACAAGCTTCAAACAGGCTCAAAGAAGCTATGCCAAATTGGAAGTCCGAACGGAGACCTTTCTTCAAATCTGTATCTTACACGAACCGTCTCACCATCGCTAGACCAAAGTAGCAGCACTTCAAAAGCAGCCTTCGTTGGGTAGCACTTCCCTGAGGAGGTGAGGAGGTAGGCGTTCCTTGCATTGAAGAAAAAATAAGACAAGAACCTGAGTTGATTGATCCGATAATTGACGTGTGCTCGAGTCCGAAGCGAAACAGATTCTCGTAGAAGCCCGCTAGGAGAAGGAAGTTGTGAACAACATTGAATTCGAGGCAGAGTCCATGTCATGGCGAGGCAAGGACGTGTGAAGAATTAGGGCCACAAGCTTGAATTGATTTCAATGAATTTTGCTTTGTGTCAACCACCCGCTTCATAGACACAGAACGTGTACCAAGGAATTTCCCAAGATGCGTGCACACAAGATTTATAGCTCCACGTATATACCATCATATCAATCTTCAAATCTGATAAAGCGATTTCCACTCTTCTAGACTCTATATTGAGTGTTGAGCTATGCTCTACCTTGTCGATTGTTCTAGTGCCGATTCATCTAGCACCATTGCCTGGTCGCTCGGCGCCATGTGTAACATCGTATCACGACATTTCCATCGACTATCTTCTGCCTTAGTCGATTATCATTTTCCATCAAGAAGATATGTCGTTAGCTCTGCATGTATTTTTGTTGGGCGTAGAGTTCATTGCAATTCAGGCCACTGTGCCTATTATTATGATACCCATGTGGGATTAATCATGGTAATTTCTTCGACAATTCATCATCTTCTAAGATTATTGTGACAAGATCTGCACATGTGGAGTCTAAGGTGGAGTTGCACATTTTTAGCACAACGCTGCTACTGAGTTGATTTAGGCTTTGTTTGGTATGATTGTAGCTTGTATGAGAAGTAGCTTTCTACTAGGCTGCATGACTAAAGGGCTGCACGGTTGGTCTAAAGAGGTTTGTTGTTTGATAGCTTGGCTTTTTGAAAGTGCATCTAGGCCCCCTTTGGAGTTTTGGTGATTAATGACAACACAATTTGAAAATACTAATGTTTAAATGAGAATCCATGCAGAGATCAAGATTATATCCTTAAGGGAAAGCGATTTGAAATCCCCACCATATTTAAAATTTGGAAGACCGGCATCAAGACTCTTGTTGTAATTTTTCTATTTCATTGAGTCTAAGGATAGCCGTTCTATTAAGAGGGATACGTCGGGAAATCGCTTCTAGGATATATTTGTGCTCAAAGAATGAAAATTGCATTACAAAAGAATTTTTATTCATTGCATTTTCATCAAAAGGATACTTCTGGCCGAGTGGGTCAGGCCGGAGTATTCAGACATTTAGTCCGGACACTCCGGGGTAAATGGGTCCGGAGTATCCGGGGTTTTAAGTCCGGACACTCCGGCCGATTCTCAGAAGAGCTAATTCTTCCCAACCCGGAGTATCCGGGTTAAATGTCCGGAGTGTCCGGGTTGTGCGCAGCTCTCTCATAACAGTTGAATTTTGGGGGGCCTATTTAAGCTCTCACTCTCCACCTACCCGTGGCAAGCTTCATTATTGCATTATTCAGCTCTCAAGCTCTCACTCTCACACTCTTGAGCCCTAATCTCCTTTCCCCACTTGAATCTTGAGTTTGATTTGAATCTTTGGGAAGAAAGGAGTGGATTTGAGTGCCTTAAGTTTGCATCTTTCATTCTTGAGCACAAGTTTCATCCTCCAAGTAGATTTCGCGAAGTATTTGTTACTCTTGGAGTTTGAAGGGCTCCTAGACGGCAAGGAGTCACCGAGAGCCTTCGAATACTTGGTGTGGAGAGCCTCGGAGGTTTGTGAAGGCAAGTCTCGCCTCCGAAAGGGAAGAGACCAAAAGTGAAGACCGGCGAGTGCTTTGTACAACACCGGGAGGATTGTGGTCAAGTGAGACCAAGGCTTTGTGCCTCCTCAACGGAGACGTAGGATTCCCTTCAAGAATCCGAACTTTGGGTAAAAATTCGTTGTCTTTGTGTTCTTCTCTTTGCTCTTGTTAGGGTTTGTGATTTTGGATCTTGGAGAGGCCCGATCTACTTATCTATTGTGTTTGGCTCCAGATCTGCTCTTGCTTAAGGTACCTGGTAGTCTTTAGAATCTTTCTATTCAAATAGTTTGATCAAAAGTTTGAAAATTAGAAAATCTCACCCCAAGGAGACCAACCCGGAATATTCACTTATTTACATTGGACAGTCCGGGAACCCCGGAGTATCCGAATAAAAACCCCGGATAGTCCGGGTTATCCGAAGTATCCGGACAAAAACCTTGGATAGTCCGGGTTAGTAGTCTCGGAAAATTTAACTCCGCTGCTTATTTTTAAATTGCCTATTCACCCCCCCTCTAGGCGACATCTTCGGTCCTTTCACTTTTAAATGTGAGGGGTGCTGGTCGAGAATAGGGACGAGAGCCAGAGGGGTGGGGTTTTAGTTGGGTAATTTTCTTTAACTCTAACGGGAAAGTAAGAACCCCAACCAATCAAAGCTGTATGAAGCTATCCAGACTACCTTTTGTCTTTCAACTTCTTCTAGTATAAATGGGTTGTTGGCTTTTGGCTACGAAAAAACTAGCCGTTCAGAACACCTTCCAGCTTTTAGAGGAGAGAAGGCGAAGTTGAAGCCATCCCAAACAGCGTCTTAGGCTACGTTTGATTAACGAGACTTTGAAAAATAAAATAAAAAATCATTGTCAGTTGTAGGGCAACTAAATTTGGTGTTTCAATCACCATTTGGGTATATTGCAATTTTGTATTGCTTACACAATCGTTATGGAGTCTTTGGCAACAGGAATTTGATGACACCTTTTTGGTATCCAACGTGATACTCTCTTGATTTTTGTCATTTGAAAGTGGAGGTTTTGCTCAAATTTTATTTGAGATGAATGATTAAAGTGCAATAAGAAGTTTATTTTTGAGTGGATAATACAATGATTGCCAGTTGTTACAACTTAATATGAGGGGTATATTGTAGTTTATACTCCATTAACGATTTGAGAGTTTCTTTCATCCTGACAATTTTAGAGGAGTAGTTTCAACTATATTTTGGAATTTACTTACTTTGAAAGTTGGTAGTTTTATATACGTGATGGTCATACATGCAAGTTATTCTCCAAGGGACATTGTTTGCCGAGTTTGTGTTCTACATAGAGCATGTTAGATTTCATGATATGAGTTCTTCGTTATCTATGTAGCACCATAAGTGATGGCTTGGCTTGTATCGTTATGATCAGCCATTTGGATTTGAAGGAAAGTTAGCATAGACTCAGATTTTACTAGGGTTACAAAATTGTTAGAGACCCATATTTATTCACATGCTTTGTTAATAGCTATTTGTTTGAACCTATTGATAGTTTGATCAATTTTGGTTTGTAAGAAGTGTTTAGATAAGATTGTTCTAGTCTTTTTTTTTTAATATTGGTCCAATGAACTTTTGAGGCATAAAGTTTGTTGATCAAGACTTATTTTGAGAAGATTTTGATACTCAACTATAGAAGTAAATTCGTCTCAAGGTGGAGATTCTTCACATGCTTTGTTAATAGCTATTTGTTTGAACCTATTGGTAGTTTGATCAATTTTGGTTTGTAAGAAGTGTTTAGATAAGATTGTTCTAGTCTTTTTTTAATATTGGTCCAATGAACTTTTGAGGCATAAAGTTTGTTGATCAAGACTTATTTTGAGAAGATTTTGATACTTCAACTATAGAAGTAAATTCGTCTCAAGGAGGAGATTCTTATAGTGTAATCCAAATTTGTCATTGTGTTCATGTTGGATATTGCACTAGGCATGGCACCAAGCAGTGCACACACCAAGGCATGTCAAATGTGCTAATGGCTGGCACATCTGACTCTTAATTCAGTTTCTATATCTGTTCGGGACTCTAGTCCTTAGCCTATATATATACACCATGTAGTCGCACAGTTTGTATGTGCTGAAGTTCCCTATGCTTGTAATCACCCCTTGTATAGTGAATTTTTTTCATGCATCTGTGGTTTTTTTTTCAAAAGTGTTTTTTATGTTAAATCTGTGTCTCCCAATATTTTGATCTTTTGCCTTTTGCTGTGCATTTTACAACATGATCAAATGGCTAGTCAGGGGATCTATGCTGTAGGGAACTTGAACTCTAGCAGTTGTTGGTTTGGGATTGAGGTCAGGAGCGAGCTAGGGAGGTGACAAGTAGAGACACAAAGGGTGCATCCAAGGAATAGAGGATGCTCTCTCTAGGACTCGACAGCTTCATGGCTTTGGATGGTCGAATCCGGCAACATCGTGCTTAGGGATGCGTAGATCTGGTGGCGCAGTTGCTAGAGATGCTTGTACTAGGTGTGTCTTTAACCCAAGGACGAGGGCACAAGTCATCAGCGGTCACCACTACCTCCTTGTGGGTGGAGACAAGCATGTGGGGCCACCACCGTCTCCATCACTATCGTGTTCTCATCCATCACCGACACGGCCTTCTTCGAGCTCACTGCCACCGCAACTTTCTCCAAGGCCACGACCATCGATCCGACTAGATCCAACTCCCTCATGTCTGGATCGAGCGTCGATTGGAGTGGCGAGGATGTTGGGGCTGGATGAGTCGATCTGTGGTAGCTAGATTTGGACCGAAGAGGATTGAGCGATGAGCTCCTGATCGCATCACTGAGCCATCGCTACCTTCCCACCACCTCATTGGCAGGGGCTAGGGGGAGGGGAGGACAAGAGGCATGGAGAGAGGAGGAAAAGCTTATGGAAGAGGAGAAGGAGGCGATTGTGGATGGAGCAAAACGAAGGGAAGAATAGCGAGAGTTTTCTTAGGGGGGTAGCGGGGCTGCACGAGGCTTGCGATTGTGGGATGGACACATGTCTCACTGACATATTGGGATCACCTATTGGCGCACGTGGAATAGGGTGGTGGGAGGCAGACCAACGAACTACCACTAGCTTTTTTTTAAAAGTGGTAAAGATATGTGACATCTAGCAATTAATTCATTGTGTGTCTTCTATATTGAATATATTGAATGGGCTTAAGTAAACTTTAATTAATCACAAGTGGCTAATAAGGGCAACCTTATCTTGACCATGCTTTTGAGTCTGGTTGGTGGCATGATGGATATATTCCTAACAAGTATATCGATGTTCTTTTGTGAAGGACTAAAAATAGTGATCAGAAGGGGTAAATGATCACACGATAATTTTCCTCCTAAAGAATTCAACCAAAACCTCCCAAGGTCACAGAAGAGCGAAAGAAGATCTCCTAAAAATTTTTGCTCTAGGGCGACACTACCATATTACAGAGGCTGGCAGTGTCGGATAAATAGTAAACCTGGTAATACTAGATTACTGTAGTGGTAGTGCCGCGTTACAGTAAAATCAGGGATGAACAGGAAAAATCAGCACAACTTCAAAAACGAAAATCGATGAATCTTTTGATCGACAGATCCAAATCTTACGAAACTTTGAAGGCACATTCTTATGGATGTTAGGAACCTATTCCAACCTTCAATTGTAAGGATTGATATCAAAATTCTGACATTTTTTCAGTTCAAAGAAGAGTGCACAAAAATGAGCTAAAGAATAAAAATTTATCCCTGAGCTTGCTCGTGGGATTTTGACGATCAAGATGATTCTAGATAGCCTTCTAAATATTATAGCAAACAAGAATATCTAAGAAAGATCCCTCAATCAAGTAGGATCAAGATCTACCTCAAAATCTTACTTCTCAACCTAAAAACTAGTTTGTCGGAGAAATTTGGATGATCAAGAAGAAGCTTACCTAGATGACTGAGGAGATTATCTATAGAGAATACATCTGTCAACAATACATCCTTGGTAGCATGAGATCAAGCGAGAAAGAAATCACAAGAAAAGAACAAGAGTAAAACACGAAGAAGATCAAACCTTGATGCAAAACTTGAATATGAAGATGATTTGCATTTATATCATGAGGAGTGTTTACAAAACCTCTCACACCTGAAGGTAAAACTCCTAAGGAGCACACACAACACAAAGACACCAAAATCTTATGGGAAAGTTAATCCTAATCTTAGAGCTTCAAGGTTTCTCCCCCCTATGTCTCCTTATATAGTGGAGGTGACCATAACCTTAGACCTAGATGCACAAGTGGATACCATCTATATTTATATGGGCTAATTTGAAACCTAACACTCTTTACAAATTTTCTACTCACACAAGCACGTTTCTCAAAATGGCTATTGTATTGACGCCAAATCCGTTCCACAAGCTCGAATTTATGTCCAACACCACTTTAGAGTGACCTAAACCACTTAGGCTACCACCGTGGTCTTCCAAATAGCTCATACGCTAGCATTGAGCAAAATGACCATTTTGCCCCCACGACCAAACTTCCTTCTTCTCAAAGCATCACCATGCTTGTCGCTTTCCACGTGGCCCCAATGACTTGCCGTCAAGCCTCTCATGCGTCTGGATTCCCCGAACCATCATCGCTTGTAAACAGGTCCAAGTCACTTGATGCGTCACGTGTCCTTGACCGCTTCACTATGGTAGCATCGGCTTCCTTGACTATTCTGGATCTCAACTCCTCCCTAGGGATGGTATCGAGCCTGCACGGTTTTACAAAACCCGACCCAAAAAACCCGAATCGAATATGCCCGACCAACTCAATGACCTTTCGGGTAGAAATCTTTACCTGAATCCAAACCCGACGGATACCCGAAACCCGAAAAAAATCACATCACAAAGACAGAAAGACTCAAAGAGGCAGAGGTCGAACTGAACTTCTCCACTAATCTAGTCAAACAAATACCATACGGCAAAGTAGTTTATACACTGCTGCAGATATTTATAGGACAATGTTCTCAGTCACACAATGTGCCAGAGACACGGTCAAATAATGAAATGAATGGGTAGTCAAATACTCAAATTCCATCACACAACAGCAGAATTTGAAATGAACATCAAAGAATTTCTAGTTTTCTACAACAGCAGCAACAACAGCAGTATTGCCACTTTCATATCCACAAAACACACACTAGAAGAAAATAATCAATCCAAACAGCAATGGCAAAGCATTCCAAGTGATCATCTATCACAACTTACCATTCTGATTATCAGCCTACCATACAAATCATGCAACAGAAATAGCAAGCTTGAAGCTAGTAGAAATAGCGAAACATATAAGACATGAATACATTCTTGAAGCAGATATCCTCTGCTGTCAGCACCCATCTTCCAAGCTTCACATTCATCACACAACAACAGTTATCAAACATAAGGTTATCAAAACTGCCGACAAAAGAAGTTAGGAAAAGAGCAATATGCACACTTACCAAATATATTTCGAAAGAATCGCCGGCCCAGCCGAGAGCAAGCAGCAAGCAACGGCGCTTGGAGCAAGCAGCGAGAGATGGGAGATGGGCGCCGGGCGGTGGTCGAGAGCAAGCAAGCGGGGCGGCGATCTTGATTCGCCTCCTCCTGCTGCGGTGGGGTGGGCGCGAAGCGGTGGTGCGAAAGGTCGGCGATCGATGGCGGGCGACGATCGACATGGCGTGGTCAAGGCCGGAGAACAGGAGAAGTGGATCACCGATCTGGGGAGAAGACCGAAGGAGAGAAGCCCTAGCCGCCGAAGGAAATGGGGAATTGGGGTCCTGATTGGGGAAGGGGCGAAGGGCACTACCGCAACAGGCGTAACTTGGGTCTAGGGCAAGTGGGCAACTGGGCTGGGCTATCTGGGCAACACACTGGTGACTCACTGACTCAGCGTCTCAGCCAATTTCAGGTACCCAGTGGGGACCCATGGGTAATTTCATAAACCCGAATCCGACCCGAAATATCTTGGGTACCCGACCCGCCATACCCACGGGTAAAAAATAGGACCCGAACCCGAACCCGACGGGTGCAGAACCCGCGGGTACCCAAACCCGCGGGTTTGATTGCCACCCCTACTCCTCCCCAAGCCTAGTCACGATCCATGCCGTTGTCTGCTATGTCTATCACCAGTGCTACACGCTCCGGTTCCTTATCTTCCCGGTTTGCAACCACTTCCCGATCTCAGTTATCTTTCGATGCCCCTTAACCGTTCTGGACCTCAGCTCTCCTAATCTAGTCCCGGTCTTGCCTTCGCCTCACCATAACCTAGCCCTGGAGTCATGCAACCAACATAGACAAGAAACACATCACATAGCACTGTTCATAATAATATGCATTAATCAATAATTAATACAAATATTAAGCTTAAGTCATAGTAAAATCGGCGCTGCCGCCATCCAGGACCGGTAGTACCGCACCCCAGTACCACGCTCCTGGTTGGTCTGTAGTGCCTCTCGCAGTGATCAGTCCCAAGAGACACCTCTCTGAAAAATAATTATCGCTATTGGAGGCCGGTAGTATTGTACCGCGCAGATTACTGCTCCCAGATGACCGAGCATTGCCCTTGTGTCTAGCCCCAGAGAAAAATATCTCTATAAAAAACTACATTGCCGGCGTGATTCCACCTAACAGTTCAAATCTACAGACCGGTTTTGTTCAAGAGGAGGGCGTCATGGTCAAGGCTAATCTAGAGGGTGAAAACCCTAGAAAACTCCCGCCAGAGGGTTCCGCGCCTATGAACTAGGAAGAACAAGAGAGTTTTTACCTGTGTTCGTGCCCCTTGTGAGAAGGGTAATAGCCTTACGCCCCGCTAAATTTCTTATGAGGTGCCTTGAAGCTAGTACATGTGGTTCTTGGGTTACAAGTTCTTTTGCTAGCTCTATGGTCTTGCTTTGTCCGATTGATCGACCGATCCCCTTCCCCATGCACCCGAAAGTGCCCTTATATAGGCCGGCTAATCGGGTAGGTAAAAGGAGGGTCATCATGTCGATCTACATACATTTAATGCTCCTTCCTCGTGTTGTCCTGCTCCTCCAAATCATTTAATGTCCACGCTGCCTTCGCCTTGGTTCACGGATGGGACCCTTCGTGATGTAGGTGAGAGGCGCCGAGGAATGGGCTTGTTGCGTAAACCCTTGCGCTTGATAAGCTCGTCAGTAGCAGCTCGCTGCTCGACACCAGACGGCCATGAAGGAGCCTTCGAGGTGAAGCCACCACGCCCCACCTTTTGGCTTTTGCGGCGGGCGAAAGTAGGCGACGCTTACCGCCACCGACCGCCACGCGACGGGCGCCGGTGAGCAGGCGTGCTTCGCCACTGCTCGCCGGGCGCCACGTGACCGACGCCGGGCGGCGCCGCGGATCGCCGCCGACGCCAAAGCCGCCATACGACAGGCGCCGGGCGAAAGCAGGCGTGTTTCGCCACTTGCTCGCCGGGCGCCACGGGACCGACGCCGCCGGTGGGCGGACGCCCGCCGACGCTAAGCCGCCACGTGGGCGGGCGCCGGCGCGGTGGCGTGTTTCGCCACTCGCCGCCGGGCGCCACGTGGATCGACGCCGGCCGGCGGCCGGATCGCCGCCGACGCCAAAGCCGCCATGGGATCGGGCGCCGCGCAGGCGTGTTTCGCCACTCGCCGCCGGGCGCCACGGATCGACGCCTTCCGGCGTGGCCGTGATCGCCGCTCGATCGCCAAAGCCGCCACGGGATCGGGCGCCGGCGAAAGCAGGCGTTTCGCCACCGCCGCCGCACCACGTGATCGCCCTTATGCGACGGAGAGGGTACCTTAGCGTAGAGTACGCCGACAAGAGCCGGGCCTACCCTAGAGCGCAGCCTATGGCTCCTTTTTAGAACCTTCATTAAATGCACTTAATGCTTAGTGCGCTTTAAGGTGGCTACCACTATGAGGATACGCACCGCTTTGCCTCGTCGATCCCGCAATTTTTCCTTGGGACCAAACGGCGATGATTCGTTTTTTCGCGAACTGCCGACGGGGGGACGATATATAGATGCATCTCAGACGAGCGGTTTACGCTTTCGCTTCTCGCGACTTTGTCGCCTTTGTTCTTCGCCTCTTTTCCCAAAGCTCTTCATCTTCTCCAATCACCATGGTGAACCCCATCCCGCTTCCATCAAGGACTCCGCCACCGTGAAGCGGATGGGGATGGTCGCGCGAGGGCACCTTCCGCCATCGGCCGGGATCGCCACGCCTGCGTGCTCTCCGACGAGATCGCCCCGCACACCGGGCCATGATGGCGGCCTTCTTCCACCTTTTTTCGAATTTTTCTCACCGCCCTCTACTTCTACTTAAATCCACCATCTTCACCTCACCCCAACTCTATTATCTTTCTCGCCATCTTCGCACACCTCTGTGAAATGTTCATGGGGTGATGCTTAACCTTCTCTCTTCCGCCACTTCTTCATTCTCGCTACCCAACGACGCACTAAGTGAGGGGAGTCATATTTCGCCGGACGGATGGCCTCCCGCCACATCCCTTCCAACACAGATCCAATCGAGGGCATGGCGCAGCGATCGTCAGACATCAATGATGACAGTGAGTCGACGCTGGGGGTGCCACGAGCGGGCAGACGCTGAGAACCGGAGCTCACGGCCGAGGAGACGGCGGAGCTCACAAGAATGGCGCTCGCCGGCAGATCGCGGACGCCGGATCGACCGAGGGCTGGTAGCCCGACTACATGGCCCGGAGGATCAGCCCTTTCGCCGACGCTGTCCGGCCTTCATGGCAAGATACAGGGCATAATGACTTGATGCGACGCGGGTCTTGACGTAAGCCCTTGTCTTCTTCTAGTTTCTTTTAGGCACATGTTTTTTCTGCGGCTTCCTACCAACCGACCGCCATCTTTTTTCTTTTCTTTCGACAGGCGAGGGCAACTTCGAGGAGCCGAACCTGGGCCGGTGGCTTGCCGCTAAAAGCATCTAGGCCCCAAATCGGTTTTAGTTTCGGTAATTAATGACAAAATTGTGAAAAAGAACTAACGCTTCTTCTTGAGAGTTATGTGATGCAGGATAATGCAACTATCAGCTGTTATGAAGAAAGGCGTGTGATTAGAGAAAGGGCAAGTGGCTACATGGGGTCAAAGGTACAAACTACTTTAGGAGCTTTCATAGTGTTTACCGATCTCGGATGTTTGAAGAAAAGATCAGATTTTTTAGTGTTAGTGCCGTACTATTAAGAGGGGCTTTTGTCGTTGTGTTTAAGGTTGAAAATAGAGTGTCAAGGCTCAATTATATTGGTTAGGCACTTGCACAAATTAATCCTCAAAAGAAAATCTTTTAGCCCGTGCAAATCTGCCATGGCCGGTGTAACTGGGGCTCGGGCGGTGCGACCGGCCCATCGGTCCAACCGCACCCTCCTGCTTTTTCAGAGAAGGTGGAACCGAGCTTTGCTGGGCGGTCCGATCAGGGGTTGATGCGGCGATCGACCACCGGTCCAACCGGACGCAGAGCGCGCTTTTTTCCAGAGAGCTGATTTTTCTGTGTGTTCACAAGATTTGTATGGGCGGTGCGATCGGTGGCGATCCCGGCCGACCGAGAGGCGGCGGACCGCCGCTGAGCTGGTCGGACTGGGCTCGGCCCAACGGTCTCGACCACAAAGATTAAATGACTATTCCGACTGCTGGACCGTGAGGGTTTGGCTTGATCGGCCTGGTCCGGCCGACTGCCTTTTCGGCTAATTTCGCTTAAAAATTCAAACGGCTAGTTTTGGTTGGCGAGGGCTATAAATACCCCATTGCTGCAGTGTGAGGGTTCTTCCGTCCACATTGAATACCCTTGAGTTATTGCAAGTCTTCTAAACACCTTGAGCACTAGTTTCACACATTTGAGAGTTTTAGAAGCAAAATTGAGTGTGCATTCGCTGATTGAGCCTTAGACACTCAAGTTCAACCTCAAGCAAGCGCCTGAGCTTATTACTCTTGGAGGTTGCCGCCCCTAAACGGCTTGAGGCGATCGGGATTGGTGATCTTCTCAAAGAAGGTTGTGAGAAGGCCCAATCGCTAGAAGGCACGAGCTCGCCTACCCGGAGCGGGAAGAGCTATCAATAGTGATCGGGAAGGCTCACAAGTGGAGCCATTGAAGTGTTTCAAGTCACCTCAACGTGAGTAGGGGAGACCAAGCAAGTCTCCGAGACCACGGATAAAATTCACGAGTTCATCCTTGTGTGGTTTGCATTGTCTCTACTATTGCATCATTACTAGCACTTGTTTCAATACTAGCAACTTGATCACCTTAGTGTTACTTGTTTAAGTCTTGAATTGTCTCTAGTAAATTGATCATTGTTGAGTTGCTTGTGTTGCCGTGATATATTTGAGTAGGAATTTTAGTTGGTAGTCTCTAAAATTGCTTGACATTGATATTGCCATACTTGTCACTTGTGCTTAGAAGTATTAATCTTGACCTTAGTGATTAAAATTTAAAACCTCCTATTCACCCCCTCTAGTCGGTATCCTTGATCCTACAAACATGCCGATGCACCGGTTCCAACCGCACACCTTTTTCCGTCGGAGGTCTGGCCGCCACGACCGAGCATGCGGAGCGCTTATGGTCGTTAGGTCGCTCCGCCGATGGACTCCACGGGGTCGCCAGATTCCGCCATGTTCGCCGGTGATCAGGGACGGTTCGCCGGCGATCGGTTACGGCAGCGCCGATTGCCGCCGATAAAGACGCTCTCGGACCAAGAGGGCTCGAGCTATGGATCAAGACACCGCCGCCGCCAACCTTGGCGCGGCGGTATTCTTCAAGGGACGGGGCACAGACGCCCCGCCACACCACCTCCGCACCGCCGCCTTCAGAAGCGCGGCCCGAGTTTTCACCGCTTCTATTTCCTCCGGCCGACGCCGACAATCAAGGCGCTAACAACCTCGCCACGGAGCCTGTGCCGCCGTCAACAGGTGGCCTCACGCCCCGATGGTTACTTGAGCTCGAGGGCGCCACCAAGGGCGGCCCCTCAGACGTGCAAGGGTGCAAACACCCCGCCGCTAACCGAGACGGCGGAGGCCTCCGCCAGCGCCTCGCCGCCACCAAGCAAGGGCTAAAGACATTCTCGGCACCGCGCCACGAGGTCTTGCCCTCGCCGCCAATGCCGCCACCGCGGCTTCATCGAACTCTTCACCGAGATAAACGACATGCGCGCTGCACAGGCACTGCTTCGCCGCCGCCTGTGCATGGCACCCAGATAGCTCAAAGAAATTGCCTCGTGAGCGGCGAGTTGAGCGGAGCGGAGAGGCGACAATGAGTTGGCGCAGGAGAGGGCCAACGCAACCGCCATGCAGCAGCGAGCAGAGCGGGCCGAAGCAAGGGCGGAGAGGGCCGAGGCGGCATTGAAGACCTCGGAACTCGAATCCTTCCGGCTGCGGTGCAACCTCGCGATCATGCTGAAGAAGGTGTTCCAGCGCACCAAGAGGTGCCTGGAACCCTTGGGGGTGACGCTAAACGCGCCCCTGGAGGACTCGGTGCTCCAATTCGCCCACGCGACCAACCAGGCCGCGGAGGCGCTCCGAGGACTCCCTGCTGCCCTAGCCGCTCGCTCCGCCAGCGAAGGATGACAGGTCGCGATCATGGCCGCGACCTACACGCCGCTCACTGCGCTACCGCGACGCCGCTTTTGATCCCATGGCGGTGACGGCTTGCGCGAAGGAGACGCGAGCAGCGGCTCAAAGTGAGGCGCGGTGGCAACAATAACACGTGGCCGGATGCCGCAGGGGGAAATTTAACTATTTGCCATCGCTATGAGTGGCCACCTCAAACGCCTTTTAGAATGTCCATTACACATTTGCCACCGAATTTTGAAAGATGCTACATTTTTGCCACTTTGGCCGACGTGGTATGTTACCGCCACCGTGGATGCCGCGAGAAAAGGGGAGGAAAAGACCGTCTTTGCCTCCATTTAACTTGCTCTACCAAGCTGCTCATGGACAAAGTCATTCCCATTTGGTCTCTCCTCCCTATCTCTTGCCACGGTCATTTGGTGAGCTGGCCACCACTCGGCCGCCGCAGATACTTAGGCCCTCGCCACCCGCCATGGCGATTTGGGAGATCCGCCAAGTATGGCGCCGGGCAAAGCTCATGCAAAGGTTGGGGCACCTGCTTGGAGAGGAGATCGGTTTCTCTCGATCCAATGCCCAGAGTGCAAAATGGCGAGGGTGATTGAGTCATGGGTGAAGAAGGAGAATGCAAACTCAGTCGTGTCTTCATCAAGTGCCCTAGGAATGTGGAAGGGTAAGTTTTGGGCATCTTTGGTTCGGTTTTGGGATGTAGGGTTTGAAAGTCATTTGATTTGCTCCATGGTTAGTTGGCGGTGAAGATGCAAGTACTACAGATGGCGAGGAAGTACTTCGAGGAACCGATCAAGGACAAGCCGATCGTGATGCTCCTTGATGATCCGGAGGAGGAGGAAGGTGGAGAGGTGAATTCCAACAATGTTGGTAGCCAAATGCAAAGCAAAGATGGAAGCAAAGTTTAACAAGTTGCTTAAGACAATGCAGCTTGTTGGTTGTATTGATTGTAGCACTTGTTGCGCTTGGGGTGTTGCATCCGTAAGTGATGTTCTTTATGTGGGTGTGAGTTAGAGTGGGTGTATGAATCATGTTGAATGAATGTTGAACAATGATCTTTTCTTTGATGTTTGTGAGCTCAGATTTATGTTTGCCTCCGTGATAGATGAAATTCTCCGATTAGAATGGCCATCTAGAGAGCTTCGCAGTAGATGTTGGAGAGTGTGTTCCAATAGCATTGTTTGGTTTCTGGGCAAATTTATGCCTTGCAATACATCATCATGTTGGTACACGAAATTTTGATATGTCGGTATCCGCTTACATAAGTCGTATCACATAGTTGTTGATCACATGAACAATTGTCGATCAATACCATAGGATGTATATGAAGCGTATATATTTGCACAATGTACATTCGCCATAAAAATGTTTAACAATAGGGCTAAACCCAGATGAAGAAAGCATAAGCAAACACTATTAAGATCAACCATTCTCTTAGAAACCTCTAATTTAATTTATCATGAACTCGGTACAAAAGACATTGTTTGTGATCACATGAACAATTGTCGATGGTTCCACAACCTCATTATGTTCAGATGCAAATATATGTCACAAATTTCGAGAAGCAAAGATCGAAGGTGCCATGTTGGCATTTATAAGGTGACTCACAGAAAGTAACGTAAGTAATCAACAAACAAGGGCAATCAACCGAGGTAGGCAAAGAAGGCATAAAATGCAACCACCGTAGGAAGAAAATAGACTTGATAATATCACAAGTTGAGAATAGCGTAACACATAGTTGTTCAAGCAAAATATTGTCGTGACATATAGCATTCTTGTCGTGTGTAGCTAACATTGTTCGCCATGCATACATAAATATGTTACAAAAACAGACATTCCATAGTCCAGAGACACATCAAGCATTCTTGTCAGGTGTAGCCTTCATCCCCTTCTTCTTCTTCTTGGTACACAGCTTCTTCCTGCATGGTGTAATCCTCCTCAGCAGCTGTGGTAGGGAAGCTGGAGCTAATGCAGTGGATTCATCCATAGGCTGACTGTCTTCAGCTGGTGTAGCATTGAAATGAAGCTTCTCGAACCTCGTGAGGGCGAGACAAGTTAGGATATTGTTCAAGATATGTAGATAGCATAATGAAGCTTACCTTCTTATGGTTGGCCCCAACTTGCTTCGCTTCCATTGTCTGCCACAGATGCTTGTGCTTCGCTTCCATTGCACTGCTGCTTGAGATCCCGAGCCGCTTCCCTTGCCTTCAGAGGCTGCCTCCCTAGCAACTTGTGCTCTTGTTCTTGGAGTAGGTAGTACATGTTCGTGATCCCGGCTGTTTTTCTTCCTTCCTAGTGTGCTTTTGCTCTTCCCCTGCTCCTCTTCCCGCAAAGAACAATACACAAAGTAAAGTAATGTACCAAGTGGAAGGAACAACATATGTTTCACTATGGTTTCATACCTCTTTTTGGTACTCGCTTAGTGGGCACTTCCACTTCCCCTCCCTGGTGACCATTTTCACCACACACCATCACACTTGACTTGCCTTGTAGGCTTTCCCCGACCTCTCAAGGCGACGTATGGGATCCCGTTTTTCTCTCTGCCTCCCCACGCCTCTCTTCTTGGCTATTGGTGGTTCCAACTTGAAACCCTTGTCAACTTCGCCATCAGGACTGTCAAAGGATGTTAGGCCATCCCCATCATAGGTCGCCCTAAGCTTTGCCACAGAGAATGCCTTGTCCACAAAGGGTTCAAAGTGAGGCTTGCCTTTCAAGAGTGATAATGACCAATGCATGTGGGCATGGTTTGCTCAGAATCGCCATTCTCTCGCAAGTACACTGCCTATCTTTCGTACACCACATGCCTTCTCACTTCTTGATCTTTGTATATCTCACTCACCTCACCGCTCTGCACCCCTTAGTAACTTTGAGGTTTTTCACTTTCTTCGATGTCAGCCTAAGCCAATGGAAACATCCAATTGTGGCTATCTAAAGCTAAGGTCGCAGTATCCGACCATTCCATAAGCCATTTAATGTCATGGAGTCTATATCGATGTAAGGCCCGCAGCCACCTAAGAAGCCCTCAATGCTACCCTCAAATGCACAGTAAAAACCTTCTAAAATGTACCTTATCACCAATCGTGATAAAGTCAATCTCCACAACAAGCATTGTGTGCTCTCAACTGCATTCTTCTTTGAATCTATACAACCAATCAAATGAATCATCCCACCGCCAAAAAGTTTGTTCACGCCTCTTTGTCTACCATACCACACACCGATAGTTTACCTCTATTTTGTACTTGTCCTTCAACGCAGATCGGACTGCAGCAGCCCTATGTTTGTTTTCTTCTCGAAAGCAAGGATTGCCCTCACAAGAACTCCATGCTTGTGAGGCCATTGTGCCTACCACTCTGCTTCTTGAAGCACAATTATGCATATCACTGCTTATTTGGACCTCGCAAAACACATGTGTCAAGATAATAAGATGACAAATAGCAATTATATGTAGTGGTACATACCTCACACTATTATCACTGTCCTAGCTCTAATAATCCAGGACAACCATTTGCCTTGCAAGACTTCTAACTCGCTTCTTGTCGATTTTTCAGTCCCAAGTTCAAACTCATGCACAATTGCATGCCGCTTAACTTCTAATCAAGTCATTCATGCAAGGATACATGGTTCCAATCGACATTTCGGGTTGTCCTCGCCCCAATCCAACATTGGCTCGATCGCTTTTGTCATCTACCTCCAATGTCAGATCGCTCATATCTTCCTCAATGTTAGCAGGATCATCGAATAGGCATCTCTTCTTCTCTCTGCTTTGCTCTCTCATCACCGCCTTGAACCCCATTGCCTCAAACACTCTCTCCTCATCAATTCAATACAAGAGCTTCACCATCTTCTTCTTCCCGAGGTAGAATGGTTAAGCTACTCCAATCAACTACATAGTCCGCCTGCCACTTGCTTCAGCAAGTAGATGTATCATTGCCACCGTGCATTTCCAACACCTGGTCAGAGTTACTTGTGCTCTAACTTCATTGTTGGTCACCCCAGATGTGGCTTTAGAGCCACTGAACTCGTGACTTTTTGTAGTCTTCTTCTACTACTTCAACTACTAGACTTGCCACTCTCTCAACTAATCATTCTTAATCATCTCCTCAAAGTGTTCATTCGTTCTAAGTTTCCATTCGGTCATTGCCGTTGTCCATGACCCACACAAAGAAGAGTTTGACTATGTGCCCATATTATCTTGCTGCCATATCATCCAAGAATTTATCCAGATTATAACCATTATTAATATCAAACCACGATCATGCTTCGGGTCACCATTTCTACCATACCATACTCCGATTTGCTTTTATATTTAGCACAAGAAACAACTAGTCTAAACGTATTGCCGGGATCAATCCTCGACAATAAGATACATGAAAATAGAAACATTCGGAGTTAGAATAAACCAACTCCAACAGAACTACGCCACGGACAAACGATTTAACTTACTAAGGCGGACAATCACCACCTCGCCCATTCTTGGCCAAATCAAACTCTGAGCATATGCTTCAATCACTCACTCCTACTAAACACAAAAGATAGAACCCAATCAGACAAACCTTCTTCCCCTCTTCCATTCCAACCAAAACCTAACAAACGCGAATCCATGCCTCAACCGTCTATTTGGGAGGGACGAGTGATCCTAACAAACAAGTGGGAAATTACCTTGGATCCGTCGCGGGCGATGCTCCAGTCCCCGATGCTTCGTCGTCGTTGGCCGTCACGCCTAGGGTTCCGGTGTTCCGCCACGGCGGGTGTGAGTAATAGGAGAGTAATATCCCACGGAAGGGGCAAGACGGTCTTTTTCTCCCCTTTTCTCGCAAAGATCCACGGTGGCGAGGGGCGTGGCATGCCACGCCGGCCAAAGTGGCAAAAATGTAGCATCTTTTCAAAATTCGTGGCAAATGTGTAATGGACATTCTAAAAGGGCGTTGAGGAGTGGCCACTCGTGAACGATGGCAAATAGTTAAATTTCTCAGTGGAGCAATGGTTATGGACGCCTCCACTCCTCGTCAGAAGTAAAGCGGCGATTTATTTAACTCGACTTTGGCGAGGACGAGGAGTGAAGGCGGCAAATTTTTTTTTTCTTTACCTTGTTTGTTTCATCATTGGTGAACTCAAGGCCCAAAGCAGAACTTGGACAACTTTTGGATGAATGTTAGTTGTTTAATCGTTATACATGTGTTTGCTTATTTTTGCATGATTGAATTCACTGGATTTGCTTGTCAGATGGCCATCATTCGACTTAGACAGAACGCTTTTAAAACGCCTAAGTTAGGGTAGCGTTCCTAAGTCCTGCCAAATGATGTCATATGCTCGCTGTGATCATAAGCATAGATTATGCGGGCCACATGGAATGTAGGCGAAAATGGCCTTAATCTTAACAAGAAACGCCGATATAGCATAGCCTTAGCGCTGTGTTTCGCGCGAGGTTATCGCAGGTTTTAACCTTCCGGAACTTAGACCCTGATGATCGCCTGGAAATGTACTGCAGCGTAACGTGGCGGGACGACAAGTTTTCGGAAGTGTTCTTAGGCCAGCAGCACTCAACGGTGACGACCAGCGGTGCTTCAGGGAGCCAACCCGAGGCGTACGAGCCGTGTTGGAGCACTGTGCCTAACTGGCACTCCGACGACTTGGCCTCGCCAAACGTTAACACTTAGCACATTTCCTTTTATCATGAGGAGCCATTGGTTTCCAACGCTTGCGACAATCACGCGTAGCTTGACCCATCTTAGGATATGATCATAAGGAAATGGCCAAGAAACGCGGCATATAAGGCGCTTATCTTATTTTATATGCCGCTGGGGCGAGCACCTTGGAGCGCTGGGCGAGCAACTTGTGGTATCAGGCAGCAAATTTCCCAAGCCATCGGGCGATCAAATTTTTGTTGCGAGCGCCACCACCACCGGCGCCAAAGTAGCACCTTGAGCGCCATGGCGAAGCAATTAAAGCGCCAGGCGCAAATTTCTAAGCCATCTGGCGACCAAATAAGATGCAGGGGCTTTTTGTGAAAGTAAGCCAATACTCTTATGCTTTCCCTGCGTGTACAGATGACTACCGGAAAGGTGAGTAAATATCTGGAAGGGCATACGCAAAGTAAGCCCAAAACATTCTAAGTCCCAAAGATGAAGTGTCCCTACGCCTGCTTGAATTCTAAGTCCTCGTGAACCGCCAGAAATCGAACTGCAGTGCCGTGGTGCCGAGCGGCGAAGTTTTTGGGGTGGCATTAGGTCGACGGTGTCATGGGTGACGACCACCGTGCTTCAGGGAGCCAACCCGAGGTGTGCGAGCCGCGTTTGAGCACCACACCTAGCCCGCCCCCCAGTCGCCCGTGCCTAGCATACACAGACGCCGAGGGTCGCCATGGATTCACGAAGGAATTAGCAAACGTACGGGACCAGCGACACACATGCGAGAAATTGCCATTCAGAGCACAAAAAGGGACAATCATGGTAAAGCAAAAGCTTCCAGTAATAACCTTTTGATCGACGCTGCCAAATTGCCGATCACGGGAGAGGGACGACTCGAGGTCGACCGAGTAAGTCATTGGTACTTACAATTTCCCTAAGGATAGTACTTCCAAGAACAGTCAATGTTGTAGGAGTTCGCCACTTTCACCGCCCTCGGGCATAACCGGACCGCCGGGTCGAGATATCGAGACCACCTTAAAGGGCCTCCCACCGGGAGACAAATTTTGTGTAACCCAAGATGCGCCTCAATTCTCACAGAAGACCAGGTCACCCACTGCCAATGTTCTCTCCGAGACCCGGGTGGCGTGGTACCGCCTGAGGCTTTGTTGATAGCGGGCGGCGCAGGCAGGCGGCTCGATCCCGCACTCTCCTCCAGAGGTTAACTTTTCTCACGGGAGATCTTCTTGGTCTTCTTCATTGAACGCGGAGACGCTGAGAGCCGAGCGACAAATTCGAGGGGAGAACAGCCTTCGCGCCATACACCAAGAAGAAGGGTGTTCGCCACGCCTCTACCGGGCGTGGTGCGGCGACCACAAAGACGGCCGGAGTTCTTCCGTCCATCTTGCACCCGCCAGGAGTCGATCAAACGCCTTGTCTTGAGGCCCTTCAAGACAGTAGCGCTGGCGCTCTCGCTGACCATTGCTCATGGATGGGCTATCGAGGCGGCATATCTTGGTGCCCATTTCTTCACGTAACTCCGTAAAAGCCGCTACCGTGAACTGGTGCCATTTGTCGGTGATGATGCGATTGGCGACTCCAAAGCTGTGAAGATCCCACAAGATGAATTTAACAATGCAGCCGCCGTGATGGCACGACCGCCTCGGCTTCAACCTACTTGGTGAACTTGTCGATGGCGACAAAGAGGTGGGTGAAGCCCGCGGGTCCGTGGAACGACCCAGATATCAAATTTCTGCATCGCGAACGGCCAAAAGAGCGGATGGTTTGCAGAGCTTGGCTGGTCGGGGTTTGCTCGGCGAAGAATCGACAAGCCAGACGCCCTCACCACCGCAAGCATCCCGGAGGGCGGTAGGCCAATAAAATCCTTGGCGAACGCCTTGCCGACTAGAGTTCTACGACATATGGCTCCCGCACACGCCCATGGATATCGAGAGCAGTGCGCCCCTCTTCCCGAGTGATGCACTTCAAGAGAACTCCGCTTCGCTCTGGCGATATAGGTCCCCACCTACCGTGAGTATAGCACTTGGCCTTACGTGCAATCTTCTCACCGAGGCATCATCGTCGGGATCACTTGGTCACGCAGAAGGCCGTGATAGGATCCATCCATCGATCTTCCCCGCCTAAGGGTGACGAACACTTTGCTCGCCTGCACTCATTGGGCCGAAGCTCGGTGTCGCCTTCGCAAGACTGGCCGCCTTCCTCCCGGACTGGGGTCGAGGCGGCACGCCGCCTTCCTTCCGAATCGGAGGTCGCGGATACAATGCCGCCTTCCCGCTCGAGCGGAGGTCATGACAGCCTTTTGCCGTCGCCCCCACCTGAACCGTGGGTCGCGACAATGACACCATCATCCCCACCAACCGTGGTCATGGATGACGGCCGCGATAGTCTTTCTTCGAAGACCCCGACCGGAACAGGAGCCCTTGAGGATGCAAGCTGAGACAGCCCGTCCGCAAGGTGGTTGTCACGCCGAGGGATATGAATATACCCAAACCTTCAAAATGACGTTCCATTCTTCGGACATCCGCCAGGTACGCCGCCATGGTGGGGTCGGAACATTGGAACTCCTTCCGCGCTTGATTGATGACCAGCAGGGAGTCTCCCTTGACTTGGAGACGCCTGATGCCCAACGCCGAAGCGATGCGCAACCCTGCTAGCAAGCCCTCATACTCAGCAATATTGTTAGTGGCCTTGAATTCGAGGGCGACCACATACTGGAGGATGTCACCGGTCGGGGAGACCAGGACAACCCCAGCCCCGCTTCTTCCAAATCAAGGACCCATCAAGAACAACGCCCGTGGGAAGGCACGGGCTTTTTCGGCTTCAGAGTGGCGGAGTCCACTCGGCCATTTAACTCCGCCAACTTTTGACTTCTGATGGCGTAAGGGGCACAATTTAATGTTAAATTTCAATTCCACCGACCATTTGGCGGCGCGCCTCGCTTCTCGACAGGAGAATTTCCGCAAGGGTAGGCCGTGACGACGGCGATTTCGCCCACGAAAATAATGCCGCAGCTTCTCGACGCAACCAGACCGCATACAAAGATCTTCGGGCTTGAGGATATCGGGTCTTCGCCGTGCAACACCTTGCTGATGTAGTAAACTGGCTTCTGGATGCCTTCTCTCTCCGCAATCAACACGACGCTCACCACCTCAGGAGTGGCAGCGATATATAGGAGCAAAGGCTCACCCGCGGAGAGACCAAAGACCGGGAGAGGAGAGGTATCGCCGAGATCTTCAACGCTCAAGGCTTCCTCTGTCCACTCAAAATGATTAGTCTTCTTGAGTAACTTGAACAGAGGCAGGCTTCGTTCCCCCAAGCGAGCAATGAACCACCCCAGGGAGGCCAAAGCACACCAGCATCGAACTTGCTTGAGCCGCACTGGCGGTTTCATGTACTCGATGGCCGCTATCTTGTCAGGATTGGCCTCGATGCCCTACCGACACCAAGAAACCCAAAGACTTTGCTCTAAGGCACAATCAACACGCACTTCTCTGGATTGAGCTTCAAGCAATTCTTCCGGAGGTTAGCAAAGGTCTCCTCCAGGTCTTGGATCAGTTCTTCATTCTTTTTGATCTTCACCACTAAGTCATCAACGTAGACCTCAAGATTGCGCCCTATCTGAGGGCGGAAAGTAATATGCATGGCACGCTGGTAAGTAGAACCCGCATTCTTTAAACCAAAAGCCATCCTTACATAACAATATACACCTGCTAGTTACAAAAGCGCTTTTTCTTCATCTTCGAGCACCATGCTAACTGTGGTACAAGGAGTACGATCCAAAAGCACAAGAAGCACACCCTACCGTGGAGTCCACAATGAGGTCGACCGCCATAGGATAAGGGTCTCGGCAGCCTTTGTTGAGGTCGGTGAAATCGACACACATGCGCCACTTCGTTGATTTCTTGACGAGCACGGGTTGGCAAGCCACTCGATGAGAGACTTCGACTATCCTCAAGGCCAGAGCTTTACCTCTCGAATGGCGTCTTGCCGCTCGGGCGCCGCCTCCGGACCTTCTTGCGGGATCGGGCTGGGCGGGAGCGTTGCCACTTCGGTGCTCGATCACCTCGGGACCCCACCATGTTCGGACGGTTGCCAGCTAACACGCTCAAGGCTTGATCGAGGAAGGTGACGAGCGTTTTCCTATTTGGCGCCGAGGTTGGCGCCAATGTTGACGGTTTTGGGGTTCGCTTCACTCGTGGCGACCACCTTAACCTCACCGTGGGAGCCGGGCGAGGCACGGGTCCGGCCCGAGGGCTCCGAGAAGTGAGCTGCCGCCAACGCAAGTGGCACCGCCAGATCCCAAGCTCGCCTGCGGGCAAACAGCAGGCCTCCGACCTATCCACGGTGATGACAATGGGGCCTGGCCCGAGATCTTCACCACCATGTAAGATAGTGGGTAATCGCCATGAACTTGACCAACGCCACGGCCAAGTAAGGCGTTATATGGGAGGTCAAATCGGCGACTCAAGTCCACCATCTCGGCGGGCATTGTCCTCTCCCGAAAGTGACGGGAGGCAAACTTGACCTAAGGGGAACAAGCCAAGATCCGGCTACCCAAGAACGCAGGTTCGGGCGCAGATCTCCGCCAAGGATCTCAGAGCGCCATGAATACCGACGCGACAGAGGTTAATAGAGCTGCCTCGTCCATCAAGACTCCGCCCTACCAGACATTCCGGATCGTGGGTGCTACCACACCGGAGATGCCCTAGGCCGGGTGCTTCGGGTGGTCACCTAACCAAGGTGATCGCTTGTTCGACCACTTCACGTCCGACCCGCCCCTCGAAGCTCGACGCCGCGGCACACACCTCCTTTTCACCGCTTATAAGCGGCGTTGAGGGAATGGTGGATGAACCACCTTGATGTATGCCATAGTGATCCGCTCACCGGAAGGCTACCGGGCGGATCTCCATCTTGATCATCATCGGCGGCGCCTTGAGCCGCCGCTTCCACCATCCTATTTACGCACCGGCTGTACCGCCCGTGTCGTGGCGTGTTAGTCCTGTGGATGGGGCAGAGAGTTCGCCTCATTCGCCATGCATGGTCGTTTCCATGACATGACGGTCATCAGCACGGCCACGGCGTCCTCACGCCGATCACGGCGATCGCCACGCCGATCCCGGCGGCGGCGCTTCCGTGGCGCGGTTCATCATCGCTCGGCGGACAAGACCGCCTGGTCTTCTGCCTCGGCTTCCGCGCTTTCTTGCATGGCCGAACCCTTCGAGGTCCCGCCTCATCCTGTTTCGCCACCACATGGCCAAAGGCTGCCCCTCGCCTCATGTCTGCGCGACACTTGTGTGCGAGGAGAAAAGCTTGAGGTGGTGCCGATGGTACGGTGGCCATCTTTTCTTTCATCTTATGCGGTCACAAGACGCCTCCCGGAAGGCGATAACGACCGATCGCTTCAAATATGGGGATCGTGGTTAGCAAAGGATGTAATCACGGATGAAGTCGCGAACGACTCCCCTTCTCTCGCTCCAGGCGTGGAGGTCGCCCTCACTGGTTGTGCAAAGGAACCTCGAAGTTGGCGATAAAGAGGTCGCGATAACTCCCCCACGAGTGCACAGACTCGAGGAGGTTCAATACCAAGAATGGGCAGAGCCCGTCAAGACCGTTGGAAGATAATTGGCCATGACCTTTTCAGATCCACCGCCGCTTTCGCTTCTGGTCGTGTATATTTGTAAGAACTCCTCCTGTTGGTGGTGCCATCATACTTTTCCACGGATGTCGGGCGAATCTGCTTGGCCACACCACGCGGCGCAATTGCCGAGAGAAGGCTCGCACCTAACGCCATAGAGGGAACCCACCACACCGGAGCCCGTCCGAGACCGCACCCGGAGCGCTGGCCTATCTCTCATCAATCGGAGGAGTGAACCTCCTCCTTGTCCGGAGTGAGAGCCTTGGGAGAGACTTCACCGTCGGAGACTATCTGCTTCCAATGGGCGCCTCTGGTCGGGCGGCGCGGCAAAGCATCATGAAGGTCATCGCCCTACGCCGACGGCTTGGCCCAGGCGCCGGAGGTCCCCACGGTCCCCTCGCGGAATCGGGACCGGCGCGCACCTTCTCCTTCGCCCCGCCCACCTAGCCGAGCCGCCTTCATTGGCGGTTAGACGCTGGGTGCGCCAACATGCGCCCGTGCAATGGTGCACCAGCGGTGCCCGCCCGTCAGGAGCCCTACTGCCGGGCCGCATCCACGAGATCCGCGATGTTCGAGCCACTGGTGGCGGAGAGTTCTCGCAAGTTCCACCGAGGGTGGTCCAAGAGGAGACGGACAAGGTAAATTCTGAAGGGGTGGCTGCCTCAGACGGGTGTTCCCGCCGCCCAAAGGAGCAGGCCACTGCCTGGGGCGGATCAAGAGGGTCCTCCGACCGGCGAGACTGCCGGGAGGCGCCCTGGGCGCCACTCACCCCCGCTTGATCTTGGTGATGAGAACCCGCCATCTCCGGATGCGCGGGCTTGCTTCCGAGCAAAAGAACGCCGAAACTTCACCGGGGAGTTGGCCGGAGAAGCCAACCACTAGCCCCCTACCTGGCGCGCCTGTCGGCGTATTCCACCTGACAGGCCCGAAATCTACAGACCGGGTTTTGTTCGGTAGGAGGGCGTCTTCGCGGCTGGCTAATCTAGAGGGTGAAAACCCTAGAAAACTCCCGCACAGAGGGTTCCGGCGCCTATGAACTAGGAAGAACAAGAGAGTTTTTACCCAGGTTCAGGCCCCCTTGTGAGAAGGGTAATAGCCTTACGTCCTGCTAAATTTCTTATGAGGTGCCTTGAAGCTAGTACAGGGTTCTTGGGTTACAAGTTCTTTTGCTAGCTCTATGGTCTTGCTTGTCTGATTGATCGACCGATCCCCCTTCCCCATGCACCCGAGTGCCCTTATATAGGCCGGGCTAACGGGGTAGGTAAAAGGAGGGTCATCATGCTGATCTACATACATTTAATGCTCCTTCCTGTGTTGTCCCGTTCCTCCAAATTTCATTTAATGTCCACGCTGCCTTTTCGCCTCGTTCACGGATGGGACCCCTTCGTGATGTAGGTGAGAGCGCCGAGAAATGGGCTTGTTGCGTAAACCCTTGCAGCTGATAAGCCCGTCGCAGCGCTCGCTGCTCGACACGCACGGCGGCGGAAGGAGCCTTCGAGGTGAAGCCACCACGCCCCACCTTTTGGCCTTGCGGCGGGCGTAGCAGACGTACTTCGCCACTGCCGCCGATCGCCACGCGACGAGGCGCCGGGCGAAGTGGCGTGCTTCGCCCACCGCCGCCGGGCGCCATAGGACCGACGCCGCCGGCGTGGCCGTGATCGCCGCGCCCGTCGCTAAAGCCGCCACGCGACGGGCGCCGGGCGAGCCCACTCGCCGCCGCGCTTACGTGGACCGACGCTTTGGCGGGCCGTGATCGCCGCCCGATCGCTAAAGCCGCCACGCGACGGGCGCCAGCGGCGGCGTGTTCGCCACTCGCCGGGCGCCACGGGACCGACGCTGGCCGGCGGGCGCGTGATCGCCGCTTCGACGCCAAAGCCGCCACGTGATCGGCGCCGCGAAAGCAGGCGTAAGCCGCCACCGCTTGCCGCGGCGCCACGGGACCGACGCCGCCGGGCGGGCCGTGATCGCCGCCGACGCCAAAGCCGCCACGTGGATCGGGCGCCGGCGAGCAGGCGTGTTTCGCCAACACTGCCGCAGGCGCCGCGTGGACCGCCCTTATGCGACGGAGAGGGTACCCTAACGTAGAGTACGCTGACAACCGCTCCTAAGGATAGTAGCTCAACTGGGTCGGCACTATCGCCAACATCGCTTCTACATGGTCGATAGTGTCGTCCTTGACCTGACAGCTATTCAAATTGTTTCAAATTCAATATAAAATTCAAAACGAACTCAAACTTAAACACTATATGTTCAAATACTATCAATAACTCATCATAAATCTAGATAGACCCGCATATGGTCTTTCATATTGTAAACAAACAACCAAACGGAACGTGGGGAAGTCGAACAACCTTCCCGGCGTGGCAGTTGACTTTGCAACTCGATCCCCTGGGTACGAATACAACTCCCTTCTCAGTATCTCCAAGTAACGTCCGCAAGCACTCTTAACGACACTCTTCTCCTACTCCGACTTGTTGCAGCGATGCCATCAATGACTCGTAGCGATGCCATCTTTGAGCGCAGCGTGTCAGCATGGAGGATCTTCACCTCTTCGGTACCTCCTTCCTCAGGCTAGTTCTCTGCTTCTTGACGCAACCGATCTTGGTCCCGTGTGTGGGCGGAAGCGTCCTCGACCATCGGCGAGTGCACTTCCCTGCTGGAGCTGGCAGTTCAACGGTGCAGGTTCGTGCATCTCCTGGCAGCGCCCCTTAGCAGCTCTGCTCCTTCGTGGCTTCCCGGCGATCGATGAGGCCACTCGGACGCGCGACTGACGCAGCGCAGCTAGGCTACAACGATGCTTGACCTACTCGTGCGTTGGATGGTACAAATATTTTAACTATAGATATCACGTTGTTACCCTAAAAACTTCACCGATAAATGATTCATGGTTATAATTGGGGATCTGAACAATTTTTTCAGGTTATGTAGATAACAATTTCCTGGTACAGAGGTTCATGGCTGGAGACAATGACCTATACGAGGACTCTTGGAGGACATGTTTTATAGAATGATATTTTTGTACATTGTTTTTTGCCGATTTTTTTTTTCAGGTTTAACCTAGTTGTAATTTGTAATGAGAATTTTATGTACAATGTACAGTATCGTCTTTAATTAATATGAAATTATTAAGTGCAAGCTATTCCATCGTTTTTGATTGCTTACTATGTCAAATGTACTTTTTTTTATCGACAATCTATATCATATACTGATAAAGAAGGAAACTGTTCCAAAAATAAGAAATTTGTGTACAAATTAGGCATTGTGTAGCCATAAGCAGATGCCAGTTATGATGAAGACGTTATCACAAATAAATTTCCACCTGTGAGGGTAAAGTTTTCACTTTTCCAAAAAATGTACTGTGATGATTTGGTTGTCACCAATATTTATGTTCTAGTGGGAAATAACTTTGTGATAGCTAGAACCATCATTACGGATGAAAATATCATCACTAACTCAAACAAATTTGTGACCATACAATTCGTGTCAAATGTACTAATCAATAGTGATAGTTTCTTTTGTCACAAATGAATATGTGTATTTGTGGAGAACAAAAATTCATCACCATATGTATTAGTGACGACTGAGAATTTCATCACATAGTGGTAGTTGTGATGAAAAACTGACTTGTAGTGAGGGGACAGAGGCTAATCCCTCGTAGCGAGGGGACAGGGGCTGGCCATTGCCCATTGGTACTGATACACTGTACACACTGCTGCACCTACAGTTCACCTATCCGTAATATGTACCCTAAAAATCAGTGTGAGGTTCAAAAAATGGCAGGTTGGCGGTAGTTGGTATAGCTAGCTAGTAAGCATTACCAATTTTCTGAATCAAATATATGTCAAAAAATAGTATTGCTACAGTGAAGTCTTGTTCGATAATCGCATCAAGCATCCTTGCAATCCTTGAGCAAAGTGAGCTTTTATGGTACAACTGATTATATTATGCCGAAGAAAGAACTGACTTGTCCAAGGACTACCTTATCAAAACGGCCCAAACTCTCTCTTGGGTGTGTGTATAACAACATACTGTATAATACATACAGCTTCAATACAAATGTATTATATATTATCCAGCACAAATTTCAACTCACCGTTAACTATTAATTATGTGTGTGTCTTAACTATACCGATCGAACAATATAAAACTACGCACCTAATCTACTCTCTAATCAATCTGTACGACGCTTCCAAGCAGCAACAAGCACTATCTTAGCAAGCTCGAGCTAGCTATATATATGTAAAGAGATAAACAAATCACTGAGCATAATTGAATTAAGGCCTTGTTTGTTTAGGTTTTAGAATTTTTAGCTTATAGCTTAAAGTTAGTTTTTTAGCTTAAACAGTTTAAAAACTAATTACTTTTGTACATGATAGAGGTGGATACTTTTATCTAACTTTAGTGTTATTAGTCTAAAGCCAACCATCAATAAGCTAAAAAAAGTCTCTCTCCAATGGCTTTTAACTTTTAGTTATATAGAAACTTATGGCTTTTGAAAAGTCCAGATAAAAAACTACTTATTTGTTTAGGTTTTAGCTTTTAAGCTGATGAAAAAGTCCAAATAAACAGAGCATAAGACCCCATACGTGGATTATGTTCATAATCAACTGACGCATCGATTAGGTCCTTGACATGCATATCACATATTACATATATACTATGTGTTTGTGTAATTATTATATGCATGATATGCAATCGATGATGGAGCCACCAGCCGTGGCCACATAATTGGGATGGATCAAGTAAGTTGTGACACGACCGGCCCCTTTCTGGCAAACTGGGACACAACTCTCATTTGACAACGGAAAGGAAACTCTTACTGGTATAAATCTTGGGGCTGGATCGCTTGATATATCCTTACAGGAGGAAGCGTATACATGGAGTAGTGACCATGCATGGGTGGAGCTTGTACTGCTTGTTTTTTCCCCTCTTGGCATGACATATGATTTGGGCCTACGACGACTCTTGCGTACTTGACCTCATTTTAAAACAAACACCATATATACGATAATCAAGTTTACTTAAACCTACCCCCTGAAAAGCTTCAACTTGCTCCAACAGTGTCCAACTGCAGCTAGTAAAAAACAGAATCCACAGGGCTGGAGGTGGTGGCTAGTAATATATATTTGTATACCAATCCCTGACTCTTCATCTGGCTGGTTGATTGGTTGAGGCAGCAACTCATCCTCCACCCCCGTACTTAGCCCTGCAAGCAAACAACAGAACACATCAAAGTGACCTCAACCCCTACACACACATGTACACCCCACCCACCAAAACCCCCCCAAGCGAGCTAGGTTAACTAAAAGAAAGAAAGAACCGGAGTTGGAATGGTTCACCGCCTTTGGGAGCTCCTGTTCCAATCCATGACATCAAACAAGGCAGGGATAAACATTGAGGAGCAAGGAGAACAGGGACAGGCCGGAGAGGCAGCAACCTTTGAAAAAGAAAAGGGCCTCCGGCTCAAGGCCCCCACTCCCTTCCAGGGCAAGGGTTACAGGACAAAGACCATCACAAAACCCTATATGACCATATTCCCCTCCACAATCTCATGCCAAGCGCTAGCCTCCACGCTGATTTGTACTACCTCTCCACCCTTACTCCCCAACTTTAAAAAGTGGCACCTCAGAGCCTCACATCCAATCACCAAACCCCTCGCACTACACCACTCCCCCACCCTACCCCCCAAGGCCCTTTCTCCCTTGGACTTTCCATCCCTGACCCTGATTCCCTTTCCTCTCCTCTTCTCCACTGCAAATTGCCATGCCAGCAAATTAAGTGCATTGGATTGGAGACTGGAGTTGAGTTGGCACAGAAACGCAAGCAATGAGTGTCGAGAGTGAGCAGTACTGCAAGAGGACAACACCCCCTCCCCCTCATATATATATATATACCCCATCTAGCTCCCTCCAAGCCCTCCTCCATTAGTGATCAGTGCATTGAAGCTAGCTTGATATACAGCTCCAACCGAACACGGCAACACACCACACCATCATACATCGATCATACTCTACATGCATGCAAACCCCTCACATCAAAAACTGACCTACCTAGCTGCAAGCAAGTTAAGCTAGGCTTTTGCAGAAAGCTAGCTAGCGCTTGCTAATTGTCGATCTCTCTCCTGATGAGAAGGCAAGGCAATGAGGCCTCCCCTTCTGTCATCAACACATCTTCCATAGCTCTCCTCCAGGAGAGGTTCAGAAACCTGCAGAGGGTGAAGGAGATGAGGGAGGGCAGAGAGCTGCAGAGGGTGCAACCCACTGATCATGTTGACCGTGCCGGGTCCGTGTCGGCCCTGAACCTTGGCCTACAGGCGGCGAACAGCAGCGAACAGCCGAGGTGGTTCTCGCACCCGGACTTGGTCCGGCCGTCGAGGCCTTTGCACGGCCCGCAGTACCACGGGCTCGGCGCCAACGCAGCCCAGGCCGCGCCGCCGAGCTCGTGGGGGGACGCGCCGAGGATGCAGAATTCAGGTTATAGGAGTGATGTAGACGTCGATACCTCGCTTCATCTGTAATCTACATGATCCGCGTATGGCCCTGCCGTTCTTTCGTTGTTTTTGTACGGCCTATGACTTGTGAGTTCCCGACTTATTTGCAGTACTTCTGTACCATTTTGCCTTGTAACTTCTTGGGTATTTTACTTTGAGGTTTCCAAGATGAGGAATATATATATCTGCATCTGCAAGGTGTTTAGTACGCTCATTAGACAGTACATATTTGGATTAAAATGGTACCGTTTGAAAAAAGTACTGCATGTTTTTAGAAGTGGGGGATGATACTTCTAGTTCTATAGTAAAGAAAAAAATTATAACATCTGCATATTATTTTTGCTTAACGTGCGGTTCTTATGCACATTCATAAATCATAACCGGCTACATGGGAAGGACAAGCATCACATGCATGGCCTACTAGAACTGACATGTCACTTTAAGAATGTACTGTATCTTCGTCAGAAACTGAAGTCGATCACGGATAGTACGTGAGTCGCCAGTTCAACTGGCCACGGTATTTAATATAGTGCACCCAAACAATGCATGATTTCATCATTTTACCGCATTCAATATATATATATAGCAGTTTGAATATGGGAGAAATACCGATCGAGTTAACAGAGGACCAAAAGTTTAAATGGAAGATGCCTAATATATACTCCATTAGGTCCCAAGTAGTTGTCATTTTGAATATCGACACGTTTAAAAAATACAGCTTTGACTACTAATTTTTATTATAATATATTTATAAAACCTAATAAAATTATAATACTATAAAAGTATTTTTCGAGATAAATCTACACATATGATTTTCATATTTTTAATTTAAATATTTAGAAAAGATATTGGCAATCAAAATTTTAAAAGTTTAATTGCATTTATATCCAAACGACAACCATTTATGACCGGAGAGAGCATGCAGTACTGATAAAAGTACGAACAACTGATTTGACCATAGAATTTTTTTTTACTAACATGAAATTATTTTTTAGAGCCTATAGAATCCTGAAAACCAGTTGCCTAGCTAGCTCTGAGCTCTCTTCGTCGTTTTCGTGTCTTTTGCACTTGATTGACCGGTGTCGAAACAAAGCTTCTGTCAAAGTATGTGCTAGGTTCCAAAACAGCGCCATGTGACGCCTGCCAACGCGGCCAATAGCCGCGCGCTAGTACATGTATCCCATAGAATGTCAGCGATAGCATATCGGCAGCAGCTGTAGCTTAGCTTAACGGCCTTTTCCTCCTTAATTCTTCGGGTTTTCCTGGCTCATCGTACGCGTAATATTTGAGAACTAACCAAAGTGCATTGGAAGTTACATCGTACAAGTTCAGATATTTCAAACTTTTCTCCTCTTTCAATGCAGATCACAAGGACGGAGTCATCGACTCGGAATTGTGTGTGTATGTTTTTTGAGCAGTAGTGTAACGGTGTGAGGTTAGATAAAAAAAGCCAGTGTAATACAACACGCAAAACATGTTAAAGCTAAACCGAAACATAATGCTGCCAACCGGTAGCTTGGCTAGCTAGTTCAACCGGTAAGACAGTACCAGTGCTGTCTAGCAGGATAACACGTCCTCACAAGCTGCACTACTGCTTGGAAAACCTTTTATTGTGAAAAATTTTACAGTGCATTATTCTAATAGTACATGATGGATAATAGAAATTAGAACTAGTCATTGCTTTGTTGAGGTTATTCCTACTTTGTTGTATGTTGAGAAGCAGGACACGTCAGTGAGGGTGGACGCCGCACGTTTCACAGGCACCGTCTGAGAGAGAGAGAGTTGATACGAGGATTTATACAAGTTCGGGTGCTAATTAAGGTAAACTCCCTACTCCTATCGATGTGCTCCCGGGTGAGAAGTAGAGGAGGTATCTCTTTGTCTGGGATCCCTAAGGCTATTCACAGTGCATTGTATCTTGTCACAATATCCAAAGCTGTCATGTCATATAATATTATAGAAGATACAACTATCCCAATGCATGGTATCATGGATTGTTTCTTAGTCTCCACAAGATAATTAAATGCTAGATATGTATGAGAGTATGAATTGTGGGGCACTTAGATGATTCAAGTTTCAATGTCTATGATTTCGTGCCCAAATGGTATCTTCCTCAAGATACAGCTTTCTTCTCTCCCCTCTTAACTCTCTTGCCACATCATCAAAAATGCTTATGTGGCATGCATTAAATGGGTATGTTATCATGCACTGGGAATAGCCTAAGGGCACACCATTTGGTATGTCTTTTGTATCAATGAGAGTCCCCCTTTATAAGTGAGAGCTACAATGAGTTTTTATTGTTAGAGATAAACTCGGATTCTTCGAAATCATATCTTCCTAGACTTGACTCCTTTCTAATCTCGAATTCATAACCGGTTATATAATGCCACCTCATGTACTTGTAATCCTGGAACCAATTAGTGCATTGTATCTCCCATGGTTTTTTCCCAAGGTTTTCTACGTAAAATATTGTCTCCCTTTTGTGCGTGTGTGTTTGATCTACAAACCCTAACAAGTGGTATCAGAGCACCATCTACGCACCTGGGTCCGGATCTTCGTCGCCGCCGCCGATCTTCGTCGCGCCTTCGGTTCCGGCGCTTCCGCGCGCAGTTCTTCGGCTTCCGCGCCGCAGCGTCGGCCTCGCCGTTCCGCCGCCGGCTTCCGCGTCCGCGCCGGCCTCCGCGTGCCCGATCTCCTCGGCTTCCGCACGCCGAAGTGCCACGCGCCTGCACCCCGGCGCTTCTCGGCGCCTCTCGGTCTTCCGCTCCGCCGGCTCTCCGACTCGCGCCGGCCTCGCCCGAGAGCTCCGATTATTTTCTCGTGAAGATCGCTCGTGAGGAGACAGAGGCATTGATTTTGGACGAAGATCAGTGAGGAAGACTAAAAGATTTCTTGCCGACACTTTCTTGCAAGCGACTAGAAAGTTCACGTAAAGAAGCCAGTGCATCGTTTTTTTGCTTCATCCGGAACCGAATCAGAGCTTGAAGTTTTGTTTATTCCCGAGTTTCAAGTCCGGCTCCACAGACACCAGCAGAAGCAGCTCCGGTTTTTTCCTTTCTTCCTTCGGCTCCAGGCTTCAGCTTCAATCAGTGGTTCCAGCTCCTGTCTTTCAGCAGATTTTGCTAATCTACCATTTTTTTTGACCTGCAATTTTATTCTCCATCATGTCATCCACTAAATTTGACATTGAGAAATTCGATGGCAAGATCGGTTTTTCGATATGGCAGGTTCAAATGAAAGCCGTTCTCATACAGGTGGGCGTCAGAAAGGCACTGTCAGCTAAATCGGCAACAATGACAGATGAACAATGGGAAGAACTTGACCAGAAAGCCCTCTCCACCATACAGCTCAGTTTGTCTACAGATATTCTGCGTGAAGTTATCCATGAGACTACCGCCGCAAAGCTGTGGCAGAAATTGGAGGACTTATACATGAAGAAAAGTCTCGCCAACAAGTTGCGCCTTAAAGAATGTCTGTACACAATTCGCATGGCGGAAGGTACCTCTATTCAGTCTCATCTCAATGAGTTTAATTCACTTATAATTGATCTTGAGAAATTAGAGGTGAAAATTGATGATGAAGATAAGGCTATTCTGTTGGTCGTCTCTTTGCCTGCTACCTTTAAGCATTTCAAGGAAATTATGCTTTATGGCAATCATGATACTCTTAGTTTTGAGAATGTTAAATCAAATTTGTTGTCTAAGGAGAAATTTGATATTGATTCTCGTTCAGAAATTAAGGCTGAGGGGTTAATTGTTAGAGGTAGATCTCCACATAAAGGCAATTCTCATATATCACAGTCTAGATCTAAGTCAAGAGGACGTAAACCCAACAATTTTTGCCGTTATTGCAAGACACTTGGTCATGTTATTGCTCAGTGTTATAAGTTAAAAAATAAGGCTGATAAAGATAAAAAGACACATTCTGATAAACCTGCTGAGGCTAGTCTTGTTCAAAATGAATATGATGAAGAGGATCTAATTATCACTTCCAACCTGAAGAATCAAACTGCATGGATTATTGATTCAGTTTGCACTTTTCATATTTGTCCATATAAAGAGTGGTTTTCAACATATGATTCTGTTGGTAGTGGTGAAGTTTTGATTGCTGATGAGTCTCCACTTGAAATTGTTGGCATTGGTTCTATACAAATCAAAACTCATGATGGTACTGTTAGGACTCTTTCAAATGTTCGACATGTTCCCAGAATGAAAAGAAATCTTATTTCTTTGGGCACCATATAATCTTTGGGTTATAAATATACTGGTGAAAATGGTGTTCTTAAGATTTCTAAAGGCAACCTTGTTGTTATGAAAACCAATAGAATCAACAGTCTTTATTACTTGCAAGGTTCTACAGTTACAGGTTCTGCAGCTGTTTCTACAATTGCATCAAATCCTCACATTACCAAGCTTTGGCATATGCGCTTGGGTCATATGAGTGAGAAAGGTATGCACCTTTTATGCAAGAAAGGACTTTTACATGACATTGGCAAACTTGATTTCTGTGAACATTGTGTTTTTGGCAAACAAAAGAGAGTCAGTTTTTCTATTTCAACTCATCAGACTAAAGGAATTCTTGATTATGTTCATTCTGATATTTGGGGTCGTTCTAGATTTCCTTCTATTGGAGGTTGTGAATACATGATTACCTTCATGGATGATTTTTCTCGCAAAGTTTGGGTTTATTTTCTGAAACATAAGCATGAAGCTTTTTCAGTTTTCAAGAAGTGGAAAGTCTTGGTTGAAAATCAAACTGGCAGAAAAATCAAGAAACTTAGAACTGACAATGGATTGGAATTTTGCAGTGGTGAGTTTGATAATTTTTGTGCTAATCATGGTATTGCAAGACATTTGACTGTTCTAGGTAAACCTCAGCAGAATGGTGTGGCAGAGCGTATGAATCGCACTCTTCTGGAAAGAGCCCGTTGCATGCTTTCAAATGCAGGTCTATGGAATAAGCGTGCTTTGTGGGCTGAGACTATTTCTACAGCATCTTATTTGATTAATCGCTCTCCAAATTCAGTCATTGACTTTAAAATTCCAGAAGAGGTTTGGTCAGGTAAACCAGTTGATTACTCTAATTTGAGAATTTTTGGTTGTCCTGCTTATGCTCATGTCAATGATGGAAAATTAGAGCCTAGAGCAAGAAAATGCATATTTATTGGATATGGGTCTGGTGTCAAAGGATATCGTTTATGGTGTTCTGATTCTCACAAATTAATCATTAGTCGTGATGTTACTTTTCATGAAGATGCTTTACTTTCACCTGGTAGTGACAGTGATGGTTGTTCATCCACAAATGAATCTGAAACTTCTTAAGCTGCAGAAAGAAATGCAGAATTTGAGGTAGTTTTACCCACCGTTGATAATGATTCTTCTAGTGGTTCTTCTTCACAACCAATTTCAGCACCTAGTGGTTCTTCGTCACAACCAGTTTTTGCATCTCCTAGTACTAATGATCATTGTATTGCTCGAGATAGACCAAGAAGAAATATTCAATTACCTGCTAGATATCGTGACACTGATGATATGGCCTGTTATGCTCTTCTTACTGCACAAGACATTTGTGATACTTTTGAACCTTCTTCTTATTCTGAAACTATCTCATGTGAAAATTCTTCTAAGTGGTTGACAGCTATGAATGAAGAAATTTTGAGCCTTCATAAAAACAATACATGGGATTTGGTTAAGCTTCCAAAGGGTAAGAAACCTTTAAAGTGCAAATGGATTTATAAGAAGAAGGATGGTATTTCTGGAGTTGAACCTGCAAGATGGAAAGCCCGTTTAGTGGTAAAAGGTTTTGAACAAAGAGAAGGTATTGACTTCAATGAAGTTTTTTCTCCTGTTGTGCGCCACTCTTCCATTCGGGTTATGTTGCTTTATTTGACTTAGAATTAGAGCAACTTGATGTTAAAACTGCCTTCTTACATGGGGATTTAGAAGAAGAGATTTATATGACACAACCTGAGGGTTTCGCTACTCCTGGAAAAGAGGATTTAGTTTGTCATTTGAAAAAGTCTCTCTATGGCCTTAAACAAGCTCCTAGGCAGTGGTACAAAAGGTTTGATTCCTTTATGATTGCACAACAGTATTCTCGCAGCAATTATGATAACTGTGTTTACTTCAAACAGTTTCCAAATGGCTCATTTGTTTATTTGCTGCTCTATGTTGATGATATGCTCATTGTTTCTCATGACAAGTCACTGATTAAACAGTTGAAGGCTCAACTTAGTCATGAGTTTGAAATGAAAGATTTTGGTCCAGCTAAGAAAATTCTTGGGATGGAAATTCAACGTGATCGCAAAGCTGGTACTTTATTTCTATCTCAGAAAAATTACATTGAGAAGGTACTTGACATATTTAATCTCAGTAATTGCAAACCTGTTTCTACACCTTTTGCCTCACACTTCAAGTTATCTTCAAGTCAGTGTTCTATTAATGAAGAAGACAAAGACTATATGTCTCGTATTCCTTACTCTAGTGCAGTTGGTAATCTCATGTGTGCTATGATTTGCACCAGACTAGACTTAGCTCATTCTATTAGTGTTGTTAGTAGATTTATGCACAATCCTGGCAAAGAGCATTGGAATGCAGTTAAGTGGATTCTTCATTATTTGAAAGGCACTTCTAATTTTGGCTTGATGTTTGATAAGAATAAAGTGAAGACAAATGATGTTCTTGGGTTTGTCGATTCTGATTTTGCTGGTAATCTTGATAAAAGAAGGTCAATTTCTGGATATATCTTCTCGTTATGTGGTTCTGCAGTCAGTTGGAAAGCATCCTTACAGCCTATTGCCGCTCTTTCTACTACTGAAGCGGAATATGTTTCACCATCAAGGTGTTAAGGAAGCTATTTGGTTGCGAGGTCTGGTTTCTGAACTTGGCATTAAACAAAATACTCTTACTGTTTATTGTGATAGCCAGAGTGCTATTTGTTTGACCAAGAATGATATGTATCATGCCAAGACTAAGCATATTGATATCAAGTACCACTTTATTCGGGATGTTGTCGCTGAAGGACAAATTGTTGTAGGAAAGGTACATACAGATGATAATCCTGCAGACATGCTGACCAAGACACTTTCAAATACCAAGTTCAAGCATTGCCTTGACTTGGTTGGCATTCGAGGTGCTTAATTGCCCTTCGGGGTTTTATGGAGACACTTCATTATGGATTTTGAGTCAAGGGGAGGTTTGTTAGAGATAAACTCGGATTCCTCAAAATCATATCTTCCTAGACTTGGACTCCTTCCTAATCTCGGATTCATAACTGGTTATATAATGCCACCCTATGTACTTGTAATCCTGGAACCAATTAGTTAGTGCATTGTGTCTCCCGTGGTTTTTTCCCGCAAGGGTTTTCCATGTAAAATATTGTCTCCCTTTTGTGCGTGTGTGTTTGATCTACAAACTCTAACATTTATAGGTACTGCCTAGTATAAATAGACTATCCCACCCTAGTAAAACGGCTTAAGTATGGGTATCTTCGGCATTCCTAAAAAGGTGTAGCGGATCCTACGTCATTGTTCCCTAGGAACAAGTCCTTGGCTTCGAGGTCCCACCGAGGGCTTCGAGGCTTAGACCCTCATTCGGGGTCACCCTTGCTGGGGCCATGGGACTTAGTGACCGTACTCATCAGTTGATGCCGAGTGAGATGAGGGTACCTCTTTATCTCAAAGTGTGCTTATCAGGGGTGTCCTCACGGACCAAGATTTGAGTCTCATGCCCCATGCCCCATGCCCCATGGACGGGAACGAGATGGAGTACCGGGAGGGTTGGGCATTGCACCATGTACCCTCTCTGGATGGAAGGCGAAGTACGAGACCTCACATCCAGGGGTGATGGGATCTCCCCCGGCACCTTGCGTCACGCACACTCCTTCAAGGACTGGTGGGGTACAATGGGATCTCCCCCAAGATAATATATGTCCGTTGAGACATGGCACCTAGCCATGGTTCCTACCCACAAGCTAGGTGAAACTCTTGGGACACAGAGCATGAGGCCTCCCCTCTGGGAGGTTTGAGATTTCCTTGTTAGGACCTAAGGTCCGTCGCTGTGGTGGAAGGGGAAACACTGGAGGAGCTGGCCCTCGGCTCCTCAGGAAGTAATGATCGTCGGCTGGGCGCCTCCGATCAATGGCGACAGCAGGAGGGAGACTAGACAGAGGAGGAGGAAGGAATAGATTAATTCTTGCTTGCTTTTTATTCATGCCCTGCGGCATTCTTATATAGGCCACAGCCCTAGTTTCTTTCCTAACAAACTCTTCTAAAAAAGGAAACCTGATGCCATGCGGCTTACAAAAATAGGCTATTGCCTTACTCAACTTTCCTAATTAACTTCTTCAAGAAAAGGAAACCCAAAATACCAATCCAAGCAAATCTCCTAATCAGACCCCAAATTGCTAGCCTTCCTAACTCCGCTTTGTGCCGGGCGAGATGCGCCCCACATAACATCTCTCCCCCCCTCGACAAGCAGCTTGTCCTCAAGCTGCCAAGTAGGGTAGCGGCGACGAAAATCGTCTACATCTTCCCAAGTCGCTGCCGAAGCTGGTTGATCTTCCCATTGAATGAGGACTTGGCGAACTCCACGCGCAAGGCGCATCTTGACCGCACGGGCAGGCGTGGCTTGGGCAGCCCCAAAATGCATTGGTGGCAGGGCGGGGGGGCTCTCGGAGGAGTACCCATGAACTTCTTTAGAAGACCCACATGGAACACATCATGCAGACGCGCTTGCGGCGGCAAGGCCAGCTTGTAAGCCACCTCATTGATCACGGCCACAACCTTGTAAGGCCCATAGTATCGTGGGCGCAGCTTGCCTTTGGGCGAGCGGCAATGATGTCGGAGTCCGATGGCGACGCTAGCCAGCACTCCAGCCCCCACGGCAAGGGCGATGGCGATGCATGATCGTCAGAAACTTCTTAGCCACACTTTGGGCTTGCAATAAGCGAGCGCGGACGTTAGCTAAAAACAAATCTCTGTCTTCCATGGCAGCGACCACTGCGGGCACCCGACAATCCCCGGCTTCGTATGACCGAATGGCAGGAGGTTCCCGGCCATAGACCACTTTGAATGGCGTATCCTTTAGGGCCGAATGGAAGGAAGTGTTGTAGATGTATTCCGCCCAAGGAAGCCATTTAAGCCACTGCCGTGGCCGATCACCCGTCATACACCGCAGATACATCGCTATTGCTTTGTTGACCGCCTCCGTCTGGCCATCTGATTGCGGGTGAAAGGCAGAACTCATGTGCAGCTTGGTGCCCATCAGTGCGAATAGGGCCTGCCAAAAGGTGGAGGTGAACACCGAGTCGCGGTCGGAGACGATGGAGGTGGGAACGCCATGAAGGCGGACCACGTCCGCAAAGAATGCGGTAGCCACGGACTCGGCGGAGTAAGGATGCGCTAATGCAATGAAGTGCGCATACTTGGAGAAGCGGTCCACCACTGTGAGTATCACTGACTTGCCCCCCACCTTAGGAAGGTGCTCGACAAAGTCCATGGAGATGTCGGACCATACAGAAGATGGCACCGGAAGGGGTAGGAGCAAACCAGCCGAGTGGAGGTGCTCCGTCTTGTTGCGCTGGCAGATCAAGCAATGGCGGACGTAGGTCTGGATGGCCGCCCGATCGCCTGGCGTGTGGAAGTCCCGGCGAAACCGCCTCAAAGTCTTCGACGCCCTCGCGCCGTGTCGTGGGCACGCCTGGAGCACCTTTTGGAGGAGCGTGGAGCCTGGCGGAAGGTAGAATTTGCCGCCATGCAAGAGGATGCCATCCACGACGGACCAGGGGGGACCGAGCGTTCCGTCGGCCACCTGCGCGGACAGCGTGATGATGGCTGGGTCGAGGTCGGCCTCCTGCCGAAGGTCGCGGACGATGTCGAAGCTAGGCCCGGAAATGCCCAAGAGAGTGCCCTCATCCATGTCGCGACGGGAGAGAGCGTCGGCGACGATGTTGGCGCGGCCCGGCTTGTACTCGACGGTGAAGTCGAACCCCAACAATTTGCTGACCCATTGATGTTGAGGAATTGTGGCGAGACGTTGATCCAGCAAAAACTTAAGGCTGTAGTGGTCCGTCTTGACGACGAACGGGCGCCCCCAGAGGTAAGGCCGCCAATGGCGGACGGCCTGGACGAGACCGATCAGCTCGCGTTCGTAAGCCGCGAGACCCCGGTGACGTGGGGCCATTGGTCGGCTAAAATTACCACGGCCCCGCCACAGTGAAGAACCACACCGCAGCCTGCGCCCGAGGCGTCGCACTCCACCACGAAGGGCAATGTGAAGTCGGGCAGGGAGAGTACGGGCGCCGACGCCGCCCTTTGAGGGATCGGAAGGTCGCGTCGGCACGGCGACCAGGCGAAACCGTCCTTGCGAAGGAGGGCGGTTAGGGGAGCGGCCAGTGCCCCGTAGTCTTTGACGTACTTGCGGTAATACCCCGCCAACCCGAGGAAGCCGTGGAGAGCACGCACCGTGCGCGGCGTCGGCCAGTCGACCACGGCCTGGACCTTGCCTGCATCCATTGCGACGCCATCGCGAGAGATGACGTGGCCCAAATAGGCGACGGAGGACTCACCAAAAAGCACTTAGATTTCTTGAGGACGAGTTCGTTGTCGCGAGCGCGGCGAAGACGGTGCGGACGTCTTTGGAGATGCTCGGACCACGCCTTCTTCAAGATGAGGATGTCGTCGAAGAACACCAAGACGAAACGGCGGAGGAATGGTCGGCACCGTATTCATCAACGCTGGAAGGTGGTTTGGCGCATTGGTCGGGCCGAAGGCATGACCAGAACTCATAGAGGCCGTCGTGGGTCCGAAGGCCGTCTTCTCGATATCGCGGAAACATCCGGACTTGATGATAGCCGGAGCGAAGGTCGAGCTTGGTGAAGAACTGAGCGCCGTGGAGCTCGTCGAGAAGCTCATCCACGACCGGGATTGGAAACGTGTCCCGCACCGTCCTCTCATTGAGTGCCCGGTAGTCGACGCAAAAGCGCCAAGAGTGGTCGGCCTTCTTGACGAGCAGGACGGGTGACGAGAAGGCGGACGTGCTGCGACGGATAACACCGCGGTCGAGCATGTCCTTGCATTGACGCTCGAGCTCGTCCTTGTGCATGGCGGGGTAGCGGTACGGCCGGACGGCGACTGGTGGCGTGCTGGGGAGGAGGTGGATGCGATGGTCGCACGGGCGTGGAGGAGGTAGCCCACGCGGCTCGGTGAAGAGAGCGTTGAACTCCTGGAGTAGGGCGGGCATGAGGTCGGACCCTATTGCCGCCAGTTGGTGGAGGTGTGGAGGGCTGCCCAACCCCCGCCAACGGACCTTGTGGTCGCGGAGCCAAAACTGCATGGTGAGGGTTCCGAAATCCCACAGGATGGGTCCGAGAGTCGCCAACCACCCGGTGCCGAGCACAAGGTCGTAGCCAACCAATGGCAGCACGAAGACCTCCTCGCGGAACTGCTCGCCGTGGATGGGGAAGGTGGCGTCCTCGTAGACCCCAAGACACGAGAGCCTTTCGCCATTGGCCACCGTCGCTTGTAGTCCGGATCGGGAATCAAAGGAGACGCCCGTCTTTGCGCGCTTTACCGAAAGGAAGTTGTGGGAGGAGCCGAGTCGAGGAGGGCTCGAATGTGACAAGACCCCATCGCACCGCATCGTCATCGCGGGCTGTCGCGGACGCCGGAGATAGCGTGGAGGAGATCACGCGAGTTCGCATCCGTGCAACGTCGGTGTCGGAGGCGATGTCGGGATGTCGTTATCGCTTGTCGAGGCCATCTCCAAGACGAAGAGCTGCTTGCAAAAGCGATTATGGCCCCGGACGTACTTCTCGTCGCAGTTGAAGCAAAGGCCTTGGCGACGGCGTTCATCCATCTCGGTCGGCGTGAGGCGACGGCTCTGGCGGTTGCCGCGCCATTGTCTTGGCGCCGTGAAGGCGGTCTTTGGCGGCGGCAGCGAAGCGGTGGCGGTGTGGGCGAAGACCCTATGGCGGCCGAGCCGCCTGGACCGCCAGCTCCCGCCGCTCATACGCCCGCGCCAGGCTGATGGCGACCTCTAGGGACATCGGATTTTGGAGCTGGACATCAATGCTGAGGGGTTCTTGGAGGCCGGCCATAAACATTTGAATCTGTTGAGACTCAGTGAGGGGGCCCGCACGCGCCAGGAGCTCCATGAACCGCTCATTGTACTCATGGCGGTGCCGTCTTGGCGGCGACATGTCGCGAAGTTCGCCCATGGGATTGGCTCGGATGGGTGGCCCGAATCGGAGGTGAAGCAGCTCCGAGAAGCGGCGCCAGATGTGGTGTGCCCTCCTCCACCGAGTCGCATGTACCACTGCTGGGCAGGCCCATCCATGTTGAATGACGCCATCCAAACCTTCTCCTCCTCCATGATCCGCTGCTGGTGGAAGAAGGACTCACATTTGTTGAGGAAGAGGAGGGGGTCCGTCTTCCCATCGAATTTGGGGAAGTCGAGCTCGTGGAAGCGAGGGCCGATCGACATGATGCCCCACCGGGCGCCGTCGCGCCACCGCCGCGTTCTCGGATGATGACGGCATTGTTGGTGCGCCGAGCCGCCGATGGCGCGTGATCATGTTGCTTCTTTGTTGTTCCAACCGGTGATCGCTGTCTCGATGGTGCCCAACTTGGCGAAGGCCGGGTGATGGAGGCGAAGTTGCTCGGGATAGCGTTATCCCGGCCGATTCGCGGCCATGGTGGATGCGGAAGCCACAGGATCGGTGACCCTTGATACCAAGTCATTAGGACCTAAGGTCCGTCGGCGTAGTGGAAGGGAAACACTGGAGGAGCCGGCCTCGGCTCCTCGAGAAGTAATGATCGCTCCGGGCGCCTCCGATCAATGGCGACAGCAGAGAGGGAGACTAGACAGAGGAGGAGGAAGGAATAGATTAATTCTTGCTTGCTTTTTATTCATGCCTGCAAGATTCTTATATAGGCCAAACCTTAGTTTCTTTCCTAACAAACTCTTCTAAAAAGGAAACTTGATGCCATGCGGCTTACAAAAATAGGCTATTGCCTTACTCAACTTTCCTAATTAACTTCTTCAAGAAAAGGAAACCCAAAATACCAATCCAAGCAAATCTCCTAATCAGATCCCAAATTGCTAGCCTTCCTAACCTGCCTTGTGTCGGCGGCAGTAGGTGCGGCCCCACATAACATCCTCCAACCCTACTAATCTACTACAGGAGGAAGTATAAATAAATATTAACTAATATGATTTATTGGATCGAAAAGAGTGAATAATTCATATTGAATTTACTGTACCAAGGCCCCAACGTCTTAGTCTGATCTAAAGCTGCCTTTTTCCAAGTAGATGTTGCAATCATTTTTGCTTGGACATCCTAGTTTTCTTGTTAATGGATATGTATACTTAACACACTAATGGTTTCGCTAATTGGGTTTCATTTCTATTTTTTTTCCACCTGCAGGTATTTGCTCAGCACTTACCCATCTACTATGAGTACATAAAACACCAATCTGCATGCCGGAAACGTTTTATTTCTTTGTGTATCATGGAACATTATCTTCATTTCAGATGTAAATTTCTATTTTATGTTTTTACATGAAGGTTTTATGTAACTTTTCTTTAAGTTGAACGTTTCTACCATGTATTTTGTTGCTTTTTTCGAGTAGGAAAAAGGAAAACAAACAACGGGCCAAAATGGGAAATAGCCCAGGATGGAAAGGGCAAAACAACTGCACGGGCCAACCTAGCTTGTAGCAGCCCAGAAACGGGAAGGCCCATTTCGCCCTTTTTACGGCTTTCCCCAAGGCCCCAGCCCTCAGGTACCTGTATATCTCTGGAGCCTTCTGCATCCATGGCGGCGGCGGCGGGCCCGACGAGAGCGGAGGTGCTGTCCCTCTTCCGGTCCCTCCTCCGCACGGCCAGCCAGTTCTCCGACTACAACGTCCGCGAGTACGCGCGCCGCCGCGCCGCGGACGCCTTCCGCGAGAACCGCGCCCTAGCCGACGCCGCGGCGGCGTTCGCGGACGGGAAGAAGCAGCTGGAGGTGGCGAAGCGGCAGGCGGTGGTGTACTCGCTGTACGCACCCAAGGCCAAGAGCATCATGGAGATGAAGCTGCAGTGATCGACGAGAGAGCCGCGCTCTCCTCCTCCTTTTTGGGTTTGTTCTCTGTTATGTGGTAGGGTTTCGGCAATCTGACGCAAATAGAAATCATCTGGTGTTATGTTTGCTTGCAGTATAATTTAATTGCCACGACATGGTTGCTTTACGTAAGTTCAATAAATCACTGAATTTTACGATCATTAGCAATATGCTTGCGGCGGCTTCGCGATTATCGCAGAGTCTCGACCCTGGCCTTGTTTGTGACTTATCTCTTGACTATGCACGCTATTGATGCTGAGCACGGTGCCAAATTGATAATGTTGCATTGCAGTCCATTGCGGCACTAATCATTAAATGAAATGCTGCAGTAACAAATCCTCAGTTACAAAACCAAAACCAGACTAAATTGCTTATGGTTTGAGCTGCTTGCTTTTGCCGTGTGAGTGTGAGAAGTAGATAGATTGGTTTTCATTTGTGCTGACTGCCGGATTTCAGGGACCCTAGACCAGAATAGTCTACGATAGCGGGTAGCCATTGATGTAGAGATACCATGTTCTTCTTGCACCTATCCGGTTTTTCTCCTTCCTGCATTTACTTCCTAGGTGAAAACCCTCCAGTATTAGAAGCACACAGCAGCAGACAGAAGGTGCCATCACTCAAAAAAGAAGGAACGGGGTAACTTCATATCAGGGACCGGGTTCTGGTGCAGTCATAGTGCGACTGTAACTTAACAATCCTCTACCAGCTGTCAAATGGCTTATGTTTGTCCTCAACTATTCATTAGATTGTTCACTACCGTAGCAGAGGCACTATTGTAAAGAATCAAAGCTGTTCATCGAGAAGACAGACACCAGAATCGCTTGCAGTCGTTTAGCTTACCGTCGCAGTAGCGACTACAGACGGTCCGATTCCTATCCAAGAAAATTGCTACCTAAAAGCTGACAGCCTGACCCCCCAAGTTTTCGTGGCTACTATCGCAGTGGACACAGCTGACTACCATGTTACGGCACATAACCTAGGTGATCATCTCATAGTATGTTCAACAGTGTTCTATCTAATTTTGCTATACCGCCTCCATGTCACAAGAGACGGCTCGGGATATCTCTAACAGGTTGTCTATAGCACGTTTTACAACGTCATGTTTTTACAATTTTTCTTATCAATGTGTCCCTATTGTCAGTTAATTTTAATATTTCACTCCCCTCACCCCTCTCTCTCCTTCAACACCGATTCATGTATCAATACATCAACTCAACGAGCAATGCTTCAAATGCTTTCTCTTCTAATACAAATTGTACAAATCTTAAAGTAATCAAAGGGTAAATAATCATCATCTACCCTTTATTAATGCTTTAATATTTATACAACTGTAAAAAAAACCATAAAATCACCTCTCTCAACTCTTTCTTCCTCCTCCCGCTGGCCTCGCTCCACCTCCAGCTCCTCTCCCTCCCTCGCCGTTGGCCTCCTTTTCCCTTTCCACCACACGTTGGTCTACCTCCCTCCCCCTCTCCACCCCAGTCACCACTAGCCTCCCCATCCCTCTCCACTGTGCCGCCATTGTCCCTATCCCTCGCCACGGCTCCTCATCTCCTCCACCCTCGACGCCATGGCCAGATCGAAGCGCTGCTGCTTCTCCCTCCCTCGCCAACCACGATGAAGCCATCCCTCGCCTCCTCACTACGTCTTGTTTCCTTTGCACGACAGTCACGTGAAGAAACAACATCTTGCCCCTCTCTAGCCACCCTCGACGCCATGGCCAAATCGAAGCGCCGCCACTTCTCCCTCCCTCGCCGACCACAATGGAGCCATCCCTCACCTCCTCGCCGCATCTTGTTTCCTGTGCACGATGGTCATGTCAGGAAACAACCACCTCTTGTTCCTCTCCTCCAGCCCAGTTTTGGGCCAACGGGCATGAATCTCGGGATAGCACGGACGGTCGTCGATTTATTGGCAGCGACCACCATATATAGCGAATCCGGTCTCTTCCATGTGTTAGTTTTATCTGAAATTTAGAATATGTTGACCTCGGCTTCTTCCGAACTCTGAAGCATAGACGATACTATATCTCAGCAATAGTAGTAAAATAAACCCCAGAAACAATTTACTGTTTCAAAACTTGAACGGTTGATGTGAGGCAAATTGGCTTCTGAGAAAATATTAACGTGCAAAAAGAAATACATGTTACACATAGGGGTGGCAACGGGCCATTCTCGCCGGGAGTGCCTCCCGTCCCGTCGCGATCCAAAATTTTCCCGTCCCGCCCCTCGTTCCCGCCTCGGGAGAAAATCCCGTCCCTATCCCCGTTCGGGTATCGGGGCCCATCGGGGACCCATCCTCACGAAAATTTCACACAAGAGAAGAGCTTATAGCCATTTTAACTCTAAAATCATATCAATAGACAAGGAAAAAAAGAATACATGCATTTATTGAAGATTATGTTGTCCCATTTATGTAAATATGAATATGATGGGCTAGAGAATATGTTTGCAATCTAATAACTAAATTGGACTAAACTAAATTTGGATCCCCAACCGGATCCCCACGGGGAAAAAAACTCCCCGTCCCCATCTCCGCCATCCCCAACGGGGGAATAATTTTCCCCGTTTCCATCCCCGCGGGGACGATTTCTTCCCATACCCGTCCCCTAATAGAGGAATTCCCCGCCGGGGATCGGGGAACGGGTCCCCATTGCCATCCCTAGTTACACACACAAAAATCACATATCACAAACTGGCAAATGATTGCTAGAAAAAGCACGAAGGTAATGTCCCAAATAAAATCACAGGGTTCCATTCAGATTCCAGAAGACGCCTAACTAATTGACAAGAACAAGAGCATGCGCAGTTGCGCACATACTTACAAAGGCTCAAACAGGGAGACGGATAGATAACAATCGCACTGGCAATTAACCTCGGTAGAAATACGAGCCTACCATGAGGATATGCGAACTGGAATGAAGGTCAACAAGTCATGTTTGATTTTTGGTAAACAATTTCGACGTTCCTAGTTTTCCACACACCTATGCATTATGAAATTCTCAAGTAAGCCTATTTAAATAATTCTGAAAATAATATCAAAGAGAATATCACATGGTATCTGATGAGCCTGATTTTTTTAAAAAAAATTAACAGATCATAACCAAAAGTTTCCCAGTATTTACCTTTCAAATACAGTCCATGTAAAGGAACTGAAGAAAATGTATGGACTTCAAAGTATAAACTACAATTCCATGTGCGATCCCTTCCTCTATATTGTAAGATCATAATTACATATACAAAATACAGATGGCTACTAGTCCACAAGATAGATAGTCCCTTTTGTGCTCAAAGTTACATTTGACACACAAACGACATAGACCAAATAGAAGAGTCACATTAAGTTAGAAAGGTTGCTGCAAAGTTAAGAACTACTAGAATACTAGTTCTATTGTGATGTTAAGGAAGGTATTGAATACGTGTGAAGCAAAAAAGCACCTTCCAAACACCATGCAAAGAGATAAGGCTACCAAAAAGACCAGCAAAGGTTAAAACGAAATTCGGATGATTACAACAATCAAGGGTCCCCTGATTTACCATTACCAACAAGAATAGGGCTAAGACGCATAGAGAATGAGAGGTGTTACAGTAATGCATGATTCATCCAAACAAATGCCTACAATGATTATGGGATAAAGCGCAGACATCTAAGATCTATTCTGATTTTTTTTAGATGTAAGATTAGCTGTTCAACAATCAACAGAGTAGGCAAACATGTATAAATGATCTATACAGCCCATAGTTACCGGATTCACCATAAACCCTTGCGAATCGCGAATCATTTATCGAACCCAAATGATTTGGGTTCAGTGTTCAAGGTTTGTGTTTGTAATGGAAATTAGAAGAAAAAGTGGCGAACCGTGAACCCGAATCCTGTACCGCGACTCGGATGAACACAATTTTTGGTAACTATGGTATGGCCAAATGTCAATTAAAGGTTTGAATGAAGACTTGAATCTTGCATAATGTTACATGCAGCCATATGGGGTTAACACTGCTGAAGCAAAATTTCAGGGTTAAATACTACCTTGTAGTCTATTCCAGGTCAGCAAAGCATCAATCTGAAGAACGACTTTAAAAAACACGCTCTCCCATTATAAAGTAAGTTTTCCTGAGGGGTTGGCAACTTGGTGTTCTGTAATGACGACGAATCAGTGGCCTAACTTGGAAAAGAAGTTTTCATTCTCTACAACCATGTTGTGTATGAGCTTATCCTGCAATCCAATGCAAGGTGGAACAAGGTCAACTCTATATCTAGATAATTCTTGAAAGTAAGAAACACCAAATAAGAGAAAAAATGATACTACACAGTAAGCTCGTCGGAGGAAAACTCACGTATAAATGAAGAAATGAATATGATAGTATTACTATAACTACCATTACCTGGAATTCTTTCATATTTCATTAAAAAAAAATCTTATATTAGATGGTGATTGTATATAACAAAACACAAAATGGATGACATATAAGAAAAGGATTTATCTTTCAAACCTCCAACCATTTACCCCCTCTATCCCCGAGTACATGTCATTCTAGCTTTCAAATTTTGTTCCTAAATAAATGTATGCCATTCTACAATTTCGAGATGAACGTTTACTATTTTTCCTTCTATACTCCTCCCCTTTAGCTATTTTCAATGTAATTTACTACCATGGACAAGAGTAAGACACACCATCCAAAAATATAATGAAGAGGGGTAATACATTCTTTGGTAGATGTGCCTTGGGGAAGTGCAAATACCTAGAATGACATTCATTCAAGAACGGAGGGAGTAATTGAATCGAACAGAATTGTTCTTAAAGAATTAATCAAGTGCTTTAGCTATGTGATAAAAATCTTAGATGCGAGTCTATGGTCCATTAAATAACATGCCAAGTGGATATCCCTGTACTACATAGCGATGGTACATTTGGAAAATAATGCAACATATACTGAGATCTTTCTCAGTAACAAAGTATGAGTGGATCTCTAACAAAACATCTCAATAGATAACTACATTTCATAGATCAACATGTTTCTGTTCCTTCTTGGTACCGAATTTTTAACAAGCAGGTCTCACATTTTCTGGACCTTGGGCACTGATGGTATCTTCAATTTCAATGTGTGACAGAAGCAACAAGTGTGGGATTAATATGATGTAATGATGATTGATGTGATGTGGAAACTCTTAATCTATTATTATATTGTTTTGCCTGTAGACTGGCAACATTTTTATATACCTCGGTGTGAAGAGCTGAACTTTCTATGCACTGATTCGTGTTATTAGCATGTTGAATTTTATATTTTAATTCTTATGAGGCTAACTATGATACAACTTTCTTGGTTATTCCCTGAATTAGGTCAATGAACAGACTGGCAGAATATACAAAATACCAAGGAAACATAATCAGAAATAGTGAAGCACTCCAAAACTGAAAAAGACTATCTCGTCAAGGAGTCTGAACTAATGAAAGGAGTATCAGTTGCAAAGTATGAACTCAAATTGCCTTACCTAAGTGGCTGGTAATTATTGAATTTAATCATGCCATTATTAGTTCATTGGCACAACTGATAATCTTAATCTGTACAAACATAATGCATCCATGAGAGCAGTAAACTTTTGACCAAAATTGAACCATCCACTTACTGTAGATGGACAGCTCTGGCGCATCAGGTATCACAAGAACATTTACAATTCGCTGCAATGCCTGAAGTCCAGCAAATTCTAATGAATGCTCTACCCTTTCGATGCTTCCCTTGCTAAAATGATGTACGTCTGGAAACTAGGCTTGCAATGACTTGTTTCCATGATTTGCAGAAATTCCATGCACAAGTCTTTGTATCCAGCCCGAAGCAGTCCATCAATGAGCACAGTCCATACAACATCATCAGGATTCCAAGTCCTCGTGAGCATGTTTTCAAAAATAATTTGGGCTTCTTCCTCCTGTGCAATTGGCATAAAGCACATATTAGTGCTTTATAACCAGCAAGGTGGAGCTCACAACATTGAACAGACATATGATTGAATACATCCATAGCAAGGTCAACTTTCAGGGCTCTCAAAAGTGAAAGCAATAGGGAATTGTATGCCTCCTGGTTTGGACATAAACCCTGACCAACCATGCTTCTGTACAGCTCATTAGCTTCAAACCATTTCCCACTTTTACTTAAGCTAGACACCATTTCGTTGTACAACTGAGCAGATAGGTCAGAATCCAGATCTGCCAACTTTGCAGACAAGACAGAAACGGCATCATTATTAATGATTTGTTCATCAAAACTACAGCTTGAGACTGCATCTGGCAAGGCCGCAAGTTTCTGGTCCATAAACAGGTACTCATTTTGCAAGCCTTTAATCAAAACACCATATGTCCACAAGGTTGGTTGGCATCCAGCATTTATCATTTTGCGCAGAAAATCTAAGGCATGATCAACTTTGCCTGACATTATATATGCTTCAATCATCTTAACGTAAGTAACTTCATCTGGAACAAGCCCTTGCTTCTCCAATTCTGAAAACAATTCCTCAGCTTCCGCTACCTTGCCTTCTTGACCCAGAGCATGGATAAGAGAACTGTATGTATGCAGATTAGGCAAACAGCTCTGTTCAACCATCTTGTTGAACATTTCAAGTGCCAAAGATGTGGCACCATTTTTGCACAGCCCGTCAATAATTGCAGTGTAAGTGACTACATTTGGAAATATCTTTTCTTCAAGCATCACTTTACATAGTTCCTCTGCACCAGAAAAGTTATTCTGCTTAGTCAGAGCATGGATTAGAACATTGTAAGTCTGAACATTTGGTCTGCAACCACTTTTCTTCATGTGTTCCAACATCGCTGTTGCACAGTCCAGTTTCTCATTCTTGCAGTATCCATTTATGAGTGCAGTGTAGGTAACTTCACTTGGGCATAAGCCACGATCTACCATTTCATTGAACATTCCTGAAGCCAATTCCATTTTACTTATCTTGCAAAAACCACAAATCAGTTCAGTGTATGACCACTCATCAGGTTCACACCCATTAGCCTTCATAAGCTCTACAATCCTAAGAGCACTTGAAGTATTTCCTGAGTCACAGTATCCTTTGATGATGGTGTTGTATGTCACGAGATTAGCTGAATGTCCTCCTTTCAACATATTGGTCAGCATTGACATTGCCTTCTCGACATCACCAATAATGCAATAGCCCTTGATCATTTCATTGTATGTCCTGGTGTTCGGTGAAAAACCATGTCTCTCCATCATATTAAAAACAACAAATGCAGATTCAATTCCCCTGTTCTCCACCAGAACGTTTATCAAAGCATTGTATGTCACTGTATTAGGGAGCACACCATCTCTAGACATCCTATGAAACAATCCAATGGCCACCTTGAGCATCCCTGATACACATAGCCCACTGATAAGTGCCGTGTATGTATACACATTTGGCTTACACCCCTTCTTTTTCATGTCGACAAAGAGCTTCCAGGCATCTTCATTACACTGCATGTCACATAATGCAACAATAGGGACAGTAAAAGTGTACACTGTCGGCAGAACACCACGCTGTGTCATCTTCCTAATCAATTCCAATGCCTCATTCACCCGCCCAGTATCGCAGAGCCCATTGATTAGTGTCGAGTATGTTGCGGCGTTTGGCTTACAGCCCTCCTTACCCATCCGATTGAAAACCTCAAATGCTGAATCCAAGTTATGATTCCTACAATACCCAAGAATCATGGATGTGTAGGTGAATGTGTCGGGCTTCATCCCAGAGTCGAACACCTTCTTCATGATTGACTCTGCATCCCTAACATTGCCATCCTTGCACAACACATTGATCACGGCATTATAGATACGTAAATTTGGCTGCACACCCTCGCTGAGCATTTGGTGGTACCTGTCCATGACAGCTTTAGTCAATTCGAGCTGGCTCAGATGGATCAACAGAGCGCTATACGCGAAAAGGCCCATCTTGAGCCCTCTTTGGCTGAGCGTATCCAAGTAACTCATCGTCCGCATCATGGCCTCCTTGCTGCGGCAGGACTTGATCATGTGGATGCGGGCACGTTCCGCGGGGGCGTACTCGCGGGACTCCAGAAGGCGCATGGCGAGAGCCCCGAACGTGCCTGGCAGGTATCTGTGGGAATGCTCCCGCGAGAGGAAGAGCAGGAGCTCGAGCGCGCGGGCGGCGACCGGGTACGAGGCTGCCACGGAGGCGGCCTGCGAGGGCGTGAGAGCGGCGAGCAAGGTGCTGCGGTGCCAATCCGGCTGCGCCAGATTCCGGTGCGCGCGCATAATCAGGGAGGCGTGCGGCTGCCGTGGCCGCCGCCTCCAGCTGTGGCTATCCCCGGGGGCACCGGGCGGTGGCTGCTCAGATCCCAGGCCACTCCGCTCCCGAGTGGAAGAGGAGAAGGCGGAGAGGGCGGCGGAGAGGAGGGGAGGGAGGAGCGGCCTGAGGGGGGCGGCGCGTGGGAGGAGCGAGAGGGGGCGGAGGCGAGGAGTAGGCGACGGGAGGGGCGGCGCCATGCGAGGAGGCGGCGGCGGGGAATCTCATGGCTCATGTCATGGGAGGAGGGAGATGTGGGGTGAGGTGGTCAAGGGATGCCGAGGCCAAGTCTAGCGTATTTTTGCAGGATGCGGACCAACCCAGCCCGTTATTAGCCGAAAAACGAAGCCCAGAATGCGAGTGAGCACGGCCGGGCCGGTCGCGGCTGGCTTCCAGCTCCATCCGCCGCTCGGCACCAGGGCCGCCAACGCGTTCCCGGCGCACGGCCGGGGTGGAAAACGGCGGCTCAGAAGCGGGGCAGCCGGTGGTACGGCTCCAGTTGCCGAGCAACGCGGGCTGCTGCTTCCCATCCCACAGCTCCTACTCCTGATGCAGACTGCAGTGTGGCGGCCCGGCCGGCAGCGACGATTGATCGCTTCGTCGTGACGGGCCGGCGGCGGCGGCCGTCATTCGTAGCTTGGATAATCCCGATCGAAAAGGTGAGCGTACGTACCTCTATGCTCCACTGTCGTGGGCAAGGAAACTGGTTATAAAATTTAGCAGGTAATCCCCGTGTTTGATATACAAAGCGGAACTCATCTTAACAGTTACGAGGGTACAATTAGCAATTGAGCTAATCCCCAAGCACCCCTTTTGAACTGGTTGCTCACACAAGTTCCAGCTCATGTCACTCCGCAATCAAACTTTTTCAAGGCACTAGATCTACCACTGAGCCAAATGTAAAACTTTGTCATATATATATATATATATATATATATATATATATATATATATATATATATATATATATATATATATATATATATATATATATATATATATATATATATATATATATATTGCCGCGAAAAACCGGGTTCTATTATCAAAACACAACAGAATTACAAAGCGGTTGTCACTAATGTGCCCATCAAACACTTTTTTCTGCCTCTATCCTGATGTGCGCACCAAGTGGCAAGCCAAATGATGCACAATTACTTCTTGCTCCTTACTAATAGCATATAAAACAAGATAAACATTTTTTAGAGGTACTGTCCCACACAGATTATGCCCCTAAAAACCAGTCATTTTACCATTACCAACTATCATACTTCTACCCTCCAGATACAAGCATTTGATTTTCAAAAGGTCAGTCCAATAGGCTGAATCATACACTTTATTTTTGACTTGAAACACACAAAGAGTTTTTGAGAAATTTATATTTCACCAGATCCTGCCATAAGCCTTGTTCACGCTCTAATTTCCACCACCACTTACATAACACGCTAAAATTAAGTTTCATCGGATTTTGAATTCCTAATCTCCCTTTTGGTTTAGGTATACAAGTCAAAGGCCATTTGACCAAATGATACTTTTTTGTCTTACAACCTCCTTGCCAGAAGAAAGATCGTCTGGACTTGTCCATTTTAGCTAAACTGTTTTGGATATCAAGTACATCGACATGTGATAAATGGGTATGCTTCTCAAACTAGACTTAACTAGAATTATCCTCCCCCAAAGATAATGAACCACCCTGCCAACTATCTAACCTTTTCAACATCTTTTCTTCCAATTTTGTCCAATCAACCACATAAAGCCTTTAGCTACTAACTGGAACCCTAAATATTTCATAGGCCAATCTCCTACTTCACAGTTAAACATTTCAGCATAGTGCAAAACAGTTTCATTATCCCTGCCAATCATCAAAACCTCACTTTCTGAAAATTAATTTTTCGCCCAGACATTGCCTCATACATATACAAGAATAATTTCATATTCAGAGCCTTTTCTTTATTATCTTCCAAAAGAATGATTGTATCATCTGCATATTGCAGAATAGCAACCCCTTTTGGTATCAAATGAGTCACCAAGCCCTTCAACAAATTGTTTTCTTGAGCTTTACTTATCATTCTAGCCAAACCATCAACGACCAAATTAAAAAGGAAACACCCTTATAGCTCTGAAAATAATTGCTCACTTTGTCATTAACTTTGACACTCAAAAGTACCTTGTTAAACAACAGATTTAATCTGTTTGCACCATTTAGAACAAAAACTTTGTTATATATAAAGCCTGATAGTACAAAGAAGGGGGAATTACTAGCAGATACAATCATAGAGATGCAAAAACTGAAAACCCAAACTTTTTTTGTTATGATGGATAACCTGACGCGCTCGAATGCACATTCTTTAATTATTACCATTTTGCAAACTACACTATTTACTTCCATGCTGCTTTACTCTATAAAATCACACTTGCAAACATGAAGCTCGCAAAAGAATAGGTAAAGCTTGCCTTCGCTCGGCCTCCTACATGACTTGGAGCATCTTCTTCAGACGTTACTCTCCGCTGCCTTCGGAGCAAATTTCTCCACTGCGTTGTTAAAAGTCAGAGTAACATTGTGTTGTAACGTTGTAGCGATAGGATCGTGTGTAAACGGCCTTGCGTTAGTTGCGGGCTTGACCTCTTCGTGCGCTCATGCATGTAATCATTCTGTTGCTATATATGAGAACGCGATCCATGATGATCGCTGAGTTCGCCCATTCCATTTGTTCCACAAACTCTTTCATGGTATCAGAGCTTTTCGATCCAATCCACCAATAGAATCAGCCATGAGCGCAAATCAGACGAACTCCATTGTCCCAGCCACTCCAAACGTCATGCCAACGCCGACCTTCAACAACATGATCACTGTCAAGCTCTCCAACGACAATTTTCTCCTATGGACAACATAGTTGTTCCCGTATCTTAGGAGTCAGCGTCTTATGGGCTTCATCGACAGGACCATTGTGCAGCCGGCGGCCACGATCACGACGATGGGTGCGGACGGTGTTGCTCACACGGCTGTCAACCCTGAGTACAACACCTGGTACCTCCAGGACCAACTGGTAATGAGCGCCATCCTATCCTCCCTCACTGACGGTGTACTCTCACAAGTTGTGGGTTGCACGACTGCCCGTGAGACATGGTGCGCCATCGAACGCGCATTTGCGGCAAGCTCACGCGCGCAAGTCATGCAGATCCGGATGCAGTTAGCGACGATCCAGAAGAAGGACCTCGGCGTCACCGACTACTTCCGCAAAGTGAAGAACCTCGCCGATATGCTCGCGATGATAGGCAAGAAGCTCGAAGACGACGAGATAATCGCCTACATGCTCCAGGGTCTTGGGGAAGAATATGACCCCCTGGTGACAAGCCTCACCACACGCAATGACGTGGTGACCCTCAATGATGTCTACGCCCACATGCTCAGTTTCGAACTCCGACACGAGCACAACACCAACGGCGGGTCCCAGGTCAATCAAGTCAGCAGGACCTCCGGGCGCAACGGTGGACGAGGTCGCAGCCATGGTCGCGGCAATGGTGGAGGCCGCTCAGCAGGGCGTGGCTCTGGACGGAGCAACTTAGGTTCTCTGAATCAAGGTGGACAGAAATCGGCGTGTCAGATCTGCTTCCGCACAAATCATGATGCCTCCCGATGCTACCACCGCTTCGACCAAAATTATGTCTCCAACGACACACGAGTTGCAGCTGCTGCGATCTCCAACAATGGGTACACAGTTGACCCCAATTGGTATGCAGATACCGGGGCAACTGATCATATCACGCATGATCTTGATCGCCTGACGATGAAAGAGAGATACGCCGGCAATGATCGGGTTCAAGCTGCAAATGGTGCAGGTATGTCCATTGCCCACATAGGTGATTCAGTTGTTGCCACTGCACTTCGTCCTTTAACTCTGAAAAACGTTCTGCATGTCCCACATGTTAATCGACATCTTCTGTCTATCCATAAACTTGTGTCAGATAACAATGCTTATGTTGAGTTTTATCCCACCTACTTTCTTGTCAAGGATCAAGCCACGAGGACCAGTCTTCTTAGAGGAAGCTGCACAAATGGACTCTATCGTTTTCCAAATAAACTGCCCAAACAGGCCTTCTTCACGGTCAAGAACTCTGAAGATCTCTGGCATCGACGTTTAGGACATCCTACTACTGCTGTAGTTCATCAAGCTCTAGCTAGAACCAACATCTCTGTAATCTCCAATAAGAACCCAGTTGTATGTGATGCATGCCAACAGGGCAAAGCACATCAGTTACCTTTTCATGCTTCGGCTCACACTGTTTCTAGTCCTCTTGAACTTGTTCACACAGACGTTTGGGGTCCTGCCCTTACCTCTGTAAATGGCAACAAGTACTATGTCAGCTTTATTGATGAATACAGCAGATTCACTTGGATCTATTTTCTTAAACATAAGTCAGATGTAGAGTCCATCTTCTTTAAGTTCCAAGCTCATGTTGAGAGAATACTAGGCAAGAAAATCTTGACAGTTCAGTCGGATTGGGGTGGTGAGTATCACAAGCTCCACAAATTCTTTGAGAAAATAGGGATAAAGCATCACATTTCCAGTCCTCATACTCATCAACAAAATGGCCTAGCCGAACGGAAGCATAGGCATATTGTTGAAACCGGCATAACCCTTCTTGCTCAATCCCACATGCCTGTCAGGTTTTGGGATGAAGCCTTTCAGGCAGCATGCTTCCTCATAAACAGACATCCTAGCCGAGTCATAAGCAATGATACTCCTGTCTCTCGTCTTCTAGGTGCTCAACCAAATTACCAATTTCTAAAGGTATTTGGTTGTGCTTGTTGGCCGAACTTGAGGCCCTATAACTCGAGGAAGCTCAGTTTCAGGTCAAAGCAGTGTGTTTTTGTGGGCTACAGTTCAGACCACAAGGCATACAAATGCCTGGATAGACAAACAGGAAAAGTGTATATTTCTCGAGATGTGGTGTTTGATGAAAGTGTTTTCCCTTTTGAATCTGTGCCTAACCAAGATAGAATCTCAACTCAGACCACAGATCAACCAACCATCCTTCCTCTCAACACATATTACTCTGAACAATTCTTGACTATTGGGAATCCGACAATAGACCTTCAGTCTCCTCACTCTCCTGATACGTCCTCCATTTCACACATTCCTGTGACCAACACTCCTAGCAGGGGAGCAACACTTGAATTTCCTACTGGTCATGGACCTACTAACATCACTGCTAGCGATCTAGGAGCAGGCTCTCCTGATTTTGCAGGTTCACGGTATGAAGAAAGCGAACAGGCTGAAGGTGCAGAAGTTATAGCTGAACAAAGTCCAGTTCAACCTGTACCTGAGCCAGCTCAAGCTACTGGTCATCCAATGCAAACCAGGTTGAAGGACAACATAGTGAAACCCAGAGAATTTACAGATGGGACGGTAAGGTATGCAGGTAAAGCAGAAACTCAATCTCAGTTGGCACCAACTGAAGAACCCGGTTCTCTGACAGAAGCAGTTAAGCACAAGGAATGGAGACAGGCAATGGATGCTGAGTTCAGTGCTCTGCTCAAGAATCAAACTTGGAACCCGGTTCCACCTAAGAGAGGCGTCAACCTGATTGACAGCAAATGGGTCTACAAAATCAAAAGAAAGGCTGATGGATCCATAGAGAGGTACAAGGCAAGATTGGTTGCAAAGGGATTCAAACAAAGATATGGTATAGATTATCTTGATACATTCAGTCCAGTGATTAAGCCTACAACTATCAGAGTAATCCTTTCACTTGCAGTATCCAAAGGCTGGAACCTAAGGCAGATTGACATTCAGAATGCCTTCTTGCATGGCTTTCTCCAGGAAGAAGTATATATGCGCCAACCTCCAGGGTATGAAGATCCAGATGCTCCATCAGACTACATTTGTAAGTTGAACAAGGCTTTGTATGGACTAAAGCAAGCTCCACGAGCTTGGCATTCCAGGCTGACACAAAAGTTACTGAAACTGGGTTTCAGTACTTCACAGTCTGATACATTCCTTTTCATATTGAAAACCTCACAACTGACTATGTACATTCTCATTTATGTGGATGACATAATCATAGTGAGCTCCTCCACTGATGCAACGGAAAAACTCATCAAGCAGCTTACAGTGGACTTTGCAGTAAAAGACTTAGGTGAACTGCGGTACTTCCTTGGCATTGAAGTACAGTCAGATAAGAGAAGCTTGGTGTTGTCTCAAAGGAAGTATGCCCAAGATCTGTTGAAACGAGCAAACATGCACAAATGCAGACCTATCTCTACTCCAATGTCAACATCAGAACGACTCTCCAAAGAGTCGGGCACACCACTGACTGGAGAAGAGCAATTCAGATACAGGAGTGTTGTTGGTGGGTTGCAATACCTAACCATTACAAGACCTGATCTCTCTTTTGTTGTCAATCGTGTGTGCCAGTTCATTCAGTCTCCAACTAACAAGCATTGGGCTGCAGTCAAGCGAATATTGAGGTATGTAAAGGGAACAAGCAGTCAGGGGCTGAAGTTCATCAGGTCTGAAGACAATACTCTGAATGCTTACTCTGACGCCGACTGGGCAGGGTGCCCGGATGACAGGAGATCAACAAGCGGGTTTGCTGTTCTGGTAGGGCCAAACCTAGTGTCCTGGAGCTCCAAGAAGCAAGCTACGATGTCTCGTTCAAGCACGGAGTCTGAATATAAAGCAATTGCAAATGTGACTGCTGAATTAGTATGGATCCAAACACTACTGAAGGAACTGGAGTCTGTCAAAGCTCTGCACCTGTTCTCTGGTGTGATAACCTGGGAGCGACATACATGACCTCCAATCCAGTGTTTCATGCCCGAACCAAGCACATCGAAGTTGACTTCCATTTTGTCCGAGAGCAGGTGGCAAGAAAAGCACTCAAAGTTCAGTTCATCTCATCAAAGGATCAAATCGCTGATGTCTTCACCAAGGCCTTGCCGAAGGCTTCGTTCAACACTATATGCAGCAATCTCAACCTGGTGAACCGATGTTGTGATTGAGAGAGGCTGTTAAAAGTCAGAGTAACGTTGTGTTGTAACGTTGTAGCGATAGGATTGTGTGTAAACGGCCTTGCGTTAGTTGCGGGCTTGACCTCTTCGTGCGCTCATGCATGTAATCATTCTGTTGCTATATATGAGAACGCGATCCATGATGATCGCTGAGTTCGCCCATTCCATTTGTTCCACAAACTCTTTCATGCGTCACCAACTGTTAGGAATATCTTGTCTTCACCGATGAGTTCTGTGAATTTTGCTGCGCAGAGCTTCTGGATTACTGCCGGCCCGGGATTGGCAAGAATCAGCTGTAAGTGACACGTGGATTTTGTTTTTAGTGAAGAGTTTTGTAGTAGCAGTAGCGTGCTAGTAGTAGTATAATTCTAACACTAGTTTTGGTGCTTTACCTGAATTTGGTGCTTTTCAAGTACTCTTAACAGCTCCTCCAGGGCGTGGATTCCACTTGTGTCGATGTCAATTACCGCTGTTGAAGATCAGTGTTGTCAACCAATAGGTGTAAATCAATGAAAATTTTACACCATGGTGAGCACTTCGCCCTACTGATTTGATGACTGAGACGATGTCGATCTTCTTGGTGAAGTTTGAGATGCCAAAGAAGCCTTTCAGCTGCTGAAGAGAAATGATGATGGCAGAACCCGCCATAAATCCGATGATGGCAGCATGAGACAAGAACTCGATGATAAACCCTAGCCTGTAGCAGAGTTCAGTCCATAGATTACATAAGCCGTTCAATCCAAGAGATGGAGCGCAAGAGCTGACAGCTTAACAATCACCAGGAGCCACACACACACCTAAAGAACCCGAGCGCTGCCTGAACGATACCCGCAAAGAATGTCGCGGTGAACGCTAACCGGATGTCCTCCTGCGGACTCTTATTCGGATCAATCTCATCCTGGAGAAGAGTACCGAGCAACAATGACACGACGGACACCGGACCGATTTTTTTTTAGATCAATAGGACAGCCGCAACGATGTCCCAGTTCCATTACTGAAACTTGACAGAGTACAGTTAACGACCACAACTTGACAAAGACAGTATCATCATCTATATCCTCACCAGTGGCGTAGCCACTCGTGGGGCTGGGTGGGGCTGGAGCCCACCCCGCCCCCACCAGCCCACTAGCTCAGTAATTAGTAACAGACTCCTGCGTCCTACGTAGGCACGTAACACAGAGGGTAGAGACTACATACTTATATTGTATACAATTTAAATTTTAACTATTTTACAATATGTCGATAGTCATTGTAGTTGATTTTGAATGTCTCTTTTTTAAACCCCCTTTTTGGAACTTTCTAGCTCCGCCACTGATCCTCACAGAGGCTTAACAATAACAAAACGCCCAAACACCAGCAACAACGACATCAACCTGAACCGGCACATCACAGAACCAACAGATTAACAAACTCAGCCTCAACTTCCTTTTTGCGCAGGGAACTGATAAGGAAAAACATCGACTCGGACCTTAGCGGCCACACCTGCATCAAATTAAAATGACCAACAACCCTCCAACAGATGCTTTAACTTCCAGTGGTAACGGAGACAAGATGCTAATCTCCAGGTTTCTGCAGAACCGGCTGATCGTGTTTTCCATCGCACCTGAGAACAAAGGTCTCCAACTCTTTAGTAATACCAGCAGCCTTCTTCACACGATTTTTACACTTAGCCAACCCTGCATGCGAAAAATCATATCATTTCTTGTCTTCCAAATGCTCCAAATAGCTGCCGCACAAATCGAATTAAGAGCACCATGCTTAGAGTTGCTCAACCAGAAACGCGCAATAGATTCAAAGTTAAAACCAACATTAATATCAAAGAACTCCGAGATAATACTCCAAACATTCTTAGCCACAACACAATAAAAAATGATATGAAAAGCCGATTCATCTTCATTACAACAGAAGGAAAGTGCAGGTTCTTTGCGTGGTTATTTGTACAGGACAGACTTTTGACCTCAGACAGGCTCGCGGCCAGGGGGTGGCCGCATTCCGCCATGTGTGTTCTCTGTGGCATTCAACCTGAAACATCCAACCATATCTTACTGCTCTGCCCGTTTGCTAGACAGGTCTGGCGGGCTATCCTGAGGTTCGTGCAAGTCGGCCTTGACGCGCGAGCTCCGTCGGGGCATTCTGACAATGTGACTTGGTGGACGGTCACGCGGCGCCGGCTTCCTCGTCACAGACGGAAGGATTTCGACGGGGCTGTCGCGTATAGCCTATGGAACATTTGGAAAGAGAGAAACAACAGGATCTTCAGCAATTCTTACCGCACGGTGCAACAGGTGGCCGGTGTCATTATTCAGGACATCCGTGATCGGCAGATGGCGCTCGGGGCGAACTAGTGCACGACAGCGTCTAGTTGCTAGGGGCCTCTAGGCCGGACCCCGTTCCCTTCGGGGATGTATTTCCCCCCTCCCTCCTCCTCCTCTTTTACCTAGTCGCTCCCTATATTTACTCCTTTTGGTTCCGTGAACTGTTTGTGTTATTCCCTTATCTTAATGCATCCGGCAGAGCTCCTGCCAGTTCTTTCAAAAAAAAATTTATTATGAGAGAGCAGCCAGAGAAAGAAATGGACCCTAGGAGGCACAACCAACTTCCAGATTGCCGGAATAAAAACCGGAACAGCTCCCCTAAAGTTAATAATAGCATAAAGGGATTTAACCGAATACACTCCATTACTAGAATATTACCAAACCAACGAGTCATCCTCATCTGAGAAGATAATACTGTTCGCAACTTCCATTAATTCAAACCACCTCAACATCAACCTCTCAGAAAAAGTCCTTCGGAAAGTACATTTGACATTAATACCATCCCAAATCTCCGCAATAGAACACCCCTTTTCATTAACCAAAACATAAAGATCCCCAAATTGAACCGCTAAACAAGAAGTTCCAAACCAAATGTCCTCCCAAAATCTAATTTTCTTACCGTTACCCACCATCCATCTATAGCCAAACTTAGTAGCCTGAAGAGCCCAGAGCACCCCTTTTCAAAAAACAGAAGCATAATCAGAACGGCAGGCAAAGACATTCGGATTTTCAGTCCTATACACCGGACCGATTGCTAAATCCCGGCCTGGAGCTGCCTATCAAAGCGTATATCAAAGGCGGGACGAAGCTACTGTCTGTCAAAAATCATCACATATCAGTTCAGCCGCTGCAAAATGCCTCAGACGGTGTACTAATAACGATATGATGCCAAGTGGTATGAAGCCTTGAACAGATTTATTTCATGCACTACTTACACAAGCCAATCTCTGGTGGCAGGTTAGCAAGCTTCGAGAAGCCGTTGTCCTAGTTGAAGATGGCATACGTTAGACCACATGTCAGAGATGTACTGTGTTGCTTCTAACGCACCTGAGGTGGTCCGCTAACGTACCTGGGGTATCCTGAGGCATGCAGAATGTTGAAGCTCGAGAAAAGCTCGGCGTCCTTGTTAATTGTATGCAATTGTCATGAAGGCCGCCTTAAAAAAGTCATGGAGGAGTAAACGTGAGTTGTTTTTCCCCCTTGAAATGGAACAAAGAATTTCATTAACTTGCGAGAACAACTAAATCGTTGGCCATTGCACCTAGTACAAAATCTGAGCACTGGTGAAGCGAATATAGTAATAATTGGATGTATGTCATCGGGTACCCTTGAATTTTGAAATTGTATAAATATCACAGCAGCAAAATTATGAATTGCACACGTATTCAGGCCAAATTCCTGTTCGAAGAAAAGGGTGGCGGAGTTCTGGAGGGTCCGATGAACTTTCACTTGTCTATTATTCAAAGGTAATAAGCAGTTTTATAATTGCTCAGAACTCATGAAGGCGAAGGACCAGAAATAGCAATTAAAGGGAGATAAATAATCACAAACTAAATTTTACCTCTAAAGAAACCAACTAAAACCTCTTTATACCAAAGAAGTGCGGAAAAGAGAATTTTAAAGGAATTTCATCTCTGGGACGGGACACCGCAGTTAAATGATTAGTAGTACCAGAATAAATAGTAAATCCAGCACAACCACAGTACAAATCTTGGTACTACTAAATGAACAGTAAAATTAGCATGATTTTAAAATCAAAATCGGTGTATCTTTTGATTAGCTGATCCAAATCTCATAAAACTTTGTATACATCTTCTTATGAGTGTCAAGAAGCCATTCCAACCTTCAATCACAAAGATTGACGTCAAAATTCTAATCTTTTTTGAATTTAGCAGAGGTTGCACCAAAATAGGGTCATATGCAAAAACTTTACTTTGAGCTTGCTTATGGGGATTTGATGATCAAGATAACTTTAGATGATTTTCCACATGTAACAACAAGCTAGAACACTAAAGAAAAAACCCTCAAACGAGCAAGATCAAGATCTACCTTAAATCCTTCATCCTTAAGCCAAAAACTGGTTTCTTAAGAAATTTCTTAATGATCATGTGAGAGTTTGCCTAGATGATTGGGATATGATCAAGAGAGAAATCATCCACCAATCATTCATCCATGGCAACACAAGATCAAAAGAAGAAGAAATCACCGAGAAATGTCAATTCACTTATACTTCAACACAAGATCAAGAGAAGAAGAAATCACCAAGAAATGTCAACAAGCTTGATCATGCTCTGAACAATTTATGGTACTATCTTTAGTAGTTTAGGATCATAAAAAAATTCAAAAGAATTGAACTTCATTTGTTATCTTTAAAAAATCAAAAATAGAATGAATATAATTGAGATAGTAAGCTTGTCAGAATTTTATAAATTTGCTCGAGTGTGATATGATCTAAAATTTTTATGAGAGTTTAAGAATTTTCTCAGAAATGTTTTCCAAAATTTTCAAAAATTTTAAACTTTTTTGTTTGTTCAATCAAATCTATAGATGCATTGAACTTCATTTGTTATCTTTTAAAATTCAAAAACACGAAGAACACAAATAGTACATTACTATTGTAAGATTTTATAAATTCACTGGAGTGTTATCTTAATCTAAAATTTTTATCACAGATTAAGCATTCCTCATAACCCTTTTCTAAAAGTTTCAAAAATTCTAACTCTTTTTTTGTTGCACAATCAAATCTATCTATTAATCATCAGACTTTTATCAGGATAGTAGCAATATCACAATTTTTTAAAATTTCTTAGACTTGATAATTAGATGAAAATTTTATGGAAATATTAGTAATTCTTTAGTACCATCTAAAATAATTTTTAAAAATTTATAATGTGGTTTGAACCATTTTTCATTCAATTGAAATTTTTCAGTCAGCCTTCAATAGCACTGTCCTAATTTTATAAAATTCCTCAGACTTGATCATTATTTAAAAATTTTATGAGAAAATTATTGATGCGTCTGGACAATTCAAAAAAATTTGAAATTTTTTAATGTGGTTTGCACCATTTTCATTCAGTTTAAATTTTGTCGGTCAACCTTTTTATCAGGATTGGATAGTAGCACTATCAGAATTTTTAAAAATTCATCAGGCTTGATCATCATTTGAAATTATTATGAGAATATTAGTACTATGTTGGGACCATCCAAACAAAATTTCAAAAAAATTTAACATCATTTTGACTATTTTTTTGCTCGGTTGAAGTACCGATCAAGTACTACAAAGAAGGGGGAACACTACAGGAAACGACAGTATTTTCGTCGGCCAAAAACCGACGAAAATACGGGAAAAACCGATGAAAATAGCTATTTTCGCTTGCTTCCACCTAAAATAGGCCGATTTAAATTGTATCGACGAAAAACATGTATTTTCGCTTTCTGTCGATTTAAAATACTTGTATTTTAAATACGAGCGAACGATTTAAAATAGTGGTCGCGGACGCCTCGCTGGCTCGGCAGCTCTATTTTCGCTTACCTTAGCCGATTTAAAATATCTGTACACATCGCCACCAAGCCACGTCGGCGAATCTGTTTTATGGCGGTAATTTTTCTATTTTCGTTCGACCGAGTCGATTTAAAATAATATTTTAAATTTAAAAAAAATATGAAAATGCTATTTTCGGTATTTTGAATTAAAAAAATACTGAAAATGCTATTTTCGTCGGCCTGGGCCGACGAAAATAATATTTTAAATTTTAAAAAATATGAAAATGCTATTTTCGGTATTTTAAATTAAAAAATATGAAAATGCTATTTTCGTCGGTCGAGGCCGACGAAAATAGTATTTTAAATTTTTTAAAAAATATGAAAATCCAATTTTCGTCAAATATGAAAATTTTGATTGGAACTCCAATTTATGTAATTACTAATGACAAAACAAAACCAACCATACAGCTTTATTCAATGCGTGTCCAATCAAATTTTCAACATCATTATGTATGCCAACATGAAGAGTAATCAGAAGAGATAAAACAAGACTAAAGTACACAAAAAATGTGGAGCCTTCATAGCTTATAGCAAGCAGCACTTCTTTTTACATGATTCTAATCACTACCAAATCTTGAATTTGAAAAAGAATCTGCCCATTTGGCAGTATAAACTAGATCTAGGACATGAAGATAAAGTTGAGAAAAATCTGAAGTTACTAATGCTGTCCTGTTCTCGCATACGAACTTCCAACATCATAGCCAAAAGAAATTACAGAACTCAATTGTGCTTAGAAAGAAGAAGAAGGTGCTCGATGAAACAATTATGTTCAACCTTACTCTAACTTCTAATGAAGAAACCATACTTACGAGGCATTGTGGAATATTTAAGTATCTGACCTAGAGGTAGTATTTAAAATTTGGAAACTATGCCAGTGAAAAGGATTCTTAAGTATTCTTCTATAGGCTTACTACACATGCATATGTGAACATCTCCAGAAACAACTGCTAGTGAAAGAGAAACTGTTTACTTCATCTCCAATGCATAAATGCTAACGCATGATGTAAAAAGTAGATTAGCGAATGGATTACCAATGTGAAAGTTTGAGCACGTTTGAAGTTTAGCAATTAAATCAGATGCCTGCAGAACCATGCAATACAATAGTTAATGATAAACACATCTACAAATACCAAATGAATAATCTTAGACTTGTGCACTTTTTTAAACAGGCTGCAAGGAGACATTGCAAGACCAATCTGATTGCAGGAAAATAAAAGACGATTAGTTTCTTTCAAAGAACCAAAAAAAATTCAAATAGATGTTCAATTGGCAGCTGTTCTGCACAAAGAACTTCCAGAAAAGCACAAAAAACACCACTACTGACTTGAGCAAGATAATACAAGTACTGAAGGACAGGAGACTTCTTTAAATTCACCCCATGAGCAATATTATGAGAAGTAAGAAATGCTGCAGCAAGATGATCAATGTCGCCAGCCTGAAAACAAGGATCCCTCTTAGTGGAGGAAAAGTAATCTCCTGAGCATTGATTTTTATACTGCTGTAAGCAAGTAACTTGTATCAAGGAATATTCCCACTGTTTCTAATAGTAGCAGAGAACATACCAAAAACAAAAAAATTAATCTTTCTTAGAATCAATAAGCATAGGTCAAAAAAAATTTCTAAGACATAAATGCCAGTTGCTTTTCGACTCCATACAATTGTCAGATGACTAGCCTAGTGCTGCAAGCCATATCTACACAATGTAGATTAGTAACAAACATTTGTAAGTATTTGTACTAACCTGTTCTAAGAAAACATGCAGCTGGGGATGTGAAGCAGGATCGACAGTTACTTCAAAAAGAGGCAGAAAAATATTGTCAAGGAGGTTCTGGAATGAATTAATTGTGCCCATCTCCCTGTATACATTGTATATCCGAGGAATCTGCAGAGAAAATTAAACAACGCTTCAGTACAGCTACTCCGGTAAAAAAAAGTTAACCACACAAATTAAATGTATGTTCCAGCTTGAATTACCCAAAGTTCACAAATTGATTACTAAATATGGTGAAAAAAATAATAAAATTATAAGACCATAAGCAACTGAAGAGGACAATAGAGGGTATCACCTGAATTAACCAAACAACGTTCTCGCTGTACAATTCGTTATTCACTATCCAACTTGCCATCTGATAATCAAGTGATGAATCTCAACAAATGCTTCTGGTTCATGCATGCGGAGTGATGAACATGAGTATCAACCTTCCTGACATTGTAGTGCACCTTTTTTATGAGTACAGGATGAACTGCTATTTGACCAACACCAGAGCCACCAAGGTCCATCTTCCCAAAATAATTCACAAGATTGCAAGCCGAAAGAATATCAATGGCAGAGAGGTTACCCTACAACAGGGGGATGAATGAATGAAAGAAACGTGACATCCCATCATAAGCATAATTTCAAATAAATCCATAAAACTAGGAAGGTCGGAAAAAGATGTTCATACCACCAACCATATTTGGAAGTTCTGTGACAAGCAAAGCGCTCAGATTATCAAGAAGCACAATTTTTTTTCAACAAAAGTTATGTGAAGTTGTGTGAACCCCAACCATATTTGGAAGTTCTGCAAAGCGCTCAGATTATCGTCACAATGGAAGTTCTGTGAACCCCCAACCATATTTGGACATTTCTGCGTCTGGCTTCTCAAAACATTGATTTCTCAGTTAAAATAGTGGTCTCTGGCTACAATTCATCCTAGTATTCATTCTAGACTGATAATCAAGGCCTGGATAACTCAAGCATGAATACAAAATAGTAGCTTATTCTGTTGGAAACAGAAAATACAATGGAGCAAGTTATTTTGACTTCTTCTGTTCAGGCGCTCTTGATCCTATAATGCTACAAATGGGTTGATCTGGTGACTGAAGCAACTTCAAGGCAGGGTGGACACTAACATTCAATCTTGTAAATAAATAAATGATCATCACATCACTGGAATAAAAGACTTAGTGCCTAGTGAGGACTTGTGCATAATCAATGCCAAATGTATCAAATAAAACATCGAAACCCATCCTCATTGTCAAACATTTCACCTTAATCATGACTTTCCCAAACATCTAAATATCAGAAACACAATTTCACAGATATAATGGGCTAGAAAAAGGGAAGAAAACAACACTTACGTAGCGACTTGCCGGCGGCGGGGCGGCTCCGAGATGTGCGGCGACGGCTCGGCGACGTCGGGCGATCTTGGGCGGCAGCTCGGCGACGGCGGCCCCGGCGTGGCGCGAAAGGGTGGCGGCGGTGCTCTGCGCTGGGACGGCGGAGTCGGTGCTCCTCGGGACGGCGGATGCGGCGCGTGGGAAGGGCGGAGGCGGCGCGCGCGGACGGGCGGCGGGAACTGGCGGCGGCGCGGGGATGACTGAAGCGTGCCCTAGGTTTTCGATCGCTGAAAACGAGCGTGGTGTAGGGACGACCGAACCGAGGCGTGGGCCTTTAGTGGAACAGTTCGCGTTTTCGTCGGTCTAGACCGACGAAAACAGAGAGCCACGCCACGTGTTCTATTTTCGTCGGCCTAGACCGACGAAAATAGGCAAAATTTTTTTTGAAATTTCCCTGGCGCGATAACTCAACTATTTTCGTCGGCTTTTCAACTCATACCGACGAAAATAAACTTAATTTCGTCGGTTTCTATGGGCCGACGAAAATATTAAGTTATTTACGTCGGTCTAATGTGGGCCGACGAAAAAAAATTGGACCGACGAAAATACTGTTGTTTCCTGTAGTGGAAATAACATCTTCTTTTTTTAGGGAAGGGGGAAAATAATATCTGATAGGAATCTAACACTGCAAAATCAAACTTGGATCTTGCAAAAGGATAGCTAGAACTTGTATTTACTCGGCCTGTACATGACATGATGCATCTCCTTCAGACATTATCCACCGCCTTTGGAGCCAATTTCTTAACTGCATCACCAACCGTCAGAAATATCTTGTCATCACCAATGAGCTCTGTGAGTTTCGCTGACCGGTTCTTCTGGATCACAGCCGGGCCAGGGTTGGCGAGAATCAGCGGTAAATGAAACACATGGATTTTGTTTAGTTGAGGTGTTCCTTCAATGGCTATTCATGTCGTAGCAGTTAGGAGTTGTAGAATTATAATTCTAGTTTTGGTGTTTTACCTGAATTCGTTGCTTTTCAAGTGCTCTGAACAACTCCTCCAAGGCGTGAATTCCACTTGTGTCTAGGGTTAGATCAATGTTGTCAACCAATAGCTGCAACTCATTTTAAAAAAATTCTGCAGTACTTTGTATAGAAAATAAGTTTGCTGTGTTCTTACGAGAGAGTTCAACAATCAGAAACTCAATTCTGGGTAACTTCTGTTCCTGTTGTCGTTCTTCCTCATCTCTCAGCCATCTTAGGATTCTGAAAATTGGGCAGTACGAAGCATAATTTTCTTCTAGCTCATTTATGATTGCAACATGTTGCTAGTATAATACTGAAGATGACACAATAATGCACCCATTGTAATCTTATATTGAGCACACAAGGTGCTTGCACATGTAGCCACATTCTAGAAGAGATTGTAATGTACGCATGCCATTTTTAGGGTAAGTTGACTTTCTACTTCTGCTCTGATAACAACCTTAGGCCCCATTTGGAATAGCTTCTGCTTAAAAGAAAAGCGAATTGTTTACCGAATGAGAGGATTCTGAATAGTTTCTCTCATAATTAGAAGCTGATTTGTACACAAAATCAGAAACTATCACCCACCCGATTTAATGTATTTTTACTCAGATTCTGCGGGTTACACCTCCCCACGAGTTGCTGCAGGCCCAAGGGCTTGTGCCGCTCACCCGAGGCCCCTTTGCCACTCTCGTCCGTCACCGACGCCAATCAACAATTAGCACAGACAATCAGGAACGCCGAACGACCAGATTCTCTAGCCAACAGATTTTTCAGGGCAGCTGCTTCTCCAGACAACTGACTACAATTCAGAATCTGCACAGTCAAAAACTGTCCCGAACAGTAGCCTTAATATCCTAGAGAAAGATTTTGCTCACAACAAAGTAACAATCAATTGGAATAGATAAACTAAAGTGGTGACAAAAAGGGCCGCCTAGTTAATTTTTAAACATTTCAAAGTGGAATACAATGGATCAAAATATAGTTCGTTCAAAAAAAAAACAATAGATCAAAACAGAAACTGAACTGTATCTGCTGGCATCTCTCTCTTAGGCAGGTGCATGTCAGTTTCAAATCTGTCGTATATCTATATTCCAAGGTTTATGTGGCATTTCTTGTTAATACTAGTATCTTGTTCATTCTTTTGCCTATTTACAAATTGTCGGTGTACTTTGCATCGGGTACCCTCTCCGGCGAAGATCAGTGGGCCCAAAAAAGCGGCCTAGCCCACGTGGCGGCCTGGCGGGCAGGTGGGCGATTAAGCCCTGCCCGTCGGGCGGTAAGCCCACGTGGCGGCCTGGCTTGATCGTCGGACGGGAAGCCCGCGGCCTCGGCGGCGGCGAGGCGATCACGCCGCTGCTCGTCGGGCGAGCAGCCCACGTGGTGCGCGTGGCCTCGGCGAGCGGTGGGCGATCAAGCCCTACCGCCGGCGGTAAGCCCACGTGGCGGCTCGACGAGCGGTGGGCGATCAAGCCACGCCGCGGGGCGAAGCCCACGGCCTCGGCGGCAAAGCGGCGATCACGCCACGCCGCGGACGAAGCGCCCGCGTGGTCCCGCGTGGTGAGCAGGTGGGCAATTAGGCCCTGCCCGCCAGGCGGGAAGCCCACGTGGCAGTCGGGCGGCGGTGGCGGTTATGCCTGCCGCTAGGCGTCGACCGTGGCGACGGCAAGCGGCGGCGTTGACCTCGTCGTGCCACGAAGGCAACCAAAGGAATAAGGAGAAGGCTTCGCCGGTTTCTTCCTTCGACACCGTGTCGGGGCCATTGATTGCGAGGAATTCGCTATCGACATGACGACGGCCCATCCTCTCGACACCTCTCACCAAACCCGTCGCAGAAGCGTCATATCCCGGGCGAACCAAACGAAGCCACGCAGCGGCATTAAATGGAGTCTGAAGGATAAGGCTACAGTGACGGGTGCAATAAATGAGTAATGGGTCGGTGTAAGACTGGAATGATGGGTGTAATTAATGAGTCGTAAATCAGTATAACGTCACCTTCTCACCTGCCCGGGCCAACCCTGTTTATATAAGGGCACTCCGGTGCATGGAGAGGGGGGCTCTCTCCTCGATCAAGATCCGAGGCTTATCTAAGCTCGAGACCAGAAGAACCATTGTAATCACCTCCATATTTCCTCAACAGAGTTCTAGCAGGACGTAGGGCTATTACCCGCGCTGGGGGCCTGAATCTGGGTACATCACCGCGTTCATTGATCTGTTGATCCCCGGAATCCCTCGCGCGAGAATCATTAGGGTTTCCAGCTACGAAGACGCCCTCTACCGAACCCTGTCCTCCATCCTGGGAGTAGTCAACCATGTCCATTGACGGGGTCCTGTCCGGCGAAATACACCGACACAAATGTCGACTCAAATATTATAATTCAAGTTTACCTCAAAATCATGGTTAATCTCATTTTGACGAAAGCAGCTGTATCAATGAAAATGATGCAAAAGCGGGGTGAAAACGGATCGGATACGGACAGATAATAGCTCTACCATATTTGTTTTCATATTTTTTCTCGGATGTGGATACGGATATGGATAGTCCGGATACGAATATGGACACGGATAGTATCGAATACGGATACAGATCGAATACGAATCGAATCGGATACGGTTTTGGATATTTATCGAAACATGATAACCCCTTAAATTGTACATAAAAAATCAAAAGAAACACATAATTAATTGATTTGATCAAAATATTATTGAAAATTGTACAAATGTAAATATTTTCATTCACTTAGACAATAGTTATATACCATGTTGCAAACAAAATTGTATAAGGTTTAGTTTATTACACACATATGATTAGTTCATCATACACATAGATTAAAATGCAAAATAAAGGTAATCCTTGTTCAGAGATACAAATAGAAGCAAACACATAACACACTAAAAGTTTGATAATACTTAAATATCATATCTTTAGGAAAAGTATATAACACTTACATGTAATGACTCAAGATTTATATTCTTAGTTGAATTATGTTTAAAATAATAAATTATGTATTTATGAGTTTTTATGCATTTTAGCTACTTATTTAATATATTTTCCTATCAAGAATAGGAGTTTTTGAATTTTTGAGAAAAATTAAAATCTGATAAAATCTTGAAAATAATTTTTTGAATGTTATATTGTTTCTGGAACTTTCTAAAAAAATTTCATAATTTTTGGAGTTGGTTTGCTAATTTTAATAATTGAAACTTTCTTTAGAGATTAATTAAATTAGAAAACAATTCTGTAATTAAGAAACCTTTTTGGGCCAAAAGAGTAGTCTTGGCCCAGTCCATATATCTATCCGGATATCCGACCCACCATTATCTGGATTATCCGAATCCGTATCCGTATCCGACGGATAATGAGCTACCGAATCCGTATCCGTATCTGACAAAAAAAAATCCGTATCCGTATATGATCCGATACTATCCGATTAATATCCGATCCGACAGAATTCGTATCCGAAAATATCCAAACCGTTTTCAACCCTATTAATATACACACCATTCTGAGAACCTATTCTAGTAAGCATACCATTACCAATGACTGAAATAAATACCAATATTTTGGACTAAAGCCTTTTACCTTTCTTTAACATAGTTGGAGTTTGTGAAATATATATTGATGAGTCCACTCTTAACAATTAGTACACCTAGTACCTTGGTAGCTTCCGGGTATTGTTCAACGTTCCTATAGATTTTTTTTTAGATAATTCAACGTTCCTATAGATAGTTGCTCTCGGAAGGTTACCAAGTAAAGCTGCTCTTGGCCGTGTTAGTTGGAGAAGAATTTTGGCAAGTGATATTGCAACCTGTTCCACAGCAAGTTCAGCAGTCATCAGCTAGCTTTTTATCTACCATACAAGGAGTTCAATTGTAAATGACATGGCAGAAATGGTTGGAAACCGCACCGCAATGAGCAGGCCGCACCCCACTGACGCAAATATGACTCCGAAGAATGCTCCCAAGCATGCCACAAAATCCAACTTAATTATCAACCTTCCAGATAAGGTACGCTGACTCATAGTCAATTGGGCCTATCACTGTAGATATGATGGTAGAAGCAAGGGTGGTATTGGGCGTGTACTTGAACAATGGAGTGATCTTGGGTTTGTCAGCCAGCCATGTAATTGACAGCTGATCGCGAGAAAGAACCTACAACAAACAACTTTGGTCACAAGGATGGTAATATCTATATGGGTATGAGTTGCTTTCAGCTGAATTGATAGTTACCTGTGGCTATGTAGCAAGAAGTCATCGAACCGACAACATGTTGGAAATAGGCGTAATATTTTTATTCTAGATTTTATTTGAAGGTAAAGATAACAAAAGACTAGAGATGCATAAAACAACAGGTAACATATTATACTTAAGAATATCTCAAGAATTGTATTTTAATGGAGTCGATTAAATACACGAGCGACTTACTATCGGGCTTGTCAAGAATGAATACGTAGTAGCGAGACGCGGTCGCGAAGTAGTCGATGTCGCGGAAGAAGAAGCGTCGCTACCGATGCGCTGCCAGAAACCTTATTGCCGTCCGTCCGCGTGAACTCTACGGCAATGGCTCGAGATACCGCTCACCCTCCTTCACAAAGGCACGCCGAGAAGGAAGACCGCGAGGTTTAATGTACTCAACTTAACAAAGACAAAGAATTCGAGAGGAGGAAGAATGGGGAGAATTTAGTGTCACCGTCCTAAACGTCTCTAGGAGTTTATATACATGCGCACTAGTAACTGACCACATTATATCAGTTAAATACGACAGTTACTAGTAACTGATAATTTGAATGCGGCAGTTACTAGTAACTGACTGCATAATATCAATTAACTCACTAGTAACTGACTGTATAATGACACCTCATTAAAACAAATGTTTAAATCTCATTTAAATAGATTGAATGGAGAGATAATTGTAAGATTCAGCAAAAAAAAGTAAATTCAAAGTACTAGGAGACACACTACGATAAGTGAGAGACGGTCTTCTCATATATGTGATGAGTGTTTGATTGTACTTGATCTTGTGGTGCTCAGGTTTAAGTTTGAAATGAATTTGTTTTGGTTGTGAGCAATTTGAGTTGAGTGGTTGTAGCACCCTTAAGTGGTTAAGCCCTAGAGTAGTTGTGACCTCTCAGTGGATGTGGACTAAAGTGGTCGTGCCCTAGAGTGGTCACGCCCTAGAGTGGTTGTGGCACTGGTGAATGGTCATAGCCTTTGAGTGGTCGTGGCCTTGAGTGGTCACAGTCAAGAATGATCATGGCGCTCTTGAGTGGTCATATCCAAGAATGGTCGTGATCTTGAGTGATCAAAGCTAAGAGTGGTCGTGACATAAGGAGGTCACAACTAGGGGAGGTCACAGCCTAGGGAGGGCTTGAAAAGTGGTCATGAACTTGAAGGGTGGTCATGGACTAAGGTGGTTACAACCTAAATGAACTAAGGTGGGATCTTTAAATAATATGATGTATTTTTTGACGCAGGTTCATAACTTTAGGCTTATCCTCTGCATACATATATATAATGGAGGTAATTGAGATTTTGCCACTCCATACATGGTGCTTCGCCAGAATGCCATTAGTCACGACGACTTCGCCATAATGCCATCCCGAATGAGAGTCTCACCGCCAAAGTGCCATTTTAGATTTTCTCTGGTATTATCCATCTCTTTTCCCTCATTTTCGCACGTGAGCTGACGGTTTTGCCCCTCCTTCCTCAGATACTCGTGACCGAGGTGGAGTCCATAGCACACTCGCCCCATCCTCGCCATGAGTCACCGGACTCCACACCGTGCCCTCGCCCTCCGGGCGAGGTGGTCCTCGCTCGCCCCGGCCGCCAAGCGCTTCCACCCGGCGGCTTCATCTCGTCCCACCAGTGCCGTCTCCTCTAGTGCCCTTCCCCGACGCCGTCCCCGCATGAGCTCTGCCACTCTCCTCCCAATGTCTCACTAAGTCAGAGGTTGGCACTCAATGCTTCAAAGTTTGCCGACATTGGCCCAAGTGGTTTGCCTCTTGTTCCTTGCCCTAGATGCGCAGACCAGGTTCTGGAGCTTAGGTCCAATTCCGCACGTAACCCAAACAAGGTTTTCTTCAAGTGTCGCAGGAATGAAATTGATGTAATATTTATCTCAATGTGATTTTTGTTCGTCTGTATGGCTGTATGGATTAGGCCTAAAATTGCATCATTTTTTGTTGATAGATGCCCGGAAGATGCAAGTTTTTCAAATGGCTTCCGGATTATCGTCGATTGCTTGAGGAGTATGATTTGATTGAATGTGAGGACGAAGCCAAGAAGAGTGGAGGAGAAGTTGCAAGCCCGGCTGTAGTTCAAGAATTGAAGCAAAGAATTGCACATGTTGAAGATGGAAGTAGTGAGTGCGGTCAAGTTGGGGCAATTGTTGGTGGCGATAAATATTGCAATTCTCGTTCTGGTGTTGTGTATGTTTGTAGCTGTTGTGAAGTGATATTGTTTGTAAAAGTACTCTCTAGGTGGGAAATGAGCATGCTTTTGTTATATGTGTGTAGTCTTGTGAGTACTTTGCAGTATGTGCTACACTTTATTTGCTTAATAGCAGAAGTTTTAGTGAAACTCAGTTTTGGTTACCTTTTGTTATCTAGGTGGGAAATAAGCAAGCTTTTGTAACCTTTTCTGTTGATTTCTATAACTAGAATGTCAGTTTTGGTTGGATTGATACAAACTGGAGGACATTTTGCAACTCAGTTTTGGTTGGACTTACATCTTACAGCTTACAACAGTTGCTGCTATCTCGGTGGTTTTTGATAATGTTGTGCATGAAGAGGTTCTTACAGGATGTATTGATGGTTTTCTATCAGTGGCAAAGCTGGCTGCATTCTATATACTGGATGATGTATTGAATGACCTTGTTGTGGCACATCTTACATTTTGCCAACATCTTCTATATACTGGATGATGTATTGAATGACCTTATTGAATCACAGCTTTCGGGGAGGATAGAATAGCTACATCTTACATTTTGCCAACATCTCATACCAGAACACCTCCCCAGAACACCCAGTCCATTACTGCCAAACTGCCAACATCTCATACCAGAACACCCAATCCACACCAGCTGAAGATAAAATCATGTGCAGCAGCACTACCAGCTATCTGACATTCCAGATACAACATACAAGTTCAAAACACCCAGATACGACATACAAGTTCAAAATTTCGTTCAAAACACCCAGATACTACCAGCTATCTGACATTCCAGATACAACATACAAGTTCAATTCACATACAAGTTCAAAACACCCAGATACAACATACAAGTTCAAAACACATAGTGCCAACATAGTTTAAACCACATAGTGCCAACATACAACATCTCATCCCAGTTTAAACCACATAGTGCCAACATACAACATACAAATTTAATTAGTGCCAACAGATGAAGACAAAGTCATTGACTAGAAGTGCCTTCTCCCAACAACATAGCAAGGCACCTTCGTGTGAGCATTCCGGGGCTTCCTTGTATAATTGCTTCCCTAGTAGACGGTGTTGCATTCATTGTTGCTTTGGCTTTTTTCTTCCTAATCTTTCTCGGCCTACAAGTTCAATTCAATTGTAAGTTGAGGCATCAAGAGAAGTTAAACAAAATCACAGGAAAATTTGGTTAAATTAAAAAGCTTGCCTTTTCTTTGTCCCGTTCAGTGGGCATTTGTAGCTAGCTTGCCTATGACCATATTCTCCACATCTCAAGCACTTCGCTGGGCCTCTTAGATGTGTTTTCCTCGTTGTACTAGAGCTACCACCTTCAAGGTAGCCCTTGATCCTCAATTTCCTTTGCCTTCCGGCAGTCCTTTTCTCAAGAGGTACCTCTACATCTACATTCACATGAGGCCATTGTGACTTGTCAAGAAGTGGCTCTATCCTTTTCTGATAACATTCTTTGAACTTCTCCATAGAATAGTACTCATGAACAAAGTCCTCCATCTTCACATTCCTATGTTGTTGTGCAATGATGAATGCCAAAGCATGCTGGCACGGCTTTCCCGTATGCTGCCACTCCTCACAACTGCACTCACGTAAATCTGCCTTAACAACATGCCTCGACAAATTGTTGCTATTATCCCAAATCTCTGCAAAGAACACAATCACCTTCATAATGCATAAGTGTCCCAACCCTCTAGTTCTTGCCTTCAACTGATGAATGACGGCCGGTAGTATCTTGCCTTCTAGCCTTGCTGCTAGCCTCTTCCTCTTCTGCCACATAGTCATTATCATATCCCTTATACGGTCAGCGAGCTCAGTAACAGACAAATCTTTTATGTCTCTAATCCAGTTATTGAAACACTCGCCAGATTATTGGTGATGTAATCACACCGATAGTCGGGTTGAAGCTACATCTGTACCACTTTAGGCTATGATACTTGTTGAGCCACCAACCACTTCTCTACTCGCCGCTACAACCTTTGCCATATGCTCAAAACAGACATCCTCTTTATATGCCCTTGTCAGAGGAAACATATATGAATTGGTTTCCCCACTAAATCTCTTGATAAAATTCTGCATAAGATGCCTAAAGCATTCCTTTTGCTCAACTGCAGGAACACCTCCTTCACTACCTTCTCTAACCCCTTGCGTGCATCTCAGACAAATAGCCGAGGAGTCACATCTCCAATACCTTTGTGCAATCGCCTCATAAACCATACCCAATTATCCTCTGCTTCGAGTCTATGAATCCAAATGCAACAGGTACATCCAATTGTGACCATCTATACTACAAGTCAAGCTAGATGACCACTCCATCTACCATTGAGTGCAGAGGAATCTATACTGTGTATGGCCTACATCCTCCCAAAAACCCCGAATGCATGGACCCAAAGGCACAAAAGAACCTATGAAAGTGTACTCTTCCATCAACCACCCTGGTGTCAATCTCAACAACACTACCTGGCATCCTCTTCACTACCTCTGCCTTCCATCTAAATAGCAGCTTAAAACTCTCATCCTAGCTACCATACAAATCCTTTAAAGCCCTCTCTTTCCCCTTCCACACTGTATCATATGCAATGGTGTACTTGTGATCACCTTCCAACTTGGCCTGCAACTCTTTAGCACCCATGTGAGGAGTCTTCCTAAGGATAGGAATAGCCTTATCAGCAACCCATGCACTTGTAGGGGTGGTAGTCCTCCTCTTGCCACTGGATGTGCATGTGTGCTCATCGATCAAGATCGTGACCTATAAAAACATGAAACCGATATACTCATAAACACAAATTGACAAACTAAAATAATTTAAAATGAAAGGTCGCAAGTTAGTACCATAACAAATATTTTATCGATCAAGGCCCTCCCAACAATGTGCCATGGACATCCTCCACCACGACAATGGCCTATATATCTTGATTTGTCAGCTTTCTATGTGTAGTTCAAATTCCTTGTTTATGGCAAACCGTCTCACACCAACCTAAACTCCTTCATGCTAGGGTACTTTGTGCCAAGATCCATAGAAAGATTGTTCTTGTCATATATCATGGTCCTCTCATCCGGGACATCATCGCCAACATGAACCGCTCCATCCTCAACATGAACTCGCCCATGATCATCCACAACAAAAACATTGTCACCACTTATATTTTCAACATGCTCCTCGGTACCCATCGATGCATTCGTGCTACCCTTTCATCCTCATCCCGCAAAACCCAACAACACATACATTTCATCTTCACCTAGCATTTCTACCCTTCCTTCCTCATCATGCCTTTCCTCTACTATCAAGTTATCCCAATCCACTCATGAGAGTGGTTCAGTTCCATATCGCATAAAAGACATCAATAAACCCAACAATCATTTGAGATGAAGGCTAGCTTTGTGATTACACCACAATAAGGAAATAACAACGATTTCAAATTACAGTAAACAACATTTTCAATATGCCACCGATGCTAAACCAAAGGCTAACTTGGCATTCACTCATTCATAGAGTACTCCAATTCATATGGCAAAGGATACATAGCTAAACCACAGCTAATAGCAACACTTCATTCATAGAGTACTCCACTTCATAACGACAATAATTCATAGCTAAACTACAGCTAAACCCTAAACCCTGATACGGATCTGCAAGCGATTTGGGAAGGGGATACGGATGCTCACCATGGATCGAGTAGAGTAGTGCGAGGCTGTATGGGCGGCTGAGCTTTTCCTCGGACGGAGACGCTGCCCTCTTTATGGTCGGCCACAAGACCGACCCGCCTCCTTCCGCCGGGAGGCGACGGATCTGGGGACGCCTGAGGCGGCGGAGGCGGCCGGATCTGGGGGGGCGCCCCGGAGGTGGCCGGATCTAGTGGGGCGCCGGAGGTGAGAGTGAGTGAGAGTGGAGTGAGAGTGAGAGTGGAGTGCGCTGTGGCTGTGACCGAGAGTGAACGCGTGAGACTGAGGAAGCGGGGGAGGGGCAAAACCGTCAGCTCACGTGCGAAAATGAGGGAAAAGAGATGGATAATACCAGAGAAAATCTAAAATGGCACTTTGACGGTGAGACTCTCATTCGGGATGGCATTATGGCGAAGTCGTCGTGACTAATGGCATTCTGGCGAAGCACCATGTATGGAGTGGCAAAATCTCAATTACCTCATATATAATGGGCATTGGACTGGACTTTTTTTGGTTGATCCGTGGCACGGCAAAGCACGTGCACGGGCCAGGTTGACACGACATGAATAACAGGACCATACCGGGCCTCGAGATCGGGCACGATAGCCGACATGGCATGACACGTTGGCATGGATCGTGCTTGGGCTAGCACGGTACAAAACATGCTCGATGGGTCCAGAGTAGACACGACACGTGATAGGGAGCTCTACTGCTACATTGCGTCATGTTGTGGCTCGCCCTAAGGCCGGCGTCTTTTGTGATTCTCGTATGCAGAGAAATAAGAGACAACGGAGATGCTAAAAGGTACAGAATGGGGATTGGAGAGTACATGCTCACTGGCACTGAGCACGCGCATCGAGTTGCTCCGCATTGGGGACCCCACACTGGGTGTAAGGTTTTTAACGAGCCAGTAACTCTGTATCTATTCAAAAATAAATAAAAATTAGTTCTTTTTCTCCCAATATTTGTATCCACTGTGTCAGCTCCGTGCATCTCTAGCTCTTTTCCTCTCATCAAAATAGTGTAAATGGATCAGATCTAGACCGACATGACACAAAGCTAACACGAATCGTAAATGGGTCTTGATTGGGCTCGTCGAAAGCGAGCTGAGCAGGCACAGTAAACCAACAGGTTATAACAACACGGTACATTTTAGACACGTAGTCCGATGTGCCCGTATCGTGCCAACTGGTCGGCGTGACGCCTACCTCTAAGCAGCACTGGCGATGCCATGAACCGTGTCTGACGAAGACTGAGAAGTTCGACACCAACATCACCAGCTAGACGTCATCACACCGCCGCATGGACAGTGCCCAGCACGACTACAAGCAAGGATGGTTGGGTTGCCCCCCGAAGAAGAACCTCCTCACGGAGTTCTCCAATGCGGTGAAGGAGACGTTCTTCACCGATGACTGGCTGCGGTAGTACAACGACCTACGAAGGTTGCAAGAAGATCTGGCTCGGCCTGCAGCACGTCTTCCTGAATGATACGTGACTGGGGCAGGCACTACACCCTTGATCTGGGTTTGAAATTTTATTTTCTACTGATATCTTGGAGGTAGGTGAAATCTAAAATTTCAATGAAATCTTGGAATTTTAGATAAAATCCGGTCTAATTTCAAAAGGTAAATTTGAAATCTAAAATTTTTGAAATGAAATTCAGCTGAAATTACCTAAATTTTGGCCGAAATTACCGAGATTTCGGTAAAGTTCAACCAAGTGAAAAATGATTCATAACACGTTGAAAAATTTTGATAATTTTTTCCATGGTCCTAACACATCATTAATATTCCCATAAAAATTTCAGATGATGATCAAGTCTGAGGAATTTATAAAAATTCTAAAAGTGCTACTATTTTGATAAAAGGCTGATCGACAAATTTGAACTAAATGAAAAATAGTTCAAATCACCTTAAAAAATTTAAAAGTTTTGTGTATAGTCCTGACATATTAGTAATATTCACGTAAAATTTTCAAATGATAATCAAACTTAAGAAATTTTTAAAAATTCAAAAAGTGCTACTGCCTTGATAGAAGGTTGATCGACAAATTTCAATCGAATGAAAAATGGTTCGTACCACGTTAGAAATTTTTTTAAAAAATAGATGGTTCTAAAACATCACTAATATTTTAATAAAATTTTTAGATGATGATCAAGCTTGATAAATTTTTAAATATTATTATAGTGCTACTATCTTCATGAAAGCCTGTTGATCAATACATAGATTTGATTGAGAAACCAAAAAAGTTTAGAATTTTTAAAACTTTTAGAGAAGAGTTATGAGGTAATGACTAAGTTCTCATAAAAATTTTAGATCATGATCACACTCAACTGAATTTATAAAATTCTGATAAGGGTACTATATGATTTATATTCCTTCTATTTTTGTTTTTTTAGAAGATAACAAATGAACTTCAATACTTCTATAGATTTGATTCAACAAACAAAATAAAATAAATTTTTTGAAATTATTGTAGCAATTTGAATTTTTTTCAAAATTTTTATCTAGCTATATATTTTAAATCTCGTCCACATCTGAAATCCAAGATCTCGTGAAATTTCACTGAGATTTCTAACCTTGCCCTTGACAAGTCAAGGGCGATCTCATCGCTGGCCTCACCATTGCCAGCCTCTGCATACCTCAGGTTAGTGAGCTACCCTCTTTGCATAGCAGCACAATGCAGTTCGTCCATGCATGCAGCAATACGCATGGTCTTATTGATTATCACAAATGGCGACCAGAGAGAGTGAATAGGAGTTAAATAAAATTTTTCTTAAAAATTCAAGTCACTTTTCTAACTAAAAGAGCCGACTAAAAAGCTCAACAAGGCCAATACTAGGCAAAAGTCTAGTATTCCCGGATAAACAGTAAAATCAGGATGAACAATAAAATTAGCATGATTTCAAAATAAAAAATTGAGGTAACTTTTGATCGGCTGATTCAGATCCAGTGAAACTTTGTATACACTTTCCTATGAATGTCAGTAACATATTCTAACATTCAATCATAAGGATTGATATTAAAGTTCTGATCTTTTTGTCTGAAGGAAGGTTGCACTAAAACCGGGATAAACTCACAAGCTTTACCCCAAACTTGCTCATGGGGATTTGATGATCAAGATGATCTTAGATGATCCTTCACATGTTATAGTAAGCAAGAATACCAAAAAAACATCCCTCCAACGTCCAAGAAAAGATCTATTATGAATAATTCATTTTTAAGCCAAAAACTAGTTTCTTAAGAAGAACTTTAGAGATCTTGTTAAACCTTGTCTAAATGATTAGGATATAATCTGCAGAAAATTTATCCATCAATCATTTATCCTTGACAGTATAAGATCAAGAAAGAAAGAAATCAAAGAGAGATTAAAAACTCAAAAAGGAAGGAGACCAAAACTTAAGTAAGAGTAAGTTCTAGTGGATCTTGCCTATTTGGAATATATTCTAAATTAATTCCTCGACCTCTTGTGTATTCTAGATCCAGTAGAAACACAGTAGGTAGGAGGAGGTGAAACAAAGCTCAAATTGCATGAAAGAACTAAGCAAAAATGCAAGAATTATAATAAATTTTAGAACATAAATAAACTTAGATCTTGTATTACTTAGAGATGGATGGTTATAAAGTCACACTTTCAGACGGGCAAAGCTCAAAGGAGTAAAAAAACTAGAGAATCCTTCTCTCTAATACTTCTCTCAGACTTGGTTCAGACAGAATTAGTTCTTGGAGGCATCCCTAGCCTCCACCCCTTTATTTATAGCATACTAAGAGCGATCTCCACCTTTAGATGACCCTCTTAGCCCTCAAAAAACCTTATTAAGGGTTGAGATTCGCTCCTTCATTCAAACATGGGCTAATCCTCAACTCAACAATATAACGGTTTTAACCATTAACACTAACTTAACTTTTACTCCACCCATAAACTCTTGATCCAACGATCCTCCTTCGTTTGAGTAGGGCTTAAATTAGCATCTCATCCATCCACTTATCATCAAGATTTGCAGCAACTCTCATACCTTAGTCATCTTCTGGCATCATCTTGACCGTCTAGATCTTAGCTCTCCTAACGTAGTCCTGATCTCATTCGTCTCATCATGGCGTAGCTTTAAAGTCCTGCAACTATCTTAGACAAATAAAACATTGGATAACATTGCTTATGGTAATATACAACAGTAATCTGACAAAAATCGGCGCAGGAACGCCTACATAATGAGTAGGTTATTCCACAGCTATCGATTGCTGAACGGCAAGTCTCATCATTTTATATACACAATAATAGTTGAAAGAATGTGTGGGTGACAAGGGCAACAAGAAAAACCAAACTGTTTCAGCTCTCTTTCTTGTATGTGAATTGTGATTGAAGAAACATGGATAGGAGTGAACAAATGGATGTACGTGCCCCACGTGGCCAACTTAAGATTATATAGTCATCCTCTCAAGTTGCAGGAGAACTATAAACATTGGCAGTTATTTTACTCAGAATGTAGCAGTTTCCTGGGCTGTCACTGACAAGCATCTTAGGTTAATATTCACGCAAACTGCAGTGTGACCAACGGGGGTCATATCGACTTTGGCATTTTTGACATTTAGGCTAGCAAAATGCATGTGTCATGAAGCAATAAAGTCTGGAGAATCCAGAAGTCCACTTGCCACAGCAGAAACAATTTTCATGGGAGATTATGGGCACTCTTGGTGGCTCTCATATGTGATGGGGCGTGCATATGTGATGAGGCAACAAGGTGGACTGTTCTGAATCTAAAGTGCACAGATTCCTGGCACTCTTGATGGCTCTCATCACTTGCTTTGAAATGAATATTTATATATCGGCATTTTCTCTATCTTTCCATGTCAGTGGCCACCCAATATGTACCCTAAGGGCGAAAACTGATCGGATACGGATGGATAATAGCTCTACCTTATTTGTTTTTATATTTTTTTTCACGGATGTGGATACAGATACGGATAGTCCGGATACGAATATGGATACGGATACAGATCGAATACGAATCGAATCGGATACGGTTTCAAATATTTATCGGAACATGATAACCCTTAAATCGTACATAAAAAATCAACAGAAACACATAACTAATTGATTTGATCAAAATATTATTGAAAATTGAACAAATATAAACATTTTCATTCACTTAGACAATAGTTAGATACCATGTCACAAAAAAAATTATATAAGATTTAGTTTATCACATACATATGATTAATTCATTATACACATAGATTAAAACATAAAATAAAGGTAATCCTTACTTAGAGATACAAATAGAAGCAAACACGTAACACACTAAAAGTTTGATAATACTTAGATATCATATCTCTAGGAAAAGTATATAACACTTACATGTAATGACTCAAGATTTATATTCTTAGTTGAATTATGTTTAAAATAATAAATTATGTATTTATGAGTTTTTATGCATTTTTAGCTACTTATTTAATATATTTTCCTATTAAGAATAGGAGTTTTTGAATTTTTGAGAAACATTGAAATCTGATAAAATCCTGAAAATAATTTTTTAAATGTTATATTGTTACTGGAACCTTCCCAAAAAAATTTCATAATTTTTGGAGTTGGTTTACTAATTTTAATAATTGAAACTTACTTTAGAGATTAAATAAATTAGAAAACAATTCCGAAATTAAGAAACCTTTTTAGACCAAAAGAGTAGTCTTGGCCCAGCCCATATGTCTATCCAGATATCCGACCCACCATTATCCGGATTATCCGAATCCGTATCCGATGGATAATGAGCTACCGAATCCATATCCGGATCCGACAAAAAAAAAATCCGTATCCGTATCCGATCCAATACTATTCTATAAATATCTGATCCAACAGAATCCGTATCCGAAAATATCCGGATCGATCGAAAAATACCCGAACCGTTTTCAACCCTAATGTACCCTACTTTTTCATACAGGTCAGGACTTCAGGAGGACCTAAAATGTTTCCATGTCAATGGCCACCCAATATGTACACTACTTTTTCATACAGGTCAGGACATCAGGAGGACCTAGATTGGACTTCAGGAGGGCCTAGAATGTTCAGGGAACTGCTTGTCAATATCAAATTTCACACAGGCGTGATGGAAACGGCAGTCACCTATTCTTCCCTGAAAACACAGAAATAGTAAAGTCACTGGTTAAAAATCCAAGGGTATGTACGCAAGCATGCAACTGAAGAAAGCAGCAGGAGGTGAAAGAAAGGTAATGCACGATCGACTCACTGGTACTATACTTGTTCATTCTAAGAACCCTAATTAAACGGCAGTTACCTATTCTTCCCTGAAAACAAGGTGGGCACTCAAGTCGGGCTCTTTTGGGCCGGCCCGAGGCACGGCGGGTACGGATGCGGTCCAAAGTCTGCCCGACGACATCAGAGCATAGACCGCATCGGCCCGAGATCCGCACACGATGGACGGCACGACCAGGCACAACACTGTAGCACGGACCGTGTCGGGCCCGATGACCCAGGGTATAAGGATGAAACTCAGGGCATGAGAAAAGAGCTCAGTATGAAGGTCACCGACCCACAGAGTATGAGCGTTATGGACGTACCCAACAGCATGAACACCACCCCCTCCGTTAACACCTGAGAGACACGGGTCAACTCTCTCTCTGTCTCATTCGTCTCTCTCAATTTCTCCCTCGCTCATCCGTTTCTCTCAATCTCAATTGCCTCTCTTCCTCACTCTCTTGTTGCCCTCTCTCTCGCTCGTGTTCAGCACATCTCCCTCGTTCTAAGAATAAATAAATTTTAATTCTTTTTTCCATAATATTTGTATCCACTGTCTTAACTCCACGTGTCTCTGGTTCCTTTCCTCTCATTACAATAGTGCGAATGGGCTAAACCTGGGCCGGCACGGCACGAAGCAGACACGAAGCGCAAATGAGCCGTGCTTGGGTTCACCGAAGGTGAGCCGGGCCGGCTTGGTCCGGTACGGCGGGCACGACAGGCCGTTGCGGCCCGGCACGGTTCAAACACGAAGCACGCCTGGCCTACGCCCACCTCTAGTCAATGACCACCGCACGAAAGAACAAGCAACGGATTGAGCGCACTAGCTGAAGTCGCTATGCTAGCACGCCAAGATCCGTTTTTCTTGCTCGTTGCGTTCCGTACCACCCAATATGTCTCTACTTTTTCATACAGGTCATGACTTCAGGAGGACTTAGAATGTTCAGGGAACTGCTTGTCAAGAAATTTCACACAGGCGTGATGGAAACGGCAGTTACCAATTCTTCCCTGAAAACACAGAAATAGTAAAGTCACTGGTTAAAAATCCAAGGGTATGTACGCAAGCATGCAACTGAAGAAGGCAGCAGGAGGTGAAAGAAAGGTAATGTACGATCAACTCACTGGTACTATACTGGTTCATTCTAAGAACCCTAATTAAACAGGGGGATCAACAGTTAATTCACCATTTGCATCTAGTCCCACAGATTTGATGGAGCCAAACAGGTACCCAAGTTTTCACCTGAAAAAATGCGCTTGTTTAGCATTCGTGAAAGCATCTATATCATTGAACCAAGAAGCAAACACCCAAGGAACAAGCACAAGAGAATAAACAAGACAGGAAGTAACCCTTTGCGACTGCAAAGTTAAAATGTTTTTCTTGGGTTTTTTTTTTTTTTTTGCCTCTCCTAGCTGTAACAAAAGTAAAATAGTAAAACAGAAGAAACAAACAAATCGAAAAGAACGAAGATTTTCTTTTTTCTTATCAGACTGTTCCTCTCGAGCACTTTCGTCGATCTCAAGACCTTTCCCCTTTGCTTTTCTTTTTGAGGTTTTGGGTCCCACCAATGTGCTACTGCTATACCATCCAGATTGGGTGGCCGAGGGTTGTTTGGAATGTGGACGCAAATGTGGGTCAGGTGATGCCACTTACTTCACTATTTAAAAAAGGAGAGAGGAAGAAGATTAATAGTCAAAAGAGCGGAAGAAAATCAAAACGTGTCAAAGTTCGATGAATCAGGTGCAGGACAGCAGGAGGCGGCAAGAGGGCTGAAGAATGGGATCAACTCATCAACACCTGTTGCCCACTTTGGCTTTGCTTGATATGATACTTTAGAGGAGCTAGATTTAAATGGATTTTTTAAAGAGCCAAAAATTATTATGAGAATTATTTACAATTTGAGAGACAAATAGATTTTGATCACTCAAATATTATTTATTCAGTTAACAACTCGTTATATGCTCTGTTATGTACATATGAACAAATAACTACGTTTTGAGCAGCGTTTCAATGTATTCCCTCCCAATACAAGTTACATAAATCAGAACAAGCGAAAAGATAAGTAATCACCATCTATTTTTCATTTATATTTTAATATTTGTGCAACTGTAAAAAAAACATGAAAACACCTCTCCTATGTTCTTTTTTTGAAACAAAGGCAAAAGATGTGTCTCAGTGCCTCATTTCACTAATAGAGAAAAGAGAATACAAGCGTCGTCTAGAACACCAACAAAAACCAAAAACAAAACCCTTAGAACATCTACGCAACAAAAAAAGTACCCTCGCAAGAAACTAAGAGAGATATGTGTTCTTACTTTCTTAGCGACCGGCCCGAAGACCATACATTATTTTACTTAGTTGATGGTGATCCAAATTCTTTCATTCCTCAATACTTCTCTTTTTTTTCATTAAAACGGGCCAACGAGTGATCTTAGTTGACAGCTAAACACTTGTATAGTCACAAGCTATTTTGGCTATGCAAAGGAAATATGGGGTTGACACTCCTAGGGGACAAAGAAGAATTTGTCTGTTCATTGTCTCCAGGAGATGATGATAAATTGCGTAATGATATAGTGGATTCTAATCAAATCTAGAGAAAGAATAAAGGGTGTTTCGATCTCTAGTTATACTAACCATCGTTTAAGCAGTATGCCTCTCTAGCAAACCATTCTAAAGATAGCTCGTATATAGGGGTGAAACCGGGTCGGATACGGACGGATATTGCTCGTCTCGTATCCTAACCCATATTATTTTTCCGGATTCAGAGTCGGATATGGATATCCTAGATACGGATACGAATTCGGATTATTCGGGATTCGGATACGGAGCGGATACCTGACAGATTCGGGTCGGGATCGGATATCATAATCGGATAGTAGTATAGTACATAATCGTGTACGTAAAAGAACGAATGAAGCATTAATCTTACAACATTAGCTTCAAGTCATAATTATTTCAACGTAGGATAGTAGTATAGTTAGAGGTGCAATTTAGTGACTCAACTAATTCCAGTAATTTGAATAGAAAAGAAGTTTATCAAATAAGTTGAACAAATCAATTTAGCTAAAAGCATTATGTCATCACTCTATTTGTTTGTTGATAGATTTGTTGAAGTTCACGCTTAATAACAAAGTAGTGTTTTTTAGTGCTAGTATCAAACAACTATTCTATCTATCCAATAATGAACCAAATTAATGGAGGAATAACTGATTTTATCCGGATATCGGGTCGGATATTTAACGGATATCGGGTCGGATATTGCTCTTCCCATATCCTAACCCATATTACATGAGATTTTTCGGATACGGATCGGATATTGCTCTTCCCATATCCTAACCCATATTACATCAGATTTTTCGGATACGGATTACATCGGTACGGATTTTAAACGGATTCAGGATCGGATCGGACGGATATTTCCTGTCCTGTTTTCACCCCAACTCGTATAGACTAGAATCCAATATAACTTGATCTCATGTAGACTCTAAATTCAAATGAGACTATGAGTAATGTTTGTATCATACAAGCTAGTTTGCACTAGATATGCCCTATCACATATTATTATTTTTTTGAAACTAAGGGGAGAAGCTCTGCCATTCATTTCAGAAGAAGAGAGTATTACACTAGTCCTTAGAGAGGAAATAATGTAGACACCGGTCACCGGCCCACATACTGGGAAACACCAACACCGGAGAAGATCGATCGGAACCCTGAAAATTCCAACCTTGACCCCAAAATACACCAACGAGAAGAACACCTTTTGGAGCAAGACGAAATGCGACCCTCATCCAATATAAAAACAACAGAGCCTGAAGATACTAACAACCGGTGAGGAAAAATATCTCCTCCCCTCGACTCCTATGGGCTGACCTACAACAGCATGCCTGCACAAAGGACCCTGACTAGCTGTAACATGGGTCTTCCACCATGGGCGATTGGCCTACACCTCAGAACCTTGGCCCAACAACGACTGACTTACAACACCTGAAGGAAACACCATGCACCCCTAGCAACTCCGTGAGGCCGATTCTTCGTCGCAAGTATGCATTCCAATGGAGATTGCGCCACCACACCACCACGATGCACACCCTCTGTGATGGCCTCTTCCAAGCAACCATTCTTCATGTACATATCTAGTAGCGCATTCGCAAGTGGGAGGTTGAACCTGAAGACCGCATCCATGTAGTCATGAATCCTCCTTCTCAAGCTCAAGTCCCTTGATTTGGAGCTTGCGGTCACCACGCTCACCAACGTTGCCCTGTCGGGTGTGAGACCGCTTCTCTCCATCTCCTCAACCAAAACAACTGCTACTGTGTATCGCATACACCTGAAGAACTGCCTGATCATCATAATTCACAGCACCAGCACCCTATGTGGCATTTTGTCGAACAGCTTTTGCGTGACATTCACATAGCCCAACATCGTGTACATCTCCATTAGCGAGCTAACAACGTACGCGTCCCAACAGAACCCAGACTTCACGGTGGCCCCGTGCGCCTTGCGGCCTTGGACCAACCTACGAGACTACGTCCGCCTTAGTGTTGTTTGCTACCAGTGGTTGTCTGGCATTGTCAGCCAGGACAGATGAGGCGTGCTTGACCCGTGCTTCCACCCACGTCGGTGGGAGCTGTTCCTGGAGGGCAACAGCCTCCACCGGCGCCTTCGTCCGCCACTGCCTCTCGTGCTTCCGCGCCACTCTGCTAAGGGTCTTCTCCTCCTACAGCTCGACCACGACACTGCCATCCGCCTCCTCCACCCCTAACAACAATGTCACCAAGCTCCCTCTCCACGCCACTGGGAACGGGAAGGTGGAGCTCGGCGACGAGGCCGCGGGTGCGTAGGTCGTAGCATACCTCCATGACTCGCACGAAGTTGCTACGCCTCGCGAGGTTCCTGATCAGCAGGTTGCAGTCACTCAAATACCATCTTGGGCGTGCGGCACCCACCCACTCCGTCACCATCCTGGGTGTCCTCCCCATGCCCCACACCCGCAATCTGTTGAGGAGGAGAGCTCTCCCCATGGACCAGTTCTGGGAGTGGATCTCGAAGAGAACGACGGAGAAAGTGAGAGGAAACTATAGAAGAGAGGTCGGCCGCCATTGCCGTCGGCCGACTAGAGGTCACCAATGGCGGCAGCAAGGGAGGCGAGTTTGGTGGGCGGTGCACTCTTGTGGAGATTTGGTGTTGCCACCTTAGTCATCTTCGGGTGGCTCAGAAAACGCTCTCTCTGTGTTTACTTCGTGGGCCTATCACATATTCATATGTTGGAAATTTGACTGGACACATGCTCGACATTTGTTTGGATACTGTGACTTGATAGGTAGGGCCGGAACTCGAGAGATGCGATGACTAACTCTTTTCCGGTGCCGACCTATATATGATCGAAATAAATATATGTGGTTAGAAAATACACCCACCATATTAAAATTTAAGTCATTTAGAACATTGACATTGTCTTAAGGTGACACTTTGACCAGTAATTTCTATTAAATTATAGTATTTCAAATAAAAATAATTATATATTATGAAAGTATATTCCATGATGTATCCAGTGACATCAATTTCATGTTGTCAATCTAGGTAATTCTTTATATATTAATGATAAAATCTAAAAATACTTGACCAACACATATCATAAATAACTTATATTTTGGTACGGAGGTACTCCCTCCCGTCACAAATAGTTAACATTTTAGATATGGGTGGAGTCAAACTTTTGAAACTTTAATTGTCTATATTTTTAAATATTTAAATTGGATACATAAAAATGTATATGTAGATTTATCTCGAAAAGTACTTTCATAATATTATAATTTTATTAGGTTTTATAAATATATTATAATAAAAATTAGTGGTCAAAGTTGTGTTTTAGATACCGTGTCGATGTCTAAAACGATAACTATTTGTGACTGGAGGGAGTAATATATTTTAGCTTCCATAGGTATACGACTTTGAGCCAACCAATAATTCTCCTTGTCGAACTCATCCCTTATCTAGTCCTCGGAACTTCATGCTTTGCAAATCTAGCCCCTCAATCACGTATTTGCAAATTTGGGCCCTCCCCCACCGTGAAAGATGCTGCAGGCAACATGTGTCTCTCATGTCTCACCCAAAGAATGTGGAAGCTGCCTGCAGCGTCCGATGAGCACGGAAGCTTGCCGGTGTTGCAGCAACATGCGCGAGCGCAAGAGCAACATCGACCACCACAAAAAGAGAGCTTTATGCTACCCGGCCGCGGTAGCGAGGCTCCTCGCCGCCCACTCGCCACCACGCAGCATCGTCAGAAGCGCTGCACGCCGCTCTCGCCGGGTGTGGCAAGAAATTTCTGCGCTCCCCAAGCACGGCAGAAGACACACGTCGCCTTCCAAGTCTTCCACGGTGAAGAGAGAACCAAACTTCTAAATGCATACATTGACTTAGCTAGATTTGCAAAGAATAAGCTCTAAGGCCTTGTTTGGGAGGCCCAATTCTAACAGGGATCTCTATGGATGGGTTAGGATTTTAGATTAAAATTTCGTGCCCATCCACAGAGATCTTGATTGTGATTGGACCTTCCAAACAAGACCTAAAGGGCTAAGATAAACTAGGATTTCCTCCTAGTCCTGGTGATGACCGGTGAACATATAGATTTTGATTGTGATTGGGCCACCCAAATAAGACCTAAAGGCTAAGATAAACCAGGATTTCCTCCTTGTCACGGTGATGACCGGTGAAGCGGTGAGCAGAAGTGAGCCCGCTAATTGCCGGCAACTTCGTGGAGATGGTTTTCACCAGTCGTTTCAGGAGACCCTGCAATAGCTTAAAGGGAAAAGGGGCACTCTACCATCATTTCACACGACACTTGTAGTAGTATACTAGTGGACATTCGCATACATGCCCAACCGTATTTGTCATATACCAAAGTTAACAGGCGCGTCTCTCAGCTTCCTGTCCAGTGAACAGATGCATATATCCTTCTTCATTTTATGACGACCCATATAATTAGTTTAGGGTAACAACAATAACACGTTATTACTCTGAGATAATTATACTGGTCTCATCATATTAGCTAATCAAAACATTGAGCACATCCTACGTTTTATCAGTTCATACACCGTGTTCAAAGTGTTACAGTAGAGCAATAATTAGAGACTGAAATGGAAACATATTACATTCCATTGCCACGTAGAGCTACAAGTTCAATACATTAATTATACATACGATCCAAGTACAACAAAAATATAATACAAAAATACTAATTACTTCAAGGACTAACGAAGCGCCGATGCACGATTTACCCAATACCCAAACCCTCCAGATAGTCCACATCCTTGTAGTTCTCTAATCTTGCAGGTGCCCCTCACCCTATGTCTCGTAGGTGAGTCCATTGGGATTCATGTCCCAACCGGACACTTGACCATCGGAGCCATAATCTAAGCAAAGGGAGATTTAGTAAGAATGAGTACAGAATACACAACAAGTATTAATAGAAAATGTAGTAAATGAATCTCTCATATCTCAACAAGCCTTAATAGCAAATACAATAAATGAATTCCTTTCATATCCATCCAATGAACACCTTCCCTCAAAATCTATTTTTACAGTAATTAGGTTTTGAGTTTTCTTTAAGGGTTATGTATTTTAAATATGAAAATAGCTGCTAGCACTTATATATGAGGCAGACTTAGCTTCCGTAGTCTCCAATTCAAGAAACATGCATGAATTCATTATTTAACTTTGCGCAGGTTTGTACCACGTTACCTATAGTGACTTCATCTTGTGAGGTCCTAGAATGTTTATCACTAATCTAGTATTAGAGCTCTAACCCTAGTAACTAACGAGTAGTGGTACCCTTAACTGTTCCCCACCTACCCTCAGCATACAAGTTGTACTCTAACTACTTGTCGGCAATACTCAACCCAAGGCTTTAAAAATAGTACCTGATCAACCGCGACGGTGCCCCTCACTAGGTCTTCGACGTATCCTAATTTCACACTTTTAGTTATCTATTTTTACCTAATGTGGAAATCATAACAGCTTCATTAGGACAACCTTTTCTGACCAATTTCAAATACTATGGTTGGTAATGTATATATGGCTCATTGTCTGAGTGTAATTGTTCGTCTTTATATCATAGCCTTTGTAGAGGACCCCCTCTAACAACATTCCTTCTCATCGGCACTCTCTACCCACCGTACATATAAATACGTTCTCGACTTCTTTCGTTGGATGAGACATTTTAACACAACAAAAATTAATTACTGTCTCAGCAATGCATCACTAAACCATCATTCCAACCGTATCCGATTTGATTTTTTGCTATAAAAGATATTTTTCCATGCATTAATGATATCACATATATCTAAAAATGTTTAAAGACACATCACTAAACCATCATTCCAACTGTATCCAATTTATTTTTTTGTTATAAAAGATATTTTTCCATGCATTAATGATATCACATATATCTAAAAATGTTTAAAGACAATTTTACAAATATGATCAAGAGAAGCTTACCTGGATTTGGGTAAAAATGCTCATCCTCGCACGGTTGTGGCTAAAGATCACCGGACAAATTAGATTTAATTCATAAAATTATAAAATAATATATTTTAGTAGATTTTTGCACGTTTTATGGCATCCATCCCGTTCTTAAAATTGTATCTGATATACGTATAACTTCTTCTTTTTAACATATTGGATGTTTTCAATTTAATGTCTTTTATATAAATGTCTGACAACTTGTATTGTTTGCTTTATCAACTTTTTTAACTAAGTAAATTTAATTTGTATGGTGCACTAATTTAAATATAAATTTTATTTATTTATTTGCTCTTTTCTTTGTCTTCCTTTTTCTTTCTTTCTTTTCGTTTTCTCCTCCTCTCCCACTCTATCCTCTTCTCTTCTCCTCCCCTGTTCTTCTCCCCTTTCTCTCTTCTTCTTGGTTCCTCTCTGCCCCTTGGCCTTTTGGTGCAACACCGACTGCCACCGGCGGTCATCGGCCCTCCCCTAGGAGCGCATCACCTTCGGTGTTCGACCCCACCCCACCGGCCTCCTCCTCGTATGGCCCCGTGCCTTGACCTTCTTGTACGCATGTGCGCCTACGCACCACCGCTGCTAGGCTAGTCCCTCCTCCGAGCTGCGTCCTCTGGCTCCTCCAACCGCCTCCTTACCAGCCCCTGCCAGCTCGGGGTTGCTCTTGAGCTGACTCTTCCTGGCATTCTCCGGCCTCACCCTCGGCCAGCGTCGTTGGTGCCAGCTCCCCTAGGCCTCTCCCCTGGCTGTCGCTTGCCGTACACCCGATAGTAGCCTCCTAGGTTCCAAGTTGCCTCCTCCCTAGCTCCAGGCTGCTTCTCGACCTCCCGTCACCCCTACCGGCTCGGCCTCTCCTCCCCCGTCTGCCTCAGCCTGTTATTCACCCTCCTTTTATTCCCCCTTCAGGCTATATCATCCAATCTTAAGTTCGTTCATTGAAGAGTGCTTAATTGATTTGTATGATTATCTATTTTTTTGATTTGAAAAGCTATTATTCTGGTTCATGATCATTCTTGGCTAATTTGGGATGGTGGTGCTGCGACGATACCCGATACTTTCATGTATGCAGAGGAGTACATTGGCTTGTTGGGCACACACGACGTCACCCTAATGTGTCATCTTTCTGAAACCCTAGTCCTCTTTACTACTCTAATATTTGATTTTACTTACCCAACTAAAGGCTCAGCCAGCTTAGTACTGGACAAAAGAACAGAATTCTTGAATAAACAGTAAAATCGGCATGATCTTAAAATCAAGAATCATTCTAACTTTTGATCGGCTGATCTAAATCTCATAAAACATTGTGTGCGCCTTCCTATAGATGTTAGGAACTTATCCAACCTTCAATCACAAGGATTGATGTCAAAGTTTTGATTTTTCTATTTAAAGGAAGGTTCCATCAAAACTGGGATAAACTCACAACCTATATCCTGAGCTTACTCATGAGGATTTGATGATCAAGAAGATCTTAGATAATCTCTCACATGTCACAGCAAGTAAGAACTCCAAAGGTACACCCTTCAAATGAGCAAGAAAAGATCTACTAATTCTTGAGAGAAATCTTAGAGATATTGTTCAAAACTTGCCTAGATGATTGAGACATGATCTGCAAAATATTCATCCATCAATCATTTATCGTTGGCAACACAAGATCAAGAGAAAAAGAAACCAAAAAGAGATCAAGGATTCAAAAAGAAGAGAGATAAAAAACTTGAGCAAAGATAAGTTCTAGTAGATCTTGCTGGGTTGGAACATACTCTAGATGAGTTCCTCAATCTCTTATGCGTCCTAGATTTAGCAGAAATAGAGCAAGTAAAAGAAGGTGAAGCACAGCTCAACTTCCAAGAAAGAAACAAGTAAAAATGCAAGAACAGAAGTAGATTTCAAAACATAGATGAACTTGGATCTTACATTACTTAGAGAGAGATGGTTACAAAGCCACACGTCCAAATAGGCAAAGCTCAACAGAGCATAAACAAATCAAAGAACCATTCTTTAAAACTTGGTTCCAACCAAGGTATAGAGACATCCCTCTACCCCCTATATTTGTAGTAAACGGGTAGTAACCTTCGCCCTTAGATGATCTTCTTAACCTTCAAGAAACCTCATCAAGAATTGAGATTCACTCCCTCACACATATATGGGCTAATCTGTAACCCAACCATATAATGGGTTTTGACAATACTAACTTAATCGCTACTCTACCCACGAACACTTGATCTAACGATTCTCTTTCACTTGAATAGGGCTCCAGTTAGCATTACATCCATCTACGTTAAGCATCATCCATACTTCATTACCTTCCATGTGGCCTCAATGATTTGCCACCAAGTCTCTCATGCATCTGAACTCCTTTGAACCGTCCTCGCTTGTAAACGGGCCCAAATCACTTAGCATGCCACATATCTTTCTCCGCTTCACCATAATAATTTCGGCTTTCTTAACCGTTTTGGATCTCAACTCCTTCCTAAGTCTTGTCCCGGTCCATCTTGCCATTGCCCGTTATGTCCATCACCAATGCTTCACGCTCTGGCTTCTTGTCTTACTAGCTCACAACTACTTCCCGGTCTCAGTCATTTTCCAGTGTCCCTTGACGTTTCTAAACCTAAACTCTCATAGCCTAGTCCCGGTCTCACCTTTGTCTCACCATGACTTAGCCTCAGAGTCCTACAACTAACATAGATAGGCAAGCTACCACATATCATTGTTCCAAAATAACATGCAATAGTAAACAGACAATGATCAATGATTAGTCAAACATCAAAAGATCCCAGCAAGAATCAATCAATTAGACCATAACCACATTGATCCACGACCACTCTTCAAGCTTGACCTCCCTAGGCCATGACCCCCCAAAGTCAAGGTCTCAAGGACCACTTTTGGCTGTCTACTTTAGTCTATAACTACTCTAGGTTGTAATCTCTCAAAGCCAAAGACCATTCTTGCCAGTGACCATTCTTACAAAAGTTATGACTACTTCCTTAGAGGTCACAATCACTTCCTTAGCGATCAAGATGACTCCAGATCATTCTTACAGAGGCTACGATCACTTCCCAAGTGATCCTTAGAGGTCAAGACCATTCTCACAGTGATTTAGACTACTCCATCAAAGGTCACAACCACTTCTCTAGTGATCCTTAGAGGTCAAGGCCACTTCCACAGTAGTCTAGACCACTTATATAGGGGTTATGACCACTCTTATAGTGATCACGATTACTTCTATAGAGGTTATAACCACTCAAGATCACTCTCATGGAGGTTAGAACCACTTTTATAGAGGTCACAACCACTCCTATATATGTCAGGACAACTCCCCAAGTGATCCTTAGAGGTCATGACCACTCTAGAGAACAACCACTCTAAAGATCACAAAGGTCACGATCATACTAGGAAACTACCACCCTAGTAATCTTGAAGATTACGACCACACTAGCGACCACAAAGGTCACGATCACTCTACGAACAACCACCCTAGAGATTACAAAGTTCACGACCACTCTAGGAACAACCACTTTAAAACATGACCTTTCTAGGGCACGACCTCTCTAGAGGATGACACTTAGAGATAAAGACTCAACCACTCAAGTCAAAGTTATGACCACTCTGAGGACACTTAGAGATAAAGTCTCAACCACTCAAGTCAAAGTTATGACCACTCTGAGCAAAACCATGACCACTTTGGACAAAGTCAAGATCTTTTAAACCAAATTGCCCATGACAAAGCAAACTTATATCAAACTCAAACATGAGTAATACAAGCTCAAACATAGTCAATTACTTATCATAAATATGGATAGATCACCATATGATCTCTCACGAGCTCTTAGTTGTACATATTTTTGAAAAAAAAAATCGGGACGTTTCAGTTTAAATTAGAAAGAGATATTGGTATAATTGTGCTTGTGTGCGGTGATTCATGTAATGTATTACTCTAATACCACTTGATGAAAAATAAGTAGACAGATAAGGCAGACTTTTCTCTCAGGCTCAGATAAGTCGGTTATTGGACGTATCTCTTTATGATAAATTTTTCAGTTGCAACATCACAACAAAAACGAATATTACTCTCATGCAACTACTACTCTTGTGGATTGGATGCACTCTAATCTCATATTCTAGACGTGACCGGCTGAAGACCGATCGAAGAGAACGCGTAATACTGGGTTCCATGACTGTTTCTCAGAAGTTCACCGTTTTTCTAGCCCAACTTATTTTTTTTTTAAATTTAACTCTCTTCCGAACGTAATTACAAATATAGCATCATCTCTGACCGTATAAACACTAAAAGGTGATACATATCACCTTCAGCGCTCCCTTACCATAGAAGTCCTTACCGCTCTCCCCTACCGCGGTAGCTTTGGTAGCTTGTCGAGATCTGGGAGAGTGGTGGGGCCTCCGCGGTCGGGGAGTACAGAACGTAACATGTGTCACTTTCCAACACTTCCATGATCAGGAATAGGGTTATTTTTATAATTATGCTTGAAAGAGAGCTAAATATGAAAAAGAAAAAATATTACACACAAAATTTAAAAAGTAATGATTTTGTTCCTTAATGGACTGTACATCTCTTGCATCCGATCAGTCACGGATCCTTGTTAGATTGCATCCAATCAATCACGAATCCTTGTTAGACAGTCATCTTGAGGCAATCGTGATCAGCTGCTGGTGCCAATTGACAATAATTAAGTTAGTAAACGCTTTGAATTATACCGTGTGGGGTTCTTGAAAAGTAGTATCAAATCAATGAAAAGAAGAACCATGTGTTAAGAACAAGGTTTTTTTTATTCTCGTAGGTAATGGCCACCAGCATTTTTCAGTAAAAAACAATGACCGCTTTGAAGTTTGAACATTTCCCATTGAGGTCCGAGTAACTTTAACCTCGGCTTATGTCAGAATTTGGGAGTAGGTTATATATATATAGCTACATGATTCGGAGGAGTTCTTTTCCTCATGGCTTATGACACGTACAATAATGTGATATCAGCTGTCTATATGTTTTGCCACATAAGTTTTTTTTTAACATAGAAGAGAGAGAAGGAGAGAGTGTAGCTATCTCATTGTGAAGAGATGAACATATAGATAGCATAGAACATCATTACACGAGTTATTATCTATAATAAATATTTTTTATATTATAATTAAAAGATTGTAGAATCTCATAAGGAAAAGTATCTTTAGATGATGTCATTGTATAAGCTATCTTTAGTTCTGTCTTTAGATGATATAGAAAAGTATATAGATAACAGTCGTCTCTACTATAGTATATGCTCTAACGCAATGCCTTCCTATGCCTTCCTGCTTCTTTTGAACGAAGGAACAGGATCCCTTCATTCTCCCAGGCCCCAGCTGAATAAAAGGAAGCAGAGCAAATTAAGGGCAGCGATATATATATGGAGCACTAATGCAACCATTAATTATGTTCCAAGTTCTCAACTCTCAAGTTCTATCCAAGGGACGCAGACAAGATTACACCTCACGTCAGAACTGGGCCTACTCATCTAACCTACGAATGTATGATATGCCACTCCAAATAAATAGGGATTGTAAGTATTTCAAACAAATGGTATAACTGTATAAGCTTTATTGTTTTTGAGAAATTGCGCAGGAGGAGTCGCCATCTTTTTTTTTTAAAAAAAAGAGTATGAGGATTTGAACCTGTGACCTCTTGCACCGTAACCACAATCAAGTGTTCTAGAATTGGTACAGGCTTGACTCGCCCTTTTTCAGTTCAGTGTGGTTTGATCGTAATAATACCTCATGTGTTGGGGAACCATTTTTTGGTGGAGTGGTGAAATTGTGTGTGTTCAACTTCACCCGTCAGGTTCAAATCCTAGTATCCACTGTTATACACATACATATGTCTCAGTAGGAATTTTGCAATAACGGAAGCCAAAAAAAAACATGTGTTTGTCATGATCAATGTAAAACGAGTTGTAATCATATATGTTTCCTGGTTATTTCTCAATCATTGTATAGAAGGAATCCAACTCAATCTCGGATACCAATCTTGTACTCCATGTCAAGGGATGTTCTTGACTCATATAAATAGAGATATGCGGCCTCCCTAGAGGTGATAATGCTTCCATAAATCTTATATGGTATCAGAGCCTTCCTCTGGCAATCGCATCTTCATGTCGGACTCCAGCTCATCCGCCGCCGGGACGGCGCTCCCGTCGCTCCTCAGCCTTCCCATCTTAGAGAAGCTCTCCAAGAACAATCTTGTTCTCTGGAAAGCGCAAGTCTTACCGGCTATCCGTGGAGCCCAGTTGGAGGGGTACCTCGATAGTATGACGCCGGCTCTGTAGAAGGAAATCGACGTCAAAATTGGCGACAAGGTCTCCAAGAGCATCAATCTTGACTATGCCAAATGGGTTGCGCTCGACCAGCAAATCCTAGGCTATCTCCTCACCACCATGACACGTGAAGTCATGGCTCAAGTCGCTATGGCGACGACCGCAGCAGGTCTCTGGGCTGCGGTAGAAGAAGTTTATTCCTCGCAGACGAGGGCTCGTTCGGTCAATACGCGCATCGCGCTGGCAACCTTGAAGAAGGGCAGTATGACTGCTGCCGAGTACATGAGCAAGATGAAGGCTCTGGCTGATGATATGGTTGCAACTGGAAAGCCTCTTGATAATGAGGAGTTTGTCTCCTAGTCCTACGTCCTGACCGGGTTAGATGCCGAATTCAATCCCCTAGTCTCTGCTGTCATTGCCAGGCTAGATCAGATCGGGTATAGTGAATTACTGGCACAAGTTCTTAGCTATGAAAGCCGACTTGATCTTCAACACGGAGGCGGATCGTCTTCATACTCTTCGGTGAACTCCGCGTCCCGTGGAGGGCGTGGCGCAAACCGTGGAAATCGTGGCCGTAGTGGATTCCCTGGCCGCGGTCGAGGTTCTAGCAGTGGCCGGGGCTGTGGCAGTGGTGGCTGCAATGGAGGACAAAGGTCATAGCGACCTCTCATCCGATGTCAAGTTTGTCTCAAGGATGGGCACAATGCAGATCGATGCTGGTACCGGTTCGATGAAGATTATGTCCTCGATGAAAGAAACGCCAAAACTGCAATTCAGTCATATGGTATCGATACAAACTGGTACACTGATTCTAACGCTACTGATCACATCACCAGCGACCTCGACAAATTAGTCATTCACGACAAGTACAATGGCAACAACCAGATATGCACGGCAAGTGGCGCAGGTATGAACATTAATAATATTGGTCATGCTATTGTTCGTACCCCTATTCGTGATCTTCAACTCAATAATGTCCTTCACGTTCCTAAAGCCAAGAAAAATCTAGTGTCAGTTCATCGCCTTGCCATTGATAATCATTCATTTCTTGAATTTCATACCAATATTTTCTTTATTAAGGATCGAGCAACCAAGAGGACACTTTTGGAAGGCAAGTGTGAGGGAGGTCTCTATCCTCTTCCTCAACTGAACAGAGAAGTCTTGAGCATCATTAAACCGACGCCCACTACATGGCATAGCAGATTGGGTCATCCAGCCTTTCCCATTGTTCATCGAGTCATTAGTGATAATAATCTTCCATGTTCTAAAGATGATAAGCAAGAGTCTATGTGTGATGCTTGTCAGCAAGTCAAAAGCCATCAATTACCCTATCCAAAGTCGTCTAGTGTGTCTAAGTCGCCTTTAGAATTAATCTTTTCGGATGTATGGGGTCCTGCTCGTGAGTCTATTGGGAGGAGAAAATATTATGTGAGTTTCATAGATGATTTCAGCAAGTTTACTTGGATCTATCTGCTTCGTTATAAATCTGAAGTGTTCGAAAAATTCCATAAATTCCAAAGTCTTGTTGAGCGCATGTTTAATCGAAAAATTATTGCCATGTAAACAGATTTGGGTGGTGAGTATGAAAAACTCCATTCTTTCTTCACGAAAGTGGGTACATCTAGTCTCCTATCCTCATGCGCATCAGCAGAATGGTGCTGCTGAACGCAAGCACAGACACATAGTTGAAGTTGGCTTGTCTTTACTCTCTAATGCATCTATGCCACTTAAATTTTGGGATGAAGCTTTTTTTGCTGCCACATATCTGATTAATCGTACTCCAAGCAAGGTTATTGATTATACTACACCTCTAGAATGTCTTCATCATGAGAAACCGAACTACTCTATGCTTCGTGTGTTCGGTTGAGCCTATTGGCCAAATCTTCGTCCTTACATTTTTCGCAAACTTGCCTTCCGCTCTAAACGCTGTGCTTTTCTTGGCTACAGAAATTTACATAAGGGGTTCAAGTGCCTTGACAGCTCCTCTGGTCGTGTCTATATCTCTAGAGATGTGGTGTTTGATGAAACGGGTTTTCCTTTTTTTTGAATTGCATGCCAATGCGGGGGCAAGATTGAGGGCTGAAGTTGAGCTTCTCCCTAGCCATCTTATTGATCCTTCTTAGGGTACAACAGTACATACTAATATTGTTAATGATTCATAGTTATTGCCTGCTAGCACCGGTGAAAATTCTGATGAAAACGGTGTGAATGTTGGCCCTGGAGATGATTTTTTGCAGGACACGAAAACCGCAACTGATCCGGCGCCTGTCCTTGGTACTAATCCGACCGAAGCTGGTGGCGCTGATCCCGGGGGAGATCTGTCCTTAGCTACGCACGCATCGCCGAGTTCCTCGTCCTCAGCTATGCACGCGTCCCCGACTTCCTCTGATTCTACGCACGCGTCCTCGACTGGTCCCGATGGAGATTCTACCGGATCTGGCGTGGCGTCTGCTCCGGTGGCCCATGGTGTGGTAGGTCAGTTTCCTGATGATGAAACACGCTCAAGGACATGTGCATCTCATGGAATTCATAAGCCTAAAGTCTATACGGATGGAACCATAAGGTACGGACTGACTGCATCTGTATTTGAGCCTAGAAATCTAGAAGAAGCTTTTGGCAATGAAAATTGGAAGCAAGCAATGGATAACAAATACATGTCATTGATTCGAAACAAAACCTGGCATTTGGTAGCACCTAAAGCAGGACATAATATAATTGATTGTAAATGGGCTTATAAAATCAAAAGAAAAGCTGATGGCAAGGTTGATAGATATAAAGCTCGGCTGGTTGCAAAAGGTTCAAGTAGCGATATGGCATTGACTATGAAGATACCTTAGTCCAATAGTGAAGGAGGCAACTATCAGACTTGTGTTATCAATTGCAGTTTCTAATGGCTGGAGTCTTCGACAACTGGATGTTCAGAACGCGTTTCTTCATGGCATACTTGAAGAAGAGGTGTTCATGAGGCAGCCTCCTGGGTATGAAAATAAGAAGTATCCAAATCACATTTGCAAGCTAGATAAAGCATTATATGGTCTGAAACAGGCACCACGAGCTTGGTACTCCGTCTCAGTGAGAAATTACAGGGCCTCGGTTTCAAACCGCCAAGGGCTGATATCTCTCTATTTTATTTTAATAAAGGGGAAGTGACTATTTTCTTGTTGATTTATTTTGATGACATTATTGTTGCTAGCTCTTCACAATCAGCCACTACTGCATTATTGAAGAATCTCAAGAGTGAGTTTGCACTCAAAGACCTTGGAGAATTGCACTATTTTCTTGGCATAGAGGTGAAGAAGATGCATAATGGTATTCTCCTAACTCAACAAAAATATGCTGCTGATTTATTAAAGTGCGTGGGCATGGAGCATTGCAAGCCGGATAGTACTCCTATGTCGGCTATAGAAAAACTTTCGGCCTATGAAGGTGAGTGTTTGGGACCCGCTGATTCTTCTCAATATAGGAGTATAGTGGGAGAACTTCAATATCTCACATTAACTAGGTCAGATATATCATTTGTTGTTAATAAAGTTTGCCAATACTTGCATAAACCAAGCACTGTGCACTGGACTGCAGTAAAGCGTATTTTGAGGTACCTTAAATTTACTCTTACCATCGGATTGAAAATACAAAGGCCAACATCCACTCTAGTAAGCGCATTCTCAGATGCGGGCTGGGCAGGTTGTACTGATGACAGAAGGTCAACCGGTGGTTTTGCAGTATTTTTTGGGTCCAATCTTATTTCCTGGAGTGCCCGTAAACAGGAAACAGTCTCGAGATCTAGTACTGAAGCAGAGTATAAATCTATGGTAAATGCTACGGCAGAAATTATGTGGGTATAGACATTATTGAATGAGTTAGGAGTAAGATCGCCAAGGGCAACAAGATTATGGTGTGATAATATAGGAGCAACGTATCTATCAGCTTATCCAGTGTTTTATGCACATACTAAACATATTGAAGTGGATTTTCACTTTGTTCGAGAGAGAGTGTCTCAAGGTGTTCTTCAGATTCAGCTGGTATCTACAAATGATCAAGTTGCAGATGGATTTACTAAACCCATTACTACTTGACAACTTGAAGGTTTTAGACGCAACCTCAACTTAGATAAGTTGTGATTGAGGGGGAATGTAAAACGAGTTGTAATCATATATGTTTCCTGGTTATCCGAGATTGGCTGGTTCTATAGATAGACATGTTCTCAATCCTTGTAATCCAACTTAATCTCGGATACCAATCTTGTACTCCATGTCAAAGGATGTTCTTGACTCATATAAATAGAGATATGCGGCCTCGCTGGAGGTGATAACGCTTCCATAAATCTTATAATCAAAACTGATCAAAATCTCCAGAGTTACATACATACCATAATAAGTTGTACGTTACACATGCAATTACCAAGGAAACGAAGAATTGGAGCGTACCTGTCCTGCTTCATGTGGTGGTTTCTAATCCACTAAACCCAGAAGGACGGCAAGGTCCTGTCTCTTACATTACCACCGGTGGAATGCATTCTCCTGCCAATTGCCATCGTGTTCTGTTAAAAAAAAAATGCCATCGTGTTCAGTATTCAACCTCCCAGTATTTCACTTGCTTAATCATTGGCGGAATAGTGTCGCACTTGCACTTGCTAACTGCCAGTCTACATAATTGCTAGCATTTTCTGTGGTCTACAATTGGCGAGTACCCACACGTCTGCAAATTCTGCCGTCACCAGTGACACAAATTCAGTGTTAGGTTGAACAAAAATACATGGTCACCACTCAACAAACAATTAGTACTAATTAATAGTGATAAATAATACTAAGAGAAATATTGTCAGATCATAAAACATGCTACATGCCACGGTTACTTTATCATGATCTTTTAATGCTTATCTGAACTAATATATCATTGGCATGGCAAAACAACGTTGCCACGCCACACCACTATTGGAGTGGCAGAGTTTGGCCATACCAAGATCAATGGTGTGACAACGTGTATTTGCCACGCCACGGGTTGTAGCGAGGTCAAAAGGGTCAGATTTGGATGTAAAGTTAGGAGGATTATTAATATTTTCTTTCCAAAAAAAGATTATATATATATTGGCAGCGTATATACATGTGGTAGCATGACACACATTACACCAACTAACAAAAGTCACGAAAAATTCTGAAAAAATTGTAGATGTACTTCATAGATTGCCCTACCTATGTATGAATTAGAAATTAAATTTATATCAGAGTTAAAAAGAGAAAATTCTAACATTTAAAGAGTTTAAACATGTTAAAATTTTCTTTTTGTAACTCTCGATATATAATGAATTTGATCTTGAAACTTCATACATAGGTAGGGCAATCTATGAAGTACATCTACAATTTTTTTCAGAATTTTTCGTGACTTTTGTTAGTTGGTGTGCACGGTGTGTACACGAGAAGGCATGTGTACATAGGATACGCTGCCTAAATAGTATATTGGAAGTTGGAGCATACTCTCGAGTACGGAAATATGTCATGTAATCTTCTGTTGAATTATTGCATGGTTCACTCTTCACATGAATTCTGTTATAGGAACATGGTTAAATTTCCTGGTATGGACGGTTTTCCTCTATAACATCGCCGGTTTATTTGGACGCAGGGAGATTTGGATCCGAATCTTAGTTAGAATTTGAACTAAATCGTATAAATTCCTGCAGAAAGCCCCTATCCAAACACCCCGATAGTGTTAAGGATTTAGTTTAGGAAGCACAAAAAATGAAGAAAAGAGGAACAAACCTAAAAGGAAAAATGAGTTAACCTGAAACCACCAGAAAAGAGAAGAATAATGAAACCTTGGGTAGAAGTCCTCAAAACAACAATAACTAGTCATAAATACAACACAATTGCGTGCCTAAACAGTACAACATACGTCTTCGTTTCTGAAAAAATAGAGGAGTCCAATTCTAAACCGAAATATTCGCATATGATTGATCTTTTTTTAACCGAATTAATTTGGGAATATATATCTTTTCGATCGGATGTGATTCTCTAATTAACTCTATTTTAATTATGCATTTATATTCCATAATATGGATGGTTTGTACTGGTATTTAGGGCTATACAAAAACTCGAGACTCATAAGCTCCTCAAGCTCCAAACAAACCGAGCTCGAATAGTTCATTATGTTCGGTAAATTTACTATATAGTATGAATTATTTATTAAATATTACTATATATATATTAATTCTTATCAAACTTAATTGAGTTGAGTTTGAACTTGAGCTTTTTTATTGTTGAAAATTCTTACAAGTTTACTTTAGCTGAGAGTCCTGAGCCACGAGCAGCCCAACCAATCATGGAGGAATAAAAATGAAGTGCCGACCCCCGATGCATGTGGCCAGCTTTGTGTACCTTGTCATGGCACCACTACCACACCCAAGCCCATAAATAGCAGCGTGTCAATTTGCCCCTGCACACACTTCTAAAGAGAGAATTTCTCCTGGGGCTCATCCTTGCATGGATGTCTTCTCTCCCTCCTGAGTCCTGCATGGATGTCTTCTACTCCCTCCAAAGAATCATATCACAATCCATGATCCTTCTCATGTGATGTTTACACGGGAGTAAATCTAGCCCTCTTGTGATCACCGTGTCACTTCACCTCAAGATTCTCCATCAAGCAGAGCCCAAACGCCAACACCAAAACCTCTTTTAAAACCAGCGAGGAGTTCGCCCAAACACTTCAGCTCGAAGAGCTAGCTAGCGTCCATGGAGGCCACGGCAGCTGTCGAGACGTCTGTTACGGTGTCTGCATTCGATGTTTCCAAGAAGCCGGACACGGCCGGCCTTGTCCTGAAAAGCCCCAAGCCGCCGAGCTTGCGCGAGGAGCTCGTCGGCGTGGTCGGCAAGGCGTTCCGCCCACGGCCGAACGGCGGAGGCGGCGACGGCCGGCCGCCGCGGTGGGGGTGGGCCTTGACGGCGCTGCAGTGCGTTTTCCCGGTGCTGCAGTGGGGGAGGAGCTACAGTCTCAAGTCCTTCAGGAGTGACATCATGGCTGGGCTTACTCTTGCCAGCCTTGGGATCCCACAGGTAACACTGATGTCACTCACACGCACCGGCATGGCTCCTGCAAGCAGCTTTTGTCTTGTAGTCAGCAATGATTTCTACAACAACTAACCAAGCATGAAGCAAGAAAGTTTCTTGCTCTAAAACAAATCATGCTAAAAACCAATAACAGCAACGTATACTTCAAGAACATTAAAGCACGAGAAATGCTTCAATGTTTTTCTTTTTACAATTGCATAAATATTAAAATATGAATGAAGGGTAGATAGTGATTACTTATCCTTTCACTTACTTTAAAATTGTACAAATTGTATTATAAAGAAAAGCATTAAAACACAACTTTAAAGTACATGTTTTTGCATAGACATGCCGAGATGCAGTTTAGCGTTATCTCGTCCACATCTGCCATGTTAACCCGCGGATATGATCTTGCAGAGCATTGGATACGCCAATCTAGCCAAACTGGACCCACAGTATGGTCTTTGTAAGGATCACAACTCACAAGCTTCCATATTCAAAATAATTCAGCTTTTCCCTTCGCGGTTCTGAATTATTTCTTGTTGCTGGTCACAGACACAAGCGTTGTTCCACCTCTCATCTACGCTGTGATGGGAACGTCGAGGGAGATAGCCATCGGCCCCGTCGCCGTCGTCTCGCTGCTGCTGTCGTCGATGGTCCAGAAGATCGTCGACCCGGCCGTAGACCCGGCGACCTACCGGACGCTGGTCTTCACAGTCACGTTCCTCGCCGGCGTCTTCCAGGTCTCCTTCGGGCTTTTCAGGTACGTCCGTGTGTGCGTAGTAGCACATCGTTACGTAATTCACGTGCAACTCTATTCAGTTTTTTAAGAGAAATTTTACCATATATATATATATATATATATATATATATATATATATATATATATATATATATATATATATATATATATATATATATATATTTTTTTACTCTGGAGTAATTACTCTCTATGTTGTATCTCATAACATATAGAATTCTCGTCATTTGAGAGTATGTACATGTAGTATACAAGTATATAAGATCATTTAGGTGGTATGTATATTTTTTCAGAGATGGTATGCATATTTTTTGGACATACTCCTTTTTATATGCGTATATAAACGTATTTACAAAATACGCTAAAAATTATGGACTCCCTTGCAATTTTTTCATATAACTCACATTGAAGTATCTTATAATTAGTGTATGATGTATCCAAAATGATAAAAAGGAGTATTTCGAGTTCGTTTAGGTAGTATTTCAAAGATGAGAGTAACTACTTTTGGAAGTAAAAGATATTTTTCATATATATATATATATATATATATATATATATATATATATATGTGCGCGTATGTATGTAGAAAACAGCAAACGTCATGAAATATATTAGAAGACAGAAAAGAGTACAGTTCAGAGACTGCGCCCGAGGGGCAAAAAGGGAACCGGAGGGAACGGAGAAGGAGATAGAAAAAGGAAAAAACAACAAAACCTTTAGGCTGTCCCTATAAAAAAAATTGCGTAGATGCGTTGCCCCTCCCGAAGCCCAAGACAGATGGTTCGGTCTTAGCAAATATTTTGGGTAGATTTGGTGGTTGCTGAGCACAGGGCGTCGCAATATGGCTGCTGCCCACTTCTGAGATGCGGAGTCAGCAAGAGAGGCCAGGAGTAACTCCAGGGTAGTTGCTGCTTTAACTGAAGGCGATGTTAACGCTCGAAGTGGCGATTCCGGAATCTGGGAGAGGTTGCGAAGACCGGTCTGCTGATCCGATTGCTTAGGGCCTTCACGTCATTCCGGCATGGCCGAACAAGTTCGAACCGGCGCTTGGAACAGACTGTCCAAACTGCCATCTAGTACAGTGCCAAAGATTGGGGGAAGGATGACTCGAGCACAGGGCGACGACCACAGCACACGGGCTGCGACGGAGGTAGGCTTTGGGGAGTCAGGATCTGGGGAATCAAGCTCGTCGAAGTCTTCCAAGGATCCCCAATCCAGCCTGTCGAGCCTGCCGCTGGAGCTACTCCAGGAGAGTTGAGATTGGGGATGTTTGGGTGGCGGATCTGGCGCGGGCGACACATCGGAGGCTGCACTGGAGGCTACGGGGTCTCCTTATGAAGCCGGAGAGCCTGGCTGCGCTCGGCAGTGACCGCCGAGGTCGGAGCGACGGTCGGCGTGGGGAACGGTCAGGGGCGCTCTCATTTTTTCTCTAAAAGTTGTCATTTTACCTTATATTATACTGGTACTATATTGTGAGTAATAGAAATCAGATTTTTTTAAAGTTATTTCTACTACTCTATTATCGAGAAAGTAGAAATAAATACTAGCTAATCTGATTATTGATTTAATGCCTGTGTGTTGGTTACACGGGGTCGTTTCGTCACGTCCCAGGCTGGGATTTCTCGTGGATTTTCTGTCGCACGCCGCCATCGTCGGGTTCATGGGAGGAGCGGCCATCGTGATCGGGCTGCAGCAGCTCAAGGGGCTGCTTGGACTGAGCCATTTCACAAACAACACTGATATTGTCTCCGTCATCAAGGCAGTCTGCTCTGCACTCCACGATCCGGTGAGTTCCTACTTGGAACGGCCTGTAAATTATTGGTTCCAGCAAGAGCAGAGCGATAAAGTAATAAGGTTAATGGATAACGAACTGATAGAGTTTCTCTGTTAAATACAGCATATATATCGCTTTCTTGTTTGTTTATCATACCATGGCTCGTTTTTCTCACTTACATAAAAATGCTTCACATACTACCAATTTAGTACAGAACGTGTAAAAAGAAACGCCCATCGCTTTCGTTACTTGGAGACTACCTGCTTGGATTAAAGAGTGAGACATTTTTAGTTGTTTATTCTGCAATATACATCTAGATTCTTGATATTTGTAGGAAGGGACAAGCGGGCCTTAAGAGAGGTGCTTTCTTGCTTTTCTTTTTAAAGTTGTATAAATATTAAAGCATGAACGAATGATAGATATTGATTAATTACCCCCTCGCTTATTTTAAGATTTGTACAGTTGGGAGGAAAAGCATGGAAGGACTGCTTATAATAAAAATAGCAGCAAATCCCAGCTCAGTTGTGTGATCATACGAGCAAAGACCTCTTGTTGCATAATAATTCGTTTGATTCCCAATACAAGTTTGAGTAAAAGAGATTTGACGAGCACAGATAGAATCCTAGAGCTAAAGACAGTTAGTCAGACTTCCTTGGAATGAATATGCAACTTGACAGTACGGTATAAAGCTTTATAGTGGATTAAGAACATGATCACATGTCTGTACACTAATTAGTGTTTGGAAACTACTATTTGGATCACGTACCTTTACGTCAACTCATCCAACTTACGTCTGACTTTTATTATTGTCTGTATCTAATCTGACCACTGTTTACATCTCTTATGCAATGACAGTGGCACCCGGGCAACTTCTTAATCGGATGCTCGTTTCTCATATTCATTCTCACTACACGGTTCATCGTAAGAAGAATCAAGCTCTGCTACCTTGAGACTTGACGCACTGATTTAGTGGATCACAATACTGTTTTTACTAACATGAATGGTACAATGGAATCACAGGGGAGGAGGTACAAGAAACTCTTCTGGCTGTCTGCAATTTCGCCTTTGCTCTCAGTTATCCTGTCCACTGCCGCGGTCTACTTGACAAGAGCTGACAAGCACGGTGTGAAGATCATTCAGAAGGTGCATGCAGGCCTGAACCCAAGCTCAGCCAAGCAGATACATTTGAATGGACCATACACTGTGGAATGCGCTAAGACTGCCATCATCTGTGCGGTCATCGCTCTTACGGTAATTGTCATACACAATCCAGCAGGCGCTGTGGTGAAATGCGGACGAACTGAAAGAACAAGTTTGAATTGCCTGTTTCAGGAAGCCATCGCCGTTGGACGATCCTTCGCCTCGATAAGAGGGTATAAACTTGATGGAAATAAGGAGATGATCGCAATGGGATTTTCAAATGTTGCAGGATCTTTATCCTCATGCTATGTCGCAACAGGTGACCATCATGATTAATGCCTGTAATCTTCTGAAAAGAAGAAAAATATGCTGGGAAGTATGTCTGACAGAAGTTTGCAGGTTCATTCTCTCGAACGGCTGTGAACTTCAGCGCAGGCGCCAGGTCAACGGTTTCCAACATCGTCATGGCCATCACGGTGTTTGTTGCCTTGGAGTTGTTCATGAAGTTCCTCTACTACACACCCTTGGCAGTGCTAGCCTCCATCATTCTATCAGCACTTCCTGGGCTGATTGACATTAAAGAAGCTTGCAACTTATGGAAAGTTGATAAGATGGATTTCATCACATGCATCGGTGCATTCCTTGGCGTGCTCTTTGGGTCGGTGGAGATTGGACTTTCAGTTGCAGTAAGATGTTCTCTAGGCCTCATTTATTAGTCACATATGCACATTGTCTTTCAGTTTTCTGACTTGATTAGGACCGATCGTTACAGCTTGGCATCTCCTTTGCAAAGATCATCATACAGTCACTCCGGCCTCAAGTACAGGTTCTTGGCAGGCTACAAGGGACTAACATCTATTGCAGCGTCAGGCAGTACCCTGTGGCTTGCCGAATATCAACTGTACAGACAATACGCATTGACACATCCTTTCTGTGCTTCATCAACGCCACTTACATAAAAGAAAGGTATTAATGACCCCAGAATGTAAAGGGTATTAATGACCCCAGAATGTAAAGTTGACTTTATCGAATTTCAATATGAATGGTCTAACAAGTATTCCTCATTCAGGATCATTGGATGGGTAAGGGATGAACTCGAGACATCGGATGAAAAGGCCTGGGAAAGGGTGCAATCGGTTGTCCTTGACATGTCAAGTAAGTAACTACAAACAAGTACACCATGGCTAAACTGGTACTGAAAGGGTCAAACATATCTGATTCATGCTCCTGGTCTGCAGATGTGGTAAACATAGACACTTCAGGACTTACGGCACTGGAAGAAATACACAAGGAGCTGGTGTCTCTAGGCATACAGGTGAAGTGATGAATTGATGAACATATTTTCAGTTTGGTTAAAACTGACAGATATTTCCCAATTGCTTGGTAAAATTATCTCACTCTTGTGCTCAAACACCTATCTGCAGATGGCTATGGCCAGCCCAGGATGGCAGGTAGTTCAGAAGATGAAATTGGCGCGGCTGGTTGACAGATTAGGAGAAGACTGGATTTTCCTGACAGTAGGTGAAGCAGTGGAAGCTTGTCTAAGTGCATATAAGGGCACTGCTCTGTGTTAGAGAAGAAATCTCGGTTGTCTCCTGCCTTGCATGACCCTTCCCGTATATACATCTTCCATGTATAGGAAGCTACCATGTTTGGGCTTTCTATGTATGGTTGCTTACTTGCCATGTACATCTGCATGTAATCTCTTGTAAACGCTATATTTGAATGGCATACGAACGCCCCAAAGTGTGTGGCTAATCCCAAGTCTATCTCTCCCGATTGCATGGTATCAGAGCATTGCTCCTGACCTGCACATCCTGCTTCCGCCATGGGCGAGCCCTCCAGCGCTGCCCTCTCGACTGACCTCACCGGCAGCACTACTGCCGCCCTCTCGGCCGTCACTGCCTCTCCTCCAACCTTCTCTGTGCAGGCCATCAACGTGGCTAGCGTCAAGACCCATGTTCCTGTCACTCTCGATTTGAAAGCCTCCAACTACTCGATGTGGTGCACCTTCATGAACATGCTGCTCGGCAAGTATGAGTTGATGGGGCATGTCGACGGCACTCCACCGCCAGCCAACAATGCTACCTCCTGGATTCGTGAGGACTTCATTGTCCAGTCATGGATCTACGGGTCCGTATCAAAAGAGATCCTCTCCATCATCATGGAACCAGATCAGTTTGCTCGCGACGCATGGACGAGCATCGAGGACCTCTTCCTCGACAACAAACTCAGCCACGCCATCTTCATTGATGCTGAGTTCCATTCCCTGGTTCAAGGTGATTCCTCCATCACCGAGTACTGCAACAAGATGAAGATGCTCGCTGATTCTCTCCGCGACGTGGTGCAACCGGTGTCGGACCAAACACTGGTGCTCAACACCCTGCGCGGCCTCAACGACCACTACGCCTACATGAAAACCTTCATCCCGATGCAGTCCTCGTTCCCGAGCTTCATCAAGACTCACTCACTACTTCACCTCAAGGAAATCGCCAACAACACCACGCCCGCCGCCGGCAACGGTGGTACTGCCCTCATCTCCTCTGCCAACAACCAGGGCACTAACGGATGTGGTGATCACAGCGATCATGATGGGGGTAGTCGCGGTAGTGACCACGGCCACCGCGACCAACACAACCAAGCCAACAACCGCCACAACAACAACGGCAAGGGCGGTGGTGAGCGATCCGGGTGCTCCAACAACACCATCGGTCCGTGTATCTGCTTCAACCCCTTCACCGGCCAACTCTAGACCGCCCAGGGCATGTGGCGCGGTGTTCCTGCCGGTACCTCCGGGGTAGGGCTCCTTGGACCACAGCCACTGTCTACGCCAGCACAAGCCTAAACCACCTTGCTGGCACCTCTTCATGGTACACCGCCAAGCTACCTGCTCCTGCCGGCTGGGACCAATCTGGTCTCATTGCGGTTCTCAACAACATGGCAGTCCAACTGCAAGTGGTCGGCGACTAGGTCTTGGACTCCAGCGCCTCGTCGCACATGACCACTGACGCTGGTATACTTCACTCTCCCAAGCTCTGTTCGTTTACATCTCGTGTCACTGTCGGCATGGTTCCTCCATGCCCATCAGCCATATTGGCCATGTTAGCCTACCTCCCTTCTAGTTGCGCAATGTTCTTACTGTCCCTAATCTCATTCGTAATCTTATTTCTGTTCGAAAATTTACTTCTGGCAACTCTTGCTCTGTGGAATTTGACTCATTTGGTTTTTCTATCAAGGATCTTCACACCAAGACAGAGACTCTATGCTGCAATAGTGGTAGGGACCTCTACTCCTTTCTGTCTGGCGCATCCACTCCACAGCCCCACAGCCTTCTCACGTCTACCGCCTCCACAGAACTATGGCATCGTCGGCTTGGTCACCCTGGCCGCAACTCCCTATCATCCCTGCATCACTCCAAGCTTATTTCTTGTAATAAAATAGCTGTTCCGATCTGCCACGCTTGCCAACTCGGGAAACACACACGGCTGCCCTTTGCTCACTCCAATTCAGCTACAATTTGCCCTTTCCAATTAGTCCATTGTGATGTCTGGACCTCACCGATTTTGAGTAATTCTGGTTTTAATTATTATCTTGTGATTCTTGATGATTTCTCCCATTTTTTATGGACTTTTCCTATTCGCCATAAAAGTGACGTCACGACCACCATCACAAAATTCCTAGCGCTCATCCGAACTCAGTTTCGCCACAGCCTCCAAACCATTCAGGCTGATAACGGTTATGAATTTATCAACTCCACTCTTCGGGCCATCTTCCACCGTGAAGGTATCGTCCTCCATCTCTCTTGTCCATACACATCCCAACAGAATGGCAAAGCTGAGCAAGCCCTTCATACCATCAACAATGTGATTCGCACTCTTCCAAGCACACATGTCTCCTCCCTATTGGGCCGAGGCCCTTACCACTGCCACTTACCTTCTGAACCGACGTCCCTCCCAGCCACTCCAACTAGCAACACCATATGAGCGTCTCTACCACCGCAAGCCCTCCTACGCTCACATTCGTGTCTTCGGCTGCCTATGTTACCCAAACATATCAACCACTGCTCCTCATAAATTGGCCCCTCCCTCCACTGTCTGTGTTTTTCTCGGCTATCCAGATTCCCACAAAGGTTTTCGCTGTCTCGACCTCTCTTCCCACCACGTTATTATCTCCCAGCATGGTGTCTTTGATGAAACCACATTTCCTTTTTACAACACAACTCCCGGCTCTTCTTCTTGTTCGTTGGATTTTTTTGGACATTATTGTTACAGGGTCGCTGCCTCCAGGTTCTCTTGCTTCATCTCCACTAGTCCCGGCTTCGGTAGCGGCAACAACCACTCCTACCATGGCTTCATCGGACCTGTCACCACAGTGGCCAGTACTACCGGTTCCACTGAACATCGACCGGGCCAATCGACCATGCTGCCCGCCTCTCCGATGTCTCTCGATGACGAGCCCACCGTCTACACATTCGAGGCGCCACCCCACGGGCTCAGCCTTGCCATCTGTACCATCCGCGGCCACGCCCGCGACGCCCCCCCGCGGACTTGACCACAGCGCCTCCCGCAGCTCCTATTCCTCATCTCGCCCCTAGACAACACCACATGATCATCAGAGCCAAGGCTGGCATTGTGCGCCCCATTGAACGGCTAAACCTCTCCGCTGTGGCCAACAACACCATGTCGCCAATACCTAGGATGTACCGCACCGCCCTCCATGATCCGCATTGGCGTCGTGCCATGGCGGAAGAATTTTGGGCACTCCAACAGAACCAGACTTGGTCCTTGGTTCCTCGTCCACCAGATGCCAACGTCGTCACTAGCAAATGGATCTTCAAACACAAATTCCACTCTAACGGCTCTCTTGCCCATCACAAGGCCCGGTGGGTTATGCGCGGCTATTCTCAACAAATGGGTGTTGACTTCGATGAAACCTTCAGCCCCGTCATCAAGCCGTCCACCATTCAGGTGGTTCTTAGCATCGCTATCTCACGGGACTGGCCGGTGCATCAACTCGACGTCAAAAATGCATTCTTGCATGGTCATCTTTAAGAGACGATCTATTGCCAATAGCCAGCCGGCTTCGTCGACTCTGCCCACCCGGACTACGTGTGCCTCCTGCACAAGTCGCTCTATGGGCTCAAACAGGCTCCCCGGGCATGGTACCAATGGTTCGCCCACTACGTCCATCAGCTTGGTTTCGTCGCCTCTCAGTCGGATGCCTCCCTATTCATCCTTCACCAGGGCTTCGAGCTGGCCTACCGACTCGTGTACGTCAATGATGTCATCCTAACGGCATCTTCGACAACACTACTTTGGTCCATCACTGACGCCTTGCACACTGAATTCGCCATGACTGACCTCAGCTCCTTGAGCTACTTTCTTGGCATCTCGGTGCAGCGCTCCAAGACGGGGCTCTTCCTATCTCAACACCAGTACACCCGCGAGCTCTTGGAGAAAGCCGGCATGCTGCACTGCAACCCCTCTTCAACACCATCGACACTCGGAGCAAGCTATCGGCCACCGATGGTGATCCTATTGCCAATCCCACCAAGTACAGAAGTATCACTGGCGCCCTGCTGAAAGGACCGAGGATGTCGCCTAGAGGGGGGGTGAATAGGCGAATTAAAAATTTAAAACTAAATTGAAGCGGAAACTAAATGTTCGGAATGTCCGAATCAAACTTTGGATTGTCCGAGTGGTTCGGATAGTCCGATGTTTATTCGGATAGTCTGAGGATATATTCGAATAGTCTGAGGTTCTATTCGGATAGTACGAATGCTTCAGAGCACACAACTCGCAAAAATAGATCTAGGCTATTTGGGGGATATTAAACACACCAAATGAAACTAGTTAGCTTAGAATACATGAATCAAGTAGAGATCTAAGGGAAAACTCAGTAGAAAAGTAGATCAGGCAATTTCAAGATTCAAAATACAAATGCTCTAGCAAAAGTAAGAAGTAAGCATGAAGACAATGATTTTTCACCCGAAGTTCGGATCCTTGAGGGGATCCTACGTCTCCATTGAGGCGGTTCAGTCACACTTGAGCCGGGGTCACTTTCAACCCTCTTCCTCCCGATGTTGCACAAATGCACTCGCCGGTCTTCACTCCTTTGATTCCTTCCCTTACGGAGGCGGAATCGGCCTTCACAAACTTTCCACAGCCAACCACACAAAGCACCGGTGGCTCGTAGGCGACCTCCTAGCCGTCTAGGAGTCCTCAACCTCCAAGAGTAACAAATGCTCACGAAGAACGAGCTTGGAGATGAACTCAAATGCTCAAAGATCAAATCTTGCTCAACACACACCTCTTCCAACTCTTCTCAACCCTTCTCACTAAAGGGATTACTTAGATCTAAGAGTGGTGAGGGATTTTGGGCTCAAGAATGAAGGGAATGGCTCCTCGAATCAACATGGCAAGAGCACCCCCAAAATGGGGAAGGATGGGGCTTTAAATAGAGCACCCAAAAACTAGCCGTTTTGACTCAGCCCCGAGTCAGTTCGGACAGTCCGATCTGGTCAAATTTGGTGTAACAGAGAGACCCAGTTCGGATAGTCCAAAAATATGTTCGGATAGTCCGAAGCATTCGGATACTCTGAATGCACTTCGGATAGTCCGAACTAGCATTGAGCAGCCCGACGAAAACGAGCATAACTTTTGACTCTGGACTCCGATTTCCGTGATTTTGGACTCTACGGAAAGCTAAGAACGAGGGCTACACAACTAACAAGGTCTCACTACCCAAATCTCAAAGGATAAATATAGATTTAACAAAGAATCCAAGGGAGACTTACAACTCTCACTTTCCAGCACCACCAACACCACACTCTCTCTAAGTTTCACAAGGATGGATCACTTGAGCACTTGACACATCTAAAAGTCATTCGATGTCACATCCCTCTTAATAATACGGCAATCCTTAGACTCAAATTAAATCACAGATAATACAAGTCTAGAAATAGTCACTTGTCGTCTTCTTTCTTAATGCCGGTGCATGAAGACCTTCACCATATAATTGATGATATCTTCGCCTTGTCCAACTTGACTCGATTCACCTCATGCGACTCTCGTCCTATCAACCTTGACTTGATCATCCTTTCCGACGATCTCCACGCCAAGTCGATCTTGACTTAGTCCTCAACTCTTGGTGACACCGCCGTCTTGTTGACCTCGGCTTAACGGTATCCTCCAAGATATCTTGGTCATCATAAACACACAGGACCTAATTCTTTCCAAACCACTCATGAAAGACATTAGTCCCAAAAGCTCAATAGATATAAACAAGTTGATATTTGTGAACAATTGATTACCATAAGTGTTTTATATAAAGAAGCACAATATAGATCGAAACACTTGACATAAGAAATGTTCTCTACTAAGTACGTCATGATGAATATGTAATTGATCTATATGCATTAGAGAGATAATTGCCAATATGATGAATCAATTAAATCATGGCAAGGATCACAGTCTTTACTTAAGTGAAGCACATGATAGAATATACACGAATTGTACATGTGCAAATAATATTTGGAATAAGAGTAAATATGTGATCCAACTCTAGATTAAACTTCACTAAAAGAAGTGCATGAGAAGATACACAACTAAGATATGCATACACCAAGTCAATCTATAGCAATGTGAAGTTTAACTCTAGTTAATACATGCATACTAAAAGCAGAGCACATAATGAACTCAAATGAATATATATGCACAAATAAATATGACATGAACCAATGTGCATATATATGATCAACATGTTACTTGGAGTTCACTATGCATTTACACAAGAGGAATGCAATAACAAATATAGAAAGAGATACCGAGATTGCATACCTTATCTTTGCTTACTCATCCCACTTGATTTTCCTCTAAATAGATTAGATTAATACACAACTTGGCAATAAACATGTTAGTCTCATAGCAATATAATCATATTAGAGGTTTATCATTTGTTAAGCACTAAGTTAAGCATTTACACAATTACATAGATTGTCATTATATGCGTTTGTTATTAATCACCAAAACAACATAAGTGCCTAGATGCACTTTCACCTGCAGTATCTCACGCTCACCAGGGCGAACATTGCCCATGCAGTTCAACAGGTTTGTCTATATATGCATGACCCCTGAGCGTCACATCTCAGCCTGGTGAAGCGCATTCTCCGGTACCTAAAGGGCACTATCGACTTCGGCCTCCAGTTGCATGCCACAACAGCCTCCTCTCTCACGGTGTACTCGGATGCCGATTGGGCCGGCTGCCCTGACACTCGTCGTTCGACCTCCGGCCTCTGCGTTTACTTCGGCGACAACCTTGTGTCTTGGTCCTCAAAACGATAGGCTACCGTGTCTCGGTCCAGTGCTGAAGCAGAGTACCGCGCCGTTGCTCACGTCATCGCTGGTATGATAACATCTGACATATAATGCGTCCCTCCTCCTTTTAACCCCGTGAAGCGCCCGAACACCGATTTTCAATTATTTCAAATTAGCAAACTATATAGGTAATTAGCAAAATTTAAAACTTTCAAATTTATTTTCCATACTTTTAACTATTAATGATGCTTGTAATATATGTGCTGTTACTATTCATGGAACTTGTAAAAACACTATAACTTTTGACTCGTACCTTCGATTTTGGTGTTCTTGAGCTTTCCAGAATCATCATACGATGAGCTCTCCGATTATATTCTTTTGGGCACCGATTCTAGTTTGCAAATAAGAAATCCGAGCACTTTTATTAAAATAGTCATAACTTTTGACACATAACTTCGATCGGGGCGTTCTTTGGCTCGTTTGAAATATAACGAAAAGTAGCACCCAAATTTCATAAGCGCGCCAAAATCAGATGGTCAGATCCTGATGGTTTGTGCGAGTGCGTGCGCGGCGACAGAATTCCAAAAAAACGTTGTTTAGGGCCTCAAAACGGTTTTGAATCTGTTTCGGTCGTTCTTTTCAATTATTGCAATTGGAATATTAGTTCCAATTATTTCAAATGTAATATTATTTAATTTCAATTCTTTTAGATTAGAAGGTAGGTGAGATAATTAACAATATTTAAAAAATTTTATTTTTTATTATTTATGACGGTTTCAAATTAAAACCGTCTGTGATGAGGTGAACATCACAGACGGTTTTTAGCTGAGATTCTGTTTGTGATGTTCATCTCATCATAGACGGTTTTATTTGGCTAGAACCTCACCTCATCACAAACGGTTTTTTGCTAGAACCGTTTGTGATGAGGTGAACATCATAGACGGTTCTAGCTAAAAACCGTCTGTGAAGTTCTCGCTTTCATCACAGACGATTTATGGACGGTTTTATCCACAAACCGTCTATAAGCTTTTATCACAGACGATTTGTGGATAAAACCGTCTGTGATGATCTGACATCACAGACAGTTTCAACCACAAACCATCTGCAATGTGTTCGAAACACATCACAGACGGTTTTCATAAAAAAACAGTCTGTGATGATATGTCTAATATAACCCTTTTTATAGTAGTGGTACGTACATGTATAGGTATGTAGTGTATATACCTATATCAGTACTACACGACCAACCAAAGAATAACCATGTATAAGGAAGACCATCTTAACTTATTATTAACATTTACACATCAGTTCTATTCTATGTGAAAGATAGCCAGCATCGTACTTGAAAATAAATGCTGTCGCTGGCTAAAAGCCGGCATTTGGAGCCAACACGAGTGACTGTTAGTGTTGAAGATAGTGGTTTACCAATAGCTACAAAGATAAAGATAGTATTGAATGTCTAAATTAAATGTTTTAGTGTTTCTCTAGAGACAAACTATAGAGATAATTATTGTACAAGTTGACTTTATTGTTTACTCTAGATAATATTGATGATACATAGAGTAATTAATAGGATTTGATATTGTACTTTCTCTAATATGTGCGTACGTAGATCACGCGAGGAAGCTTCTGAGCCTCCTGCATGCCTCCATGACCCTGTCCCTGCTGTTGAAGGCGCTGACCCTGACGAACCCCTCGCCGCCGGGGCCGAACCCGCTGCCCGGCACGGTGATGACGTGCGTCTTCTCGAGGATCTCGGCGAACACGTCCCACGACCGGCGGCCCGGGAAGCGCACCCACACGTACGGTGAGTCGGCGCCGCCGTACACCTCCTTCCCCAGCGACGCGAACGTCTCCACCAGCACCCGCGCGTTCTCCTTGTAAACGCTGACGACGCCCCGGATCGCCTCGCGGCCTTCCTCCGAGAGGCAGGCGAGGCCCCCGACCTGCGCGATGCTGGAGGCGCCGTTGAAGCAGGTGCACATGATGCGGTCGAAGTCGCGGGCGACGGTGGAGCCGTCCGAGTAGAACAGCTCGTCGGGGACCACCGCCCAGCCGAGGCGGACGCCGGTGAAGCCGGCGAACTTGGAGAAGGACGAGATCTCGATGGCCACCTCCCTGGAGCCGGGGATCTCGTAGATGGATCGCGGGCTGCCGTCGTCGGAGACGAAGGACGAGTAGGCCGAGTCGAAGACGACGATGGAGCCGTTCCGCCGCGCGAAGTCGACGAGCTGCTGCAGCTGCTCCCTGGACGCGACGTGGCCCGTCGGGTTGTTGGGCGAGCAGAAGAAGACGACGTCGGTTCTGGGCACCCGCGACAGGTCCGGGAAGAAGGAGTTCTCCGGCGCACACCGCATATACTCTATCCCGGCGTACTTTCCAGTCTCGTCCACCTTGCCCGTCTGCCCCATGATCACGCCGTTGTCCACGTAGCCCTGCATGGATGCCCATGGAAAAATTTTCGTGACTGCACAATCTGAAGTACAGTACTGTAACTGGTGCTGTAAAAGTAAAACGGATGGTGTTGTGTACCGGAAAGGTGGGATCTTGGACGGCAATGGTCATGTTTGGCCCGAACAGCATCTGCATGCGTAAAGAGAGAAAGATGAGATTTTTATCATTTCAGAACTCAAATGCAATGAGCTTGAACACCCCCATTTGTTGGATAATCTCTAATTTGCAGTACCTGAAGTCGCGCGATGTCGCACTGGGCTCCGTCAGAAATGAACACTTCTGTCTCTCTTATCCCCATGTTTGGGTATACTTTGTCAGCAATGGCCTTCCTGAGGTTCTGCACATGTTTCTCAATGACTCTTGATTCAGTGAACTGTTTTAGCCGCTTTCTTTAGGAATAGGATGAAAAATCAATATCTACATTATTACATAGTATATATAATATATATTACCATTTGACCTTGCTCTGGTCCATAACCTTGGTACCCTTCAGGGGTTGATAACGCAAGTGCATACTACAAATATAGCAGGAAAAGAAATCATTTGTAAGGCATGCTAAATATAATTCTACCACAGATCATGGTGCAACCTATGTAAGAAAACAAAAAGATCGATCTATGTACTTATTCTGAAATTAATTTTCGGCAAATCCTTCCGGGTTGGGCTTGGTTCCACACGACAGACCTAGATCAAGTCAAGCAAGCAAGCATACTTAAATTTGTTCTTGGGTCGCAAGCATCGATCACATGTTCCCTGTTGTCCTCAGATCTCAGCACATACCATGAGCAGAGAACTGACCAGACACAGCCATTGACCAATGATTTGAAATCGCTTCTAGTGTATTTTAGGATTGGCCAGGAGCTGTACGCCAATCCACAAATTATACATATATAGTTAAACAAAGCAGCCATGCACATTCAGCGGCAGACGCCTTATCCGGTTATTCTACTCTTAAACTGGATAAATTAGAGATGATGGGTGCTGCTCTCCTAATATTATTGTCCTTTGCAATTGATGCTTGCATCTAATTGTAGGAGTTTGTGGCAGTATATGAGGAAAAAAGAGAGAAGTAGAAGGCATGACGTGGCTGATATGATGTCCTCTGCAGTGACATCAGGGTCTCAAGCAAGAGGAAATACTTGACAAAGGAAGTCTATGTTTCTTCGTAGAAAAAAGTGTGACATGTAAAGGAAATGGCACGAGATCAGATAAGGATCTGACTAGTCAAATGACGGGTATGGCTAGTAATGGTCAAACAGGCCACCTCGTACGAGCGGCTCGTTTAATGCGCGGCATAGACTTTTTAAATAAAGCCTGTCAAGGCCTAAGCACGGCCAGTTTGCTCTTGGGCCATACCATGACAGCACGGGCTGATGGGTCGTGCTAGACTGAGACTAACTCGTGTTAGAATTTTTTTAAAAGGAATTCAAAAAAAGTTAGAAATTTTTGAAAAATCATAAAAGTTTAAAAAGTATATAGAAAAAAATTGAACAAAATCTATAATGATTAGAAAAACTCAAAGAAATATAGAAAAGCTTTTTAAAAATCTATGTAAATTAGAAAAAGCTAAACGGGTTGTGCCGTGCTGACCTAGTGGGCTAGGGTGATAGCCTAAGCATGGCCCGGCCTATTGGGCCGTGTCGGCACGACCGGTTTACAATATGGCAGTGCCCATAGTACCGGATCACGGGCCAGCTCAATTGGCATCACTGTTTGGCCATCTCTAGCTAGGTATAGCTAAATTTCCAGATGATGGAGCAGAAAAATCTTGGCACTTGCTAAGTTGCTAGATACTATGACGTGATCTTCTTCTCTACTTAGGCGAAAGCTCTTCTATGCAGGTAAAAACGTCTGAGAATAATATACGTTACATTAACTTCTTCAAGAATTGCTCTGGTATATTCGGCAGAGGACTCATGCATGGTGATCAGCACATATAAAAAAGGCAATTGTTGTTTATGGGAAAAAATGTAGAAATAGGAATTTCAGTGCTGATAAAAAGTAGAACAACGATATGCATGCTTGGATACTATAAGACCGATACTGACATACCGTATCTTTTCCAAATAAAAAAGCAGAAATAGAGAATAAAGTCTAAAGCTAATGGCCTAATTAAACAGGTTGTTTAGTTCGAGTCCCAGAGGACAGCAAGCAAGCTTGCCGTGGTTTTCAAATTGATCTATTCGGCTTATGCATTTCTAGGCGCATGCTAAATTAACACTGATTCATATCAGTTATTTGATCCCTGACAATGTCAGTGTAGTTGGCGAAGTCTGTCCATTGCAGGCTAGTATTGCTCGTTCTTTTAACATTCATTTTTATGTTGCACTATTGAGGATGATCGATCAAGTAGTAGTCAACCAACTTTGGTGCACCATCAAGTTTCAGCACCTGGAAAATAGACCTTTCCAAGGTGCATCTGTAAATTAAGGGTTATTCAGAACTCCAGAAGTAACAAAAACTGCAGATGTTTTTGTTTTTTTCGACGTTTTTGATGTTTTTCTGATCCAATGCATCTTGTCAGCTACATCATCAAAATATTAGAACAACAATGTATTTCCAGTATCCTTGTTTTTTTAGGGCTTCCAGTATACTTTTTAGATGGTTACGTATGCAATAGCCAGTAGTGTACAATATACCACTTGGTTATGCTTTCCCATGCGTGCATGTTCAACTGAAAAAGGGAAAACATGTTAGCTTGGAAGAACAAACAAGAATACCGCAGCCATAGCCGATGTTATGATGCTAGGTATGGGTTGGGTTGTGTCACCGATACCCAAACTTATGACCTTCGCATCTGGGTACTTCTTCAGGTGTGCTTCATGTTTAATGCTAATCTACCAAAGGATGAGTAAACGCGTTAATTGTAGAGTGAAAAATATGCTGAACGGTCAGTGAAATTAATCGTAAAACTATACCTCCGGGAATAAGTACCCCTTCTGAAGCTTCTCCAAGTTTGGATTGCGAAGCACTCTTGTCCGAGGAACTGAATTGTAGCAGTAACATGCAGAAAGAGGGTGCTAAACGTTATAAAATTACAAGATTGCAACAAAGAACAAAGAAAGAATCACGCCATCTATCTCTGTGTTTGTACACAGCACCTCCTATCTTTACATGAGGTGCAACATCCCGTGGAAGGACGGCCTTCTCAAGCACCCTGCGTGAGAGATCAAACAAAAGGGAAAGACAATCACATGAACTGAAACCCCTTCATGTAACATATATCATCCATAGACTATATATGTGTACACCGGAAATTAAAGCATAGCATATGCATTACTGGGAGATCATATTTGTCGCCATGAATCGAGCTTGGACTAGTGAGAGAGAGTCTTGGAGCAAGAATGTGAGGTTGCTTGCTAGCTCTTGGAGGCAAGAAATGAGCTCCCTAACGTATTTATAGTGCCAGATCACACAATCAAAGGTGGCAACAGCGCGCAATGTGAGCAATGCTGGATTTATAGAAAGCCAAGCTTGCTAGGTGGTGTTGAAAAGTAGCTTGCTGCCCGAATGGTCCACTTTGAAAATGTTTTCCATGGTCGCAAGCAAACTGATCGATTTGAGTTCAAACAGATTCTCTAGCTCATGGTTTGTCCCCTTGGACAAGCTTGGTTTGTGGTGTCCACACCTGCACTGCTCAGATGCACGCCAAGTGTGCAATCGTATATGGACGTAATATATATTATTTTGTTATCAGGGTAATGCACCGGCATTGCTGTTGATCTCACCAAGCCATTCATCTGGATTTGATGAAAGTTCAGATGATGAAATCTTCTTACTTGGAGGTAAAAGTTTCTGAACAAGAACATGACCAGGCGAAGGAAGATCGAGTACTGTACTGTACAATGTAATTAGGAGATTTTCGTAGCAACTAAGCAGACGATCTAATTTGATTTTGATAGGCAGAAGAAACGATCAAATATCCCATGAATCAATATTATCAGAGAAGCTTTTTCTTGGATGTGCTATATCTTATCTTTTTGAGAGGTTGGATGCACTATATATATATATGAATTGACTAACCATGGAGATTCTGAACAGACGGCTTTGTGTCTCCGTCCATTATAGCAGTACAGCTAAGTGCATTGCACACAATACTCAACACGTGGCGATAATGCGATTCCTGTACAAAAGAAATTCGTCTGCAGCTTTCCAGACAAGTGCCTGAATTATTCTGATTCGGATTTTTCACTGGTATTTCTCATGGCTTGATTGTGTGTTTAATTACTTTGCATGTGTTTGCCACAGAAATTTTCAATGTTGACTAATGCTGAGTCCTTGACCAAGTCGTCACAACGAGATGTGGAACCGTACTAAACTAGATTTGTTGAAACAGTCCTACTAAGAGATAATTTGGACCTGTGATTTGTTTATATTCTGTAAAAACAAAGTTACTTTACCATTGTGAAGAAGATAGCAGTATGCTTGTTGAGCTTATAACTCGGGGTGGTACTACTGATCAATCTATCAGCCCCATAACTTCTTTTTTTCTAAGGAAAGCTCCATTTCTTCGAATCGTTTCATATTAACCGATTATTTTTGTTTTTAATTTTCAGTTTTGGGTTCGGTTTTTATTTTTATATAATTTGGTTTTAGGTGTTCGATTCGGTTTTTTGCTTCCAGAAACAGAAATAACCGAATAGCTCATGTACAATACCACTTTTATAATGTTCTTTCTAAAGTCATCAAACAATTCTCATATTTTAACATCTTTATGCATATGTGTGGTATGTTTATATGTTCTACTCCCTCCATTCCAAAATATAAGGCACGCACGCATTTCAAGATTCAAACTTTGAAATCTTTGACCAATGATTTGTCTAACTATATAAAAATTTTGTGATATAAAAGTGATACCATTGAATTCATATTTAAAAGTACTTTGTAATGATAGTGATTTTATTTGTATGAATGATATTGGATAAGAGAAATCAAAGGTCAAAGTATAGTTTAGGAGACCGTGCCAAGTCAAACCACGCCTTATATTTTGGAATGGAGGGAGTACTATGCTTATACTGTAATGACCTATGAATATTGTGTAGGTTTATCTTTACTCTGTGTTACGATATGATTGAAGGAACAAATCTAATATATCTAGTGTTTATTCATATTTTGGTTAACTAAATTGACCGAATGAAAAAATTTCGGTTAATTCGGTTCGATTTTTCATTTTGATTCAAGAAATTTGGTACCCAGTTTCTAAAAACCGAATTATTTTAAAAACAAAAAACCAAACTAATTAGAACAAAAAAAACCGAATGCCCACCCTTACCTGCATGTTCTGGTTCAACTTGCCTTGAGATTATATATATGTGTGTCTGTTGATGATATAGAGTTGAGTCCCTACTCGATCATCTCCTATCTTTTTTCCCAAATTGTCACAGCAGAAGTCAATCTGTTCGCTGATACATTCAAACCCCATAAGTGTATGATAAATCCCTAACTTCTAATAGAACAAGCATATGAGCTGATAAGTGAGTAGCATCGATGTACGTATCATTGCACATAACATGGAAAAATGCTAGGTTTGGAACTTGATACAAGCTAATTGACTTGACTGATTGTGAGGGAAGCATCAGTATAGTCCAAAATAAAACTACACTACAACTAGTCAGTGATAACCCCAAACCTAATCTTTGTGAGCTCACTTATATGGTCAACTAACAACTCAATGCTTGTCAGCTTGTAATATCATGCATTCACACAAGAGCTCATACAGCATGCATCGCATGTACACACCTGCTCTATTGCACCGTTGTTTTGCTTAGCATCACCAGAATGCAAGTTCTTGACATCATCTTTTCTTTTCTTTTTTGATAATTTTTAGCTTATTCTATATTTTTTAGCGACTATAAAAAATATGAATCGACTTAATTATGTTACATAATAGTATATATATATATAGAGAGAGAGACACACACACACACACACAAATCAAATTCTTTACCTTATTTTATTTTTTCTTCAAATTAGCATATTTCTAGAATTTTAATTCTGAACAAAACCAAAATTTATATTTTTCACTTAGTATGAATGAATAACATTCCCTAATGTCCTTTTATTTTTATTCTTCTGTTACTTTTGTTATTATTTTTATTTAATTTCTAATTTTAAGTTTTAGTTTAGAGTTAAAATCAAATGGATAGTTTCTTTTTGTTGTTTATTCTGAATTATGTTAATTTTATTTAATTTTGCATATTAGTTTTAGGTTAAAATTCATATACAAATCCAACTATTGATTTTTATCTAATTTTGCATCTGAGCTCTTGTGTGAATGCATGATATTACAAGCTGACAAGCGATGAGTTGTTAGTTGACCATACGAGTGAGCTCACAAAGATTAGGTTTGGGGTTAACCAACTGTTGATTTTTATCTAATTTTTTTAATTTTAGCTATGTACATATTTTAATTTGGAGTTCGTATGAAGGTTAACTGGTTGATTTTATTTTATTTTTATTCCAAATTTCTATTTCATTTTATGGTACTCAGTATGGATTCTTTATTCTGATCTAAGTTGTTAATTTTATTGTTATTTTTATTTAATTTTGTATATTAGTTTTATGTTAGATTTGATATACAAATCTAACTACTAATTTTATTCCAAATTTTAGCTATGTACAGTTTTAATTTGGAGTTCATATGAAAATCAAAAGGCTAATATCTTTTTATTTTTATTTTACTTGGCATTGACCCTTTTCTCTTAATCTAAGCCGTTATAATTCAAATCCACTAGGTAGACGGTTAGATACTTTTATTTAAATAATAACATCCCATGGCTACTATAATTCAACTTAGTTAGAGTCTATCATATTAATGGCTAAATGTTTTGCTTTTTGTAAGAATTTATAGTATATTCCTATTTTTTGTTAGAAAGATTCGATAGCGGCTGCAATTAGGGTCCATCAGATTAAGAGCTTATTATTTTGTTTTTTGTGAGAATTTCTAGCATATTTCTTTTTTCTAACCAACTCTTTGTGAGTTTTTAATATATAATAGATATGTACGAACATTGAACAAGATCATGCAGATACAGTACATGAGAAATTCTGGGAAATGTGTATGAACATTCAAGCTCTACCTACCCTTGCATACACACGACCTTCCTGGCAAATAAGCTGCAATTGCGAAATTAACGTGCGAGGGATCGATGCCTAAGAGTGAAGCGGTCCAAGCTCATTCATGCAGTGCAGGTAGACCTGCTTGGTCGGTGCTTCCGTGCTCACACAAAACCAGACTTCGCGTGTGGCAAACCTGCAACGTTGTGCAGTGACATTTTCATCAGTTCTGGGCGTGTGTATGTGGCAACGTGCAAGGCGGCAAGGGCACTACGTACTGCGTGTGTACCACTTACGCTATTGAGCCATCTACCAAGTCAAAAAAACATCACGAGATGATCCCATAATTTTTAAAAAGGACGTGTGTTTTATGATGGAGTTCCTTTTTTTTTCCTCAAAATAACATCACGATGATCTTATTTTTTAAAAAAAGGACGTGTACATGTGTTTTATGATGGATTTCTTTTCCTCTATATATGGGTTGGCCGTATAAGCTGATTGGCAGCAGAATATATGGAATTAATGCCATGTGCGTCACAAGTCATTAGTGCATTCATACCGAGATTAATTTGTCTCAACTCCAGTGTTAAACTGTTAATTATATATGTACATACGAACTCGACCTGGGCACGGTCAGTCTGCAGGCTGAATTAGGCCAACGAATTACCCCACTATACAGCACAGCCTAGCTTGTGGTGCTCAGTCAGTCTATATGGATTGGATGGCCCTGTCCGGCTCCGGCCTGTCAATCCCAACGGTGGTATTCTCAATTTTTTCCAAAGGCCCACGTCACGTGAAGAAGATGGTTTCGTACGTACATGCTATATATAATTGCGGGATGGTACTATTAAACTGGTGCCCCGGTTTGTCAGTGTCTCTGCCGGATGCAGTGTTCGAGTGTTGGACACTCCATGCGTCGCTACGCACCGCTCATCCAAGTGCGTGGAACCAATTCTCTATCTGATATATACCGTGCGTTTCCTGTAGCCCCATCTAGTCCATCGATCCCCATCGCGCGCCCGTAAAATTTCATCCGTGCTTGGAAAAGAAACATCCCCCTCAAGACTAAAGTAGGAAAAGCTAACCAGGAAGGGAACAATATATGCCTCCACCTTGAGGTCGATCGTCCAAAGTTGGCTGGGATAGTGCGATCGAGGACAAACGCTAGACACTGACGAGTTCCGCGGCTGCAAAATGCCTGAAGCGAACACGGGACGCAGCGACCGCAACATGCGACGGACGAAAGACGACAAGCGCGAGCTGGCTCGATCGGTAGGAAGAAAAAAGGGCCGGGCTCCTTTTCTTGAGGAATCGTGAGCCGAGCCCTGAGGAGTGAGGACTGTGCATGGTAACGATAGCAAGGCTCGTGGAATCAATGGTAGCGTCCGTCCCCGTCGGGTCGAATCGATCGGAGACCGGAGAATGGTGATATAGTTTGTTCGTCTGGCCGATCGAGTGTCGCGGTCGCCGGCGGTGAAAATTTCCATGCAAGATGCGCTTTCCTCCCCTTGGGGGTTCGATCGGGACCCCCACGTCCAGCCGGTACGTGCATACACACGCACATACGTGCACGCATCGGCACGCGCTCCGCTCTGGAAGGGGGGGAAGATGTCTGCCTTTCCGGTGGAATCAAATAAAAGAAATGACTGGAGAAATCCAAGTCATTGTCGAGTCGCGGTCCAACACAAAGCGCGAGCGCGGACGGCATGTTTTCTCCGCAGTTGGGAACGGCCCGGAAGCGCTGAACGAGACCAGAAATACGTGGGGCCTAACATGCGAGTTGAAACCTCTACTGTACCCACGCACATGCATGCATCGAGCGAAAAGCCACTGCGGTTCGTAACACGGGAATATAGAAATCTCGCTCGATCTGTGACTCTGGGAACGTATCTGCTCGGTCGTACCGGCCAGGGCCATGCGCCGTATTTCGACATACGCGTTGCCATTTGGTGTGGTTAGGGTTTGAACGTGACTGGCCAGTACTGAATATCTAGGCTAGTAGTATACGTGGGCGCACAGGTAAAATCTGGACCGACCCTTCTCAGCGTCGAGGATGGGCTTGAAACTTGAACTGTTCGTTCAAGCGGAATTAATTTACTCCAAGGCAAACCCCCTGCAGAATGATAGCTGAATTCTTGACCTGCATGGCTACCTCTTCTTTTTACCGTTCCCATTCGTGGGATGGCTCAGAGGTGCTTAAAGACCAGATATCACGTTCCGGACATGCCCGACCATTAGCTCCGCGTGTTGCCCTGCCCCCAACCGGTTCGGGTCCTCAGAAGTAAAGGCAGAGCATAGCACTTCACAAAACATAAAATTGTGCTGCAGGCCCTCATCCCTATAGCTACCTGTGTGGCTGTCCGGCCCGTCAGCCGCCCGGCGCCAAGGCCTGCCCAATTGCTTTACGCCTTTACCCATGTACTCGCCGATCTCCACTGGGCACGGGATTTTTTTAACAAATAATATATTTTTTATCAAAAATACATAAATAAATGTTGGGATAAAAAAGTTACAGAAATACACGTGAGCTTTGTCTCCATTTGAAAATGGCAACAATCCTACGTGGTGTCCCATCTTGGTTTCTGTCACCGTTTGAATAGGCAACACAGGTTCCATCGCTAAAACTGCTCTCTCAGTTGAAAAGATGACCAAACCTCTGTCGCGAATAGAATCAACAACAAAGGTTATGTCACAATTTGGAATGGTAATAAAGGTTCTGTCGCCATATAAATTGACGATATAGTCTAAGTTTGAATTTTTTTTATTCAAATAACAATACTACAAAAGCAAATAGTCAACAAAATTTATGTGCTCATTATATAAGTGTAGAGAAGTTGAGTAATGATTTTTTTAATAAAATCATTTTCAAACCTGACATAATACTTCGTAATTAACGTTTGAATTATATGGCGAATAAAGTTTGGTTATGTGCATATGTTTGTCTCCCTACTTTTACAATACAAATGTCAATATGCATAAACTATCAACCTAAATAACAGTTGAGATACATGTGCGCCTTTTAGAATAAAAAATACTGGAGATGGAAAAAGAAGTCAGGCTTACAGTCATACATTTTATGTGTCAGGGTTCATCGATACCTTTCCTTTGGAGAACCTGTTGGCAGGTCTTGACCTTATTCCAATTATTCATGTACAAATAACCCAATACTTGTCTTCCAAGCCCATTTAAGCTTGTTCTAATCCAAAATAACCTCACCTTCAAAATAATCTCACCTTCAGTAGTGGCATCGGGGACATCAGTGTCTATGGGATTTCCACCACCACGATATTTCCATATGGACTATTGGTGTCTTTCCTTTATCTTCCATGCTCTTGTTTGAGTAAGATTTCTAACAAATGAAGTTCTCGGGTGCATCTGTGTAGTTCATCATGTATTTTTGCTATATGAATGCCCTCTGATACTTCTCTGCCCTGTCGATACTTGGGAATAAGTAGCATTGCTTCGACATTTGTGATTATGTACGGATGAAGTTAGCGATACATAAAATGCACTATGCAATACGAAATATCCATATGTAACATTCACTTTTGCGGTAATCTCTACACGTGTAGTACGCCAGAGCGGCGGTATCCGAATATGTGGATTGAATGATGTAGACCGAATTATCGAAATCGCATTGTAGGCGTGGAAACTCCGATGTTATAGGTGTATCCTTGCAAAAAGAACCAGATAAGTTTCCGCATTCTTGGTAACATGCTTCCACTCTTGAAGCATCTCGGCATAGTCCGAAATCCTCAACCCAACGAGATGACCTCCTCTACCGGACAAAAGGCCAAAAGGGCTTGCCAAGGCTCAGTTCTGTACACAAAATACCGCTAAGCCTCCAAGTGACAGTAGTCCAGTTGCCAAAGCCGACGAGGCAAACAAGCCAAAGCAATATGGGCCGTATCCTTACTGTTCGGCCAATGTCACCTTGCGACGTGGATGAGGAGGGTAACAAGCCTAAAGTTTGTCAAAGCATGACCAGCCATCAGTACGATCGATTTCTAACTTCGATTGAGTAATGTAAAGCCTGGTGGCGAGTAGCATCCAAGTGCGGGAAAAAAACGAGCTCCGACAGACTCGTCTGTACAGCCCAGTTTGGTTGGCTCGTATGGTGGTATAGGGTAGACAGCCCATACTCAACTGGGATGCAACATGCTAACGGGCCACAACTCACACCCGAAAGTTGAACTCGACAAGGATGAACAACTAGGCCCATCTATGTCATGTCGCCCTCTCCCAAAAAAAAAAAACACAAAGAAAAAGAAAAGAGAGATAGTACCTAATAGGTAGGTACAGTTTTTACCAAGTTTTAAGAAAACATTTGAAAAGTTTTATGAAGTAATAAATTTTGAGCGTTTCTAGAAAATGCTAAGCCAAAATTTTAACGAGTTTTAGACTTTAAAACTCAAGTTTCAAATAAAAGTTCAAGCAAGTTTTTCAAAAAGTTTTTGGTGAGCTCACCTAGCTATAATGAGCTAACACGCGCGTCGAGGGCCGCTTGACACCATCGTCACCAATGCACCCTCTTCTCTAGCAACGCTCTGGACTACTGTGCTGCCATAGAGCTGAACAACATCATTGGTAAGAATCTATGCTTGAGCTTCACATCGAGCCTCTATCTCTCTCTTCCACGACTCAGGCCTAAGCTCGTGCCTCGCCGTAGCAACGTGCTTACATGAAGCCGTGGCTGGATCCATATGTCCTTATGCAAAATCCACGCACAAAATTCTAATGTAAAACTAGTATGAGTATAGGGGGAAAATGGATTATTTCTGAATTGGGATCTGAACGCTAGATTGATCGGCATGCAGTTGTTTGCTAGCTCCTCAAGGCAACACCACTCCGTCTTTCTCCTTTGTCCCTTCTCTACTGACTACTGCTCTTGACTTTAGTTTGGCTCATGCTGCCCTCCCCCCTACTTTAGATGGAAAGTTAGAGAGGGAGAGAGAGAAGAGGGGAAGGGCTTCCCAGTTCTCATAGAAGGAATGCCATCAAGATGGTTCGAGTAAGGTGTATGCAATGGTTGACGAGACTCATGACATGAGGATGTAAGAAGCAATCAATGCATAGGATTGAACTAGGGATGGCAATCGGTGGATGCCTTCAGGTATGACTGCTGTCCATCTAAATCTGAAACCATACCGTCCACCTAAAAACCCACTAAACTTATAGATGAAAAGCTACTATATCTGTGTAATTTTGCCTCATACCAAACCGGTGAAATTGAGTTCGATGGGTACCATAGGTAGCAGGCTATGCTAAAAACAAAAAGTTAACATGAACTATAGGTGGCCAATGATACTCCAGTTTATTTCATTTAATCAGTACATTATGATAGCCTATAGGTAATCAAAGACACTACAAGTTTAAGTGAGTATATATAAGTTATTTGATGGCAAATACTACACTATTCCATTCCATAATGTTTTCACAAAAACAAATATGTTTTTATAGATATTGTATTTAGTTTCGATGAACAAGATGATAAGCATTAGATACGTAAGCTCATTTAATGACTAAGATAAGAAAGGAAACTCAATTGACCTGCATTTAACTCAGCCATATAGCATACACTAAACACTTATGACTACGGTGATAGTAGAGAAGCCAATACATAATAGAGCATCATCTAAAAGAAAGAGCATGATATATGTACAACAAATTCAAAGTATGATATATACTCAACAAGTTTCTGAACATAGTATTGCCTTTTAAAGTCATATGTGTGTCTCAGACTCTCATTTAGGTAGTTACAATTTCAATTTTCTAATTAATATACATCTTATAAAAAGTAGGTCCACATATCATAGAATACCTATTGGATACCTACGGGTACAAATTGACATTCACACCTATTCTATGTCCTTATCGGATACCTAAACCCGAAAACATATGAATCTAAAGTGCTGCCTGTGTTCACCTTTATCAGATCAGGTACCACAGATACCCAAATTTATAAGTAAAATTACTATCCCTATGAACGACCGTTGCTATTAGTCGGATATACTCTACACGGTGCACCGTTTTATAGATTTTCTAAAAAAACCTACGTCATGGCAGCATCATGCTTGCATACCCCCATTAGTTTGGACTGAAATGCATGGACAGATTCTTCATTGGCGTGTCAACCTTGGCAACCGCACCTGTCCCTCCCAGAGGCTCTAGAAAATGTTTCTTTCAGATTAAGTCAAAAGAGAAGGGTTCCGTCACGGCACTAGTCCTGGACATCGGCGTCGCCTTCAGGCTCTCCTATCAAATCCAATCAGTAGGTGAACTGCCGTGTGTAGAACAGTAGAAGTATACATCACAAGCGCAGAACTAAGTTACATGAAAGACGAGACGTAGGAATGTTTGTTGCACCGGTTTGTATTGAATGTTGTTGTACCATACAATTTTTACTTGGCAAATAAAATAGTATATAATTTGTGAACTTCGTTATACTACAGGACTGGACTGAATATTACACCAAACACCCGATGTTTCCCTTGAATCAATCACATCTTCCGTGTTTGTAAAAAAATTATGAGCCTTTTACACAGTGTGCGGGTGGCACCCAGGCGCTATATGATTTCACCTTCACTTTATTTTTTTTCACATTATCACCTAGTTTTCAGCCATCCTTTCACGGGTTAGAACTCGAAAGAAGGGTTGTTTTCAGTATTTAACTTCATGTGATCTTGTAACAACTGGTCAAATTGCCTCGAGTACATCTTAAACTATTGCCTACGATGCTGTCAAATGGAAGGAAAAAAAACAAGAAGAATGGTTCTAATTTTATCTGAGTGACGATGTCACCATAGAAAACTCCCGTATGTTATTTTCACGTTTTCTCGTAGGCAAGGATGTGCATCCTCTGCCGTTACGTCAGGGAGCAGTACTGCTCTGCATGTGGGGTAGTACTGTCCCGTTACGGCAGGTAATATTTTTCCCGTAGGCAATGACATGGTCCAGTGGCCCATATGCATCACTATAAATATTTTAAAGTCATATAAATATTAAAGTGTAAATAGAGAATAGACAGTGATTACTTATCTCTGTCTTTGCTTAAGACATTTTAAGTATGGACCCGCTTAATCGAAATCATATAGTATGGATATAGATAAAAGTAATTATACATCAACGAGAAAAAAAATGTATACAAATGCCATCATAGAGCCTACACCAAAAAAGGGTAAAAGAGCTACTCTACAGAAGCAGTAAGGAGAGGGGAAAGATACATCTCAAAACAAACGACACATCGCAGCAAAACTACACACGTGGTGCAATGCGCCAATGCCCACGTACATCTGATTATACACCCTGCTGGTGCTGCCAGCCGGCGCCGTTGGTCCCATTGGCGCCGCGGTGCGACTTGTCGGCGTCCCGCTTGCGCCGCCGTAGGACGATCACCCACGTGATGGCCTCGAGGCAGAGGGCGATGCCGCCGAGCGTCGCCAGGATGACAATGTAGGTTGTCTTCCAGCCGCTGGCCGGCTTCAGGATATCTAGCCCCTTGAAGATATTGATGGCGGCCAGGACGATAACCGAGTACCCAACGGAGTGGTGGTAGATGTTCCAGTAGAACCTGTACTTGTTCTTCTTGTCCGGCCTCAGAAGCAGAGCAAACACCTGATCATGGAACAGAGCAGGCTTCCAGTCAGCTTCTGCCATGGCGATGTAACAGTAACAACGTTGCAGAATAGAGAATGCGGTTGCGCGAACCTGGAGAGTGGCGAGGCAGAAGATGGCAATGCCAATGTTGCGGTGGGGCCGGTAGGTGGTGCCCTTGGACTCGCTGCCGAGCTTGAGCCCGAGACCCCAGCCGGCGACGCCGAGGATGTAGCCGGAGCACTGGCAGGCGATGTGGAGGTAGAACCACGCCGGGTCGGCGGACTCGAAGACCCGCAGGTAGCGTGCGATCATGGCGCCAAGGGGAATCAGGACGCCCCAGCTCACCGCGTTCAGCACTCCGTGGATCTGTATATATGCATGGATGCGTGCCATGGTTAAGAGCAGGCGAAACAAAATTTCGATCAAAATTAAGGAGAAAAACATTGGTCTGAGGTTAGGTCAGTTCAACAATTCTCGGCAACTGAATTTGTTGCAGATTACTAAATTACCAAGAGGCTGGGCTTACTATCTCCTGTGTGTAGATGCTTTCTGATCAGAATATGTTTAAAGCGTGCACTAGGTTGAACAGCTCTAGGTACCTAACTGCATCTGCATTACGACTAAAGTTGTACAGGTGACAATTGGAAAAAAAAAATTATATGTCTTATAACATATATATAGCATCTTTTTTAGAACAAAGACATATGGTATATGTTCAAGGAGAGAAAAAGATTTAGTTATTTTAAGGTCTATATTTACAATATATCTAGTTGTCTCAACGATTATAAGCCACCTGGTGGCTTAGAATTTTCCCCAAATCTAAGGTGTGACGCAGGTACAGCTCCCCTAAGACGTTGCTTCTCAGAGTTGGGTTTTGACCATCCTTTTTCTAGAAACACAAGAGCAAAAGGGATCTCCTAATCCCGCGTCCCTGTCCAGTTGTTGAGGTAATCACATCATGCTAGTAGGGTCTGTTTATTTCAGCTTTGGATTCTCTAAAACCTGATTCTGGATTGTGGTTACAGAGAAACTGATTCTCTCAAAGCTGAAATCCAAAAACACATATAAAGGGTGTGTTTGGTAGGGCTCCAGCTCCACCAGATCTGTGGATCTGATGGAGCTGGGTATTTCTAGCTCCACCAAATCCGTGGAGCTGTGAGTACATTAAGAGTGTTTACATGGATTATCTTGTTTACATTTTAAATCAAAAATATAAATTTAATTCATTTTATTTTAGCCTACAAGTTTCAGATCTCAGGTGAAGTTAGGATCTGGAGCTCTACCAAACAGGCCCGAAGTGGATTGTGGATTCTAATATATATAAGTGTGCTGAATTATGAGAATCGGATCCTAGAATCAGACTATTTATTTTTAATTCTATTTTTAGGATCATAATCTAGAATCAAAAGTTAAAACAAACATGCCCATAAAAGCACAGAGTGTCAAAGCAAACCATCTGGCTGATTTTGTATGTCACGTCCAAATAGATCAATCGAACAGCAATGACAGTTCCGATCATCTCCAACTAAACTGAAATAATTGATCCCAACGTCTTAGTCCCTCCCGTCACAAATAGTTATCATTTTAGACATCGACACGGTCTTCAAAACTCAACTTTGACCACTAATTTCTATAATAATATATTTAAAAAAGTTTAATAAAATTATAATATTATAAAAGTACGTTTCGAGATGAATCTACATATATAATTTTCATACATCTAATCTAAATATTTAAAAGGATAACGATAGCTAAAGTTTTAAAAGTTTAACTTTACGTATCCGAACCGGTAAGTTTTTATTGACCGAAGCGCAAGTAATAAATACAGCGTCGCCATCCTATACTTCATTCCTTATCATAACATACCTAATACCTAAACAATTCGGAAATGAAACGAACCAATCAAGCATTGAACCATTCAAGAAAATGAAAGCATTATCTATTTCTCTTTGTTTATTGAATTAATAATCGAGCTGGAGTGCGGTAGGAGAACTCACGTTACGACGGTGCAGCCTGGAATTGGAGGCCCCGGTGCTCTGGCCGGACAGGAAGTTCAAGCTGAGGGTGCTCTGCAAGTTCGGCCCCGACGTCTGGTGCCGCGATATCGACCCGGTGTTGCCCGGGCCGGCCTGCCACACCGTGTTCTGCTGCGTGGAGTTCCCCGGCAGCTCCACCGTCACGAATATGGTGTACACGCCTCCCGAGTACTCGGCGGATGGCCCGACGGGCACGCGGAACCTGGGGTTCGCGCTGGTCAGGCTGGGGGAAGTGCCCTCCAGGAAAGTCGTGAGGACTGACACGACGCCGTTGGCGTCCTGCGAGGCGATGAACACGCCGCTGCCGCCCATGCTGTTGGGGCGTTCGGTGTTGATACCCCAGGCGACCCAGCCGCCGCTGTCCTGCGGCGCCCGGAACGCGACGTCCGCGGTGCCGTTCTCCGCGTGGTGCGTCCAGTGCAGGCTGGCGCCGAGCACGGGCAGGGAGCTGCACTTGAGGAACGACCGCCCCCCCTGGAACGTAGCGGACAGGCAGTCCTGGGCCGTCGCGCCGGCCGCTAACAGCAGCAGAGCAGCGAGGAGGAGCCACGCCGGGTGGCCTGGCCGCGCCATGGTAGTAGAGCTCTTGGAAGCCTTTGCTTGTGCTGGGTTGCTTCTTCCTTTGAGCTCCGACTCGAGGCGCAAATGCAATAGGAGGCGAAGGCGTGAAGCTGGTGAAAGCGGTTGCGAAAGCGAGGGCCATTAACCCATTACATATAGTTTGGGCTTAATGGCGATGCGGAGCGGTTGTTGGGGCAGTAGGCGTGTGGGTGGCAGCTTCCAAGTTGACCTGGTCAACAAACATTTCGCAGCTTCCCGTCTCTGGGGATCTATATGATATGGGGACTACTGGAGGGGTTATATCCTGTGCAATTATCTATATATATGTAAACGTACAATCAAGTAATCTGGAGTACCTAATCTATATCCAACGCTGGCTGCTGGCAGAGGGTGTTCAGTAAAAATTTCAGGGGCAGGGAGAGAAGAGTTGGAGGATGAAATAGGAGGGTTTAAACGTAAAAACAGCAGCCAACGTTGGATATAGATTAAATGCTCCAGATCGTTTAATTACACGCTTAAACATATATGGATGATTGCATATGATATTTCTCCCTACCTGGAGTACTTGTATTTTTTATTGTACGACAAGGTCTTAGGTGCTAAATAAGCGAGGTGGTACAGTTCATTTGGGACAAGTATTTTGTCGAATGTTCCGCCTTGAGTAGTATGCTGCAAAGCGCAATCACAGGAGCAAGGCATATCCAGTAGGTTCCTGATTATTTCGACAGATTGAAGTCACCTCTTATTTCAGCGAAAGGATTGCTTATGTGAACGGATACTACTGGATTAGACATGGAAGTAGCAGGTTTGCAGTGCGAAGTTCTCTCAGTGTCGGGTCATTGTTTAGCTAGATCGCAATTTCGATCCATCTACGTAAATGAACTAAGATATTAGTTCAAATTTCTGACCTACCCACTTTGAGCCCCGTTTGCCCTCTTTACACTTGTTGTTTTCGTTTCGATGGAACCCTTTTTACATCTTCATCATATCATCACGAGAGGAATTTGATTTTAGTTGTTATGCGTACAATTGGCACAGTCTCCTATAGCCTGCACGTCGTCAAACGCTTACCTGCACCAGAGGGCAGAGGCACACCTTTTCCACGTTTAGTGGGTCGTGGCCTTGTTACCCGCAGACGAGTTGCCAAGAGTTGTTGAAGGCTGACGAACAAAATAGCAAATTAGCAATACAAACGTTGCAAGAGGATTCGTCCAAAAAAAAAAATATTGCAAGAGGATTAGGTAGGAGTTAGTTCAAGACTGCACACCGTGTTCTGCTCGGTCAACACACCGTGTTCTGCTCAGTCCGGTCAACCGCTGCTTCCTTTCGTTCTCTTCTGGCCATCCTTTTCTTATGATTCAGGTAATTGCGCATGTGTTCTTTGTAATTGTTTAACGTGAGTATGCTCGAGAGTCGAGACAGTTCATGCTCGAGATAGTTCAATGTTTTTTTTTCAGAACTAATCTAAAGCTGCCAGGGTACTGCATAAGATCCCAAATATCTCCAGCTCTTCCTTGTACTCTGAACTCCTCAGCCTCCTCATTGGCAAATCTAAGCCTCAGAAAACAAGATTTCTTGAAGATACGAAGTGAATACTTTCCAATAATGAGTGGATTGCAAGAACTCCCCCATGATCTCCCTGTTCATATCTATCTCATAACAAATCGTCTGTGTACACAGTGAATGCGTTTGATTATAGCATGTATACTAAGGTGGAGACGTCACATCTTTCTCTATAATACTATTGTTAGCTACTTCTACTCTAATCCTTAGCATCGTCTATAGGTGCGAAAGTGAGATATTGAGTTGAAAGACCATGTGGAAGTTTATCTATATTTGTGATGAGTTATTGACAATGTTTAAGTATGTGGTGTTCAAATTTGAGTTTGTTTTGAATTCTTTTTAAATTTGAAGCAATTTGAGGTGTTATCAGTGTTGGGTGGGATTACCGGCCGTGTAGTGGCGGTGGCATTACTGGCCTGGGATGGCAGTAGTGCTGACCTTATAGTGATACCGACCGTGAGTGCGGTAGCCTTTTTTCAATGAAGTGTTTCTCTAGGGTGTGTTTAGAGCGGCACTACCGGCCCTAGGGGTAATAGTACTGGGGTGCGGTACTACCAGCCTCTAGTAGGTGGTGATCATTTTCCAGAGAGGGGTATCTCAGGGTTTCTTAGGACGATCGATACTACTGGCCAAACAGGAGTGGTAGTACTGGACTTGCGGTACTACTGATCCTGGGTGGTAGTAGTGACGACTTTTCAGTGATTTTGAGCTTAATATTTACATTATGTGATAATTAATGTATATTATTATGAACAGTGCTACGTGATGGTTTACTTGTTTGTATGGTTGCAAGACTTCAAAGCTAAATCATAGTGAGGCGGAAGAGACCGGGATTAGGCTAGGAGAGCTGAAGTCCAGAACAGTCAAAGGACGCCAGAAGATGACTGAGGCCGGGAAGTGGTTGTGAGCGGAGAAAAGAAGGAGCCAAAAAATGAAGCACTGGTGATGGATATAGCGAGCAACGACATAAACTGAAACTAGGCTCAAGGAGGAGTCGAGATCCAGAACGGTCAAGGAAACCGATGCCGTCATGGTGAAGAGATCAATGACACGTGGCACACCATGTGACTTGCAAGCGAGGATGGTTCGGGGGAGTTTGGATGCGTGAGAGGCTTGGTCGCAAGCCATTAGGACCGGAGTCCGGATGTGTGAGAGGCTTGGCGGCAAATCATTGGGGCCACATGGAAAGCAACGAAGCATGGGCGATGCTTCGAGGTGAAGGAAGACTGGTTATTCGGGCAAATTGATAATTTGTCCAATACCAATGACTGATGCGGTTTAGAAAACCGCAGCAGTGGCCTAAGTGGTTTAGGTCAAACCAAAGTGGAGCTTGACGCAAATTCAGGCTCGTAGAGTGAACTGGGCATCACGTTGAAGGCCGCTTTGAGAAGTGTAGTTGTGTAAGTGTAAAACTTGATATGGTGTTGGGTTAACGGGTTAACCCATGTAAATATAGATGAGATCCATATGTGTGTTCAGATTTTAGAGTTAGGGTTGCCTTTACTATATAAGGAGATGCAGTGGGAGGTGAGGCTCTAAGATACTAAGCCTAAGTTAGAAGGATTAGGGTTTCCTCAAGATTTTGGTTTTTTTGTGCTCCTTGGGAGCTTTGTCCTCAGATAAGAGGCTTTATAATCTATTCTCATAATCTTAAATGAAATCAAAATTCGTGCTCAAGTTTTGTCTCGTTTTGATCTTCTTTCTTTTTGAGTTTTTTTTATCTTTCTTGGTGATTTATTTTTCTCTTGATCTTGTGGTTTTAAGGATGAATGATTGATGGATAAATCCTTTATGAATCGTATCTCAATCATCTAGGTAAGCTCTCACATGATCATCAAGAGATTTCTCAAGAAATTGGTTTTTAACTTGAGAATGAAGGATTTATGGTAGATCTTGATTTTGCATGTTTGGGGGCAATTTCTTTGAAATTCTTGCTTACTGTGACATGTAAGAGGCCATATAACGTCATTTTGATCATCAAATCCTCACAAGTAAGCTCATGGTGAAGTTTTGGATTTTTACCCGGGTTTGGTGCAACATTCGATAAATTTAAAAAAGGTCAGAACTTTCACGTCAATCTTTACGATTGATGGTTAGCATTGGTTCTTGACATCTTTAGGAAGGTGTAGATAAAGTTTTACGAGTTTTGGATCGTCCAATAAAAAATTACATCATTTTTTTTGGATTTGAATCTGTGCTGATTTTACTGTTCACTGCAGTATTACCTCTCCTACATAGACTCTAGTACCGCCTCGGGCTGACATTTTTGAAATCTGATTTTTCCGCTTTTATTTGTTCTTTTGGGGGTTTAATTTGGTTCCTTGGAGGTAAGAAATGTTTCGTGATCATTCATCCTCCTCTGATCGTTATTTTTGTCCTTCATTAGCTAAAGAAATGTTCAACTTTTCTAACCTTAATATCAGCTTGCTTCGATGCTGTGCAATCTAGACTGAGCACACATTGTTCCAACCCTTATCATTGGTGCTAATAAATTTCTCTCATATCTAACGTTGCCTTGGCACCTGGGAATACACGGTAAGTCGGTAAGCTTTTTTCCGACGTGCATCCGGCATGCAAGGTGTCGACTGATTCGTCTCCCAGATCTACGCAGAATGCACACACGAGAGTTCTTTCAGTCTTCATTTGTTCTGCGTCAGGCGCATGCCATATGGAGGCCTACCACGCGTTTGTCCGATCATGACTGCAGGTTTTTACAATTTGAGGCACTTGCAAATGACTTGTTCATCCCAGAGACTAGTCTTCTTAATACCCCTTGTGTTCATTCAATCTGGAGAGCGATCTGTACATGTTTGATATTTCCGCGTATCATTGTTGGCTTTTGGATCGACTTTGACTGCATGTATTGTCAGTATTAACAGACCGCATGTAAGTATGTCCATGTTGAAAGATCACGAGAGAGCCTGCTTTGGTTCTGTGACAAAGTACAGTGACCTAGTCGTACATTTTGACGGCTCATTTTAGCTGTGAGGATTAGTTTAGATCGTGACTTCGGCTGCTGCTTGTCAGATGGGCGTCCGTATATTTTCAAATTTGACTGTATGGAGCAGACTGAAAGATTCAGGCTGCATCGAGAGCCCAAAGATGCAATCCCCGTGAGGACAAACCCGAAGACTTTCGAGCTGTAAATGGCTTCCATTCACTGGATTCAGACTTGGTGGTCAGGATTTGCACCGAACCAACGTTCTACGTTACTTCGCACAGTGAAATCTCTTTGCAATATGAGGTGGAAAACCGTGGCGCTCCACAGAGACTGGAAGTACATTTGCACTGCAGTTCATGCATAACAAAGCCAGAAACGGCAGAGCTGTGGCTAACATTGGCTTCGTTGTCCACTTCGATTGCCAGACCTTTTCACCATAAATAGTCTTCTTCGCAATTTGATACAATTGGAACCTTTCAATTACATGTTCAACACTGGACTAAAACTGGAATATGGAGAAACGAAACAAACAGCGATGCTTGGCAGTGCCACGAAGCACTAAAGAGGAAGAATGCACGCTTTCAGCCACTGAAAATTCAGAACCTGAAAAGTACAATTCGCGAAAGAAAGGATGCTGAAATGTACATCTGTTTATGCAAACTTATCTATCAAAATACTTTTCTTTGTGCATCTCAGAGATTGCTTAGGAAGAGTATCGTTGAAATGTTTCCTTTTTCTCATGCTTATGCTTTCCTTAAGGTTCTAATTAACAGTAGGCACCACCACGAAAATATTGGGTTACATGTACCAAACAGTAGGGCTGTAGGGGTGGGCATAAAAAAGCCGAAACCGAAAAACTAAACCAAATTAACTGATTATTTCTGTTTTTTGGGTTTTTGAGTTTCGGTTTGGTTTTCATTTCACTAATGTTTGGTTTTTGGCTGTCAGTTCAGTGTTCAACTCATATTAACCGAAAAGCCAAACAAGCCAAATATGCGGACTCCACTCTTTTGGTCTTTCCAACGGAAGCATCCGAAGCAAATATGTGGAGACGGTAGAGTCGCGGACTCCACTCGCTAGCCACGGAGGCGCAGACTCCACTCGCCTTTGGCCTCCTCACCTCGGCCTTGCGGTCCACTGGGCACCACCGAGCGAGTAGCGATGCGAGTGGACTCCACCCGGGAGGAGTCCCGAGGGCACCATTGTGGCGACCCGTATAATTAACTCCTGGTAACGACTGTCACCTAGAATTAACTATACTGATCTCAACACCGTAACTAGCAAAACAGCGGACTTTTCCGATGTCTTATTAGTTAATATACTGTACACAGAGTATTGCAGTAGAACAATAATTCGAGACATACAATGGAATTTCTTATTACATTCTATTAGCCATGCAGGGCTATTGTCCATTACATTACCTTAATTTACATAAACTAGATTACAGCAAAGGATATAGATATCTAATATAACCTCCCATTTCCTGAGGGTCTGCTAGAGCTGGGGTGCGGCCTACTAGTCCCTCTACTGCTCCTGATAGTAGTAGTCACCCTCCGATACGTCCTGGTCCTGTGCACAGTCCTCACCCAAACCTCGGAAGGTTGTCCATATGACTCACCTTCTAAGAAAAGGGAGTACTCCGATACGTCCTGGTCCTGTGCACAGTCCTCACCCAAACCTCGGAAGGTTGTCCATATGACTCACCTTCTAAGAAAAGAGAGTATTAAGAAAGGGTGAGTACTAAGTACTCAGCAAACAATATTATAAATGAATGCAAAAGTGATTTTCCCTCCCATACTAATCACACCTAATCCAACTTCCCCCATAACCACTTTTCTCAGAATATTCCTTCTACATCAATTAAGTTTTGATTTAAAGGGTTGGTTGATTTTATACTTTTAGAAAACTCTACTAACACCGGTATATGAGATAGCCAAAGCTTCCATAGTCTCTAATCCAAGAGATTGGCTTAAATTCAATATTTTGACCCTGTGCAGATTTGTATCACTTTACCCATAGTGACATTCACAAGAGATGCCCTAGAACGTTTATCGCTACTTTAGTATTAGCTCTTCACCCTGCACTTCGAGTTTGTGACACCTATCCTAGGCTGCCACACAACTCTAAGACACAGTTGTACTCTCTTTCAACCAAGGGTACACCACTGGCTTCAAATATACCACCGTCCAATTGGTTCCCGCTCCTTTAGGGCATATCGGCCTTTCCCAAAGAGCACCATTTATACTTACCCAATGTGGAGAGATCTAATACCTTCGTAGGACAACCTTTTCTGGCCGATTTCACACACCATGACTGATACTAGATTTATGGCTCATTGCCCAAGTGTTAGTTTGTTTAAACTTATATTATAGCCTATGTAAAGAACCCCGCCGGCCTACATCCTTCTCATCAACATCCTCTACCATCCATAATAACACACGCCATTCCACCAATTAACTAGACTTATAATCCCAACAACAGTTTCAATTTTCCTTCCATTATCCATGTCCAACATCATGATCCATCATTCCAACCCAAATCCCAGAACACATCTATTTTAATAATTCCATTAATGTAAGCTTTTCCATGCAGTGAGAGTGATGATAAATAGATAAAAGCAGTTAAAACATTTTAATAAAGCATGATCAATGGTTTTACTTGCCTGGAATACACTCGGAATGTTCGACCTCGCTCGAATACCGGGTCTGACTGTCGAGCAGGTTCTGTTCTTGTCCTAAAATTTTATAATCTATTAATTCTACAGCAATTTATTAAGTATGAGTTAAGTTTCTAACCGGTCCAATATTTATATGCTTATTTTTATGGATCTGATGATTTCTATTTAGATGCCATGCATGCTCCATTTTTATAATTAACTAATTAACCACTTAATGCCGCTAAAGTTGTTATTTCCTGGTTTTATGCGCATGCATGCATGTCTAGTTTCATAGTTAACCTCTAATCATCTAATGAAAAATATGCTAATTTTTTTGACAGTCTGCATGCAATGACCTACTCATTTTCCAGATTTTCCTTACTTTTCTCCTTTTCTTTTTTCTCTTTTCCTTTTTCTCCTTTTCTTTTTCCTCCTCTCCCTTTCTTTCTTTTTCTCTTCTCTGCCGCCTCCTTCTTTTCTTCCTAGACTCAACCGAAGCCTCTGGACTGAAGTCCTCCTGCTCGGCTCTCCTTCTCCCACGACTCTCTCCTGGCGCACCTCCCTCCAGCGCCGCCTCTCCTCCAGCGCGCGGCCGAGCTCCCCCACCGGCGCGGCTCCTTCCTCCCCTCCAGCACCGCCTCTCCTCCTCTTCCCTCTCGTCCCCAACTTCTCCCTATTCTCCTGGCTGACGCTACTACTCCTCTCCCCAAGAGCTAAGTCTCCTCTACCCCATCTGTTTGTTCTAGCTATTGGATTCTAAAATCGGTTGCTATACTACTAAATCCTTGCATGCACGGGTAGACTTACTTGATTTCCTGAGGTTCGGTTCTTACAACACTTGCTGCTAGGGTTAAGGTTGGGGTTGATGTAGGGGTAGCCGAATCCTCTAGTTCTTCCCTTGCTCCCTAGCCGATTGAGCTCCTCTTCTGGCTCCTTTGCTTGATTCTTGGCCGAACTCGTTTCTTGCTACTGGTTCTTGGCTCGGTTGTTCCCTTCTAGTGCTCGCTTCTTGTGCTTGATTGTGGGGATGACAAAGGAAAGTGGCTAGCTCTAGGTTGCCATGGACAAGGGAAATGAACCCTAGATGTGCTCCGGTGTGCTCGGTTTGAGGAATGCGGTATGAGTAGGAATGCACTGGCTAATCTTTCTTCTGGTTGCAATGCAGAGGAAGAAAGGAAATGGCTGCTGGCTGCTTTTGGTTGTGGAGGTGGAAAGAAGGAAGTGAATGCCTTGGTTTTAACAACAGAACACTGGAGAAGTGCTGAGATAAGGCACACCTCTCAAGCATACCTCTTATCTCTTCTCTGGATGCTAGCCTCGTTTGTATTGGCAGAATTACCCTTGAGTGAATATAGACTTTACTGCCTCTCCCTCCCTTTTACCATTTACCCTTTTACCACTTCACTCTCCTACTGCCACCTCATAGACATGCATGCAGACAGATAAAGCATTTTGGTTACATGCTGATGCACTACATGCAAATGCATTGATGCTTAAATGATGATTACAATTAAGCTTAATGATGGTTACTAATAATGCTTATGCTTAATGATGGGATGATTTGGGGAGGGTCCTCACAACCACCTAGTGGACTCCACTCCTCGCCAGCTCACCTCCTCGGCCTCACTATCCACTGGGCACCAGCCGTCCAGATTTGACCACTCTACACCACCCACGACTAGATCCGATTGAATCTGATACGTGGAGGCGCTCGACGACCAGATCCGGTGGAGAAGGATGTGGTGGTCGTCTGGCAGAGGCGGGACTGGATGGCATGGAGGGTCGCGTTCGGCGGGGCACCGCCCCAGTCAACGAAGGCCATAAGGTCACTCGGGCGGAGGCACTCGGCAGCGGCCAGAGAAGCACCCTGCAATTATTTTGTAAAAAAAATATTGAGTTACAATCAACAATTCATCTAATGCTATATTGAGTTACAATCAACTAATTCACCTTGAAGTTTAAATTGATAAGAAATATTCGACGAAAAGTTTAGTTTAGAAGGTGACGTGTTTCCTCGACATGCTTCAGCTGTCATTTCGAGAATGTCGAGTTATTTCTAGTTGGATCAGGTTTCCTCGTGGTTGCGCGCTAACACAAACACCTTGAACTCGCTCATCTGATCAAGAAACTACTGCAGGGTTGGTTACACTTATTTTCGGGGCTTCTAGACACCAACACGAGATTCTGATAATTAAAGATTACGAGAGAAGACTGGAAGAATTATAAGTTGTAATGCAACAAGTTATCATCATCAATCTAAAGCACTTCATGCGACAAGATAGGCACGCAACAAAGAGCGTCCAATATATATATATATATATATATATATATATATATATATATATATATATATATGTGGACAACAACCCAACGCACTTGTAACCAGCTCTCGTGAGCGCTCGCGTTGAGTCAAACTCGAACTGCAGCGGGCTGAAACGTGCAACTGGGCTCGGCCAACTGAGCTGAGCTCATTTCTCACTCGGACTTATTTAACACGATGCTTTCGTTCATATATCAACTGGTCATAACAGAAAGAAAAAATACAAGTGGAAGTGGCTCGTCTCCCATTAAGATTTACTCTATCCTATACGTACGTATGATGGTACAGATCTTTCAGACTGTAAAATTACAATATCTTTGTTCAATCTGACTAAGCGACCGTGGACAAACGAAGGTACCAAACAGGAGCAAAGTAATATTAGCAAAGCAAATGATATATTTCACGAACTGGTCATTGAATTTTGACTTGTACATGCTGTTGAAATCTTCAAGAGACGTGATACAGGAGCTAAACCAAATACAAATACTCAAAACGGAACAATAGAAATGATCCTTGTCTTACGAGAAACATTGATGTGATTAAAAAAAACTTGTTGCTTGAAGGTTGCAGCAGATACCTAACAAATGGTATATATGCTGACTGGTAGTTAGGTCTCCGAACAAGTCGTTCGTCCCATGGGCCATGGCTATTATATGTTGTTGATCTTTTGACCAAAAATCGTATAGTTCATACCCTAAATTAATCGTTTCGATTAAACTTTGGCTGGACGAAACAGCACGCTTTCATTAATTTCTGAATTGTGAACAGATATGTCCACTGCTGCTTTTGATTCAGAATTTCAGACATGATTTTTTTTTTGTCAGCCGGTGTATATTTTTGCTTTTGTTGTTAGCGTCTACCTGCTTGACTGCCTCCTTTTGCTCCATCCTTCGTGCCGTAAGGAGCAGTTGGTTCACAACGAAGCTTAATTTAGCATTGCAAAGTCAGACTCTAGAAACATCGGATAATTTCCACTGCCGTATCATACTTTTCATCTGGAAGACAAATGATCATCTTCGATAACGTCTTTCAACGCCTGCAACCTACACGGGCATGATGACTTCAACCTGGCGGTGTTTTTCTTCCAGATGTCATGGAGGACATGCTTGGCGAGGTTGCAGCCTGAAGATGCACACGTCCATTCTCGCAACGGCAGCAGACTAGCAGTAATGCAGTATCGTGTACGCTGTTACATGAAGAAAATCTCAGATCGAAATGTTGTCTGGTACGTCCGTACACGCCGTAGCGGGTCATTCGTCGTACTGCCGTTGCCCTCAGCCTTTTAGCATATGAACGACTCGTCACATGAGCCTGCATATTTCCTTTCCACAGTGCGCCTAGCTCCCAATATGCTTTCGTGTTGCGGCGGCAATGACGCGGCTTCGTCCCCATAAGTCCATGCCTTCGGGTTTAAGACAAGAACCTCGAGATAACATGCTTTGATTCACACATAAGCCAAAGTTCAAGGATTATACAGGTAGTATCAACATATCACCCTGCTGTTTTTCTCATGATTGATGCTTCGATCCAGAGCCGGCATATCAAATCTTTGTCGGTGACCCAGTGGAGCCATAGGTGGCAGAATGTGTACCTTTATATATAGCAGAGATTTTACAGCCAGCCAAGGGTGCTATATCAGCGTTCTCATGAAAAAGTCCTTTAAAAAATTTGAAATTATGTTTAGATCCTCCGATTGATTTTTAACAGAAAGGACAAAAAAAAATTAAAATTACATTTAGATCCCATCCTCCCGGCGATTTTTAGCAATGGACCCGAAAAAACAAAATTACGTTTATGTTTAGCTCACTCCACGGTTTTCTCTCAAAAAACTACAGATTTGCCGACGGTTTATAGCAGTCCACAAATTCGTCAATGGGTCTTAGAGACATATTTTTTCGTGGTTTTCTCCCAAAAACAAAAAACACAGATTCGTCGACGGTTTACAGCAGTCTATAGATTTGCCGACCGATCCTAGCGACCTATATTTTTTTAAAAAAAAAAGAAAACCAGAATTACATAAAAAACGAAAATACGTTTATTTTCTCCAAAACAAAAACCACATATTCGCCGATGGTTTATAGCATTCCACAGATTCGCCGATAGGTCCTACCGACTTTTTTTTTTTAAAAAAAAGAAACCGGAATTACGTAAAAAACTAAAGTACGTTCAAGTCCCTCTGCATTTTTTCTCAAAGCAAACACAGATTCGTCAACGATTTCTAGCAATCCGCATATTCACCGACAGCTCTTAGCAGCCCATTTAAAAAAAACGAAGAAAATTAAATTACACAATTTTTTCAGAAATATATGTCGGACCAAATTTCGCGTGACGCAGCATCACACAACTGAATTATTAAATTTCGTACGACGAAGCGTAACGCGGGACTCTGGCTAGTTCATATTGTAAGACACCTAATGATGGATCACACGGTGTCAAGCAACGTTGGAGACTTGGAGTTGCACGGAGGAAGGCAGTCGACGAGCCATGATGCCGGTTCCAGACTTCTGACCTTCCGTGAGTTTCACAGCAGATCATCCGACGCACGCGACTTTAGGACGGCTCCAGACCGGGTGGCAGGTTCGTACGGGGCGCAACCGGACGGATCTGGCCTCCTGCCGTCCGGCGTGCGCCGGGCCGTGTGCTTCCGGTTGGATACTTGCATCCATCGGGCGGCCGGGGCAACCACGCCGCGGCAAACGAACCGAACCTCCTACATGTGCCCGAAGCCGCTGATGCCGTGCTGATTGGCGATCGAACCAACCCACTAGTCAGGTGGGTAAGGAAGCGCGCATGTGGATTGGACGAATAATGTTAATTCTACTTGCGAAATTTACGTGTGAAGATTAATTTGATAATAATATTTGTGATGGAATACAATATTTATGCAATAATTCACTTGTGGAAGATCGAGGTACTGTATTGGGTTTGTTTTTTATTTGTAATAGGAGTTGTAGTACAGGCATATGAGATGAGATGTACGATGCAACGCAGGTGTGGAGATGCAGTGCAGGCATGTTGGACGTATTCACACTGTATATCAAGGAGAAGCTACGTAGGTGATGCGTAGTCCGAGAGCAACAAACGAAGGTCACATGTGCAGATGCGACACGCGAGGGACGTGAATATAGCGAGACGGCACACAAAGAGATCTACTTGGACAGGTAACATGGTGTAGTGGCCAGCACACCATACAAGTGAGCGAGCTAAGCGAGAGCAGCAAGTAAATTGTGCACTTGCATATGTGTTTTTGGGGCTTTGTGTATGTCTGTATGTGTGTATTGGAAATTTGGGAATAAGGCCACGTGTTGTTAGGCCAAGTGTGTATGCAGGTATGAGATTAGATATAAGAAATTAGGGTTAAGAGGCTAGGTCATAGCAGCCGCAGTATAAATACGTCGCGGTGGCTGCGAAGGGAGAAAAGAAATGAGCGGCGGCTTGCAACGCAGGAACTACAAAAAAGAAGAGCATCTGCTAGCCGGCGGCGCATTGAGATCGTACTTTTATGTAAAAGATCCTTGTTCGTATTCTGTATTCCTAATTTGAGGAATAAATCAATAATCAATAGGTATGGATTCCAATTTACTAATTTTTATTTATATACAAGTACTTCTTAGTTTACTTATTTAATCTAGTTTTCTTTTATGGTTTTAGATTATTTATCCTAGATTGATTCTTTTAGTTTAATCATTATTTTAGTATTTTTAGAATTAATAAAAATAGAATAAAAATTAGATTTAAGTGGTAGTTTCTACCAATTCACCCCTCTTGGTAGGTCCCAATCCTTCAATTAACTCTTTTTTTTAAGGGACAGGCGAGCTTTATTGACCACTGTTTACAGATACACAGGAGGATTGAGCAACGAAACATGTCGCCTCTCCTCAACAGGGGTTGCCATCTTAGCTAATACATGAGCATCTTTGTTCGACTCCCTTCTAGCTTGCCTGATCTGCATGCAACTTTCTACAGTTAGCATCAATTAACTTCCCTGTTCCATCTCTCCAAATAGTCCAACGGCACCCTTATTCCCTGAGCGAGAAATAGCTGCCCTACTTTAACACATTCTGCAGGGGCTGGAATCCATCTCGGGGCTTTCTTCTTCAGTTTCTGAATAAGTATTCTCCCATTTGAGGTCTTAGCGGATACAGTTTTCCATTCCATCAAAAAAATCTGAATGAAGCTATGTGCACTCTGAGGGCTCTGGAAAACTTCTTCAGGAAGTGGTTTCCATCTAGCTTGCCAAATAGCCCAACATGTCACCCAAAGGGTGGACTCAAAGCCTCGAAAGGACTAAACTAAATTGAGACAAATATAACAAATATAGTTTTGTGCAATTAAAATTCATATATGAACAAAAGTGAAGCATAGAAAAAAAAAAAAAATACAATAAAAGTACCTTGCTAATGAAACACATTCCCAAAACACATGAATATGTGCCCAATCCAAAGCGGTATGCATATCAAATTTGCAAAATTAGTGACACAATAGAAATTATAAATGATTATGAACATTCAAAATAAAAGAAACATACCACTAAGGTGCTAGCTTGAATCACAAGGCAAATTCATTCTACAATTTTTCATGCTTTGGAAGTGTTTTATGATTCTAGCATCATTAATAATTGTAAATATCTCTCACTCAATGTAACATATCATCAAGTCATTAAGTCAGTCATACACTACTTTGTTACGCAAATCTATTTAGACAATATTCATTGCCGAAATATTCTCTCAACAGATATCGTTGCCACCAAAATGATCAATGTCAACTCAATAAGACAATATACCAATAGGGAAAGTACTATCTATTTTGGTTTCAATCATCATTTGATCAAGTTTTGAAATATCATGACATCCATGAAATTCCTCACTTTTAATATCGAGAGTGAAGGTTTGAAGTTGACTTCTTAATAAGAACTGGTCAGCTACTGTGAAATCATTACCATAAATCTCAGTAAATCGAACAAATTTATTAACGTTAAACTTAGAGGAGTCGCTTGGATCAAAACAAGACATACACACCAACAACTCTAAGGAAACTTCATTGAAGCAATGATTCATCTCATTCATAGTTACATCAAAAGCAGCATTGAAAATGTTAATTTTGTAATAATGATGTTGAGTCACTGTATACTTCCAACATATAGATTTACCTATAACTCCAATAGTACAATCCATATTTGGCACAACAATCCCATAGGCCTCACAAAAGTTTTGGACTTGGTTGAACAATAGCTCCCACCCATTTGTCCCTCGTGCCTTGAAAGTGCTTTTTCATATCTTGTATTAAGCCCATAGTTTCAACACATTCTTGATGCTTTCTTTGCTAAACAAGTGATAGTTTATTTGTAATGCTCAACATGGTTATTAAAAAATACATAGTGAATACAAATTCAAAGCATTTTATCTTTTTTAGTAAACATTCTGCTCCACCATAACTTGAGTCTTGACAAGCATCTTTACTTATAAGCTCTAGTATATTCATCACTGCTTCCCACATTTGGTACATAAAAAGTAAGGTTTTGAGGTGTGAGGCCCACGGAGTATCTCTAGGTCTAGCTAAGACAGTTTCTTGATGCAACCTTGTCTTAGCTAAAATCAAACCATTCTTCAACTTTTCAAACAAAACATCATGATGCTTTTCAATCAAAACTTCTTTTCTCTTGTAAAAGACACTCAAAGCAGTCACTATCAGATAAACATAATTGAAGAAATCTGCAATAGTTCTAGTACAACTTGCGATAGTGAAAACCACCAACTGTAACAGGTGAACGAAGCAGTGGACATAGAAAGCCGATGGATTGTCTTCCCGAATAAGTTTTTGCAAACCATTAAATTCAACTCTCATATTAGAAGCTCCATCATAGCCTTGGCAACATAACCTGGAAATAGGTCAACCGTGTAGACCAAGCACACCAGCCAAAACTTCCTTCAATGCCGAAGATGTATAATTTGTGATATGCGCAAGAAACATTTCCATAACCTTTACTTGATTGTTGATAAATCCACATATCACAAATTTTACAAAGTTAGAACATCACAATAATTCACGGCCCATCTGGCCATCTCTATTACTAGTTCCTTCCGAAGTGAACAAGAGTTTATAAAAAGTTTGTCGCGAGCTCCTTCATTTCGTTCCCATCTGTACATTCTGAACCGTCTGGCCTGAGAAGTCGACTAATGCGGTTCTTCTTCCTCGTTCGGTTTGCTTTCTGATGGGTGTTGTCGGCCTCACGAAGCCAAGCAATACGTGATCGCTGTCTCCACATTACCACTCTTCTATAATTTAATTCAATGATACGTTCTCGACCATTTTTTCCCTCCAAAGGCGGGCGATACGAGAAGGATCAGACCACAAATCAGACAACTTCCTCTTTGGAGTTCGCAGCTCCTTTCCTCACACTTGCAAAAGAATTGTACTCCATCGATGAAGTTCTTTTCCCAGTTTCGCCAACTTCTTTTCAACTTCTAATAAATTCAGACAAGGAGTGCCTTTGCTCCAGATTTTTCCCATTAAAGGGATAGCTCACGATGTGTTTCCCAAATCATTTCACACCTGAAAATACTCCCTGCCTGGCCCTTCAACAGCACAAGATCCTCTCTTTGAGAATGAAGCACTATGGGGCAATGATCTGAAGAAACCGTAGTAAGATGTCGAACTGAAGCCACCGATAAAAGAATACTCCAAGCATAGCCAGCCAAAGCTCTATCAAGACGAACATAACCCAAATCACCGTTGAGGAAAGCCAAAGCTCTATCAGCCAAATCACAGGCTAACTGAAGCCAAAGCTCTATCAGCCAAAGCCATTTGACGAAAGCCCTAGCTATTTCCTCTCTGTTTGTACCTCTTATCAGGACAGGCCATGAGAAAATCACCGAACTGGTGATTGATCTCCATCTCCACATCCAGAGTGAACATGGCCGATCAGCCCACAAACGGCACATAATTTTGGCAACTTTTGGTACTTTACTTCGAAAAATTGCGAAATATTGCCGCCACGACCACGCACACGAATCGACGGCTTGGTTACCTCCGTTTTGACGCGAGTACGCAGGAAGTTCCCCCAGCCCCAACCACCACTCTCTGCACATTTCCAATGCGCGCAGCCAATTGCTTACTCACACTCTCCTTCATGAAGGTAGGAGGAAGATCATATATGCGAACCCAAATTGCCATCCGCCTGAACTGAATCGTCGATGGCTTTGTGAGCCCATCATACTCTCCCCGATCAAGAAAGGGCTACCCCGGAAAATCCATGGTATCTCTTCAATCACCTTCTCCCAGTCTCCTTTACAGAAGAACTGAAGGACGCACAAGTTCTCACCTAGAGCTTTAAATCGGGAGATGTCTTCTGACTCCTCGCGCAAATCGAGCCACTGAAGTAGCGAATCGATTTGCTCCGAGGAACCTCCATCAACACTCTCCGCCGGACTCCTACCCGAAGCCTTCATTGCAATCCAAGAACTCCCGACTTCAAAACCTCGTACTGGTTATGCCAACAAATCCCAACCTCCGACTAACACAATTCCTAGTAACCAAGGACGGGCAGTAAACTATAAGTTTACCCCCTGATCGTCGAGTCGCGGAACAGTAGGCTGGAGAGACCAGGATAATCGGATGAATTGCAGCTAAACTCCTAGCAGATTGGATTCAGCAGGAGGAGATTACGAACCTAGTTCGTCGTTCCCCTGAGCGGACTCGAGAGTCGAGAAGCTTCCTCGGCTTGGTTGGACGAATCAGAGTTTTTACTGTACCACGAGAGGTATAAATTACTTTGAACTTTTGTATCTCTAGATATCTTCAATATTAAATATTTGGTATCTCAGTTAAATTTATATTTTAGGGAGACATTGAGGTGGTATTCAAGGTTTGATTCGTTTTCTGTTAACATCTCGAAGATGGACGAAATCTCGAAATATCGGACAAAATCCAATAAAATTTAAAAGGCAAATTTGAAATCTAGAATTTTTAAACTGAAATTCGGTCAAAATTACTAAAATCTTGACAAAATTGAACTGAGTGAAAAATAGTTGAAACAATGTTCAAAATTTTTGAAAATTTTTGTGGATGGTCTTGACATAGTAATAATATTTTCATAAAAATTTCAAATGATGATCAAGCCTGAGAATTTTTAAAAATCTGAAAGTGGTACTATCCTCATAAAAGGTTGACTAGCAAATTTGAACAGAATGAAAACGGAACAAACCACATTACACAATTTTGAAAATTTTTGTACATGGTTCTAACACATCAATAAAATTTTAGATGATGATCAAGCCATAGGAATTTTAAAAAATTCTAATAGTGCTAATGTCCTGATAAAAGGCTTACCCATAAATTCCAACCAAATGAAAAATGGTTCAAACCATGTTAGAAAATTTTGAATTTTTTATATTATCCTGATGCATCATCAATATTTTCATGAAATTTTTAGATAATAATCAATCATTAGTAATTTTTAAAAATTCGACAATGCTCATGTCATGATAAAAAGCCTCATGATCAATATATAGATTTGCTTTAGCAACAAAAAAAGTTTAAAATTTTTAAACTTTTACAGAAAGGTTCTAATCCAATTCTTAAGCTCTTATAAAAATTTTGAATCATGACCATACTCTAGTGAATTTATAAAATTTTTACAAGGGTCTATACCAATTATGTTCCTTTTGTTTTTAATTTTTGAAAGATAACAAATGAAGTTCAATACTTACATAGATTTGATTGAGTAAACAAAAAAGTTAAAAAAATTTGAAAATTTTTAAGAAGGGTTCTCAGGTAGTTTATAAGCTCTTATTAGTCATGTGCTTGTGCGTTACAACGAAAACTCAATTTGTGATAAAAAATTTATTTGCAAAGAGTACTAACAGTGGCAAAAGTGGGGTAATTAAAGAGTAATGACAAATGTGGGTAATTAAAAGTACTAACAGTGGTAAATGTAGGTAATAAAAGAGCAGTGACAAAGGTGGATAATTTTGATGAAGTGACGTGGGAAGAAACTCTCACTTTATATAGTAAAAGATAAAATTTTTAGATCATAATCACACTCGAGAAAATTTATAAAATTATGACAAGATTACTATCTCAGTTACATTCATTCAGTTTTTTATTTTTTAAAGATAACAAATGAATTTAAATTCTTTTAAAAAATTTCTATAAGATTGTAGATCCTAAATATGGTACCATAAAATTTTAAGCATTATTTAGCTTTTAAAATTTAATAAAAACCTGAACGTGTTTATGACAAAATTATAAAATGTATAAAAAATTGGTTTTTCAACAAATTTTCATAGAAGATGACATTCTTAAGGGTTATTGGGCCAAATCCGGTCAAAAAAACCTGAGATTTTAGCGAGATTTGTTGAAATTTTCAAAATAGTGTAGCAATATAAATTTTTGTATTTTTTTATCCGGTCGATTTTGAATCTCGTCCCTATTCGAAATATGAGTTTTCTTGAAATTTCATTGAAATTTTTAACCACAGTGGTATGAAGAGGTAAATAATTGAGAAATATTACGATGCATTATACTAGTAGTATATAATGGGTAGTAGAAATCATATCCAACCGTTGATTTGTTAAGAGTATTTCTATTATTTTACTATCAAAGAATGTATAAATAAATTCTAGCTAAAGTGATCCATTGGATCGAAAATAATGAATGGTTCATATCGAATTTAGTGTACCGTAAAAAGCTAAAAAGACTTTTTACCATCATTGTGGTAGTACATTTTTGGAACCTCTGGGTACTATTTCAATATAAATTTTGATACCTCCTAAAGATAGTAAAGACTCAAAAAAATTAAAGGTTTTGGTACCTTTTAGTTCTAAATGAATGTAAATTTTAGCACCTCCTAATGATGGTAAACAAGTCATATTTTTGAAGACCTTTTACTATCTTAATTTTTTATATAAATCTTAGTACTAGTTTTATATAAAGTTTGGTATCTCTGGTAAAAAGTCTCCCTGTTTTACCCGAAAACTTGTGGAATTACGACGGTGCATCCTTGAGTTGGGGCCCTGGTCATGCTCTAGCCGGACAGGAAGTTCTGCCTCTTGGTGCTCTGCAACTTCGGCACCAATGTTGGTTGCAGTGATATTTGCCTGCCCACCGCTGAGCGGCCCAGCCTGAGACACAATGCTGTGCTGGATTTTTTTTTAAATAATGTATTTTATAATAATTTTATGAAAATAATATTTCAAATATCTGTTTAGTCGTGGGTTGAATTGCCGAATAGATTATTTTGTCGTGAATTTATTTGGTTGATAAGGTTGAGGCTTCTATCGCCATTTGAATTGGCAACAAAATATGTGTGAATTGGCGACAAAAGATGTGTCGTCGTCTGAAATAGCAATAGAGGTGTATTTTTGTAAAATTATTTTAAAAAATAATTCTGTTTTGCTGCGTGGACTTCCTAGGACAAACCACTGTCACGTATACGGTGTACATGCCCCCCCGAGTCTGCACGGTGAACCTAAGGTTCGTGGTGGTCAGACTGGGGGCCGTGCTCTCCAGGACGGTCATGAGGATGGACGCCACGCCGTTGGTGTTCTTCGAGGCGATGAACAGGCTGTTGGCGACTGGAGCTTGGGCTGGTGCTGATGCCCCAGGTGACCCAGGCGCTGCTCCTCTGCGGTGCCCGGAACGCGATGTCCACGGTGCCGCTCTCCGGATGGTATCGTCCAGTACATGCTGGCACCGAGCATGGGCAGGGAGCAGAGCACACAGCTCTCGGCGGCGGTTGCAACCCCAAACAGCAACAAGGAGCCGCGCTGAGTGGCCTCTTCGCGCCATGGCAAGCAGAGCACGTGCACTTGTTCTTGCGCTATGTCGATTTCGTGCAGGCGCTTTTGAACTAGCTTCGGCTCGACGTGTGAAGCGGATCCGTTGACCAAAGTAGAGGTGAATCGGGATCCTTCTTCTTCTTTTTCTTTTGCTAATGGTTGAATTAAAATTCTGACATTTATTAGCTCAATTTACGTGCCTATGGTTTCTAGTGTAGCCAAATAAGTTGTACATTAGTTTAGTGAAGTTTTACAATCGAATTCTCATCCTACACAAGTTAGTGATTTAGAAATTAAAAGATATGAAAGTCAATGTATCGTAGGTTTCTTTTCTCTAGTCGGTTGGGGCTAAGACCCAAAGACATTGTTGTGCTAATCATGCTATGTGTTGTGCTATGTTTGAAAATTGTTGGGCGCCTAGTGCCCCATGAAGTAGAGTCATCAGTTTCTAATGTCAGCAAATTGCACCATTCTTTCATAGAATGTTAGAGGCTTAAACGATCCAGCAAAGAGAAATAGCATCAAGCGATTTATTCTATCAAGTGGTGCTACTATTGTGTGTCTCCAGGAGACAAAAATAGACAATTGGACAACAAGCTTGCTAATTGAGACGCTGGGGGCGAGACTGGCCACCCAGACCACCTCTATTCCTTCCAATGGTGCCTCCGTTGAAATCCTGCTTGCGGCCTTAGATGATCTTTATGATCTCCAGAATCCTAGAATCACTTCAAATACGATCACCGCAACGTTAACTTCTCGTTACGACATGTCGGCCTGGGACATTACTGGCGTGTATGGACCACAATCAGACGAGGAGAAAAGAAGTTTTCTCGCTGAACTAGAAGCACTGCATGGATCAGTACTACCCAGTTGGCTGATCTTAGGAGACTTCAATCTCATCAGACAAGTGAGTGAGAAGAACAGATGCCTGATAAATAGGGGAATGATGCAACGCTTCAATCACACTATAAATAGACTGCAGCTCTTGGAGCTTGACCTACAGGGTCGTCGGTTCACGTAGACAAATGAACACGAACAACCCACCATGACAAGAATTGACCGATTCCTGGCAACAACAGAATGACACGAGACATTTCTAAATGCGGACCTGTGTGCAATGCCAACTATGACATCTGATCACTGCCCCCTTCTCATACAAGGAAATACTACCTTCGAACACTTTAGAGGTTTTCGTTTTGAAGCTTGCTGGGCCAAGATGCCGGGGTTCCAAGAGACAGTGACACAATCTTGGACACAGCCGGTCCACACATCGGATTCTATGCTAAAGTTGCATGTCAAAATGAATAGAACTGCTAAGGCATTAAAGATTTGGAGGAGGAAAACTTTTGCAAACATAGCGCTACAAATAGCATTGATACAAGTCACAATCGCTATCCTAGAAAGCTCACAAGAAAGACGCTTGCTTTCGCAAGATGAACTAGAACTCAGGAAAATTCTCAAAGCCAAACTACTCAGCCTAGCTGCCATACAGAAATACAGGGCTAGACAACACTCAAGGCTAACAAAAATCCGCCTGGGGGACTCCAATACACGTTTTTTTCCACTTAATGGCCAGCTCAAGAAGGCGAAGGAATCTGATTCGGGTTCTACAAAGAGAAGACAGGGTGATGTTCAGACAGCAAGATAAACTAAAAGAAGCTTACCAGTATTTCAAAAAATCCTTGGGAGAACACGGAGTAAGGGACAAAGCACTCCTTTAGAATTCCTTGGGCTACATTGCAAGGGACCTCAGCGAACTAGAGACCCATATCACCGATAATGAAGTGATTAGCACCATACAGGAACTTCCAAATCAAAAAGCACCAGGACCTGATGGATATATTGGGCTATTCTACAAAACGTGCCTCCACATCATCAAAAGCGACCTAGTGGAAGCAATAAGAGACTTCTTCAATCTTTGTCATGAAAAGTTACACAAGTTTAATGACGCAAACATCGTCCTACTACCGAAAATAGACAATGTAGATAGATTGGAAGGCTTCAGACCAATCAGCCTTATAAATAGCTTCATGAAGATTATCACCAAAATCTTTTGCAAACAAGCTTGCACCCAAACTAGATGAATTGGTTTCAGTATCACAGAATGCTTTCATAAAGAAGATATGCATCCACGATAACTTCTTATATGTTTAAAGAGTAATCCGACAACTACACAGAGACAAAACGTTGGCTCTTTTCATAAAATTAGATATTTCAAAGGCCTTCGATTCACTGAACTGGACTTATCTTCTTAAGGTCCTTCAGGCTTTAGGTTTTAGCCATAAATGGCGGAATAGGTGGTCGCAATTCTCGTGACCTCCTCTTCAAAGATTCTACCCTATACACAGGGTACCACCTCGATCGATGCCGTGGACGGCCAGTTGGTGGATCGGGATGCTCTCCTCGCTCAAGCTCGCGGAACCTTCGCGTGCCTGAAGCGTAATGAAGCGGCTTCACGACGGGGCCACCGTGAGGTTTCTTTCACAGTGGGGTCATGGGTATGGTTGCGCCTTCAGCAGCACCGCCAGCTCTCCTTGCGCACTACTGCCCAGACCAAACTCTCTCCCCGGTTTTTCGGCCCCTTCCAGGTCACTGATCGTGTGGGGGAAGTCGCTTATCGGTTGGAGCTTCCAGCGGACGCACGCCTCCATGATGTCTTCCATGTATCCTTGCTCAAGCCATTCCATGGAACTCCGCCAACAGCACCGCCACCACTTCCTCAGGACATGACCGCAGGGTTTTCTCCTCCTGATCGCCCTGCACCTGCCATGGTTTTGGGGCAACGCTTTCTCCGCGGCCATCGCCAGTTCTTGGTCCAGTGGGAGGGCGAACCAGCTTCGGAGGCTACGTGGGTGGATGCCATCACGCTCCGTCGATCGTATCCCGATTTCAAGCTTGAGGACAAGCTTGGTGTCCAGGGGGGAAGCATTGATGCGGCCAATACTATTGACCGGGTCTATTGCCGGCGCAATCCCCAGGATCAGGGCGGTAGTTAGAGGAGTTTATCTCCTTCTCTATTTGATTAGTTATTTCCTTCCTTATCTGCTTTATTGTTGCAATTTCAAATTAGTAGTTGCCATGTTTTTAGGATCCCTTGTTGAGGGGTTGCATGAATAAAAAGGAAAAACCGAGAGAGAAAAGGGTACGCTTTTCAGTACCACAAACAAGTCTCAGGCGCTGCCGTCGATAACCGGCCGGTGGCTCCGTACAGCCGACTATCTCTCCTATTCGTCCCTTGAACCCAGCGGCTGCTGCGACGGCGAGTTCCTCCCTGTCCCGGCCGGGTTCTGTGCTCGTACGCTGGCGATTTCGCCTCCAAGCAACCGCAATAGCCAACTTCGCACGCCACGAGCCTACGCCGCGCTTCGAAGCGCCAACTTCAAAGACGCTAAGAGCCACGCCGCGCTTCGAAGCGCCAACCGGCACGCAAGACGAGCCTACGCCGCGCTTCGAAGCGCCAACTTCGCACGGCCAAGAGCCACGCTGCGCTCGGCGCCAACTCGGCACGCTAAGAGTTTACGCTATGCCTCGGCGCCAACCCGCACGCCACGAGCCTACGCCGCGCTTCGAAGCGCCAACCGCACGGCCAAAGCCTACGCTGCGCCTCGGCGCCAATCCGGCACGGCCACGAGCCTCGCTTATGATCGAAGCGCCAACTTCGGCACGGCCAAGAGCCACGCCTGCGCCCCGAGCGCCAACTTCGGCACGGCCACGAGCTGCGCTGCGCTTCGAGCGCCGCCGCCAAGACGGCCATTAAGCTCACTCCTTCGCCACGGGCAAAGGACGGCACGATCGTCAACAACATATGGAGCATAAAGCAGCTAAGTCGTTTTTTACTCAATTATGTCATTATGAATAAAATTATTTTTCTTGACTTGCTACTTAGTTAAATCACAACTAAGCAGTAAGTCGGGGGCTACACCTAACGATTGCAAATGAATCCGAGTGCGTCGGTTCCGAGTTGTGAAGCTCTGACACCATGAACGGCGAACTTTAGTCACCCAAAACGCGTGCCTGGGAAAAAGAGCCATGAGCCGACTCCCGACGCTCGAGGGCTAGACTAGTCGGGCAGAGTGCTTAAACAAAGAGAATCAAACCACTCGGATGAATTCAAAATCAATAAGGAAAAGGAGTAAAAAACCCTAAAATTATATATAAACCAGTCGGACACCACATCCAAGTGAATTGATTTTACATTGCCTAAGTTCTGCATATACATGATTTCAGGGCTATTAAATTTGGATACAACGCGTGTGGGCCAATGCTTCAACGACGACATCAGCAACTTCGGCGACGAATGAATTTAAAGGGAGCAGCGCTGAATTTCGCCATGAGCGGGAAAGGCGTTTTTTGACTTTTGCGTATCGTTTGGGATACGGTATGACCCATGATGGGCCATCACCGACGCCATGACAATGGATATAATTCAATGCGTGGAGCTCTATTGAGTCCTTCACGATCTCTTTGCCTACAATGGGCACTCGGCTGGAAGGAAAAAACCAGTCGGGAATCTACATCAAGAACTGGAAGCACTCGGCGCGAAGCATGACTCAGTTGGGTTGCGACCAGGAAGGCGGCAACTCGATCGCAAAGCACTCGGGGGCTACTGTGGAGTATATGACCCCCGGGTACCTGCATAGCAAGCCGTGAGGACTACCCGAGAGGGATCGGCCGAGCCGACTACGTGAAGATGGGATAACTTCTTATATGTTTAAAGAGTAATCCGACAACTACAGAGACAAAACGTTGGCTCTTTTCATAAAATTAGATATTTCAAAGGCCTTCGATTCATCGAATCGGACTTATCTTCTTAAGGTCCTTCAGGCTTTAGGTTTTAGCCATAAATGGCGGGAATAGGTGGCTGCAATTCTCAGGACCTCCTCTTCAAAGATTTTAATCAACGGTCAACCAACGACGACAATAAGGCATGCGCGTAGGGTAAGGCGACAATAAGGCATGCGCGTGGGGTAAGACAGGGTGATCCCTTATCCCATCTACTGTTCATCCTAGCAATTGACCCCCTACAAAATTTGCTCGGGTTAGCGGAGAATCGAGGTATCCTCAAACTAGTGCTACCGGCAACAGCAAGACTATGCTGCTCACTTTATGCAGATGATGCCGGAATATTTTTAAATGGAGATGCAGCAGAGCTAACGACCCTTAGCCGAATACTGGATATTTTCGGAAGGTGCTTGGGTCTGAAAATCAACATCTCCAAAACCGAAATTTACCCGATCAGATGCCAAGATGACCTCTTGCAAGATTTGCTGAATGTTTTCCCTGGGAAACTCTGAACCTTCCCAGGGAAGTACCTCGGTCTTCCCTTACACATCAGGCAATTAAGAAGAATCGAAATTCAACCGTTGATTGATAAAATTGGCAGCAGGCTGGCAGGTTGGAAAGGTAAACTACTATCCAAAGCCGGAAGAGAGACCCTGGTTAAGTCCGTGCTTACATCACAACCAATATATCACCTGACTGTCTTCCCAGCGCAAAAATGGCTAATCCGATGCATTGACAAACTTAGAAGAAGCTTTCTCTAGAGTGGAAAAGAACCACAAAACTGTAGTGGGGGACACTGCTTGATCAAGTGGCCAATGACATGTCTGCCAAAAGCCAAAGGGGGACTAGGTATCATGGATCTGGAACGCTTTGCTAGAGCCCTGAGACTTCGTTGGCTTTGGTTCAGATGGAAAAACAATGAAAGGGCCTGGACGAGACTTAACCTGCCATGCGATGAAACATATGTAACCCTCTTCAACGTTTCAACGGTTGTCACGGTTGGAAATGGTAAGCTAGCAGACTTTTGGAGATCAAGTTGGGTCGAAGGACAAGCACCAAAAAATATTGCACCGAACCTTTTCCAAATAGCAAGAAGAAAGACCATCTCTGTTCACCAGGCCTTGACAAATAACTACTGGGTCCGTTTTTGTACACCGGTGAGTTCACAAAATGCAATCCGGGAGTTTGTAACACTTCATGAAGCAATACGACGAATCAATAGAGATGAAGAGAGGGATGATCAAATAATTTGGCGCTAGACACCCGATGGACAATATTCAATAAGGAGTGCCTACCTAGTGCAATTCGATAATGTAATGAAAATCGCCTAAAGGCGAAAGCGTAATCTAAATGTCGTTTTTCGCATGGACATTGCTTCACAAGAAAATTTTAACAACGATAACATGCTCAAAAGGATGGCCATGTAATGCAAGTCTGCAGATATAAAACACCAAATCACCTTTGTAAAGATTGCTCTTTCGCTAGACAAGTCTGGGTCTTCTACTACGTTGGAAACTTGCGAACCTGAGTCATAGCGGCTCAGTATACAAATGGTGGCGAAGGTTAAGAACCCAATATCACAGAGAAAGACGACGGGATTTGGATGGTCTACTCATTTACTTCTGGTGGAATCTTTGGTTAGAGAGAAACTAACGCATTTTTCAAGGGATAGCTAGAACGCCAGAACAAGTGGCCACATCGATCAAGGATGCGGTGCTAAACCATGGTTTTGCTTGGTCAACGAACTCTACGGATTAGTTTCATGCGGGATTTCATGGGTCGCTCTTTGTTCCTTGTTTCCTGATGGCGTGAGTGGTGTTTAGTTCTGAGGATAGTGGTGTGAGTGGTGGCTAGTTGTGAGGTTTTTTCGGGCCCAGTTTTTTCCTTAAAAAACAGGCCAAACCCTTTCTTTTCTTCTTAATAAATTTTGCGACAATTCTCTTGCTGCTCTTTCAAAAAAGATAACAGATAGCCAAATTTTTTACCAATGTTTCAAAGATTTGGTGATCTCTCATAACCCTTGATGGAGTACTCTCGCAAGTGTATAGATTCTATTTGAATCTGCAAAAGGATCTAAACAATCAACTTAAGGTAGGCCTTCTCTCTGGATACGTGGACTCCAAAACTTCACAACCCTCCTGGTAACCTTCACAAGTTTCTTTTTGGAAGGTCACCAAAAGCACGCCTCTATGCCATCTTAGGAATCACTAAATTCCAAAAACAATAAGCCTAAAAATATCACTTAAACCCAGTAAACTCAAGCAACTAAAAGTGGTACACAGTAAGGCTTCCCTCTCTCTCAAAATATCATCTTAAATCTCTAGTGTTCTTGAACTCCACAGTATGCAGGCCATTGAAATAGAGCATCAAAGTCAGATTATCCACTTGAGTCGGATCATCCGTCTAGACCAGATCATCTACTTAAGTGAAAACGTCCCGTGAAACCTCTCTGGAACAATATTAAGGGTCAATGGTACGCTTCGACTTAGATCATTTGCCTCAACAATACGTCTCAGACCGTATCCTTCATCACTCACTTTTGTTCAAAACATCATTTCTAGAGAGATAATACAGCTCGATGGTATACCTTAACCTAGGTAATCCGGCTTAATGGTACATCTCGAGCCGAATGATATGTCTCAGTGTAAAATTCCATGGCATCAAAAACATCCTCTATAGAAATGATATGGTTCCACCCGGCTAATCCACCTATGTGTAAATTTGTAGAAACACAGACAACATCCCCTCTAGACATATGGTATGCCTCAATGTTATGCGTTGACCCAGATAATCCACTTCTGCTGATTTTTCTAACTTGGTTGAATTTTAATTCAAGCTTTGAGATCATCTCAACCACAACTTGATTCTTAGCGCTTTCTCACTAGAACTGAGTTAGAATGATGTGTGCACCACAACTAGCTACTCAACTTAACCCAACTCAAGCTAATAGTTATGCAATCACCCATATTCTTAGCGCTTTCTCGCTAGACTGAGTTGATTGCTGTTTTTACGTTTAAACTCTCCTACCTCATCCTCCATCTCTTCTCTCCCTGCCCTTGAAATTTACTGAACATCCCTTGCGAGCAGCCAGTGTTGGATATAGGTTAGGTGTTTCAGATCGCTTGATTGTACGCTTATACACATATGAGTGATTGTATAGGATATGGCTCCTATAACTAAATAATTTGAAAAATAAGAAAAATATTAGAGGAAAAGTTTGAAAACTTCGTGTAAATATATGCACCAATATATCTATCCCCGTAATGATATACAATGTTAGCATACACTTTATTTGATAAATCTAATAGCAACAACATTACGAACATGTTGTGCGATTTATTTTTATTAGCATAACCCCGATAATCGACGGTGGCACGGTGCATGCAACCTGGACTTGCTGGAGATCTCGGTGGGTGCTCTAGCCAACCAGGAAGTCCTGCCTCCTGGTGCTCTGCAAGTTCGGCCCCGACGTCGGGTGCACCGATATGGCCCCGCCGCTGAGCGGCCCGGCCTGCCACACCGTGTTCTGCTGCGTGGAGTTCCCCGGCAGCGCCACCGTCGCGTATATCGTGTACGCGCCGCCGGAGTACTCGGCGGTGGGCGGGACCGGCACGGCGAACTTGAGGCTCCCGTTTCTCAGGCTGGGACTCAGGCTCTCCAGGACCGTCGTGAGGACGGACACCACGCCGGTGGCGTTCTGCGAGGCGACGAACACGCTGCTTCCGGCCATGCCGGTGCCGGGGCCGGTGTTGATACCCCAGGCGACCCAGCCGCTGCTCCTCTGCGGCGCGCGGAATGCGATGTCGGCGGTGCCGTTCCCCGGGTGGTACGTCCAGTGCAGGCTGGCGCCGAGCACGGGCAGGGAGTTGCACCGCTGGAATGACCGGCCCGCCTGGAACGTCGCGGGCACGCAGTTCTGGGCCGTCGCGCCGGCCGCGAACAGCAGCACGGCCGCGAGGAGTAGCTGCGTCATGGTAGCAGAGCACATGGAGTCTTGCTTATGCTGTGTTGCTTCCTTTGAGCTCTGACGCGAGGTGCAAATGCAATGGGTGGTGAAGGAGCGAAGCCGGTTGGTGAGAGTGGGAGGGCGAAGGGTATATGTAATGGCGACGTGAAGCTGGACTGTTGGGGCTTGCGGGTTCGTGTCCGGGTGGAAGTTTCAGAGTTGACAAATTTTGCAAGTTTAGACTCTTCTAAACATTGGTTAATTTCCACCGCCGTTAGTGATGGCCACTAAACTTCTTTCTACACCTGCAAGGCAAGCTGAGGACATGTTGGCTTCAACCTGATCGTGCATTTGACATTGCCCCAGATGATGTGTCTGCTGCCCTGTTGTTTCCCTCGCAATATTTCAACCATAATGTCAATACGTGATGGCAGGCATGCTTGGCGAGGCTGCCGCCTGTGCCAGTTACCTGAAATCTGAAGACGTCCGTTCTCGCAACACCAGATGTAGGTGCAGGCAGTTACATTAGTACATTACCTACACGAAGAAAACATTCAGGTCGAAATGGGCCTCGTACGTACGTACGTCCGTACACGCCGTAGCTAGCCGTTCGTCGTAGTGCTGTCGCCATCATCTTTTTCGCCAAAGAACTTATCGCCACACGAACGTGAACGCCGATTTCTCCAAAAGTACCTCCCAATTTTTCAACCCCAGGTGCCATCGTGTTGCGGATACGACGCCGGCTTCGTCCTCGAAAGTCATGGCCTTCGGTTTTAAGAGATGCTTTGGTTCACGCTGTGTACTTCAAGATGTAGTATACTAGTATAAGGTTAGACTCTGATCGTTAGTCACAGATGGCGAGGTCGGAGATTGAAGAGTTGGCTGACGCAGTGCTTTTCTCAGATGGTTGAGATGCCGTCTGGTTTGAGCCAGATTGCAGGACTAATAAGGAGCAGATTACATTTGCATATGCTCACAAGTTAAGAATCTGAAGGACCACCACCACTTCATTGAACTGGTAACAAACCATATCCCAGACCATGGATCAAAATTTTACCGAATTTTCCCCAAAATTTCGGATTTCGGGCCACCACGAAATCCAAATTACCGGCCGGATAAATTTTTTTAAATTACTACAGTAATTTCATTTTCTTCAGCGAAATTTCATGATTTTTGGCCGGCTTTTGAACTTTTAGGGCCGGATTTGATCGAATTTAGTCCAATAACCCTTAAAAAAGTCATCTTCTATAAAAATTTGTTGAAAAACTGAATTTTGAGATATTTTAAAATTTTGGTAGAAAATATTCTCAGATTTTTATAAAATTGTATGAGCTGGATAATGATCTAAAAATTTTATGGTACTATATTTAGTAGTGTAGAATCATATAGAAAATTTTTCAAAATAATTAAACTTTATTTGTTATATTTAAAAATAAAAATAGAATAAACATAATTGGGACAACAACCTTGTCAGAATTTTATAAATTTTCTCGAGTATCATCGTGATCTAAAATTTTATGAGAGATTAATAATTACCTCATTACCATTGTATAAAATTTTCAAAAAAAATAAACATTTCTTGTTTAGTCAATCAAATCTATTTAAACATTGAACTTCATTTGTTATATTATATTTCAAAAATAAAAGAGACAAAACATAAATGGGAACGATTCAGCAATCATGCTTCGTGCAATTACAATTAAACCAACTAAGAAAAGTTTCAAAAATTATGAAAAATCATGGATGTACATCTCATCTTACCCCATATACATATAAAATTTCATGATCAAATTAGTCCTATGCTAGAAGTTACAAAAAAGACTAATTTATGGTGCATTTTATATGGGGTAAGATGAGATGTACATCCATGATTTTTTTTCAGAATTTTTTGAAACTTTTCTTAGTTGGTTTGCACGGTGATTGTACGGGAAACATGATTGCACAGCAGTCGTTCCCAACATAAATGGTGTTGTGCCTTGTAAGAATTTTATAAATTCACTCGAGTGTAATCATAATTCATTTTATGAGATTTTAAATATTTTCTTATCACCCTTTTATTTTCAAAAAATTTAAATCTTTTTTATTACTAAAGCGATCATCAGTCTTTTAATAGAATGTAGCACTGTCAGAATTTTTAAAAAAATTTCAAGCATGATAATCATATGAAAATTTTATAGATTCAGGACCACCCGCAAAAAAATTTTAAAATTTTCTAACATAGTTTGAACCATTTTTCATTTTGTTCAAGTTTGTCGATAAGCCTTTTAACAGGGTAGTAACACTGTTTGAATTTTTAAAAATTCATGATGCTTAATAATCATCTAAAAATTTTATGAGAATATTAGTGATGCATCATAACCATGCACAAAAAAATTAAAATTTTCTAATGTGATTTTGACCATTTTTCATTCGGTTCAAACCTGTTGGTTAGCGTTTTATCAGGATAATAGCATTGTTTAAATTTTTAAAAATTTCTCAAATATGATAATCATCTGAGATTTTTATGAAAATATCATTGATGTGTCAGGAACCTCCATAAAAAATTTGAAAAATTTTCAACATCAAATATTTTTTGTTCAGTTAACATTTACCAAAATTTCGACAATTTTGTCCAAAATTTCGGATATTTCGCCCGAAATTTGGTCAAAAAATTCCATATTTGAAATTTTCTTTTAGAATTTCGTTTAGATTTTGTTCAAAATAGCGAGATTTCACTGAAATTTCATATTTTAGTGGAGAGCAAGATATAAACCGAAAACGAAATCTGTAACCCTGTCCCAGACACGGACAGCAATACACCATGCAAGTATTGCAGAACAGCCACACCACAGAGACGAATTTTCATAATTTATCTCTCCCATGTCAACAAAATCTATCCATCCACGATATAATTAAGCAAGCACATGCCACAAAATGCAGCAAGAAAAACCTCGCCAGTTACTCAAAGCAAATCTAGGTTTTCGACCTGTCCAATAACAAAATTTACATACGCTAGGGAAGACTGAAGCTAGCTTTCTTGAGCATCTCTCCTCCCTATGCTGTAGTCAGTTCTTAGGCTTGAGTACTGAGGACTGGCAGCACAAAGCTAAAGCATCAGGTGCATCAAGAAGTGGTGGAAGCGTGAATGGGGGGAGAACGCCGCCTTTCTGCACAACGGGCAAGGCGTTTCTGCCAAGTGTGTGTGCCATTGCAGCCTGCTGCTTGTTGAGCCCCTCCATGATGCAAGAGAACGCTGCAAAGGTGGCGCAGCTCTGAAGCAAAGCTTGAGGTGCTCCTGGTTTAAGAGAAACAAGCATCCAAGAAAAATATATCACCAAAGGTCCAACAGGTAACAGATAGATAGTGGTTGAGATTAATGATGGATTTTAAATAGCAGCTTGGGGTAGCGCATGCACAAATGATCCAAAAAAGAAGCTCAACAAACAAACGTCCACACTTTAAATAGCCTTTCAAATAAGAAAAATACTAGAAAAATATTAGAGGAAAAGTTTGAAAACTTCGTGTCAATATATGCACCAATATATCTATCCCCGCAATGATATACAATGCTAGCATACACTTTATTTGATAAATCTAATAGCAACAACATTACGAACATGTTTTGTGATTTATTTTTATTAGCATAACCCCGATAATCGACGGTGGCACGGTGCATGCAGCCTGGACTTGCTGGAGACCTCGGTGGGTGCTCTAGCCAGCCAGGAAGTCCTGCCTCCTGGTGCTCTGCAAGTTCGGCCCCGACGTCGGGTGCCGCGATATCGACCCGGTGTTGCCCGGCCCGGCCTGCCACACCGTGTTCTGCTGCGTGGAGTTCCCCGGCAGCGCCACCGTCGCGTATATGGTGTACACGCCTCCCGAGTACTCGGCGGATGGCCCGACGGGCACGCGGAACCTGGGGTTCGCGCTGGTCAGGCTGGGGGAAGTGCTCTCCAGGAAAGTCGTGAGGACTGACACGACGCCGCTGGCGTCCTGCGAGGCGATGAACACGCTGCTGCCGGCCATGCTGTTGGGGCGTTCGGTGTTGATACCCCAGGCGACCCAGCCGCCGCTGTTCTGTGGCGCCCGGAACGCGACGTCCGCGGTGCCGTTCCCCGGGTGGTACGTCCAGTGCAGGCTGGCGCCGAGCACGGGCAGGGAGTTGCATCGCTGGAATGACCGGCCCGCCTGGAACGTCGCGGGCACGCAGTCCTGGGCCGTCGCGCCGGCCGCGAACAGCAGCACGGCCGCGAGGAGTAGCTGCGCCATGGTAGCAGAGCACATGGAGTCTTGCTTATGCTGAGTTGCTTCCTTTGAGCTCTGACGCGAGGTGCAAATGCAATGGGTGGTGAAGGAGCGAAGCCGGTTGGTGAGAGTGGGAGGGCGAAGGGTATATGTAATGGCGACGTGAAGCTGGACTGTTGGGGCTTGCGTGTTCGTGTCCGGGTGGAAGTTTCAGAGTTGACGAATTTTGCAAGTTTAGACTCTTCTAAACATTGGTTAATTTCCACCGCCGTAAGTGATGACCACTATGTTGAAATACTTGTAAACGTGTAAACGTGTGTGACCTGGTATTAGTGTATGACCTGGTATTTAGGAGCTAAATAAGGAATGGCTTAGAGTGATTGTAGTCAGACCGTTGCTGGGTTTTCGGTGTTACTGTTCACCATCCAGCGCTATATATATTGAAAGCACTCATGGTATGAATGCTGTGAGATTGCCTTAAACCATTTCTCAGTTTCTTGTTTTTCTTCATGGTATCAGAGCCACACACCACCTATTGATCATCATGTCTTCCAACTCCACCACTGATCACAATGCTCCTACAGCCATGGCAATCCTCCCAACCCCAAACTTTGGTCATCTCATCAATGTGAAGCTGACCAGATCTAATTATCTTCTGTGGAAGGCCCAATTCCTTCCATATCTTCGAAGCCAACAAATCCTTGGCTATGTTGATGGCACTATCACCGCTCCGGAGAAGATGATCTCCATGACAACAGCGAATGGTGCAGAACAGGCACCGAATCCAGCGCACCAGCAATGGCTTCAACAAGATCAATTGGTACTAAGTACCATTCTGTCCTCTCTCTCTGAATAAATTCTTGGACAGGTGCTATTCTTGACAACCTCAGTAGAGGTATGGAGCGCCTTAGAGCGCATGTTTGACACAGGATCAAGGGCAAGAGTGATGCAGATTCACATGCAGCTATCAAACTTCAAGAAAGGTGATCTCTCAATCACAGATTATTATAACAAGGTTAAGAATCTTGCAGATACATTGGCATCTGTGGGCGTTGTCATGAGAGATGACGAAATTGGATCGTATATGCTTGCTGGACTCGGCGAGGACTATGATCCTCTTGTTGCCTCTGTGACAACCAGAACTGATCCAATTTCATTAACTGAGTTGTATGCCTATATGCTTAGTTATGAGATGTGCAAGGAATAGCAGCAGGCTGTTTTTCAGATCAGCGCTAACAATGTGAACAGGTCCAGCAACAATCGCGGTGGAGGCAGCCCAAATTTCAGAGGTAATGGAAACTTTAGAGGTCGCGGCCATGGTAGCAATGGTGGAGGTCGCGCCAAGCCACAGTTCAACAACAACAATGGAGGTCAAGGTCAAGGGCATGGTAACAGACCACAATGCCAAGTTTGTGGCAAGATGGGTCACATTGCATTAAGATGCTATCATCGGCTTGATCACTCCTATCAGGCAGTAGAATCTCCAGTTGCAACAAATCCTTCCTACGACATCGACACCAATTGGTATGTTGATACAGGGGCATCTGATCACATCACCGCTGAATTGGACAAATGTTCTATTCGAGAGAAGTATCACGGGAAGGATCAAGTTCAGACGGCAAACGGTTCAGGTATGCCAATAGCACACATTGGTAAAATTCATATTCCTACCTCCGATCAATCTCCGAAACTGCAGAATGTGTTACATGTTCCTAGTACACATAAAAATCTTATTTCTGTTCATAGACATGTTCCTAGTACACATAAAAATCTTATTTATGTTCATAGACTTGCATCTGACAATAATATTTATCTTGAATTTCATCCACATTATTTCCTTGTCAAGGATTGTGCCACGAGGAGGGTACTTCTTCAAGGCAGATGTAAAAGGGGTCTTTATCCTTTGAATTCCTGTTCTTCTGTCTTCAACAAGTTGGCTCTCACCAATGTCAAGGCTTCTCCTGAACTTTGGCACTCCAGACTTGGTCATGCTTCAAAGGCAATTGTTGATCGAGTCCTCCAGTCTTCACATCTTCCTGTAGACACAAATAAAGTTTTTAGTCATGTCTATAATGCTTGTCAAGAAGGCAAAAGTCATCAACTCCCTTTTCCTATTTCGAATAATATTTCATCTTCACCATTAGATCTTATTTTCACTGATGTATGGGGTCTGGCATGTGCCTCTGTATCAGGATATCATTACTATATTAGTTTCATTGATGATTTTTCCAAATTTGTTTGGTTCTATCCTTTGAAATGTAAATCAGATGCAATTGCTGTTTTTCACCAATTTCAGCAGCATGTGGAACGCATGTTTAACAAAAAGATCATAGCAGTCCAATCTGATGGAGGTGGTGAGTATAAAGCCTTTGACAAATTCTTTAGACAAAATGGGATACAACATTTGTATTCATGTCCTCATACTCAACAACAAAATGGGTCTGCTGAGAGGAAGCACAGGCACATTGTGGAAATGGGTCTATCTTTACTCTCGCAGGCATCTATGCCTTTATGGTTTTGGGATGAGGCATTTAACTCTGCTTGTTTTCTTATCAATAGACTCCCCAGCCGAGTTATTGGTTTCTCCTCTCCCATTCAAAAGCTATTCGGCATCACGCCTGATTACACCTTCCTTAAAGTATATGGATGTGCTTGTTGGCCCAACTTAAGACCTTATAATACTCATAAACTGCAGTTTCGATCTACCAAGTGTGTGTTTATTGGGTACAGCAATTCTCATAAAGGATATAAATACCTTAACAGATCAACTGGACGGGTGTATATTTCTAGAGATGTTGTTTTTGATGAAAACAATTTCCCCTTTGCTGCTGACACTGTCTCCAAACACTCCACTACTCACCCACTGGATTCCTTTGTTCCTCTATCTACTATTGTTCATAATCCGACACAACCATCTCCTTCTGAAAATGACCATGTCACTGCTACTGGCTCTTCTGTATCTGGTTTGCCCACTAACCTTGCAGGTGCTATCTCAGATGTCTCTGATTCTCCAGTCTCTGGTTTTCCTGTCTCACCTCGGCTACCTGAAGATGCCTCTTCCTCACCAATGCCAATATTGCGCACCCGACTACAACATAACATCCTGAAGCCGAAGCAATTCACTGATGGCACTGTCAGGTATTCAACCAAGGGGAGAGCATTTACTGTTTCTATTTCTTCTTCAGTGGTTGAACCCTCCAGTTTTGAGTCAGCCATGCAAGATGCTAACTGGTCTAAAGCGATGCATACTGAATATGAGGCGCTGATGAACAACCAGACATGGCATCTTGTGCCACGGCACCCTAGTCAGAATCTAATTGACTGCAAGTGGGTGTACAAGTTGAAATACAAGGCAGATGGGAGTATTGACAGTATAAGGCAAGATTAGTTGCCAAGGGTTTTAAGCAAAGGTATGGCTTAGATTACTTGGACACTTTCAGTCCTGTTGTTAAACCTGTAACAGTGCGGCTCATTCTTGCTTTAGCTGTGTCAAGAGGTTGGAGTTGTAGACAAATAGATGTTCAAAATGCATTTTTGCATGGTGATCTCCGCGAGATGTTTTCATGAAGCAACCACAAGGGTTTGTGAATCAGCAATTTCCTAATTATGTGTGCAAACTTGACAAGTCTCTATATGGTCTCAAACAGGCACCCCGAGCCTGGTTTTCAAAACTCAGCACAAGGCTAGAAGAACTTGGTTTCAGGTCTTCCCAAGCTGATACTTCACTGTTTATCTATCATCAAAATGGTGTGACCATGTATATGCTCATTTATGTGGATGACATTATTATAGTAAGTTCTTCTGATCCAGCTATGGCAAGTCTGATCTCAGATTTGCATAGAGACTTTGCAATCAAAGACCTTGGGCAGCTACATTATTTTCTTGGTATTGAAGTCTTGCACAAGACAGATGGCATTGCATTGACTCAGAAGAAGTATGTTGGTGACATATTAAGTCGAGCAAGGATGTCATTCTGTAAGCCAATTGCCACTCCTATGAGTACAACAGAAAAGATGTCCAAGAATGAAGGGGAGATTTTGAGCCAAGAGGATGCAGCAAAATACCGAAGTATTGTTGGGGCACTTTAGTATTTAACAATCACAAGACCAGACATTGCATATTTTGTTAACAAGGTCTGCCAATTCTTGCAAATGCCAACTTCAAATCATTGGACAGCAGTTAAAAGAATCTTACGGTATCTGAAACATACGCAGTCCATGGAATTGAACTTTAGACGTTCAGCCTCACACCTTGTCAGCGCCTTCACAGATTCGGACTGGGCAGGCAGTGTCGATGACAGAAGATCCACAAGTGGATTTGCAGTATATTATGGCTCTAATCTCATTTCATGGAGCTCACGCAAGCAGAACACGGTGTCGAGATCGAGCACTGAGGCAGAATATAATGGATTGGCAAATGCAATTGCAGAAATTATCTGGATTCAATCACTTCTGAGAGAATTGGGAGTTTTCCAAGCGAGACCACCATCTCTGTGGTGTGATAACCTGGGAGCAACTTATTTGGCTGCCAATCCAAGATTTCATGCCCGTACTAAACATATTGAAGTCGATTTTCATTTTGTGCGGGAGAGAGTTGCAAAGAAACTCTTGGAGATAAGATTTATTTCATCTCAAGATCAAATAGCAGATGTGTTTACAAAAGCACTTCCTGTACATAGTTTTGTAAGCCTTAGGCACAATCTCAACCTGAGTTAATCGGTTTAGATTGAGGGGGTGTGTTGAAATACTTGTAAACGTGTGTGACCTGGTATTTAGGAGCTAAATAAGGAATGGCTTAGAGTGATTGTAGTCAGACCGTTGCTGGGTTTTCGGTGTTACTGTTCACCGTCCAGCGCTATATATATTGAAAGCACTCATGTCATGGTATGAATGCTGTGAGATTGCCTTAAACCATTTCTCTGTTTCTGGTTTTTCTTCACACTAAACTTCTTTCTACACCTGCAAGGCAACCTGATCGTGCATATCTATGTCTTTAGCTGTAACCGCATTTGACATTGCCCCAGATGATGTGTCTGCTGCCCTGATGTTTCCCTCGCAATATTTCAACCATAATGTCAATACGTGATGGCAGGCACGCTTGGCGAGGCTGCCGCCTGTGCCAGTTACCTGAAATCTGAAGACGTCCGTTCTCGCAGCACCAGATGTAGGTGCACGCAGTTACATTAGTACATTACCTACACGAAGAAAACATTCAGGTCGAAATGGGCCTCGTACGCACGTCCGTACACGCCGTAGCTAGCCATTCGTCGTAGTGCTGTCGCCATCGTCTTTTTCGCCAAAGAACTTATCGCCACACGAACGTGAACGCCGATTTCGCCAAAAGTACCTCCCAATTTTTCAACCCCAGGTGCCATCGTGTTGCGGATACGACGCCGGCTTCGTCCTCGAAAGTCATTGCCTTCGGTTTTAAGAGGCGCTTTGGTTCACGCTGTGTACTTCAAGATGTAGTATACTAGTATTCGGATTAGACTCTGATCGTTAGTCACAGATGGCGAGGTCGGAGATTGAAGAGTTGGCTGACGCAATGCTTTTCTCAGATGGTTGAGATGCCGTCTGGTTTGAGCCAGATTGCAGGACTAATAAGGAGCAGATTACATTTGCATATGCTCACAAGTTAAGAATCTGAAGAACCACCACTACTTCATTGAACTGGTAACAAACCATATCCCAGACCATGGATCAAAATTTTATCAAATTTTCACTGAAATTTCGGATTTTGGGCCGCCACGAAATCCAAATTACTGTCCGAATAAATTTTTTTGAAATTACTACATTAATTTCGTTTTCTTCAGTGAATTTTCGTGACTTTTGGCCGGCTTTTGAACTTTTAGGGCCGAATTTGACCAGAATTTGGTCCAATAACCCTTAAAAAAATCATCTTCTATAAAAATTTGTTGAAAAACCGCATTTTTGAGATGTTTTAAAATTTTGGCAGAAAATATTGTCTGATTTTTATAAAATTGTATGAGCTTGATAATGATCTAAAAATTTTATGGTACTATATTTAGTAGTGTAAGATCATATAGAAAAATTTTCAAAATAATTGAACTTCATTTGTTATCTTTAAAAAATAAAAAACTGAATGAACATAATTGGGACAACAACCTTGTCAGAATTTTATAAATTTTCTCGAGTGTCATCGTGATCTAAAATTTTTATGAGAGAATAATAATTGCCTCAGTACCATTCTATAAAGTTTTCAAAAATTTCAACTTTTCTTGTTTGGTCAATCAAATCTATGTAAATATTGAACTTCATTTGTTATATTATATTTCAAAAATAAAAAGAGAAAGAACATAAATGGTATTGTGCCTTGTAAGAATTTTATAAATTTACTGAAGTGTGATCATGATTCAAAATTTTTATGAGATTTTAAGCATTTCCTTATCACCCTTTTGTAAAATATTCAAAAATTTTAAATCTTTTTTATTGATAAAGCAAATCTATGTATTGATCATCAAGTTTTTATCAGAAATTAGCACTATCTGAATTTTTAAAAAAATTTCAAGTATGATAATTATGTAAAAAATTTATAGAAACATCAGGACCACCCACCAAAAATTTTAAAATTTTCTAACGTGGTTTGAACCATTTTTTATTTTGTTCAAGTTTGCCGATAAGCCTTTTAACAAGGCAGTAGCATTCTTTGAATTTTTAAAAATTCATAATGCTTAATGATCATGTAAAATTTTATGAAAATATTAGTGATGTATCATAACCATGCACAAAAAATTTAAAAATTTTCTAATGCGATTTGGACTATTTTTCATTCGGTTCAAAACTACTGGTCAGTATTTTATTAGGACAATAGCAATGTTTAAATTTTTAAAAATTCCTCAGATATGATAACCATCTGAAATTTTAATGAAAATATTATTGATATGTCAAGAACATTCACAAAAATTTTCAAAATTTTTCAACATCATTGGACCATTTTTTGTTTAGTTAAAATTTGCCAAAATTTCAACAATTTCATCCGAAATTTCGCCTAAAATTTGGTCAAAAAATTCTGGATTTGAATTTTTCTTTTTGAATTTCATCCGAATTTTGGCGAAAATTTTGTCTAAAATAACGAGATTTTGCCAAAATTTCGGATTTCAATGGAGAGTGAGATTTAAACCAAAAATAAAATTTGGAACCCTGTCCAGACACGGACAGCAATACACCATGCAAGTATTGCAGCACAGCCACACCACAGAGACGAATTTTCATAATTTATCTCTCCCATGCCAACAAAATCTATTCACCCACGATAGAATTAAGCAAGCACATGCCACAAAATGCAGCAAGAAAAACCTCGCCAGTTACTCAAAGCAAATCTAGGTTTTCGACCTGTCCGATAACAAAATTTACATACGCTAGGGAAGACTGAAGCTAGCTTTCTTGAGTATCTCTCCTCCCTATGCTGTAGTCAGTTCTTAGGCTTGAGTACTAAGGACTGGCAGCACAAAGCTAAAGCATCAGATGCGTCAAGAAGTGGTGGAAGCGTGAATGGGGGGAGAACGCCGCCTTTCTGCACAACGGGCAAGGCGTTTCTGCCAAGTGTGTGTGCCATTGCAGCCTGCTGCTTGTTGAGCCCCTCCATGATGCAAGAGAACGCTGCAAAGGTGGCGCAGCTCTGAAGCAAAGCTTGAGGTGCTCCTGGTTTAAGAGAAACAAGCATCCAAGAAAAATGTATCACCAAAGGTCCAACAGGTAACAGAGAGATAGTGGTTGAGATTAATAATGGATTTTAAATAGCAGCTTGGGGTAGCGCATGAACAAATGATCCAAAAAAGAAACTCAACAAACAAACGTCCACACTTTAAATAGCCTTTCAAATTTTCAATGCTAACTTCCACCTATTCTACTTAGAGGGCCAACTGAACATATGTTCCTTACACACTTGTCATGCGAAACTCAATGCAGGAATGACTGCCATGACTCCTAACTTATACGCCAGTAAAGTGACAGAGGGATGCAGTGTGAAGTAACAAGAGATGTGCTATGCATAACAATGTGTTTAGCATATCAACAGCTTAGCCATCAGCATTAATGTTTACTGGCCTTTACCGGGCAATTCATTATGTATGAACACAACACAAAACTAAACATTGCAAGATATTAATATGCCAATACAGAGTTACATCAACAGTGGTGAATTGTCCCATATAAACTGTAAATCAGCACCACACGATGCATGAACTATTCAGTATAATTGGACTGCACAAACTGTGCAGTCGTGACTCATGAACAATACATAAAAAAAAATTCCAGGGTCATTGATCAGCATAGACCCTCGTGCAATTTTGTCAATTGGCTGCAAGACTTCATTAACAAGCAAAACAGGCACTAAGTGTCCTTTACTGTAATTTGTAGATGATGCCTCTTTATCATGCAAAGAACAAGGCTATCATGATTTGTGAATTTCTTATACATGATAATGGACCTATTGGAAATAAAATTTGTTGAAATTCTACATTAATTACAAGAAGCAATTGCGGTCTTGTATTTCTGGACAAAAATCGGTAGCACACCCAATACAAAGATTACACTCAATGGATGACCTAAACAGTTTGCTGAACACAAATGATTGTCCACATCATAATGTCTTACGAAATAAATGTCAAACAAGAATCCATGCATTGCAGTTCAGAATGGCTAGAATTTTACTGAAATGACCTTTTTTAATGAATCCAGTAGTGAAAAGAAACAATCCATAGCAACAAAATCACAACAAAATTGTACAGTAATCAGAAAAATGTTTGCAAGTACTAACCAAAAAGATTGAGAATACCATCCAATATCATGTAGCACTATAATTTTGCCATATTAAGGATAGCATACCAAACAATACCAAGTACGAATGTACAATAGTAGGCTGTGAAAATACTGTTAGTTCAATGTAAATATACCAGGAAAGCTCAACGCAAGGCCAGTGCAACAACCAGCAATGCCAGCATTGACAACTGCCAAAGGAACATGTCAGTTCATACTATATATCCAACCCCAAGATGTTATAAATGGCCAATTAAAACAATAGACATACTATCATCTTTCCCACGCAGCCTTCTCAATAAGCACACGACCAAACTCTGCACGCCAGAGAGAACTGCAAAAGTCTAATCCAAGAAATTTCTGGCATGAGCAAGCAGTCCGGAAAAGGTGATAAAATATCTGCATAAACATTATGAACACAAGCTACTAACCTTGGCAGAAGACCCTGCATTGCTGAATGAGCCCTTGAAGCCCTTCTTAGTAATCAAACCTTGTCCTGAAAAAAATAATCCATGCAACATAAATATTTTATTTTGAGCGGTGCTTCAATACTTTTCCTCCCAATACAAGTTGCACAAATCTTGAAGCAAGCGAAGGGTAAGTAATCACTGTACCATACATTTATGCTTTAATATTTGTGCAAGTCAAAAGGAAAAATTATTTTTATGCGAGGAAAATAACTAGGTGCCACAGGTGAAGTTAGTAACACCATGTAGAATACATCACTTTGATGGTACTCAAGGCAACTACACTAATAGTGTTTCCATTATTCTAACACAATAAGGATCTAAATTTCAGATTAAGGAATAAAAGGAATTGCATGAGATGTGCAATTACCTACAAAACGAACAAAATATCTAGCGATAATTTTTTCTCAAACAACTAATTTCTTGGAGTGATTATCAATCTAGAAGAAGTCCATACTCTTAGACTCTGGCAAGAATTGGGCGAAAAACCAAGGCGAAGAAAGCTCCTATCTTTATGTGCCCTAATAAGAACTAAGCTCCAAAAGTAGAAAATCTCGAGACTACCACATCACGAATAAAGAAAGCACCAGCGCAAAATGGAGCATCCGGGAAAGGAAAGCAGGGGAATTGGGGTGGTAATACCATATCCGACGATAGATCCGAAGAAGGCGCCGCCGGCAAAGTCTCCGGCGGACCGGAGGAAACAGACGAGGGGGGCGGCGGTTAGAGGCGGCGGAGGCGCGCCTCCGTTGACGGGGTTGGTGCCCTCGGCGCCGAGGTCGTCGCCGTCCGACTCGTTCTCGCGCTTCGCCGCCATGTCTGCGCCCTCCTCTCTATTTACTGTTCCTTATCGTCTTCCGTTTTGTTTGCGCAGGACCCAGACTTTGTACTTGAGTTGGAGTGGTGTGCAGGACGGGACTATTGAGTCTGGAAAGCGGGCCCCATTGTCAGCCCATCGGGATGGGCCGGCTTGACGAGCCCAAGCACGAACACTATTATCATGTTATGGTCCTGCTGCTCTGGATACAATTCACCAAGCAATTTGGGGGATTGGGGAAGAACAAAGAAAAAGAACTGAGGAAGAAGCTACCAGAACAAAGAATAGGAACTAGAAAAGCAAAGTAGAGTTGGTCTTTCTGTTGTTCGATGCCCTTTCGTTGCAGCTCTGCTACTCTTTATACTGCACAACGTCTCCCTTTGGGCCATACCCCAACGAAACAGCTCACGCTCATTAACATGGCTTTGGCCTTTGATGACAACACCATCAACAGGGACTTTTTCACCAGGGACAATCTTAATGGCATCACTTCTTTGAAGTAACTGGGTGCTGATCTCCGCTTTCTGAAATGACATTTCCGTCCTTGTCCAAAGTGAGAAGAACAGCTGTTTCTGGTGCAAGTTCTGTCAACTTTGACAACATTATCTTGCTCAAGTAACCCAACCCATCCTTCAGTACCCAATTCACTGTAGCTGCAGTCGGTATAGCGCCTTTCCCCAACACTATGGTGACATCCGGTCTCTTATCTGAAGCTTTGTTTACTGCTTTGCCGTTTCTGATTAACAACTGCGAGCATTTGCACGAACACTATTATCAAATATTGTTTGCTAACCCTAATCACTCAATGTACACACTTGATATAAGATAAGCATTGCAAAATGCTCAACAGCACGTTAGTGTCTCGTATCATGAACAATGTATATAGTCTGATGAGATGCGCCACCATCAAAGACTTCCAGAAGATTAAGTAACTTGTTACATGCTGCCATGATGCTATTGAGTTTGAACTTGCAATATGTTCTGGCAAGACATCGAGGAAAGCTTCCAGGAGATACGACACCCCGGTGCAGTCAAAGAAGTCCACACAGGGCGCTGTTATCTTATCTCTATACACCATTATCCCAAGTAATTCTTGGGCACAGAACAGTGGTCAGTCTGCCAGCAGGCTGCAGTTAGCTCCGCTCCATGAAAACCAGTATGTGGATGCTCGGTGATTAGTAGCTAGCTTGAGACATTGAGACATTTCATATGTTACCAATTTCCAATGGTTAGAGAAAATATCAAGGGGAATGCAGCTGCTGGTGCCTCCAGTGTCACCTGAGAGAAAGATAATGAGTCTGAGTAATTATTTCTGTTTCGAGATGGACTAATAGTAATTACTGCCAAGATTGTCATGATTCTGAATCGGATCGGAAGTTCTTTGGTAGGATCGCAAATCATAGGATTGACGTAGAATCTAAGATTATATCTGATTCTACCAAAGAAATACATTTAAAAATCTACTATGTATCTCAACACTACTACACTTTTAAAATTATACGTTTAGAACTTTTCTTTATAAAAATGTAGCACAAGTGTAACATGATTTCTTATTTATGCAAATTATATAATGGACATGAAGAGATAAACGTAAAATTTTGCAATTAAAGGGCATACGCAAGTAATTATTTATAATAAAATACTAGGATTTGTAGAATCGAGTAGGATTGTTTGAAAATTTTGATCATGGTCCTACAAATTTTTTGGTAGAATCGAAATAATATTAAGATTCTACCAAATTAAGACTCCATCCTAGGATCGGATCGGTTCAGCCAATCAAGATTGTAAAATCGCAGGATCATATGGCTAGAAACTAGATTTTGACAACTTTGATTACTCCTATTTCAATTTCAATGTACTACAGATATTTTTCCAAATTGTTGCGACTTGAGACTTGAGAGCGCAACAATGTCATTGTATATGGCTTTACAGAAGTGGAAAGTCCTCTAAACCACGAAGATGAGAAAAAAAAAACAAAATGAGTACCATATTACTAGTAAGACATAAGCTACTTGGATTATTTAACTGAACATTTTTTACCCAAGAAGTTAAGTTCTTGCGGGCAAATAGTAATGCAGAATAACAGAAATTATCTATGGCATATTTGGTATTGTTCAATATTCTTTGCAAAAGTGGCATAAAGCATCACAATCCATACGTTAAACACTGCACTGTATGAAGCACCCTTGAAACCCTGTATGCAGACCAGAGAACGATAACCCTGACGTAGTAAACTAACAAGGAAAAGACGAGAGAAGAGGGGTGCTCGCCAATTTTCTGAAGAGCTTGAAGGATGCTGTATTTGATTCACTAATTTTTCTCTGAAAGTGTGAATTCCATATTTCTCTACTACAAATGCCATCATCATTAATATTGCTTCTCGACCAAGTCCCTTTCCACGGCTGTAAAAGGAAACAATGGAAGTGTGTGTACAATGACCAAATAACATCACTATCTCATTGCAAAACAACCTTCTTCTCAGTTAAATATAACATCGACAAATAATGGCAAAACATCTACTTTCATGTGACATATGTATCAGTATTATTGCTTCAACTCCTTCATTACTACATAAAAACGAGATCATGCCAGAAGTTTTAAAAATTATAAGCATAGAAGCAAAAGGGTAGAGAACAGATCCACTTGCTAGGTAGAAGTTGTCACTCCATTACAGTAAAAGAACAGGGCAAATTGCCAGAGATAACATAATTCCAATGGGTTACTTCCTCCGGTGACAAATAGTTGTTGTTTTGGACATCTACACGGTTTCTAAAACATAACTTTGATCACTAATTTCTATTACAATATATTTATAAAATCCAATAAAACTATAATATTATGAAAATACTTTTCGCGATAAATCTACGCATACGATTTTTATGTATCCAATTTAAATATTTCAAAAGATGTTGACAACCGATGTTTCAAAAGTTTGACTGCATCTATGTCCAAAATGACAACTATTTGTGACTGGATAGAGTATTAAATAGTGCCACAAATTAACTGTGTTATAAATGTGGTTGGTGAAGCAGTATCCCAGAACTGAAGATTCAAAGGATAAGAAGCCAAATAGCTGCAATTATTACCAGTTTAGGGGATGGTCTTTTTTTAATCTGTTGTGTCTTTTTGTATTAGCTTGCCAGGGGCTTCCTTTCAAACCGTTCCTATGTCAAACGGTCATTTGTACTCCATCTCCTTCTTTAATGCATGGCAGAGCTCCTGCCATTCTTCTTTTCAAAAATTACCAGTTTAAGCTTCACATAATATAGAACTAAATGTGATGCCTGCATATATTGGATTATTGAAGCTTATTAGTATTATAAAAAACATGTGCTGTAGCCGTCCATAAAATGGAATGAGTAAAATTTTACGAAAAACCAAATGTATAAGACGATGGGAACAGTTATAGGTATCTGTACTACCATAAATGGTACCTCTTTTGTTCAGCAATCACAATCTCTATCTCCGCAAGTTGCAAATCATCAGGGTCATTCATATATATGTTCACATCACCAATCATAGCTGCGATGGATAAGGCAATAGATAACTGGTAAGCTGATGGACATCAAACTCAAAGTATTAACAGACTTACGAAATTGAAATAACCAAGTAAATTTAACAAATCAAAGTCAGCAGAAAAATGGATGCTTTCAGTGCTGTGAATTCTTGGCGTGCCATTCACTCAGAGACAGGGCTCGGCACACTACTTTGGTTGATGGGAGACAAAGACCTTGCCTGTGCTAAAACTAACCTACTGCTTGGAGATTATTGTGTAGAGCTCTTTTAAGGTACACCATCTAACCCTCCCTTGAGGTAAGCACTGTCATAAATACTAACCATTGATTATGGATGGTTTGTTTCCATATTTACTACGTGTTAATTGACAGTAGTATCTATTACCTCCAATGGGGTAATACAAACAGTAACCCTTCGATCAATACACAATGGATGGTTCACACTTACTTGGGTGTGCCGTAAAAAATCCTATTGTATATTGGTCTCACAACATACCACGTTGAGATGTTGCAAGCAAAAGATTGAAAGGAAATAAAGATATGGTTATATTGTTCTATAAAAGAAAGCAATATCGTTAGCCCATTGTGTTTGCCAGACCTTTCAGACAACGGATTAATCATCATTTAAGCACACCCATATATCAAAAGCAAAATTTATACAATATATCTAACTACCAGATCTGACATGACAGAGTCAGGTGCTGATACTATGACCTAATAATGTCTCCCTTCTGCCAAAATCTATCTCCAAAGCCAACAACATAGTGCTACATTAAATATCTGCATCTAGAATTCTGGCAAATCAGAAAACGTGGACAGCCATGCACATGTAAATTCAAATTTTAAACTTGACCACTACATTGGTATCCTGTAAATATTGGTAGTTCAATTCAGTTCCCTAACCTTTCATGTCCATATCTTAAAATGAGTAGTTATATCCTAGATCACACTAGATATGAGATTATGCATTTTAGCAAAGCATACTGCTGGACTTAAAAAGAGTTATTTGACCAATGAGAACAACAAAGGTACAAAAATGACATGGTTTTTGGTTATATTTATAAGCATCCGAGTTTCAGCCATCAAATACATAAATCCGAGGCATGTCCAGCTCCAAAACATTTAAGCGAAATAAGACCACTGTCAAATCAAGTCCCTACAACTTTTGTTTTCCCGATTCATGATCATAGGCACGGCTAAACAAGCTAAGCTATTACTGTGCATTACGGAGCAATAAGCAAACCTTGAGTGTGCGGGTTCCCGGCCACGAACTTTCCCTCGATCAACTCCTTAGTCCTTATCCAACACTATGAATGTATGCTCTGCGAACAAACATACAACAAACCACCGAATCAATCACAACATGTCACAACCAAATCGAGGCAAACTAAGGAGATGAAACAACGAGGACGCAGGAGCGGAACTGAGGGGGTCGAGGGTCCAGGAGCAACGGACGTCGAAATCCTGGCGAGGGAGAGGGGCTCCAATGCGGTGGCCTCCAGCAGTGCCGGGTTCTTGCATCCATTGGCGGTACCGCGGCACGTGCTCCCGCAGGTACGGCACCAGCACCGCCCGCTCCCCCACCGCGTACCAGCTTCCCTTCCTTGCCGCCCCCATCTTCTCCGTCTACGGTCGCGGCGGCCTCCGACGCCTCCATTGCAGGGTCTCGACTTGAATTCATTTGGCCTAAAAGGCTTATGTCTGTAATACGCGATTTCATTCTGAAGGCGGGTAGTTCGCGGTTTCACTCCGAAGGCGGATAGGCGAATCACGTAAATGCCACTTGAACGTAGCTATGATGTAAATACGTGAAAACCATTAGTAGACGGAATTTCGAGGCAGTGAAAATTTCACGCGGATTGGGTGCTCTGTTTCCGTTGCGGGCATAGCAACTGAGTGACTACCCAAAGCTAGTTGCTCATGCGTATTTGGCATGAGCACGGTGAAATGGAGATGATGGAGTGAGTTGATTCGCCGTACAAAGGTGTGGTAGATATATGGAGCCACGAGAAGTAGTAAACAGGTGCCGTTTGCTAACTTCTGAAAGAACTACCCCCAACGAGTACAGCCGGTTTAGCACAGCAAGAAGAACAGCTCATGCGTGCTAGTTTTCAGCAGAAAGTTAGCCATTGCGCTAAGATAGCCATATAGGTTCCGAAGAAATTGATTGGAACAGAAATATATTATGATGTTGGAGGGAACTGATACCGTAGTTTCTGCCATACAGAATGGGATCTGGATTAGTCCGGTCTTGCTGATTATAAGGGTAGGAAACCAACACGAGGAATGCGATCATCTTGAGAGCTCTTAGAGACAATTTTCATCAACACGAGAGGTGGATCCCTGTAGGTTTCATATTTGATTTGATTTTCAACCATCCATACCCTTTTACACTGCAAATGGTTTCTCTTTCTGGAATTGTTTGGCTGTTGTTTGCCGCCATTCAACCATCGATACCCTTGTACACTGCAAATGGTTTCTCTTGCTGGAATTGTTGGCTGTTGTTTGCCGCCATTCAGACCTTTTAATTTCTGCTGTCAGAACTTTGTAAACATACTGCTCTTCAACAGTGACATCGAGGGATCTCTCTTTTAACAAAAAGTGGTTAGTGTTCATTCAAGAGTAAGAATTGTCCAACCTACCTTTGCAGCATAGGTAAGAACCCTCTTTTCTTCGAACGGTTTGAGTATGCTATGAGGTATATGTAAAGCGAAAAATGTTATTCGCACGAGTTAGAGGTTTAGGATGTGGGATCGAGTATAGCAGGCAAATTCATCGGTAACATTTTTTATACCATATTTATTGGTAGCATGTAGACGGAACTAGGTGCAACAGCAGTACCAGAACGGAGTTAGACAAACAGACGTGAGTGAACTTCTTTTCACGTGGTGGTAGAGTTGTAAGTGTATGATTTCACATGTCAGGGTTCAAATCATAGTTTCCACCTTTTCACACATGCAAATATGCTTCGATAGAAATTTTATGAGGTTACGGATTTATCACCAGCCCCCATTTGTCTAGATGTGTGCTAAGAGGGTGCATTTGTGTGTAGTGGCGGAGCCAAGTGATGGGGCCTGGCCCCCCTTTGGCCCATGAAAGAAGCTATAGTGTGTGTGTGTGTGTGTGTGTATATATATATATATAGTCACAAAGTCAAATGTTCGATGGCTGACGTCTCGCCTTCTCGCGTGCTACGAATGAAACATCAAGTCAAAGACCGAATCAACGTCTCGCCTTCGGCCTTCTCCCGTTCGTTCTCCATGCTACGCGACTAAATTATTCAGTTTGCTGTTCTCCGATTCTCTCAGGACAGACGACGACTAGATTATTCTAGCAGAAACAGTCCGATCGATCAGGCCAGTTTATGACGACGTGCGTGGTGCGCTGAACCTTTGTCCCTTCCCTTGAGATGTTATCTAGTTTTCTCCATGTTCGTCGCATTTTCACAGGCATATGTATATATCATATATCCATGAACAGTTCGTGCCTTTTGCTAATTATCGATTGATTAATTATTAGTTTAGTTATCGGCGACAAGTTGTACAGATCCTGTGATTGTGAATTTGTGATTGGTCTACAGAATTGCTAGGACGTCCAATTTTTCGGACATTTTGGTCTTTGATACAAGATTATTTGTCTAATCCACAGGCGTTGGAGTCTTGTGTGCTAAGTACTAACAATAAGCATCAGCGGTGACGATCGGAGACACCATTGCGCTGTGGCTCGCTTTCGTCTGTACCGCCACTTCATTCTTAGGCCCCCTCCTTTAGAAATTTCTGGCTCCACCACTGTTTGTGTGTGTGTATGGTTTGCATGTACTTCTTCCTTGTAATTGCAAAAAAAAAAGATCTATCTATTTACCAATCACATGTTTCATTGGCTTGAAACAGTTGGTTTTTGGTCTCTTGGATCAAAATCCAACAATTGCCTATCACCCCCTATCTAATATTAATCGATCCCCTCCCACCTCTTTGACCGAGTGCTAGCACGTAGCGATTCCTTTATTGCTTTCGAACTCTATCACAGTCACTTCCTTTGCCGCCTCACCAAAGCTCTATCGCTTCCTCCTCTATTGCACCTCGTCGTCCTCCTCCCGGCCCTACCCCCGCCGCTGCCAATAGCCTCCATCTCCTTGCCTCGCCCTTCTTCCTCGTCTTCGAGGCTATTGTCATCGGATCCGCCACACCCTTCCACCGCTTTTAATATTCTCTTGTTCTTATCGTCATCGCCAACCTCTACCACCCTCCCACAAGCCAACGGTTGATGGCATCATCACCGCCTCGCCTCACTACCGCCGCCACCGCCACCTATCGTCAATCCTCCACCACCTTGAACCCTAACCCGACAATGGCGGAGACGCCGGTGCCGGAGAGGGGGGCGACAACGAGCTCGTTGGAGAGGAGGAACATAGATGTTCAAACAAATCGCAAGGTCAAAAATTCGACTTCCAAAAAAACATTCGACAGTTTTTAAGCGAATTGAAAAAATAGACAAACATATGTGAGGAAGTTGTTACACTCTTTTTGCAATTGCATTCACAGTAATGCTCACAATCAACATCAATCAATTTAGTACATATCTCATGAATAAGTTCTTTCATAAGTTTTTTTTTTTCGTTTGTACCATGAGAATAGTAACTTGTTTTGTACCCTCGAAAAAAAAAGTAACTTGTTTTGTATGTTACTTCTTGTGTTTTGCATGTTTAATTCCCCGATGAAAAAGCGTCATATCATGAGCTGTTCGTGCCTTCCATACGTCGTCAAATGCAACTACAGTCAAGTATAGTAAAAGCTCGCCTACGTGACACTCCACTAATCCTTCATAATAATATATATATATATAGTTCGCTTGCTTCCCCGAAAGCATGCATAGATATGCCATGCGCCCATGCTACTTTCTTCAACCCTGCATCAATTCTGTCACTTTCCCAAGCAAAATCTCTCACAATTCTCGTCGCAGCCGTGCCTTCGAAGCCAATAACAAGGACCATCATCATCATCATAACTACAACGCCACTCACTAAAGTTCACGAGAAACATTCTCCGGCCGATCGAATCCATCACATCACATCACCACGCCGTGGGCGGTGTCTCGATCGATTGCGGCCACCAAATCTTCCATTTTGCAACCAGTTTGCCCACTGTTGGGGTCAGGGCACACCAAACCTAACCTAGTGAATAGCATCATTAATCGGTTGCTCATAGCCGGGATCAGTACACTGAAACTCCGAAAGTGTAGCTGCAGACATACGCACGCTGTCGAACTATAGCCCAGCCCCACAGCTTTGATGTGCTCCTTTCAGATTCATTCAGTTAAGCAGCTGTCCATAGAGTATGTAACAAGCATATGCGTCTCAATGCGTAGCTGGAATTTTGCAGCTGTTCAGTCACTATACTCAAATCCTAACTCCACCACAAATCTAGAGCTTATAGGCTAAAATAAAATAAATTAAATATATATTTTTGGTCTAAAATGTAAACAAGATGACATACTTAAACACATTTAATAAATCCACAGGTCCAGCTTCATAAATTTCTGTAGCTAGAAATATCCTACTCCACAAATTATATAGATTTTGGTAGAGCTGGAACCATACTAAACACCCTCAGTACTCGCTACCTTTTACACCTACTAATACCGATCTAATCCGAAAGTTCAGTGCAAGAATGGGGCCAAAGGTCGGCACCACACAGATCACAGCAGATAGCCTTTTTTGAAGCCTTTCCCTTGCCTTCAAAGCTAAGAACCTATCGACACAGAACACAGAACCAACAACCGCACAGTTCACTGCAGCCATCATCACACTCACTCGTTCTCACTTTCGGAATTGCCCCACTAAAACCCCACTTACGCGCACAAAGAAAGCCGAATTAAACACACACCACACGCTAAAACGTCGCGCACCATCACGCTCTTAGCTAGTAGCTAGCCTCGCACCACTCGTCGTGCTACGACACAGCTCAGAGGACGCCACAATGCGGGGGAAACGCTGCCATACGACGAGTACTCCTCTCCTCGGTTTGCTACTGCTCGTCGTTGTCGTCGTCCTTCCGGGCGGCTCGGCTGCCGGGGCGCCCAGGCGGTGCACGACGTTGACGGCGGTCAAGACGTACGCCAAGTGCATCGCGCTGCCGACGCAGGGCGCGACTCTGGCGTGGACGTACGACGCGCGCAATGCGACGCTGGACGCGGCGTTCACGGGCTCCTTCATCTCGCCGTCCGGCTGGGTGGCATGGGGCGTCAACCCGGACGGGCCGGCCATGACCGGGTCGCGCGTGCTCGTCGCGTTCTCCGACCCGTCAACCGGCGCGCTCCTCGCCCTCCCGTTCCTCCTCTCCCCCGACGTCAAGCTCCAGGCCACGCCTCTCGTGTCCCGGCCGCTGGACATCCCGCTGCTCGCCTCCTCCGCTTCCCTCATCGCGCCCGCCCGCACCGTTCGCGACGGCGCGTCTTTGACCATCGCGGCCACCATCCGGCTCTCCCCAAACCGCACCAAGCTCCACTTCGTGTGGAACCGCGGGCTCTACGTGCAGGGCTACTCGCCGACCATCCACCCCACCGACGCCTCCGACCTCGCGTCGCACGCCACCGTGGACATCCTCACCACCGCCACGGAGGCCTCGCCCACCGCCTCAGCCACGCTGCAGTGGGCGCACGGATCCCTGAACGCCCTCTCGTGGGGCCTTATCCTCCCGCTCGGCGCGGCGGTGGCGCGGTACCTCCGCCCGTGTGCGTCCACGGGGCCGGCGTGGTTCTACGCGCACGCGGCAATGCAGGCGACGGGGTACACCCTGGGCGCGACCGGGTTCGCTCTGGGGCTGGTGATGGGGTCGGCGTCGCCGGGGGCGACGTACAAGCTGCACCGCGGGCTGGGCATCGCGGCGGCGACGGCGGGGAGCCTGCAGACGCTGGCGATGTTCTTCCGGCCGAAGACGACGAACCGGTACCGCAAGTACTGGAAGTCGTACCACCACCTAGTGGGGTACGGGTGCGTGGTAGTCGGAGTGGTGAACGTGTTCCAGGGGTTCGACGTGATGGGGCTGGGCGCGTCCTACTGGAAGCTCGGCTACTGCATGGCGCTCGCGTCGCTCGTCGGCGGCTGCGTGGCGCTCGAGGTGAACGCGTGGGTGGTGTTCTGCAGGAGGCAGCAGGAGGAGAAGCTCATGAGGAGGGAGGTCGAGGACGTCGTCGTAAAGGACAGGGCGGCCGCCTTCTAGCGCGCCTACGTTCAATTGTCGCACTGCTAGCTTCGGTACTGGCCTACTGCATTTCAACTTGCAAGTACATGCATGCAGCAGGCAATTGTGGCCTGACTCTCGAGAGGGAGGTTCGACGTGTCCAAGATGCATGCATGCACCGATGCACGGCCACAAGGCACAAACTAACTAGGGGTACGGTCAATACCGAGGCGTGCTTATTTTGTCGGATGGTGAGCGTGAATGCCAATTGCTTACTAGTGTGTGCTCCTACCTCCTAGTAGCATACATAGTTCATGTATAAGCTGTTTGTATTTCAGTTGCCCAATGAAATTAATTAACCTTTGTACCTACATGGCCCTTTATAAAGAAAACGTCATGGCTGTTAAAGAATGGGCTCTTTGTTTTCGCCGATAATCCGACGGCCGTCGGTACTACAGAGGACATGTTTGTTAAATAAATTGTGGAATTAGCAAGATTATACAGATATTAATTCCAAGAACAGACAACCACCATGGAGCATATGATTCATGATAGCACATGGAAAAATAATGAAACATGATAAAAGGCAGTATCATAGTAAAAGAGCTCATAATCAAGAATATTAAGATGTGCAGCATCATGAATACTAAAGAGGATAAAACAATTAGCATACATCTCAAGTTGATTATTTGTGTTCTCAGATATCGGATTGCCTAAGGCTCTCCTCGCTACAAGAAACGAGTAATAGAGTATTTTGTGACAACTTTACCTCAATTATTGAATACAATACTTGACAATTTAAATGTAAACTTAATCAATTGATTAACATATATGTGCACAACAGTGAACCAGCTACAGTTTTACTGAAACAAGAAGATGACTAATGCTATGACAGATAGCCGGCTGAATAGAATGCAACAGATAACAAGGCTAAGCAAAACTAATCAGGATTGGATATCAAAACAGCCAGCAATAGCATAAGGATATGACAAAACAGTAAACAAGAATTCACTAACTAAGCATATAGAACAGAATAACAGTTGATCTAATCAAGCATGTATCAAAATATAAAGGTCTGTCAAGTTTATTGTCACAAATAGTCTATTTCAGTCCCAAATCTTCACTGAACACAAAAGCCCACATGCAAGGTTCCTAAGCCAATAAATTGACTGGTCCCTTTGCAAATTGCAATATATAGAAAGTGAATACTTACAAAGCACCAACTATACAAGTTAGTGCAGCCGGCTTGGCACATCAAAGACGTTGTCCCAGAAAACGATTCCACCGTTGTACTGCCACAACCTCGCCGTTGGATGCTCTCGGAGATACAAAGCCACAACCTC